>CM065132.1:16498333-17731666 GCA_033026305.1 Cirrhinus molitorella | reverse complement strand
CAGTGTTCAAGAAGTTATAACCTATAAATCTACTTTCTTTTGTTACTTTGTTATCTACAGTCAACAGATGGTGAGCAACTTTTGTACAAATCTAGCTATTCTAGCAATTATTTGTAACTTATTTTTTAAACTTATTATTTTGGAACTTCAACCTAAGGTTTATAAACAAATTAAATTGTCATTGAGTTTTTTTTAAAGGAACATTCCACTTTTTTGAAAATAGGCTAATTTTCCAACTCCCCCAGAGTTAAACAGATGAGTTTTACCATTTTTAAATCCATTCAGCCGATCTCCGGGTCTTCCGTTAGCACTTTTAGCATAGCTTAGCATAAATCATTGAATCTGATTAGACCATTAGCATCTCGTTCAAAAATTACCAAATATTTTCGATATTTTTCCTATTTAAAACTTGACTCTTCTGTAGTTACATTGTGTACTAAGACCGACAGAAAATTTAAAGTTGCGATTTTCCAAGTTGATATGGATAGGAACTATACTCTTATTCTGGCATAACAATGATATTGCACAGTGCCAAATATCAAAAAAAAAAAAAAAACTAGCTCTAGACTAGAAAGCAGTCCCCAGCTAGTTAACTTCCAACGTGACCAGCACTAAGCCACTAAGGTAATAGTAAAATAGCTGAGGACTATATTCAGGTGCTGCGTAATATCATTGCGCCTGCTGCACCCAAAAAAAATATTCTTGTATATTTTGTACAAATGAAAACACATTCAGTGTTACTATTTCTTTGTAATTATTTGTGAAATTTACTAACAATTATTGAATGAAAATTGTTCCAAAGTAAATCCTACAGCATTTTTTTGTGTGTGTGTAAAGGAATTGTAAAGAGAGCTAAATGTTAATTTTTCTTAAGGGCTCTACAACATCCTATTGTATTGAGATACAGATCGTGAGTGTTTGTGTGTGTGTGTGTGTGTGTGTGTGTGTGTGTGTGTGTGTGTGTGTTTCTGCCAGTTCTCCTGTAGTCTCTGCAGGGTGTGGGGATTATCTGAGGAAGTGCAGGGGAGTGGCAGTAATGAAGAGACCTCCTCGAAAGCATATGAACACACACAAACATACACACACACTGGGCTCAGAAAGCAGAGTTCATTCATGATATACATTAAAACCAAACTACACATCTATATCCTCACATAAATACATTAGAATGCTAAAGTCACTTACAACAACCTCTGCTGTTTTGACTACATTAATAATTTAGACTACACACACACTTGATAATAGACTACTTAAGGCTGTTTATCAAGTTTTTGAGAGCCGTATACTGAATCTGAGCAATTCTAGCCAGTATCAGTTTATCTGTTGTGTTCTGTCCTGTTCCTCCTCAAAGTCATCTGGGCCATTATCCTTCCAGAGTAATTAAGAGGAAGAAAATTACCTCAGATACACCCCCTCACCCCTCTTATGGATCGGCCCCTCTCAGCATGATGGATGGAGGGCTGTCACATCAACCTGAGCAGCAGAGGGGTGCAGGACCGGCCATAACATGCCTCTAATCACATAAAACCAAACACTTGTCATTACACACTCTAATTGTCAAAATGCAGATGGCAGGGCTGAGTAATAACAGCATCTTGAATGACAGGGTCAGCACTCTGATAGAAAAAAACAGCCTCTTTGTTGATTTCTTTTACACTGTTTCTTTAGATAAAAGCGTCTAAATGAATAAATGTGAATGCAATTTACCTTGTTTCTCTTTATAGTGTATTAAGGTGTATAGAGAGTTGCTGCAGTAAACATGCTTATCCCACGAGCTTCCAGATTCAAAACAAGTGAGTTGTTGTATTATACAGGAACAAAACAAACACAAAAAACACCATACATTATTGTCTTTCAGTGGTATTGCGTGTGCGAATAACAAGTTATTGGTGAAAGGGCTTATCTTGAATATTAGTATTAGCTGAGGAGGCTTTAGGGCACATTTCTTCTCTCGCTATTCAACTCTAAAGCTTCTACCTCGGGGCAGAAGAACTGAAAAACAATTGGATCCCTTTAATGTCAAAGCATGTTAAGAAGGGCTTCTGCCAACCCCTATATCCTGGAGAAACCTAAGTCAAAAAGAAATTACATAAATCAAATCCATTTTCATTATTACAATATTTCAGAGGCATTATCCCTCAGACAAAACGCAGTAAAACCCCATTTATTCTTTTTAATCCTTCAAAGAGTGGCTGATATTACCTGATACTGATTGGGTTTGCATGGGGTAAGAGTGTGAATGACATCAACAAGTCTGAAAGGCTGGAATCATGTCGGTGGATCCCATTGAGATGATTAAAATGAGTCTGTCTGTGTGTGTGTGTGTGTGTGTGTGTGTGTGTGTGTGCCTGTCTGTCTCTCAGCCTCTCACTGTCCTCTTGCTCTCTACTCAGATGTGCCTCATCCATTATACTGTTATAGCACATTCAAAACAAGTATAATGTCTTGGAAGACATTAAATTGGAGAGAAAGAAAACAACAGATACCAAAAAAGAGAAGCAAGGGGAGTGTCTGATTTGTAATTAAAAGCCCTAAAGTGAAATACTTGATCAGTAGTCTATCTAGTTGATCTATCTATCTTTTGTATATACAGTGAGGGGGAAAAATGAATCCCCTACTGATTTTGTACATTTGCCATCAGACAAAGAAATGATCAGTCTATAATTTTAATGGTAGATTTATTTGAACAGTGAGAGACAGGATAACAACAAGAAAATAAAAAAAAAAAGCTTTTAAAAAATGTTCTAAAATAATTAGCATTTTAATGAGTGAATCAGCAAGATTTCTTGCTCCCAGGTGTCTTTCATACAGGTAATGAGCTGAGATTAGGAGCACACTCTTAAAGGGAATGCTCCTAATCACAACTTGTTACCTGTATAAAAGACACCTGTCCACAGAAGCAATCAATCAATCAGATTCCAATCTCTCCACCATGGCCAACACCAAAGAGCTGTCCAAGGATGTCAGAGACAAGATTGTAGACCTACACAAGGCTGGAATGGGCTACAAGGCCATCTACCTGCAGCTTGAAGGTAACAACAGTTTATGCGATTATTCGCAAATTAAAGAAACACAAAATAACTGTGAAGCTCCATGTAAGATCTCACCTCGTGGAGTTTCAATGATCATGAGAACGGTAAGAAATCAGCCCAGAACTACATGGGAGAATACTGTCAATGATCTCAAGACAGCTGGGACCACAGTCAACAAGAAAACAATTGGTAACACACTTCGCCGTGAAGGACTGAAATCCTGCAGCGCCCGCAAGGTCCCCCTGCTCAAGAAAGCAGATGTACAGGCCCATCTGAAGTTTGCCAGTGAACATCTGAATGATTCAGAGGAGAACTGGGTGAAAGGACTGTGGTCAGATTAGACCAAAATGGAGCTCTTTGGCATCAACTCAACTCGCTGTGTTTGGAGGAGAAGGAATGCTGCCTAATAATAATGTTTTTAAATTGAGTGGTACAAGTAGGTTTTGGCGGGAAATTCAAGCATGCCACAGCGTCATTACGTCACGTCTGTGAACATAAAGGCGGCGTCCCGGCTAGTAACATAATCGCGTGTGAGAATGCTGCAGGTGCCGGATCGTTTATAGCCTTTTCTCACAGCAGCTGAAATAATTAAACTTATTTTTTTATTTGCGGATTGTAATCCAAAAAGTTTATGTGTTTATGAAACACAAGTGACTGAAATTAGATTACTCCAGTTTTAAATATGCCTCTGTTTGCAGATAGCCTACGTGGGATTACACAAGTTTTGTATTTTAAAGAGAACACTGGTCCTAAGGAAGAATTTGGCTAAAATAATTTTTGATACGAAATTTGAATTTTATGTCAATCAGAGATTAGACTGTACAGAAACAGAAACGCTAATACACAATACATACACATAGTTACACAATGCTGATGTTGTTAACATGAACAATTTGAGAACTAAGTATAACAGTAATAATAACTTGCTAGTTTGATGAGATGTGATATAACCGATGTTAGATTTAAACACCTGTAGCGTTTTTCCTCAGGTGGTCAGAAAAAAGTTTTAGACTTGCTACTTACTCTTAGATGACAATATCCAATGAAAATTCTTATTTGGGCCATATTTGAATCTGTGATTCCTAAACACAGTGAAAATCCACAAAGGTGCAGTGACTGACAGCTACTGAAACATTAGATTCATCTGCACTGGAGCCGTGCCGGAGCACAACCCACGCATGGAAGATAATTCCGCAATTAACTGCAATTGCAGGTGTTCAGACAGAGATGGTGACAAAGAGGCAAAACTTACAGACTGCAGCTTTAAAATACGCTATGTGTAGGCCTATAAAAAATTTTTGTTTTTGAGAGAAAAAAAACATATGTCGCTTAGTCTATAAGTTGCATTTTATTATTTAATTCAGAAAAAGGCCTAATGCTAAAGCGAAATGTTTACAAACATTATTAACATAGCTAGGCTAGGCTATTTTAGTTTCCCTCACTCCACAACAAATCCTTTCAATTTACTGTTCAGAAAAGAACAAGAATGAAAAATGTAAGAAGCTATAGGACAAGCCAAAACATATTAATTTAGGCTAAAAAAAAAAACCTGAAACCAAGGTTAGGTCTCTCATTCGACACAAATTTAAATGTTTCTGTATTCGCAATGTATCTATCTATCTATCTATCTATCTATCTATTTTTGTATGTATGTATATATCTATCAAAAGAGATCAGAAATCAGAGTTCAGAATTCTTCAAAAGTGAAGTGTAATTAGCAGAACATAAAAGCGGTTTAAAAGAGGAAAGTGGCACAGCCACATGAGTGTTAGTGATTGACTGGGCTTTAAGTGGGAATCCCCGGAGTGAAGCACTTTCCCGTGATAAAGATCCTGAACTGTAGAATCAGCCATAAGCAGATTAGTACAATGGGATGAGGAGGCTTTGAGAGTCTTTAGCCCAATTCACTGCAGAAGAGATCGACTGCGACTAGTCTAGCTAAATCTCAACACCCCCTCCTTCACTGCCTGCCTGCACTTAGCCCTTCAGGCCAAACATCCCTCTCGAATCCCGCATCCCTCATCTGGACCTGATGCAGCGTAGGCCATGTCCAGGAACCAATGACACGCTGAGAACGAGTACATGACTTACCAGTGCTCAAGCTGAGTTCGCCTAAAAATGCTAATCACAAATAAATGGCTGTGCTACAAATGCCTTGTCCTGTTGTTCTATCACCCGGTGATGTAGATAACAGGGGTGTGTGGTGAATTGTAAACTCAGAACGGGACATTATTGGGGGCAGGGGGGTCATTAGGTCCTGTTAGCATGTCTGACTCTACACAGCTCTTCTCTCATGTCAGGACTTGTCGTGTGACAGTACATCACCCAGTCTGCACTGTACAGCACAGGGGCCAGGAATTCAAATGACACAAAGAGTTATTCGGTACATAATGAAGCCGCTTAATGAAACCATTGCCCTTGAAAGTTCTTCATCAATTTCAACCCTCCCTCCCTCGCTCTCTCTCTCTTTCTCTAGCGCTCTCGCTCTGTCTTGTCAGCATGGCCACGTGGCAGCTCTATATTAATTAAAGTCACCGTTTCCTGAAGTACTTAAGTGAGGTGCCCTCATTGATAATGAGCAGGTTCAAAAGAGTGCCATCCCTCCAAAATGACTTTTTAAACCAGCCTTATTAAGCAGAAAATTATGCCCAAATCAGCCTACAAGCTCCTCATTAAAAGCCACTGATCCTTGGCCGCGCACTTGTTCGTCCGATTTTAATTAGGAACGCACGAGTCTCACTGCCGTGCTAAACGCCATTAATCTTCCCTTTCATTCCGTCTCAGACGCCCAGGAATGCGGAGAGCCAGCCCTGCTCGCGCTCGCAGCCTCCGCCTCCTGTCTGCCTGCCAGCCTGAGGGAAAGTGAGCGCCGGCTTGAGCTGGGGGCGGCGTATGAGAATGTCCAAGTTAGGAGGAGTTTCTTTTATCCGTGTGAAAACCCAAACACATTTCACAACAACTAATGAATTCAATATTCAAGTGCATGAAGTAAAAGTATGTCATAAATTGGATAAAACAAAGAAATGCTCAATGCATATGAGACTACTCGAGTATCAGTTTTTTTTTTTTGCTATTGCTGGATTAGAGGTTTAAATAAAGAATATTCAAATAAATAGTTTTGTTGGCGGCATTTGTGATTTTTTTCCCCTCTCCTTTAAACAAATAAAGATTATGGTGAAACATTTGCAATTGACATATATGGACCCATTTTTTAGATATAACTTTTATGGTTTGAAATTCTAAAACTTGATAAATTGTTGAAAAAATATTGTAAAAAAAATAGTAAAATTGAAACTTAATTTTACAAATGCATGCTCTCACATGAATTCTTCATATAAAACCTTTGCATTATTTGAAATGTAAAGTTGTGCTTTTATGGTTTAAAATTGTACAATTTCTTAAAATTATTGTAAAATTATAGTAATGGTGAAGCTTAATTTTATGAACACATTCACATTAATTGACAAAACATATATTTTTATTTAAGATTTAAAGTTGTGCTTGTCACTTTTAGTTTTAAAGTGTCAAATTTGATCAAATTATTGTAAAATTCTTCTAAAATTGTAACATTTTTGTAAAATGATTGTAAAATTCTATTCCAATTAGTGTACAATTAATTGTACAGTAAATACTAGTAATTAAAAACACTAGTGAATAAAAGTGATTTTTCACACTAAAAATCACATTTTGTTTCCAGTCAAACATGTTGTTTACATCTTCTGATTAAAAACAGCGAAAAAAATGTGATTTTCAAACTAAAATAAGTGTTTTTTCACACACACAAAAAAAATCACATTTTGTTTCCAGTTAAACACATTGTTTACATCTTATGCTTTTGACTAAAAATAGTGAATAAGAATTATTTTTCACATTAAAATCACATTTTGTTTCCCATTAAACACATAACTTAAAAATAGTGAATAAAGGTGATTTCACCATAAAATCACATTTTGTTTCCTGTACAATACATTGTTTACATCTTGATTCAAAATAGTGAATAAGTAATATCACATTTTGTTTCCTGTTCAGCACATTTTTTACATCTTATACTAGTCTTTAAAAATAGTGAATAAAAGTGATTTTCACCATAAAATCACATTTTGTTTCCTGTTCAAAACATAGTTTACATCCTATACTAGTCATTCAAAATAATGAATAAGTGATTTTCACTGTAAAATCACATTTTGTTTCCCATTAAAACATAGTTTACATTTTATACTAGTGATTAAAAATAGTGAATACAAGTGAATTTCACCATAAAAACATTTCTTCCTGTTCAACACATTGTTTACATATTATATTAGTGATTAAAGGTGATTTTTAACACTAAAATCTCTCTTTTTTACATCTTGTCCTTTTGAAGTGTTTTAACATTTACAGAGTGACCACTTCACCTCCATTGTAAATGATTCATCCAGACTTTATATTATACTATTAAACTTATTAAACGTAATTTGAACTGAAGCCAACGTATTATTTTAAAAAGGTAAGAACAATTTTTTTATGTCAGAAATAAAAAGCCTAAATGTGCATGAAGCATTATGATTTAATCTGCTGTGTTTATCAGCCATTGCAGTGCAGCACACCTTTGCCTGCCTGTCTGTCAGAATTCTGCGTGCATGGAAGATTATGGATGGCCAATTACATAGTTTCTGGCATTAATTAATGATGTTAACCGTCTCCCCCTGCTCCTTACAAAACAGAGTCTCTCCAAAGCTGCCTCCAGGAGGGCAGAGCGGGTGAATGTGTGTGTGTAGGCGTATTGTCTGTAGGGTTGCATCTAAATAAATTAATGTACGACATAATGTCCATATGTTAGTTAATGTCTTGCAATTCTATTACCACATCTTTAAAAATCTATTCATGTTTTTTCAAAGAGACCTTGTTAGCGTGCACGTGGAGGCAGTGTGCAAGCATGCCACGAATGCTCTGATTGTGTGTTCATGAATGTAATGGCCCTGACAGTGGAGGGGAAATGTGGTTGAACTGGTCCCCATCTCTTTTTTCAGTGTTTCTATTCTCTTGTCGTCTCCCCAAATTTCCCCCCATCAGTTTGGCGTCCGAGGGCCATTACAGAGATTAAGCTGAGGAAGTGGACTGGCTGCCCTGTGTGTCAACTCACATACACTGACAAACTGGGAGACAGCCACTTATTCTATCCTCCTTTCACTCTTGTACAGTTACGCAGCTTTTAAAGACATTGCAAGACTACATGCCTGAAGGCTTATAACAAAACTTTCTCTGTGTTTTGATTTTAGTGAATCAGAAGTAATATTCTGGCTTCAGTACAAATTAAGCTCAATCTTCAAAAAATGGTGGCATAATGTTGAAGGTTAACACTAGTTAATAACATTAATTAATATGAACTTACAATAATACATGATTACTTGAGCTCATATATATATAAATATATATATATATGAACAGTTCAGATGCAAAACCAGCTAAAAGCCATCTTGGTCAAAAATAAGATAATGATACTGAATGAATGCTCCTGACACATATTATACATCAATCAAATACTTTTACTTCAAACACGCTAAAATCCCGCCCTCAGCCCAATCAGAAGTACCAGTACTTACATAGAAACCTATACATCGGCCTGATAAAAATGCATTTTTTAAAGAAAGATGTCAGATGGATTTAGAGGCTTTGGGATCTGAACTCTTCATATTATAAATATATATATATAGTCTGATTTTGTACTAACAAAACAATAACAATTTTGTAATAACAAAATGTGCATAGTGTTTGTGATTTTTGGCAATAATATAAACATTTAATTGTGTACCTTTCTTGTGAAGAATATTTTTTGTGAATCATAAATAAGATATTTTATTAAAAAAACTGACTTTAAAGTTATGCCCCTCAGTCTGAACTCAACCACGTCACACTAACCATTCAAAGCCCATAATAATTTAGACTCCAGACTACCAGAAATTACACCATTCAGGTCTCTTTAATAATGGTGCAAACATGGTTAGTAGTATCATACTTTTTATTCATATTTCTGAGGCATATTATAGTCAGGGAGGTACTGTCGCTGGCTTTGTCCATATTATAATTTTGAATTTTGATATAATTTTGAATTTTTTTTTTTTTGCTAGCGGGTGCAGGACGCTATAGTTCATTTTTGTAAGTGGGGATAGCAAAATAAAGTAAACTGACATATTATACCCAAAACATTTTCGAACAGTGGACTACCAGTAAAATTTGAGACCAAAAATACCTTTATTATCAATTTTCCTTTTCAAGGGAACATCAAACTGCGTCCTCTAGGGGATCGCTATGGGGGAACGTCTCTTTTGTGACCCGTGTCTGAAGCGTACATACAAAAACTACAACAGTACTGGCCGGCGACAGCATATGACATCATATGACGAGCTCGTGGGGGGTCGCAGCTTGACCTGGCTGAAATTCTGACAAGGGGAGGCTTTCCTGAGCTATGGTATTTAATGTTGTTACATACTGTTACCTTCAGACCCGTCTGTCCTTCTGTGCAGATAAACTAACCATGCTGGGAGCCATGGTGGGTGAGTACGATTCTTTCTTTCTGTATAAAGAATTGCTATCTCTTTGTCAGCCACCCAGGCTTGTGTCGCAGTATGTATGGTTTGGTTGTCTGTTCTTCTTATGTTCAGGTAGAACCTCCCTGCCGGCGCAGGACCCTCCGGTGGCCGCTGGACGTTTACCTCTGGGTCTGGCCGCCAGGTTTCTGCAGGGAACTATTTAGGTAGTTTCCCTGCTTGCTGGGTCCCTGTTATGTTACTGCAACCCCAGAGCTTGTTGCCTACCATGTGCTCATCTGAGGGGCTTTTGGCTTCATGCATGTATCGGAGTGGGGACCCCCTCTCGTTCGAGGACAGAGCAGCTCTCCCCTAACCTCCTTCCTCTGGATAAAGGTGTTTCTGCAGACACCCTTTTTTGAGTGTTGACTCTGAGGAGCAACAGCTCTCCAGGGATGCTTGGGCCCTTCGTCATTCTTGTCAGATCCGCGAATCTGGCTGGAATAGGGTCTATGTTTTCTATTAAGATAAAAAAAAAATTGCCACTTGGGATGGTATTAGCTAAAGCCCCCCTGTGGCAGGGTATGGCGATGCACCCCCTGGCAGATCAAGTGTTCCCTCCTGTTCCTCAGGAGTTAGAACCTGTCACTAAGCACTACCCACTGAGGTGAGTACTGTTCAGATTTATTATGTAACGGTTGAGGTTGTCTGTCCTTCCTGTGTTTCAGCCCCTGGCTGGTTGGTCTAGATGTCTTTGTTATCCTACAACCATCGCTAGAGGTACAGGTGTCTCCTGATTGCTGTGTCCCTGTCACACCCCTCAACCCTAGGGCCTCTGGTTCTTCTGTTTAGGTAACCTCCAGTTTTCTTTCACATTATAGCGTTGCTCTAGGAGCTGCTCTGCGTTGGAACTTCTGTTGCTGAGGCATAGAACAACTTCACCCGCTATTTCCACCCAGTGAATCTGTCCCTCTGAGGAGTAGACAGGATTTCACTGTCCTTCCGGGAGCTTCAGCAAGTGCGGAAACCTTCCCTGACTGGCCTGGGGGCCAGTAGCTCCTTAGGTTGGACTTGTGGATCTAGTGCAACTGTTGGTTACCCAAAGGCCCCCCTCCCCAGAGGGCTGGCCCAGGGGCTCGCCACAGTTCCAAAACTGTAGGCGCTGGTGCACTCGATGCTCATCTCATGACCTGACAGTGCTCCCCTCGACAAAGGTAGGTTTTTGTAGCACACTGTCTTAGGGCTATTTGTGTAGCCCACCCCCTTCCCCCTCCATGGAGGGCTAGGAACCTACCCTACAGCTGCTGAATGCTCCTTCAGGACCCAATCGGATTTGTTGGCCGCTTGCTGCCGCCCAATGGGCTTCCTGCCATCACATTGGCATGTACAGAGGTCCCCTTACCCTTCTGGGTACCTAAAGGCTCTAACCCTGGGAGCTCCTGCTATCAGCAGCCCAGGTCGCAAGACCCTCCTCAGCCCTTGTAATGTCTCTGACATTAGATGAGCTCGGTAGCACTTCGCCCCGCTGGTAGTGCTTCCCTCGCCGTCATTGAACGTGTCCACTCTACATGGGCATGCCTTAAAATCCACATTGTGGTAAGAACGCACACTAGCTTCCTGTGTTCTTTCTCAAATCCTGTATGGTGGGGATCACTCGCTCAGCTTCGTACCCTTTATTGAGATGTTAGGCCCCGGGTTCTTGGGCCACTCTCCACTTCTATTGGGGATCCAATAGCTTACCTGACCAGCGGCTGACTGAGGTCACACAGGTCTGCAGGCAACCCCTAGCTACAATGCTAGGGTCTGACAACATTCCTTAAAGGAATCTCCTTCTGATTCCAGGCCTGGGCCCTGGCTTAAGGTTAGGCTTCGAGTAGCCTTGACTTTGCAGGTAAGCCTAGGTATGCGGCTCGGGCCTTTGGCCGAAGGGATTAAGCCACTGACAGCTGTGTGGATGTCATTAGGGCAGCTCCCTCACCTTGGGTGGAGCTGGTACTTAGTGCTCACCTTAATGTTTAGCCTGCACTCCCCTCAGCATGGCAGCATGGGTATCCCATTCCCCATAGCGATCCCCTAGAGGATGCAGTTCGATGTTCCCTCAAAAGGGAACATCTCTAGGTTACGAATGTAACCATGGTTTCCTGAGAAGGGAACGAGACACTGCGTCCTCTAGGACACATGCTTCGTCATTTGCTTCAGAAAAAGAAGCAGATGATGTGTGTGACCGGCACCCTTTATACTATATGGTCGCACCGGCAATGACACACCGGCCGCGACGAGTCACACCAGCAGTGGCATCATAGGCTGTCACCAGCCAGTACTGTTGTAGTATTTGTATGTATGCTTCAGACACAGGTCACGAAGGAGACGTTCCCCCATAGCGATCCCCTAGAGGACGTAGGGAACCATGGTTACATTCTTAACCGAGAGACGTTATCTGACATTATCAAGATGAGTTTGTTCTGACACAGTTTAACTCTTGAGTTCTTCTCATATTTTATTACCATTTTTGAAACTAGAGTGAATAAACTGTGATAATGTGAGAAATTTTTAAGGTGTCTGAATAAATTTTGGTTTAAATGTAATTCATTTGTGACTATCAAGATGAGTTTGTTCTCACAGTTTAAAAAGCAATTTTTTTATTATTGAACTTGTACTATTATACTAATAAAACAGCGAGTATTTTAATGTTTACATATTGGCCCCAATAACTGCCTTAAATCGAATCCAAATTTTTGCTTTTTTGACGAGTGGTAATTAATTTTTGTGATAACTGGAAATTATGAAAAATTAAGTGTAACTTGTACTGAAGCCAAAATATTCTTGTATTGAATTAATTTAGGTATTTATTTATTAATTTTTATTTTATTTATTATTTTGGTAATCAACATTATGTCCGAAATGCTGATAATTAAATCCAGGATAGTCTGTGGAACTAAATAGACAATAAAAATGTTGGTTCTTGATATTGCAGCTGGTTTTGCTAGACTACACCAACATATCTGTATGAACCTATAACGTTTCCTCTTTGGGACCAATAACCTTCTTTTCCTCTCCTCTGCGCTCCTCATTCTCATCCAGCAGTAATTCTACAGTTTAAATGCATGGTGTCAGGTGCCTTGTGGCGATGGGTGAGGGTTCTGGCCTGCATGCCATGTAAAACGTTAGCGGGCATATAGACGGGCAGCACCGCCCTCCCGCATCCGCGTCTGATTAGAGTAATGAACGGAGGGCTGGTCCGTCATGCCGCATTGTTCCTCACGTCGGCCTGAATCACATGGCTCCTCGGAACCAAATGACTTAGTCGGTCATCGCATACGACAAACTGGGCCGCAAGCAGGGGGGCTGTGATGATGTCACAGACCCACCGAAGGGGATCCCCTCTTAAAAATGCACATCTCCACCTGAATGGAGAGACAGTACAAGATATGGTAGAAAACAAACAGAAAACAGCACCAAAGGGACATAAAAACAAGCTAATTATCTCATACGGACCATCTGTACTCTCTAAATCAGCTCTTCAGCCCGCGCTCACGCACACGCAGGTCTATTGAGGGTCACCGCATACAGACGTACTGCTTTGTACACTTTTGTATTTCCTTCCAAACTACCTCTTCTGATTCCAGAGGCCTCTGACATTCTGCCTGAGTGCCTTCCAGTGTCTGCGTGTCTGCTGTGCATAAACAAACACCAACCTGAACACCGTTTCAAGCAGTCCGCCCCCATCTCCCCTTTGTTGCTCACGGCCTGTTTGCATCGCCGAAGCTCGCGGTCCCAAACATGTGTGTGCTGCTATATACGTATGTACATGAGCGAGGGCAGAGCTGTGATGTGCTTCCTCAAGAGCTTAATGACTCTCAGCAGTGCTGTCAGAAACACTCGGCAGAGTCCGGCACTTAAGGGCATATGTTTTTCCCTCTCCTCAGACGCCTGCAAAGAGCGACAAACACACACAAACAGAAGCTCCCAGCTACGGTAATGAAATCATTCTGCAGTGAACCCACAGAAAAGAAGGGCAAATACTGTGAGACGTGAGAAATAACTGTATCTCTGGAATAAAGTACTTTTGTTTGGAGGCAGATACAGAAGGTGCACACATCATATGAGATAAAACTGGTATTTGCGATTAATGGGTATGCAGGTTCTTCATATGATGACACTAAGAAAAGCTCTCAAACAAATGAACCTTAAAAAGAGTTCAAACAGCTGCATAACATATTGAGTTAACAAATTACAGATTCAGTTGATGAAAACCATTGTTCAAAAACACTTCACCTTACAGTTGAGGTCAAAAGCTTACATCCTTTTTCAGAATCTGCAACATTTTAAAGGAGTAGTTCACTTCCAGAACAAAAATTGACAGATAATGTCCATTCTGTTCAAAAGTTTTCACCCCCGGCTCTTAATGCATGTTTTTTTCTTCTGAAGCATCAGTGAGTGTTTGAACCTTCTGTAATAGTTGCATATGATTCCCTTAGTTGCCCTCAGTGTGAAAAGATGGATCTCAAAATCATACAGTCATTGTTGGAAAGGGTTCAAATACACAAACATGCTGGAAAACCAATGAATTTGTGGTAACTGAAGGATTTTTCTGAAGAACAGCAGGGGACAAACAAGGGACTCATGAAAAACTATCACTAAACAAAAAAAAAAATATTCAGGTAACAACACAGTATTAAGAATTAAGGGGATGTAGCCTATTGAACCTGGTCTTTTTTTATAAATTCAACTAGTATTTTCTCCTGTGGACTATAACCATCTTTTATGTGAATTGTGAAATCTTTTTCAGGTCGGTACTAAATAAAACGTTTTACCTCAACTGAATCCTGTTTCATTTGGATTCAAACACCACCAAGTCAAATAACTGGCGTTTCAGTGATGAAGTTCAATGTTGACTCAGGCCTGGCTCTGCTTGATTCACTGAGTGAGTCTATATCAAATCGCTCCTCGCAAGCAAATTTGAGGCTGTTTCATGAATGACTCTTTAAAAATAACTGGTGTATTAGAGTCATAAGTATTTGTTTCATGAATCAGACATCAAAACTGCAGGAAACACTAGCGCATCTAATGACAGTATCTGACAAATATCTTTGAGAAGTGACAATATCTCCTGCATAGGTAGAGTTTTACATAACTTACAGACTGTTTACGTCTTGTCAGCTACTCATGTATTGTTTTGTACTCACGTGAAAGTCAAATTGTCCCATAATACAGTTTTATATCAGCGATAGACAGCAACAATTTTTAATATCTGCAACTGGAGCCATTTTCTATGGTGCACGGGAAGGGACAGGTTTAGTTCACTTTTGCGTCCACTTCATATTAACTTGTGGGATGTTATTTATACATTATATCATATCATGCTTGATGTATATAAATAAATCTCCTTTCCAAGATGACGTTTGAATAATTTGTTAATAATAATAATTGTGTTAAAAGAAATAGCCTTCACAAACAATGTACAGTAGTCAACATTTGAAGTGGACCAAACCTTTCATAAAAGTTGACCTAAAACCTAAACAATACCCGTTCTTGTCCAGGACAACTTTGATTAACTTTTTTGATGCACTTCAAATAAAATATTCTACATAGAAATATTTTATTATTTCCATCCCAAAGCCTTTCAAATCCATTCACTGTTTGTTTTTTGTTTTTTTCTATTTCTATTTATTGATATATATATTTAACCTTTCCTTTAAGATATCTCTTTATATATCTTAATTAATTATCTGAATTATTTTAAATAGGCTATACTATATGTTTAAATTTGTATATATTGAACCAATATTATTCCAATAAAGTTTTAAATTTTAGGCCAGTAGGTGGCGGTAAACAAATGTCTATATCATAGTCAACTGACTCAAATGATTTGCTATAAACACTAAATCATTTACAGCTTAAAGGACCTGAACGAAAGGATTCGTTCACTTAAACAATCCATTAGCGATCGAAACACAACTTGCACTTTTTGCACTTTGCACAAATTTTGCACTTACGTCAAAATTTGGTCAGTTACCTGGATGAGCCGCCATATTGGCAATACTCCGAAATAAAGGATAGCATAGATTGCATAGTTAATGTGCTACTGAATACATTGTTCTGCTAACTTATGCTGTCTAAATAACAGGAAAAACGTGTGGAACCTGCTAAATCATACAGAGAATGACTTAGTAAGCAGGAAAGGGCACAATATTTTGACCAACTAAAGTTAATAGGTGGTAAAGATAGACCCACAAATGAGTAGTATTAATTAAGGTATTAGTCTGGTATTTCACCTGCCTGACCTAAAATTATTAGAACAAACACAAATGTTGTCAAGATTCTTGCCCTGGAAATCCTGGTTCAGTTTGGTCAACCACAAACCCTGTTTGTTCCTCAGACATTTTTTGCAGTCTTCTCCTTGATTTGTTATAACTTTTGGCAGTCTATAGTACTCCAAATGTTTTTCCTGGTCTAACCAATTATTTCAGCCTAAAACATGATAATAATGGACCGTTTTCAGCAGCAATAATCAGCAAAATATGCAAGTTTCTTTCGTTTCAGTGGCATCGTTTACGTTCAGGATTGTTGATGCACCGTGAAAACACTCTACATCTTCTTAGGTTCTACGTAAAGTAGAACCTTTACGTTTTCATCTCATGTGAGTGAGCATAATTTTAATGATATTTTCTCAAAGCGGCTGTAGGCATATATAGCCTACCTCTTTGAGCACTTTTTAATTAGCAAATTATAAGATTTCTCTTCAAAACCAGCAGACTAGCAAGAATTCGGGACAATCATCAGAAACGCATCTTAAAACAAGTTCATAAAAGGACTAAACAATCAAAAAAGCCATTACCGCGGTCAGATTTCTATTGGCCTCATCCAAACCAATTAGATAAAATCAAGAGTGATTAGGAAAACTGAAACAGCAGCGCGCTTGTCATTCTAAATCGCCGCTTTCCTCCTTGTCAAAAGTGTTCAGCGGTAAGTCATATGTCAGGATAGCGCCGGTTCGACATGCCAGCGGTGTAATGCTGTTACGACACGACACTGTAGCGACGCACCCACTGGGAGTGATGACTGTTCATTTAACGCAGCGTGAGTTCAAGATCACTTTCTCTCCAGTGCACACTTAGTGGACAGGTACAGAGAGTGAAGCTCATTAGAAGTGAAGGCATAATGCAAGGGGAATCTCGTCTAAAGAACACCTCTCATTGTAATGACTAACGCACTAAAAACTACATTTTAAGAACTGTAGATAGTTAAAATAATAGGAATTCTTGTGCATAAGATTATGCTCCTTTGATGTGCAAATAATATTATTAGGAACTCGAAATAAGAGCGTTTTCCATTCTGAAAAGCTGATTTTTTTTAAATTCCCTTAAAGAAATAAAATGTTAATTAACACGTGTTACTAAATTGCATTGTGCCATATTAAGCTAAACGTAAATTTTTGAATATAGTAATTCAAACACATATGCATAGGCCAAAAATGGTGAATACAGAAAATAAAATTAAATTACACTTTTGATATGTCATAAAATGCCCAAAATAATACAAAGTCAGCTTTTCTTTGTTAATTGCATTGTTTCTGTTCATTGGTAAAATAAAAGGCACACTTTTGTGCAGTGACTTAGGAATCGTGACTTTTTTTTTTTCTATTTTTCAAAACAGAGGTCGAAATTTCAAAGTTACAGTAACGGCCTGCATTTAATTATCAACTTAAAATATAGTGTTTTAAATGTATTAGGCATAGAATTTAATTATTAAACATATTCTTAAACGCGTTATGGTGTATATTTGTGTCCTTTGGCACAATACGCATGTAAAACGTTTAAATTCTCCGAGGCTAAATAAACAAAGTAGAACCGTCTGAAACAAAGTGATATATTGATTTCGGGTTAGATCACTGACAAAAGTCTGGTTTAGTTAAAGAGCGGTGTGTATGAAACTGCCTTTGCTGCGCTCATGCATTAGCAGGCCGTGGACGACAGGCGCTGAAATCGTGTTAATAAGTGGAACGGGTAGGTTACTGAACACTGCCGATTCACGATCACACAAACACTCAAGGACAGGTCCCTCCGGCCCCGGGGCGCTTCCAGCTCATGCACAACAGCAGCAGGCCGCATCTTACCAGTGAAGACCAGAGACCAGTCTCATTTAAGAGATTATAACTATAATACACGTTGGAATCGTGACACAACCCTTCAATACATAAAAAATGTGTGGCTGAGACACTCCTGCTGGCATGTACACGTGCTAGGCCCTGTTTACTAACAACAACAACCACTGAAGCTTTTGTTTTCGGACCATCGATGCTGCACAGTGATTTTAAATCCTTTAATGGTTATTAAACGATTTGCGAAAGGACATTGCATGTGATATGTAAAACAAAAGCAGTAAAAACTGACTTTTGCATGTCTACGAATACACCAGAACCCAAAGTTTGTTCATGTCAAAGGCCTTTAAAATTTCTGGCCGCATTATTTGTAAAAAGAAGAATTTCAAACTTTCAAACACTACACGTTTTCCTCCAGCAAAGATTCTTCATTTCTCTGAAAAGAAATTAAATGAGTAATGTGAGCATATGTTTTGGAGAAAAACAAAAACAAAGACGGTCATAGATATATGTTTTAATTATAAAGACATATAAACAATATACAGTATGAAACTCATGTCGCAACAAGATCAAATGCGTTGTAGGCTTGATCAAGTATTCTTCACAGTTGTACAATACAATCAAGTGAATTGTGCAATAACAAAAAATCTTTTAGGCCAAACATTTGAGAATGTTACACCGTTTTTCCTAATACACTGATGGAGGTGAGACAGTTCAGCTTCCGTTTATTAATTTCTGACACAGGTTTTTAAGAAATTATCGTCTGTGGGCAATTGCAGTAAATTGCATAGATCACCAACAACGCAGAAACCGAAAGAGAGAAGGTTTGAATTGAGAAATAAATCCTTCGCAAGTTGTGAACCTGTAACACTGAATTTTCTTTGTTTGTTTGTTTTCTTCATTTGGGATAAAAGGAAAAATACTTTTAAAATTGAGGAGTTTAAAAGCTTATTCCAGTAATACTGTGTCCCTCAGTTATTTATCATAATTTGTTGTGTTATCTAATAAATCATCATAGTTATTTAGACACGAGGCAGGGGTTTTGAATCAGACCTAAGCCCATTCCCAACAAAACAAAGCGAATTCAGACCAACATAAGGACGAAGCAAGAAGAGTTCAGCGCGTAGAAGTCAAGGCTTGTCGTTGCAGTGTTTGAACAGGTTGGACGGGGTCCCGGAGAACGAGCTGCATTTCTCCGCGCAGGTGGCCAGTGCCGTGCTCGAAAACGGATACACGGCCGCCTGTCCGAAAGGTGCGAGCGCGGTGGGAATCGGCGAAGTTATAGTCTGTCCTTGGTTTAGATAAGCCACCAACCGGCGCATTTCCTCCAGCGCCTGCGCCTGCATTAGGATGTAGTTTTTTGCAAGAAGCAAAGTTGCGATTTTAGACAGTTTTCTCACTGACGGGCTGTGCGCGTAGGGAATCACAGACCTCAGGCCGTCCAGCGCGTCATTCAGGTCGTGCATGCGTCTCCGCTCCCGCGCGTTGATGCTCAGCCGGAGAGATCTCTGCTCCTTCGGCTTTTTGCCGAGCGCGCCCGGATGCTTCTCTTCGTCGAAGCCCGCGCCTCTCTTACGGGACTCAAGGTGGTCAAAGCCGTCGTCTTCATCGCTGGTCTGCTCTCCGCCACTTTCGTTCGACTTCCCCGTTTGACCGGAGAGGAAATCCGCGGCAGGTGTGAGGGAGAAGCGGCCGGGACTTCCAGCACCATGGCCAGCGCCGAAGCCGAAGGCGGACTGTCCGTAGCGCTGCGTCAGGTCCAGCAGAGTGTCGTTGCTGATCGATTTCAGCAAGTTCTCGTCACCGACATTCATTTTGGAGAAACGAAATAAAACTAAAACAAAAAAACGGACCGGACAGAAAACTTTCGGGCGCGCTCTTGAAAGCTTCCTCCCACTGCCTTCTTTCTTTTCTTTCGCTGGCGTTTTCCAAAGGGCTGCTGAAAATGAAATCACTTTTTGATAGATATCTTTCTTCCCCTATCACGTCGAGCACTCGCGTAACGCTCCTCCGCGCAGACAGTGATGTTGCGTGCACTTTAGACGCCTCGTCTGAACTTGCGCGCGTTCTTGCAGTGCGTCTTGCCCTCGCCCTGGGCAGATTGAGACTCGCGCGCAGTCCTACTTGCTAGTGAGTAAGAGCGCGAGGCCCCGCGGGATTATCACTCTGTCCAATCAGGAGGGCGTTTTAATTAAGAAGATTAGAAACTGGCATGCTCCTAAATTCAACTATAGCAATGATAACTGCTGAACAAATGATGGCATAATGTAATTCATGGCCGGCACATTACAGTGAACAGCCATTGTACCTAATATTCAGTAATATTCCACTCAGTTACACCAAATTAACACAGTATTGCTGCAACGGGATGTTTCTTTACATTTATTTCTGCCACTTGCAGCCTTGTGAACTAATTGTGTAACAAATGTTGTATATCTCATAAGAAATATTAAAGACCACCCTTGAATTCATTTATTGTTAGTGAACTGTATTGGGTTTAAAGAGTCAAGTGGAGTCTTTAACCAATCGAGTTGAGTCAGAGTCCAAAATGGGCCAAGTCGGACTCTAGTCTGAGTAAAAATGCATCAGACTCCAAGTCTGCTAAAAGTCATATTCAAGACCGGACTCAAGTCGGAGTACACTACTGAATCCTGCATTAAAAAACTATGCAGAGGTTTGTAGTGCTAAAACTGGAGCAAAATTAGCATTTTCCTAATTAGAGACTTCCGGTCCATTAGCTGCTATAAGGAAATAACAAGAAGAATAACAATGTGCAGTAAACTGTAAAACTGTTTACACTGCAAACCAGTGCATTCATTATTAAGATAATACATTAATATAATATGGTAAGACACAAGCTGTTTTGTAGGGCTATAAATAGCTGGATGTGGAAGCCAGACCTATAAAATTTACAAATGGCTATACCCGCTCTTATGGCAATAATAAGGTGGATAAGAAATTACAGAGGGAACCAATGGTTGAACACTAAAAAACAATTTGTTGAGTCAACTTAAAATAATTTGTAACCTGGCTGCATTAACGTTTATTCAATAAAGTTTAGTCAACTTGAAATGTTAAGTTGTACTAAGTGACAACTTAGATATTTGAGTTGATTCAACTTTAAATTTTAAGGCAGCAAGGTAACAAATTTTGACTCAGCAAAAAAAGTTGACTCAGCAAATTGTGTGTTTTATTTTTTTTACAGTGAACCAGTGTGCCAAAAATTAAAGCCATTACTAAATTTGGCACCAAATGGCAACATTTTCTTAAAATTCAGAGTTGAGTCAGAGTGCAAAATGGGCCAAGTTGTACTAAAGTATGAGTCTCAAAAGCTTGAGTCTGAGTAAAAATTAATCAGAGTTCATGACAAGTCCAAGTCTGCTAACAGTTGTACTCGAGACCGGACTCCGGAACGAGTCCGAGTACCCCAACTCTACAGAAGGTAAGACACCAATTTGCAATATCAAGCAGTAAAACAAGCTGTTTTGTACAGCTAAAAATACAAAATAGCTGGACACTGTTGAGACCAGAAGCTAGATCCATATAATTTGCAGATGGCCATGCTCGCTCTAACAGTGGATAGGAAATTACATAGTCAAACATTCAAAGTTCCGGCTGGTCAAAAATTTAAGCAATTACTACATTTGGCAACATTTACTCAAAATTGACAAATCAGTATTTTTCTGTTTACCTTGTTGGCTAAATTCTGTTTCTTGCATGTTACCTGACGGTTGTCTCTTCTTGGATACAGAGGAAGTGAATGGGGGAGAGCACTTGCTGTGACGGATTAATCGCATTGTCTGGATGAGGCCCAAAAGTGAGCTTCAACACCTACAGCCAAAGTCCAAGGCCGCTTTACCTACAACAAATGTCAAGATGGCGACATTTCCCTGGTTATTTGCTGGTTGGTAAAATGTTGATTTTTTTTAAGCATGAAGTGTCCTTTCCTGAAGTTTATTACACAGACATATACAATTCAGTCGTCCTGGAAAACAGTTCTTATTAAACAAGCTACAATCATTACTGAGGAACTGTGGTGAACTCTCTGAACAGTCAACAAACGAAAAAATGAACTGCTCAATAACGAGAACCAATTGCAAAGATGACGCACCGCCATCTAGTGTCCATTTAAGAAAAGTACAATGCAAAAAATATCGCATAGTCAATTTAACTGAGAATAAATACGTTAAAACCAATCAAACAAGTCCGTAAAAATGTTGATAATAATCTTTAATGTTATGATTAAAGCTTCAAATCTTAAGTTATTTGTCACCCTGGAGCACAAAACCAGTCAGAAGTAGCACAGGTATTTTTGTAGCAATATATTGTATGGATCAAAATGATCGATTTTTCTTTTATGCCATAAATCATTAGGATATTAAGTAAAGATATCAGAACTTAATTTTTGATTAGTAATATGCACTGCTAAGAACTTCATTTGGACAACTTTAAAGGCGATCAGCTTTCAGATTATGTATAAATCTTAGTTTCCAAAAAATGTACCCTTATTAATGGTTTTGAGGTCCCGGGTCACGTTTCAGTTAAGTATAAAAATAAGTATAACATACTAGGGTTTTGTCCCGGACTCCAGTGTTACTGAACTAAACAAACTGGTTTGTGATATTCTCTGCATTGCTCCGATGGCGGTAGGATATTTTCTCTGCTGATCTATTTCAGGTTCGCAGATTCTGCAGAAAGCACAGTACTTAAATAATAAACAAAGCCAAACAACTATACAATACATCAATAGAGGACAATCTGTGCTTTCTCATATAATACACAAGAGGGCGCTGTCGTAAAACAATTCCAGATTGTGTTGTGAAAACACTAGAGCTATGCAAAATGCAAATACTGTATCCTCACCTACAAAGAGCGGTGTCATTAAAATACAAATAATATGAATTGCAACAAACTCCCTTCATGCACAGACGGTGTACATGTGCACAGTGCATTGAAGATATGGAATATACAAAAATGCAAAAGTATGCCTACCTGAGGGGGGTAAATGTGTGTAAATAAACATGATTTTATATAAATATAAGATTGTTTGATGTTCTTGCATAGCACACACAGCAGTTGTGCTTAGTGCTTTGAAAAGACAGATAAACAGACAGACGGATGGCTGGACAAACAAAGAGACTGACCTCTTTTATCTCTCTTGTTCCAGGCTATTCCCTTTGCCGGGGCGGCAGCAGCGTGTGATCAGCAGGAGATTTTTTTTTTTTTTTAGAGCAGAGGCAAGCGGTTCTCTGAGAGTTATCATTTGGCATGTGATATCAGGCTCTAAGGCCCTCCAGCCAAACACCCATCAGAGACGTCTCCTGCCTCTGTCCTAACACGCCATGAAATTATAGGGCTCCTTGGCTATTGTGAGAGAGGTGGCACATTTCAGAGCATTCCCATTTTTGTCTGTGTCTTCAAACCATTTTCCACATCAGAAAGTAGTCATCATGTGTAGTCATTTTGGGTATGATGTTTTATCTAAGTGTGATTCCAAAGGGCCGGAAGAGATAACAAAGGCTGCACAAACCCACTCGCTTTGAACATCACGACCACCGAGCGTGATAAAGATCGTGTAGTAATGGCCCGAGAGTAAAAATCAAATGGAATATAATCTCTCGGCCATATAATAGCCACTGACCTTCCGTACACATTTCTATAATGATGGCAAACATAGGCTTATGTGCGTGAGAAGACGTTTCAGCTCAGTAATGTGAGAAAGCACGCATGGCACAGGCAACAGAATGCTCATGCTTTTATTTGGTTGTTGCTAGGTGACTACTGGTGCACAGACGAACAAGTCTGACAAAAGGATCTTATAGATCAGTTTTTAACAGCTTTAATTTCATCATTCATACATGACAACCGGCAGCAAAAAGAACAAAAGCAAAAAGCAAACAACTTTTCGCTATGATGTACTAGAATAAAGGTTCCAAAAAGGGGGTAGCCATACTATTTTGGTTTTGTTATAAAACCTTTAAGTGAGCAGTTCTTTAAAGGTGACTATTAATGAAAATCTGACTTTTTCCGTGTTTAAGTGCTATAATTGGGTCCCTAGTGCAGCTGCCAACCCAATTTTTAATTTTTTTTGGTAAGCCTTTCTTTGCAAGCTTGTGAAAAAAAAAAATGAAATCAGATTTTGCTGCCCCCATGACGTAGAAAGGAGATCTTATTATAATATTATCGCACCTTAATCTGCATGTTTCCACCCACGGTGCCGCCATTTCATTTTCACAAGTGACAACAGTGTACCAGTTCTAACGTCATGGCAAAAGTGGCAAAGCATGCTAACTGTTTTGTTTTTGGCTGCACAGATGAGCACAGAACACCATTTAGAGTCCCAGCCTCAGAGGAGACAAGAAAGCAGTGGATTTATTGATTTTTTTTACTGTATATTAAGCTACACTGTAAAAAAAATTCTGTAAAATTTACGGTAGAAAATCGGCAGCTGTGGTTGCCGGAATTGTACCGTAAAAATGCGGTAGCAGTTTACGGTTTTCAGTTAAATTTACAAGTAAATACCGTAATTTCATTAACTGATGTAACTGTAATGTACCAACCTATTGAAGTACTGAAATCTGTTTTATACCTTTGTAATACACTGATAACCACCAAAACCAGGTGGTGATGAGAAAGTCACATGATAAAGAAAAGCCCATCACAGGCAGCTTTGAAATATTAACATATAAAGAAGGTGCACAGTGTCATTCACACAAACGTTAAACACCATCATGGTAACACACATGAAACCAAATTAATGCAATAAACATTCATATAACAACATTAGATGTAACATACAACCCTAATGTATAAAACTGCTAAGAATTCTGGGAATGTCAATTTACGGTTATTCACTGTACATTTTACAGTCTTTTACCGTTAACCATTTAACAGTTTTGAACTGCATCCTTTTTACAGTTTTTCACTGTTAAATTCACGGTCATTTTTTACAGTGTACTGCCACACAGATCTAATATAAACGTGATTTCTTTCCCAGCTGTTTACCTTCACAGACTCCAACTCCTGTGTGTTTTTAACATAAATGTGTGTATTTGACACATTGTTGAAATATGACATGAAAGAGAACTTAGAGAACTTAGTTAAGTACTCACATGCTGTGTGACAGCTGCTTTGGATGTTTGCTTCGAATGTGTGCACGCGGAAAACCGGATATCAGAAGTTTAAACTAATATGATTTAAAACGCATGGTTTTAGCACAATAGACATGATAATCAAAACCAAACAGATGTTTTTTTGGCAGAATATCTGAGGAATACGATGTAAAGGCACAGCTCTATTCTGGAAAAGGGGGCGGGGAGCAGCAGCTCATTTGCATTTAAAGAGACGCACAAAAACAACATGTTTCTGCTTTCACTCAAAATAGGCATTTTTAAAATGATATAATAAATAATCTGTGGTGTATTTTGAGCTGAAACTTCACAGACATTCTGGAAACATTTAAGACTTATATTATATTTTGTAAAAAGGGGCATAATAGGTCTTATTTTTTAAGAAAAAAAAACTTAGCGTGAAGAGCATTGAAACAGTCTAAAAAAACATTTTCCACTAACACTTTGTGAAATGGATGTAAAAATATTAATATATGTTTACCAAAATGAAAAATTGCTGAAAATTTACTCACCCTCAGGCCATCCAAAATGTAGATGTAGAAATTTAGCATTACATTGCTTGCTCACCAATGAATCCTTTGCAGTGAATGGGTGCCGTCAGAATGGGAGTCCAAAACAGCAGATAAAAACATCACAATAATACACAAATAATCCACAACTCTTCAGTTCATCAATATCTTGTTAAGTGAAAAGCTGCATATTTGTAATAAACAAGTCCACCATTAAAAGATCAGTTCACCCAAAAACAATTCTGTCATTAATTACTCAAGTTGTTCCAAACCTGTAAGACCTTTGTTTATCTTTGGAACACAAATTAAGATATTTTTAATGAAATCCGTGAGCTTTCTGACCCTCCATAAACAGCAATGCAACATACGTTGAAGGCCCAGAAAGGCAGTGAAGACACTGATAAAATCGTCTATGTGACATCAGTGGTTCAACTGTAATTTTATAAAGCTACAAGAATACTTTTTGTGCACAACGAAAACAAAAATAAGGTCTTTATTCAACATTTTTTTCTCTTCCTTGTCAATATAAAATGCTTGTGGTGCTGCTGACACAGGAGCGCCCATTCTGATGTAGAATGTAGATCTCTTTTAGTTCATCATCTGTATATGTAAAGTAAGTCTGGGCAAAAAATGGCAAGTCATTCTTTCGATTGAAATCTTCAGACATGTTTACGGAGACTGTTTTATGTACAGCGTGCGTCTTTTACTTCTTCTAAACAAGCCAAAGCGCATCCAGGTTCTACATCAGAATTCACGTTCTGACGGCACCCATTCACTGCAGAGGATCTTTTTGATCTAATAGGTTAAAAAGACCAGAAAGGACATACTGAATTTCTTCCAAAATCTACTGAAGCAAAAACAAACATACTCAGTTAAAAGGCATTTCAGGTAATGATGAGGAAAGAGTAAACATAGACAATTTGTGACCCTGGACCATAAAACCAGTCTTAAGTAGCACAGGTATATTTGTAGCAATAGCCAAAAAATACATTGTATGGGTCAAAATGATAGATTTTTCTTTTATGCCAAAAAATTATTAGGATATTAAGATCATGTTTCATAAAGATATTTTGTACATTTCCTACCATAAATATTTAAAAACATATTTTTTTATTAGTAATATGCATTGCTAAGAACTTCATTTGGACAACTTTTAAGGCGATTTTCTCAGAATTTAGATTTTTTTGCACCCTCAGATTTCCAAAGTAGTTGTATCTCGGCCAAATATTGTCCCAACATAACAAACCATACATCAGTGGATGCTTATTTATTAAAATTATATATGATGTATAAATGTCAGTTTCAAAAAATTGACCATTATGACTGGTTTTGTGGTCTAGGGTCACATTTATAGCTTATTCTGTGGACATTGTTTTACATAACATATCTGAGGAATTATATTATGGATATATTATGCATATTACATGTAGAATTACATATCATTCACTCTCTTACTCAATGCAAACCCAATTACTTCTAAAAATGTCTATACTTGTGTATTATTGTGATGTTTTGGACTCAGCACCCATTCACTGCAGAGGATCCACTGGTAAGCAAATGATGTAATGCAACATTTTCCCAAATATGTTCTGATGAAGAAACAAACTCATTTACATCTTGGATGGTCTGTAGTTGAGCAAAATTTTTGAAATTTTTCACTTTCGGCTAAACTTTCTTCATTGAACCATCAATGGCAATAAAGAACCTTTATTTGAAAGTGTGTATGATGATTTATAGACTGCATAATTAATCTAAATGGACATTCTTAAAGTACAGGTCACAAGACCCATGTACAAGTCACAGTTATAGCTGTGCTAGCGTGGACACTGACAAACACATAAAGAGATAAAGGGGCCATTCGTCTTGAAAACAAGTGGCCTGAGCAAAAGTAAAAGCGCTTTTTTACAGAGGTTGTAAAGACGACGTTAACACTACGACCTCTGTAGAGGAAAGTATATTTAGCAGTACAAAACAAAGCATGATTAGGTTGTGTGTTGGCACGCTTGCAGTGCAATTGATCCGCTGCTCCCTGTTGCCACAGCAACCGCAGGCTAGACTACTCCAAGGTGACATGCCACTTGAGGACTGTGAATCCCACTGAGATCCCACAGTGCCATCCAGAGACCTCAAGGGGGCAGCAGCTGCCAAGAACTGCATTAGCAAGCCGTACTCTCAGGAAATGAGATAGTGGAGGGATCTCTGGATCTTAAATGATCTTTGTGCCTCTATACTGAGACTGTTTAATTGGTCGAGTTTTTAAATATATGTGTATGTTTGAAAGACTCAAGGTGCACAGTTGGATTGAGGTGTAGGTGACCAGAGGAACGAGAGGGTAACAGAAGTTTGGATTAAATGAGTGACTAAATTACCACACTGAGATAATCGCCATCTGCTAAACAGATCGACGAGACAGGTGTAGGCTGAAGGAGGCGAGAGACGCTTAAGAAAGTGCGGGAATGCTTCAAGGATGTAAAACATCAGATTCAATAAAATCGAAAGACTTCGATGGTGTGAGCGTGTTACTCATCTCTTTTTGAACCTCTCGGATCATTATAGGGCCTCCATTAGCCGTACAATCTCCCTCATGTGAATTCTCATCGGAATTATAATTTCGGTCATTAGAGCGAAGCTTTTCACTGCAGTTCGCAATTTCACATAAACACGAAAATACAATAAGCTGCATAATGTGATTATGTCTCTGATGTGGAACTGCAACAGCGAGTCAGGGTCAGAAAATGAACCAGGGCTCTGGGCAAAAATAGCAACAAAAGGGACAAAAACACCCTTGGCGAATATGACCCCATTTGGAATCCTTGGTTGTTCTTACGTAAACAATTTACATATTGTTTACTCTGCATTTCATGATTCTAGGCCTTTCTTGTTATGGTTTAAGGGCATCTTCAGACACCAAGTGACCTGTAGATGTCGAATATCTGTCTCAGAGGCAAGCAGAATGTTGCTGAAGTTGTTTATTTTTTATTTTTTATCTGTTTTTAATTTTTGGATAACACCAAGTATGAAAAAATCCTGACAACCTCTGAATCAGACGTAGTGATTACAGCAAAATGGTAGATCGTACAAGCATTACCTAACATGGGGATCACCCGTTGTTTTTTTGTTTTTTTTTGTAAATATATTTTAACAAAACATCTCTCTTGTATATTATTTACAGCTTTTCTTTTCATATTTATTTGATTTTATCATTAAAATCTTCATAACTAAAGTTTTATTAATTTAGAATGATATTTATTAATAATATTATTATTTAGAATTTATTTTGCTTTATTTTACTATGCAGTGCATTTCTCACAATTATAAAAAAAATCTATTTAAAATAAATATAAAAAAACAAACACAATATTAAATCCATTATCTGTTGTCAGACAAAACACCTACCTTGTATATTATTTATAGCTTTTCTTTTTCATATTGTTTTGATTTTTTTGTTTAAAATCTTCATAACTAAAGTCTTCGTTTTTAGATTTCATTTTTTTTAATTACTTGAATATTTAGAATTTATTTTGCTTTATTTTAGTATGCAATGCATTTTCTGACAATTTTTGAAATATTCCATTTAAAATGAATGAAACCAAATAAAAAATAAATATTAAATCAGTTTTCTGTTGTTAAAAAAACACGTTTTATTTTATTTTTATTTATTTTTTTAACAAAACACCTACCTTGTATATTATTTATGGCTTTCCTTTTTCATATTGTTTTCGATTTTTTATTTAAAATCTTCATAACTGAAGTCTTCATTTTCAGATTTCAGTTTTTTAATTAAATATTTAATAAAAAAATAAATAAATTTAAAATAAATGACATCCCCCACACCCCCCAAGAAAAAAAAAATTAAATCCATTTTCTACTGTTATTAAAAAAAAACGGCCATTTTTATTTAGCCATTTTTAAAATATATGTATTTTAACAAAAAATCTATCTTTTATATTATTTACAGCTTTTCTTTTTCATATTGATTTGATTTTATAATTGAAATCTTCATTTTCAGATTTCAGTTTTTTAATTAATTGAATATTTAGAATTTGTTTAGCCTTATTTTAGTATGCAGTGCATTTCTGAATTTTTTTTAAATATTACATTTAAAATAAATGAAACAAAAAATGAAATCCATTTTCTGTTGCTAGAAACAACAACACTTTTTATTTAACCATTTTTCTTTAAAATTAGCATTTCTTTCTGGCTACTATGTATAGGTTTCTATGTAAGTACTTGTACTTCTGAATGGGTTGAGGCTGGGATTTAGTGCATTTGAAGTAAAAGTACTTGATGAACATATAATATGTGTAGAGAGCATTCACTCTGTATCGTTATCTAATTTTTGACCAAGATGGCTTTTAGGAGCTTTTGCGTTGGAACTACTCATATATGTGAGATTTATACATCATCTGAAAGCTGAATAAGTAAGCTTGTTAGGACAATAGAACAATATTTGGTCGAGATACTACTATTTGAAAATACTATTTGAACTAAAATCTGGAATCTGAGGATGCAAAAAAATCTAAAGCTCTTAGCAATGCATATTAGGGTCCAGGGTCACACACACACACACACACACACACACACACACATATATATATATATAAAAAAAACACCAATTTTTATTTAGACAAAAAAAAAACTTCAGCAGCAGTGGTTCTTAACCAGGGGGATAAGGCTGACTTAAAATTATAATAAATGATAATATATGAAAATATAATGTATTATTGCTAATATAATTAACATTAATATAATATTAAAACAATCTAACTTGACGGAAATTCTAAAAAAATACAATCAACATGTAAACTAAAATCAAATGTATTTTTTACATATAGTTCTAGACGAAATTATCACAAAATTAATTTAGCTATATTAATTATTGTAATTGTATTTATTAATATAATATATAATTTTATTCATTGCTCTTGCCTATGAAATATATTCACATTTATACATTTATCTGAATTTAGCAATTTACAAGTAAGAATAATATCATACTGTATTTAGTGGACAGTTTCTGATTACAGCATGAGCTACATAAGTATTTAATGGCTGAAATCATAACAAAACCAAGTAATTAATGAAGTCTAAGGAATAAAATCTGTGCAAGGGAATGACAAGAATGAACATGAACACACACACACACACACACACACACACACGTGATCAAAAAGAAACTCTCTCACCTCTCAGAAACACACTCATGAGATTTCACTCATTTCCATACCAGCACACCATCCCATCTCATCCCTTCTCTCTCGCTCTCTTTCCCTCTCACGTACACACACTCGCTCACTCACAGGAGAGGGAGGAGGAAGTTCAAAGCCTTCCTCTCGATGAGGACGGCGAGGGCCGCTTTGATCTCTCTCTGACTAATTTGAAGATGTTCAGTTTAAACCTACAGGGAGCAGAGAGACAGACTCCCATATGCTGCAGTGCTGTACCATTCACTCCTGCACTAATCACATGCTTAGCCGCTCTCCAAACGCACAGCCCCGCGCCCACTGAGCATGCTCCACGCCGTCCACCTGAACGTGTCGCGAGCAAGGTACGCAATTGGCCGAGGGGCACGTCGATCAGACCTGGACAGAACACACGATTACCGTCTCAGCATCAAAATAGTCGATAATAAAAACAACAACTGCTAGCACAGAAGGCGGGACGTGGGCAAGATGGTAATCGCAGGCTGACTGCAGACGTTTACTGCAAAAGAAACAGTTTGTTACACCAACATTTCATCAGATCCGCCTGTGACAAAACAAAAGAGTCATCTCTCCTGCTTCTCAACTCCAGCACTGCAGCACCATGCAGATTTTAGAGAGGAGCAGAGGAGGTATAGAACGAGAGGGAGGGCTGCATGAATAATTGTTGAAGATATTTTTACTGTGACCCACTTTAAAGTCAAATTCAAACCTCTTAAAGGAGCAGCGCTCCGCTTCGACTGCGGAAAACCGCAGCGGGTCGAGATCAGCCCTGATCAAATTCACAATTTGCTCAAAACCGAAAGAATTAGCCACTCTTTTTATACATCTGAAAGACCGGAAATAAACAAAGCTGAGGTAAAACTATAATTTAAATGTTTGTAAAATGTTAGGGGTTTCAATCGAAGCAGGCGGCTGTGCAATTTCTGCCCATACAAATTGTAGGTGTGCAGTTTTTTCCATCTTGCTAAACTGTAATCAGTGAACCTCTGTGGTGTTTGTGATTGAAATGTACAAATAATCTGAATATGATAAACAAAAAAAGCATCATAATTATGTCCTTGAAGGCTGTTACGACCGTGTCAGCTCCTATTCCTTACCTTGCAGAGCGGCTCCATTGATCGGAGGAGCCGTTTTTCCTGTCGCACAAACATCTGGCTGGAGGCCCTGGTGTGTGCGGTGCAGGGGACAGATGAGCTGTCGCTGCGTCTGATTGATGAGGCTGGTCGCTAGAGGACGGTCACCATGGCGATAATAGGTCAGAGAGGCCAGAGAGGTCATGCTGAATTCATTCCAAAATCTACTGGAGCAAAAACAAACATATGCGGAGAGTGAACAAGCACTTTGGGTAATGATGAGGAAAGGGTAAACTGACATTTCGTAAATATATTATGGATATGTTATGCATAGTGAAATAGATGTACTTTAGATTCTATAAATTAAAGCCAGCTGTTTTTGAACTAGCAACATTTCTAATTCTGAAATCACTAGAATGCATTTTCATTGTCATTCGTTTTACCAAAATGATCACTCATTACAAAACCTTAACAAAACTGTACTTAGTTTTTAACTGTTCTTTTAGTTTTTTTAGACCTTAATATTTAAAATAATTTTCCTATAGAAAAATATAAATTAAATAACATCAATACATATTTTTAAAGAAAAACTGGTAACACTTTACAATAGGGTTCATTAGTTTACATGACAAATGAACAATACTTCTACAGCATTTATTAATTTGAATGTTAATTTCAACATTTACAAATGCATTATTAAAATCACAATTTGTTTGTTAACATTAGTTAATGCACTGCGAACGAACATGGACAAACAATGAATTACTTTATTTTTATTAATTAGTATTAACATAGATTAATAAATAGTGTAATAAATGTATTGTTATTTGTTTGTTAGTTAATACATTAACTAATGTTAACAAATGACCTTACTGTGAAGTGTTATCGAAAAATTACTACTATCCTGTTAGAAAGAAGAGGTCATTTGTTGTTGATTTAAAATGTCATTACATTCTGCTAACATTTTTTCATATGTGACCCTTGACCACAAAACCAGTCATAAGGGTACATTTTTTTTTAATTGAGATCGAAAGCTGAATAAATAAGTTTTCAACTGACGTATGGTTTGTTAGGATAGGACAATATTTCGCCGAGATACAACTATTTGAAAATCTTCAATTTGAGGGTGTAAAAATAATCAAAATATTGAGAAAATCACCTTTAATGTTGTCCAAATGAAGATCTTAGCAATGCATATTACTAATCAAAATTTAACCTTTGATATATTTACAGTAGGAAATTGTCTGCAATCATCTTTACTTAATATCATAAGGGTTTTTGGCATAAAAGAAAAAGTGCCAATTTTGGCCCATACAATGTATTTTTGGCTATTGCTACTTAAAACTGGTTTTGTGGTCCACATATTTATAAATATGTATAAAACATGTAAGTCAGCCTTCATCATCCCCTCTTTCTACATGTAACTTGTTTCTCGTAAATTTGTTAATATCCAAAATATGGTTACAGTGGCAAGATTTATCAGGAATTGTAGTGGCAATTCAATAGATGAAGCTAAAAATGATTTGAAACCATTTTATAATCTCAATTGATTCATTCAATAGTCAAAATGAGATTAGTCAGTATACATTAATGGTACTCAGTCACTGTAACTGTAAAAATATATATTAAACTATATAAAGATTACATTTTGACAATACTCATTCAAAGCTTCAAAATATTCAGACAGAAGTATATGAAAATTGGTTACATTATGTTTAAATATATGTGAAGTATTAATGGTAACACTTTACAATAAGGTTCATTAGTTAACATTAGTTAACTACATTAGTTAACTTGAACTGAGAATAAACAATACTGCTACAGCATTTATTAATATTAGTTAATTGTGGTGGTAATTCATTTGTTGAAGCTGAAAATTATTTAAACCATCTTATAGTCTCAATTCATTCATTCTCTAGTCAAAGTTTGACTTGTCAGTATATATGTTAATGGTATAATTGTATGTTAATAAAGTATTAATGGTAACACTATACAATAATGTTTATTAGTTAATTTAGTTGATATTAGAAAAATGTAAACTAAATAATATTAATACATATTATAATACATAAATAATATTAATACATATTTCTACAATAAGATTCATTAGTTAACATGAACTAAAAATGAACAATACATCTACGGCATTTATTAATCTTAGTTAATAATAATTTCAGCATTTACTAAAGCATTATTAAAATCACAAGCTGTGTTAATGCACATTAGTTAATGCACTGTGAACTAACAAACAACGAATGTCTGTACTTGTATTAACTAACAAAAATTAATAAATAGTGTAATAAATGTATTGCTCAATGTTACATAATGCTACAATGTAACAAAATTACATAGATTTCTTTATAAATGTGCAATTAACAAATATACATATTTGTTTACAAGTGAAATATTATTTCTGTGTTTTGGTTATTAAACAAAGTTTGATTAATGAATAGATTTTTAAATAAAGTTTATTTTTGTTTTTTTTAATATTTTGGTTTTGGTGTTTCAGTAAAAAAAATATTTTAGTGCATCACATCATTATTATTGTTGCTATTATTATTGTTAATATTCAAAAGGACACAAATTAAGAATGAAGTGATCTGTCAGTACATACATCTGTTCACTGTAGAGAAGATGCATCAAAATGTCTTTTATTTATTAATTAAAAAGACACAGATTTAGGTTATTCTGCATAATAATAATAATAGTAATAATAATAATAATAATAATAATGACATTAAAAGTCTTAATATTGTACTTTTATTATCAATGGCAGTATTGATAACCTGCATTCCCCCAATGTGGCTCTACCATACACACATACACACTCACCAGATGACATTTGTATAGTATGCGAGTGTGTGTGCTCTGTTTTTAGCTTTAGCTTCCATTCCTCTCCTCATCTCTCTCTGTCCTCTAGTCATAGTGAGGCGTCGCAGTGTTCCTGCAGAGAGTTTTTAGACAGGAGGTCAATATTTAATGAAGTGACCCTCTTGTTAAAATGCTTTAAGTGCTCCTGTTCAGCACTAGAGGGTGGTTATGGCTTTTATTTATTCATTTAGGACCCTCACTCTCCTTCACTCACTCCATTCCTTCTCTCTAGCTTCTATCAGATTTGGAAAGAAGGGCTGTGGCTGTTTTTTTGTTTTTTTCCAGAAAAAAGGCCACTGCATCATTCCATCAAACACACTTTCTCTGTCTTCTTAGGAAACACACACATCAAAAGACACCTAGGCACACTTCATGCACCTTGCTTAATGTTATCTGGTGTAGTATAAAACAAATTCAGTGTATATTGTCATCAAACCAAAAAAAAAACAGTGAGATGACCTCGCAAATGTTCTCTGGCTGATGAGAGACGAGGGATATTTTTGTGTTTGAAGTTGCACTAAGGGCTTGATAATTATTCCACAACAGAAGAGTTGTGTATGTGCGCGTTTGTCTGTGAGATCGGACAGCATATTTAAAAAATGTCCCGCTCATCAGCAAAGTCTCAGTAACACCCAGCACATCAATATTATCAGAAACTAAAAAGCTAAGGGCCAGCTCTAGGAGATGTTCAAAAATCTCTGTTTTGCCAATAACTATTAATTAAACATCACTTACATCTAAAGGGTTTTCATCAAATATTTATGCTGGGAATGTTGAAGCATGCAGAAAAGAATGTGTTAAATGTGCCATAAACCCATGAGAAAGCGGCGCACACTATGCGTATATGCGAGTTAACATAAGAGCGTAATTTGAAAGGACAGTTTCTCTCCTGTGTGCGCATGTGTATCTGTGCCTGTGTGTGTATCTGATCTGAATATGTAGGTCAAACAACCATATATGGAAAGCCTGAAAATTGCCAACTAGCGTACGCTTGAGTAGACACACTCATACACAGCGGCACTAAACCTATTCAACAAACAGATCGGATCTTTAAGTGTGGAAGTGTACGGTTTTTGTCCTGCATTAAAACTTTGGCTGTTAGACTCCACAATGTTTTGCACTTGAAGAAAGCTTTGAAACAATCTTTAAATCTTCAAGACAGTAAGAAGCAGGGCTGATGTTGTCAACTGCTTCTTCGTTAAAAAAAAATAAATCTTCCCCTGTACTTCTCTCTCTCAGTTATCACTGAAATATTTAAATGAAATTCCTTTTTTTCCTGCTGGTTTTTGGAACATCAAATGAAGTTTTAATTGGATTTTTTCCGCCATGGTTCGTGTTTAGAGATTTTATTCATCAGTTTTTTCATTTGTTAAATCTCAACCTCTGCTGATGAACCGCACACATTTGTCCTCACAAGTCAGCGTTATCAGACAGAGGAAGGGAGGAGGGATTCAGAGACCGGGGAAAAAAAAGAACAGATTGAGCCAAATACAGTCAAATAGAACATCTTGGAGTAGTGTATCGAAGACTAAATGTGTTTGAGCTGTTTGACACACACATAAACACTTGAGACGAGCCATGCATGCTCCAATCAAACTGTAAAATGGTGAAAAAAATGCTCATTAGCATAGAGACAGGTTTAATCAAATCATCTGTGGGTACAAATTAGTCAGTGAGACCATAATGAGTTAGGAATTAATTAGAAACATAATGAGAATACAAAAATATGGGAATCCTGGCATCTGCACATTATCTTCTGGTCACTAGACTCCCAAAAGACCCTCTGCTTCAATCGTTCTTTCTTTATTTCAGCCTTTTGCCAGTGAGAGCAGGAGTTGGGTCAAGGAGTATTGGAACAGAAGTTAAACATTGTTGGAATGTGAATATGTCTCACTGCTATATCTCAGTAAATATCCTGAAAATGTTCCCATTAAACCCTTACTGTTATAATTACATCTCAATAAAAAAGTCATTAACATGACATAATACCCATTTTATAGTGTAAGGTCATGACACAGCTGTTTGCGTTTTACACCGTGACAGAACATTCTTGCCAGGAACTCCACTACATCTCCTGTGCATCAGCAGAAACTTCTGAATGTGTCAAGACACCTCTTTCTCTCACCCATCACAACACGCCTCATTTGAGGTGTAACCAGGCTCCTACTTCTACTGACAAATTCTTGCCAGGCTCTGCAAAAAAAAAAAAGAGATAAAAGGAACTGAAAATAATGGAGCCATTGTCTTTCTATCTCATCACATTACATTTTATCACAGCACTTATGGCATCACATTACTCCTTAAATTGAATTACTGTATCCACCACATCGTCATATTACTCCTCACAATTTATCACAGTACTCATCACATCATCATGATATTAATTCTTACATTCTATCGCAGTACTCATCACATCATCATATTAATCTTCCCATTTTATCACAGTATGCATCACATCATATTAATCTTAACATTTTATCACAGTACTCATCACATCATCATATTAATCTTCCCATTTTATCACAGTATGCATCACATCATATTAATCTTAACATTTTATCACAGTACTCATCACATCATCACCATATTAATCCTCATAATTTATCACAGTACTCATCACATCATCATATTAATCTTTACATTTTATCACAGTACTCATCACTTTACTCCTTACATTTTATCACAACACTTATCACATCATCACACTACTCACATTTTATCACAGTACTAATCATATCATCATATTAATCCTCACTTTATCACAGTACTCATCACATCATCACACTAATCTCTACATTTTATCACAGTTCTCATCACATTGCTCCTTACGTTTTATTACAGTACCCATCACACTACTTCTCACATTTTATTAAATTACTCATCACATCATCATATTAATCCTCACATTTTTTCACAGAACATCACATTACTCCAGAAATTTATCACAGTACCCATTATTACTACTTACATTTTATCACAGTACATATCACATCGTCATTAATCATCGTCATTAATCCTCAAATTTTATCACAGTACTCATCACATTACTACTTATTTTATCACAGTACTCATCACATTTATCCATACATTTTATTACAGTACCATCACATTGTCATACTAATCCTCATTTTTTAATCACAGTACTCATCACATTGCCATATTAATCCTCACATTCTATCACAGTACTCATCGGATTACTACTTAGATTTTTATCACAGTGCTCATCACATTGCTCCTTACATTTTATTACAGTACCTATCACATCATCATATTATTCTTTACTTTTTACCACAGCACTCATCACATTACTCCAAACATTTAATCACAATACAATCACACTACTTCTCAAATTTGATTACAGTACTCATCACCTTACTACTTACATTTTATCACAGTACTTATCACATCGTCATATTAATACTCACATTTGATCACAGTACTCATCACTTCAAATACAATTTGTATATTAAACATATTTAAAGAAGCCGTCACTAGATGGAGTTAGGCTTGCTATGGCAGTACTATAGCACAGTTGGCCTCTGATGTTATGGAAGGGAGTTGACACTTTTCATACTATCTGTCGCAATAGGCTTTATCATGCTTTTAAAACACTTTTTTTTATCTGCATATTTTGCTCATCCATTTTTTGTTGTTTGGGTTCTTCCCTGGGTAATCACAATACTCATAACATCACTCTTTGTATTTATCACAGTTATCATCACATAATTACAATACTCCTCACATCTTATCACAAACAGTTTAAGCACAATTTAATTCACAACTCACAATACTCCTCACACTCAGTCTCTACATTCTTTATCATTACTTAGATTATCACATTACTCCTCAAATCCTATCACATTCATTCTCACATATTATCTCAGAGTACTGTTGTACTGACTCATCACATCACTCTACTCCTCAAATCTAATCACAACAGTCTTTCCATATCATCACAATGTTCTTTACATTATCACAGTACTCTTCCATTTGCTACTCAATTCATCATCTTGCTCCTCACACCACATTCCTTCTTATATCTCGTATAGTAGGGATAAAACCAGACACCAAACAAGACTAATTAATTAAACCTCAATTGTAAATGCAAATGAGCTGTGCTGAAGAATAGGCCGTGATTGTCACCAAGCTTTGGTCTCTCAAACAGGAGCGGGTGATCAGGCAGGTGGCTCAGCTGTGGCACTAACGAGCCACTAACGCTTTAACAAGGCTGCTGCCCTCATTTGTTTATGCTAATGATATAAAATAATATTTGTTCTTTTCTCAGTATCAGTGAACAAATGCGCCAGTTCCCCTCCTTCCCCCTTGTGTTTGGAATCATGGCACAACAAAGGACCAGGGGTTCAGAGGGGAGGCTTTTGTTTTCTAATTGAGCTAATTAGTTTAATAAGGTCAACTGGTTTGATATCAAGTTGTAGAGGAATCTGTAGCCTTTTGATATTTTTAGATTAGCAGCGATTGTTCTTGGATCGGAGCAGTGTGCTGAAAGAAAACCTCTGCTGTGTGAGCTGGCCAACTAGACAAGGCACCTTCACAATAAGAAAAGTGTTTTAGAATTCCTTAAAATTGGAATTCCAGACTGTTATAAAAAATAATCGCCTTCTGTGTTTAAAGCAGCGCGTGTGTGTGTGTGTGTGTGTGTGTGTGTGTGTGTGTGTGTGAGTGAGAGAGAGAGAGAGAGAGAGAGAGAGAGAGAGAGACTTCACTCTCGTATAGGAGGTTATTTCTTTATTCAGACAGAGTGGTCCTGGCTATGCTGTATGTTCACCATTGAGTGAGCATTCAGCGATGTGAAACCAGCTTGTGCCTGCTCCGCGCTGATAACTTCACAGCAAAGAGATGGCAGCCGACTCAGACTTCTTCTTTTCACCAGTGCTATTATTAATAAAGGATGGGGGTGCTCTTTAATTGGACGCACTGTCCCTCAAAGAAAAATCCGTAACGATAATTTCCTGCAATATTCCACTGCAGGCAGAATTAATAATAATACAATTATGCACAGAGAGACAAGCACACGCAAACGCAGAACTCAGTGATGTGCTACACTGGACTCTAAACACTGAGAGAAGCAGTTTAATATGCCTCCTTTTTTGAAACAGAGAGAACGTGACTCACTATTCAGAGGTTTTGGAGAGAGCTGGGTCCCTTGGGAGAGGGGGAGTTCAAGTCTCTGAGGTGTGTAAGGACTATTAAACTAAAAGGAACAAAATGAAGCTACTCATTTTTAGCTTGACCAGTAAAGACCAGCATATGCTGCACTGTAAAAGAAAAAAGAAAAAATAAAATAAAAATAAAAAGCTTGATCAAATTGAAAATGTCAAAGTGGGGCCAAAGTAGTAAAAGTTCACTGCATTTTTTAAACACTCCAAATTACAGAAATTATTGACATGTGAAGTGGATAAAAATTATTAAAAATGACAACAACAAAAAAATCTGTAGTATTGCTAAATTTACCAATATTACCAATATTATCAACATTCTTGTGCTGTTTTTAACCATATTTTGTTTTCTACATAACTAGTGAGGTCCTGACGACATGTCCCAGTCTCAAAGACTGTACATGAAAACATTCAAAAATAAAAATGTAAACTGTATATTAAATTAATCAAATGTTATTTTAATTTTTTTAATAACTAAAATCCCACAGTACTCATCACAATATCACACTACTTCTCATGATTTATCACAGTACTCATCACATGATCATCACATTAATCCTCACATTCTATAACAGTACTTATTACATCATCGAATTAATCTTCACATTTTATCACAGTGCTTGTCACATCTTAATATTAACCTTCACATTTTATCACAGTACTCATCACTCCTTAGATTTTATCACAGTACCCATAACATCATCACACAACTTCTCACATTTTATCACAATATCCACCACATCATCACATTATTCCTCACATTTTATCACAGTACTCCTCATCACACCATCACATTGTCTCATTTTATCACAGTAGTCATCATGTAATTATATTAATCCTCACACTTTATCACAATACTCAATTACATTACTACTCATATTTTATCACAGTACTCATCACATTGCTCCTTACATTTTACCACAGTACCCATCACATCATCACACTATTCCTCATATTTAATCAAAGTACTCATCACATTACTCCTTACATTTTATAACAGTACCCATAACATGACACCACATGTCACATTCTATCATAGTATTCATCACATCATCATACCAATCTTCAGCTTTTATCACAGCTCTCCACATCATCACACTTACCCTCACATTTTATCAAAGTACTCATAATATTACTCCTCACACTTTGATCACAGTACCCATCAGATTGCTCCTTACATTTTATCAGTCACACCATCACATCATCACACTACCTCTCACATTTGATCACAGTGCTTATCATATAATTTAACACATCTTCGTATTTTATCACAGTACCCACCACATCATCACACTATACCTTACATTTTATCGCAGTACCCATAACATCATCACACTATTCCTTACATTTTAGCACAGTACCTATAACATCACAGTACTTCTCATATTTTATCACAGTACTCATCACGTCATCAAATTAATCGTCAGATTTGTTCACAGCTCTCCACATAATCACACCTCTCCGCACATTTTATCACTGTACTCATCACATTACTTTTCACACTTTATCACAGTACCCATCACACTAGGGCTGCACGATTATTCGAAGGCGACGGTGTTGTCGGTGAAGCCGGTTGTGTAATCAGCAGTAAATCTCCAGCACCTGTGTTCAGGTGGAGCAGCATGTACTACACAGAGCCGTACTCCACAGAAAAGATACGCTAAATCGCGTTCATTATCGCAAACGATTTAATCGGGCGATTATGAGATCGAAAGAAATCGTTTGCGATAATGACAGCTGTTTGCGTAGCTTCTCAGTGAACTACGGCTCTGTGTAGATATGCTGCTACACCTGAAACCATGTGAAAATATCACATTTAATAACGTTTTTACTCCAAACTCACTTTATAATATAATATTTATATCAGTCAAGTGTTTGAAATGAATCTTTCTGTGAGATAGTATAGCTATTTACACAGAATAAAGCACGAATAGTATTCTAAGCAGTTGATAAAGGCATTGCATTATTATATACTGCATTATAAGGAAAGTTATAATGAGAAGAAGTCAGATAAACCATATATTGTTGTAGTCGTGGGTTTATTAGTCACGTTGAATCAATGACAGCAGTTAAATCTTGTTTATTCAGCTGCAGCGATAGCAAAGATGCGTTTCTATTTCACTTCCTCTGGCGTATTTTGAGTTTCCGCGTGAGAATGAGAGCGCCCTCTGGCCTTCGGATGAGGATTTACTAAACACAGAACAGTGCTTTTCTAAAAGATACGCATGACAAACGCAGCTTTCGATTCATCCCGATTGCGATTTCACTTCGATTAATCGTGCAGCCCTACATCACACCATCATACTACTTCTCAGATTTTATCACAGTACTCATTACATTAATCCTCACACTTATCACAGTACACATTACATCACACTTTATGACAGTACTCATGTTATCATATTAATACTTGCACTTTCACAGTACTCATCACATTACCCATAACATCACACTACTTTGCACATTTTGTCAGAGAACTCATCATATCATCAAACTGATCTTCACATTTTATCACAGTACCCATAACATCATCACAGTACTTCTCATATTTTATCACAGTACTCATCACGTCATCAAATTAATCATCAGATTTGATCACAGCTCTCCACATAATCACTCCTCTCCGCACATTTTATCACTGTACTCATCACATTACTTTTCACACTTTATCACAGTATCCATCACACCATCATACTACTTCTCAGATTTTATCACAGTACTCATTACATTAATCCTCACACTTATCACAGTACACATTACATCACACTTTATGACAGTACTCATGTTATCATATTAATACTCGCACTTTCACAGTACTTATCACATTACTCCAATACATTTCATCACAGTACCCATAACATCACACTACTTCTCGCATTTTATCAGAGAACTCATCATATCATCAAATTGTTCTTCACATTTTATCACAGTAGCCACCACATCATCACACTATTCGTCACATTTTATCACAGTACCCATAACATCATCACATTATTCCTTACATTTTAGCACAGTACCTATAACATCACAGTACTTCTCATATTTTATCACAGTACTCATCACGTTATCAAATTAATCATCAGATTTGATCACAGCTCTCCACATAATCACACCTCTCCGCACATTTTATCACTGTACTCATCACATTACTCCAATACATTTCATCACAGTACCCATTACATCACACTACTTCTCGCATTTTATCAGAGAACTCATCATATCATCAAATTGATCTTCACATTTTATCACAGTAGCCACCACATCATCACACTATTCCTCACATTTTATCACAGTACTCATCACATCATCACACTACTACTCACATTTTATCGCAGTAGTCATCATGTCAAATTAATCCTCACATTTTGCAGTTTTTCCACAAACAAAAAGTGCACAAAAATAAAAATAATAATGTAAATTTTATTTTAAATCAATAAAATGTTATTTCAAATATTTTAAAATAACTGAAATCCTGAAAACCCTGAAATATTGTGTAAATGCCAAAAAAAGGGGGGTGGGGGCCGTGTATCTAGGTCACAGTGACTGGCTGGTCATCTATTTATCATATTCACAACCTTTTACAAACATAACTAACGGAAATGTACAGACTAATTACAAAATACTCACTCATTTATCACCTTTAGCCTCATCTGAATTATAATACAAACTTGACTTGATTGATTGATTGATTGAGCCAGCTTTTAGTGACCACTTAGCTCTTTTCTTCTTAAAGGTTCAGCTCTGTTCCAGCCACTACCTTACTGCATTTACTGCACTCTGAAGTCCAAAAAACGGTTCCATGGTACTAACTTAAAAAGGAATTTTCTGTATTTTTTCTGTATTTTTTATTTTTTTTTGCAGTGACATTGCATTAAAGCAATGTAAATAAAATAATTAAAAATTAAGATTTTGATGCAACTTGGTTTTAATACTATAATTAATATGATAATATAAAGAATGATGTTTACATTTACACACTTTTTTAGACATTGTTCTAGTCCTGTACTTTCAGTGCTGACAAACTGCTTTTGACAACAGTCCCACCTCTCACTTCTGGACTGTGTAGATGTAATGTGTGCGTAAGCTAGTTTGTGATTTGGGTGAGAATGTTAATATATGGATGTGTGTGAGTGGTGGGTAATCTGCGGGGTGGGGTGGCGGGGGGTTGTTGTCACACTTGTCCTGCGTGAAGAGCCGCTGTAGCGTGCAGCACTGCAGCGATAGGCCGAGCTCATTAAAATACAGACAGTCAGAAACAAAAGCATGCATACACTCACTGTGGCGTGTTCCTGTGTGATAACCGGCACAGTCCCTCATCTGAATTAGCCAGCCTTTGTAGTATCACACACGCACAAATGTATACATATGCACACACTTGAGCAAAAGTACACACTCTCACACATGCACTTTAAGACACATTATAGACAGTAATATACTTTAACAAGGAAGGGGATAAAAAATCTTTTTTATAATATATGTTATAGAAAAATTAAATGAACATCACTTGCTAAATTTTAAAAATAAATGATATACATAAATCTGTATTTTTGCCTGGTCTTCCATTAAAAAAAAATCTTTAAAACAAAAATTTATTTTTTGAAAAGCAAAATGTCAAACAATTTTTTATAGCCTTATTTATAGCCTAAACCTCATTTTATTTCTTTGATTTAACTTAACATTTTTGGAATGTGACCCTTAAATTGTGGATCACAAAACCAGTCATAAGGGTCGTAAATTGACGTTTAATAATAATCTTTCCACTGATTTATTCTTTTGTTACGATATGACAATATTTGGCAGAGATACAACTCTTTGAAAATCTTAAATCTGAGGGTGCAAAAAAATCTGAATATTGAGGAAAAATGCTTTTAAACTTGTCCAAATGAAGTTCTTAGCAATGCATATTACTAAGTTTTGATATATTTACGGTAGGAAATTTACTAAATATCTTCATGGAACATGATCTTTACTTAATATCCTAATGGTTTTTGGCATAAAAAAATGGCATAAATAATTTTGACCCATACAATGACTACTCTGCCTTGCTAAAGCTAATTTCATAGTATTTTTGTATCTTAAATGCACACAATTAAATACTACTGACACACTTTTTGCATAATTTGACAATGTTACATAATGAGTGAAAATTGTTCTAGTGATGTTTTTTTTACTCATTTTAAAAGTATTATTAAGTATTATTTATTCTTTATGTAGGAAATGATAGCTTAACTGACATCCATATTAAAAAAAAATAATATAATTTTTTAACGTAATACTATATAAACAATAAATTTGCTTAGATCAATAATGAACTTTTTTTGGACATAAAATATTTACTTGATTTAATACAATTGCATGTTCATGGTTTTCTGATATTGGTTAATGGTTACATGATAGTAAACAAATACATTTTTTATTTTTTGTTAAAAAAAAATATTTTTAAATGATTTTATTTTGCAACCCTAATTTATTATTGTTTTTAAACATGTAATTATTTGAATTTATAAACTATTTCTAGTTTTACGCTCTAGTGAAACTTGGGTTCTTATGTTCATATATATTTAGAGAATTGCTAATATTTATTACAAATGGTTAACATATTAGGATTTATTAAGTATATTAAGTATTATATTAAGTATAAGATGTAATTGTTAATAAAAGTTCTAATGAAGCTCTTTGTCACCAGTACCGTTTCTGTGCTCAGTTGACTCGCATCTGATGCTGAGGTGAATTTGGAGCACGTGTCTGAAAAGTTTGATGTGTTCCTAAAAACGCTCTGCACACCTAAATAAACACATTCCTTTAGCAGTTGTGAGGCCAAACCTAGCCCCTAGTTAAATATTTTTAACACGTTAATTTTGACACCACTAATATATATATATATATATATATATATATATATATATTTTTTTTTTTTTTTTTTTTTTTTTTTTTTATTAATAAATTAACAATTTGAAGCCACATATTTTAATATAACAATGTATCTAAAGTTTGCAACTAACCTAAGAACTCACGCAACTGCAAGCTTTGCCACTGTACATACATGTACGTTTTATTATTTAACAGAATATATCGAGCACTTTTGCCTTTGCTCATAAATGTGCCATCAAAATACGGTCAAGGTACATTTCTTCTGATATTTTACTAGCAGGTTAACAGAAAAGCCAATACAATCCTTAATTAATCTGCAAATCCGCAACTGCTTTACAACATCACAACAAAAACCTGTCCTCTGTTCATACTACTGTGTGACCAATATATCTTATATGACCACTGAGAGAGCAAGCGAGCGAGAAAGAGAGAGAGAGAGAGAGAGAGAAGGCTTGTCTTCGGCACAATAAATATAGAAGGGGGAGGGGGAGGTGGGGGTAACGTGACCCCCCTCATCCGTCCCCCTACCCAAGGCTGGCCCCCAAGGACACCGCTGTGTGATTGGCCACCATTGGGACAGGAAATCGAAGAAGAGCGGAGAGAAAGAAAAGGTGTGATTTCACTAGCTAAATTACCCACGGGACTGATGAGAGAAACAAATCAGCGAGTGAGAGTCCTGCATCAAGAAGCCAATATCACAGCACATCTCTTAGACTGAAATATGAGCCTATCACGGAAGAAAATACGGCGTTTCTGTACATTGTCATAACTTACACCACCGAAAAAACAAAGCATCATTGAACAGGCATAAAATAACTACGAAAGGCTTTTTTTTCACTGTGTCGCTCGTGCTTTCGGAGATAACCGCTGGTGCGCCCTGCAACATGCCCCAATGTCAAACATCCAACCGGGATTTGAAGCAAGGTCAATCCAGCTCTCCTTTCACCTCCCTCACTCTCTTTCACACTCTCCTTCACTCTGTCACTCACATGTTTTGTGGTAATTTCACTGTATCAGAGCATCTGTCTGTAAACAGATAAATGATAACCTATCTGGCTCTGTTCACAGAGATAAGACTTTCATCTCTCTCCTGCTCTGTCTCTTTAACTCTCACCCACCTTGCCTTTTCTGACCAATTCAGATGTTAAAGAAATGCTTTCCTCAAAAATGGAAATGCAGTCATCTCACTGGCACAGCATTTTAAACCCAGAAAGACCCAGAGTCATGTCCACTAGTGAATATACATGCATCACTGGAGAATTATGACACTTTCCCAGCAGACTGTTATGTCCAGTACATCTGAAATTATTACATTCTGTGGTAGAAATGACAGCTTGAATTAATTTTTTTTCACTATTATTTTTTCACATTTCATTTCATCTCAAACTCCAGCTTCATTTTTATAAAGTTTTCAAGTATGATTTATCCTGTGTGGTGGAAATGATGGCATAACTGACAGACATAATTTCAAAAATGGATAGAAATTATTTTAACACAATACTTTTTAACACAATAAATTTGTTTAGATCAATTATTCACAGATTTGACTTAAAATATTTACTTGATTTAATACATTCGCATGTTCACAGTTGTCTGATATAATGATCACATGGCGGTAAACTAATAAAATATATTTTTTTAATAATTAAAAAAAAACTACAATACTTATTATATAATATTTTATAATTGTTTTAATTCTTGTTGGTATACCAAATTTTTTATTTATTTATTTTTTTACTATTATTTTCATACTTCACATTTATCATCTTATTGATAAGCTTAAGCTTCATTCGTTACTATTAAATATTATTTATTCTGTGTGCTATAATTTAAAAGATTTTAGAAATGAACACAATACTTTTTAACACAATAAATTTGCTTAGATCAGTTTTCTCTCTCTCTCTTTCTCTTTCTTTTTTTTACATAAAATATTTACTTGATTTAATACATTTGCATGTTCACGGTTGTCTGATATAACGGCGATAAACAAATAAAAATGTTTATTTTTTGTTTAAAAAAACACAATATTTGAGTTTTTTTTAAAAACGTTTAAATTATTTATTTTTACAACCCTAGTTTATTATTCTTTTTAAACATGTAATTATTTGTATTTATAAACTATTTCTAGTTTTACAGTCTAGTGAAACTCTGCTTCTTGAGTTGATTTATATATTATAATTATTATTAATCAATTGTACAAATAGTTAACATGAATATTAAGTATAAAATACATTTAATTTTACATTTATTTATTTTTTGTAAAAAAAAATACTTTTATGTAAGTTTTTTATTTTGATTTTAAAATGATTTTTTTATTATTATTATTTTACAACCCTATTTTATAGTTTTAAACGTAATTATTTGCATTTATAAACTATTTCTAGTCTCTTGGCTTCTTGAGTTGATTTATATATTATAATTATTAATAATAAATATTACAAATAGTTAACATGATTATTAAGTATAAGATAAATGTAATTGGATATTTATTTATTTTATTACTTAATAAAACTAAAATATTGTTTTAAGTAAGTTTTTTTATTTAGATTTTTACGCTATTTATTTAAATTTTACAACCCTATTTTATTATTGGTTTTAACATGTAATTATCCCTATTTATAAGCAATTTCTCAGTTTACAGTCTAGTGAAACTTGGCTTCTTAAGTTAATTTATATGTAAAGATTATTAATAATAAATATTATAAATAGTTAACATTAATATTAAGTATAAGATAAATGTAACTGTATATTTATTTATTAATTTGTAAGTTTTGTAAGTTTTGTAAGTTATTTATTTTTTAAGTTCTTACATTTTTGTTGTTGTTGTTGTTTAAGTTTCTTTTATTAAGTAATTTCTTTTTATTAATATTTATTTTAAGTTATAACCTTAGTTTATTATTGTAGTAATGCTTTACAACAGTGTCATTTGTTACCATTAGTTAATGTATTAAATAACATAAACTAACAATGAACAACACATTTATTACACTATTTATAAATCTTTGTTAATGTTAGCTAATAAAAATGCAGTTGTTTATTGTTTGTTCTTGTTAGTTCACTAACTAATATTAATATTAACTAATATTAACAAACACATCTTGTGATTTTATTAATACATTAGTAAATGCTGAAATGAACATTAACTAAGATTAATAAATGTTGTAGAAGTATTGTTCATTCTTAGTTCATGTTAACTAATCTTAACTAATGAACCTTATTGTAAAGTGTTACCCTTAATAAAAAAAAAAAATTAAATATACTTAATCGTATTTATATGATGCATTTTCAAATACAAAGTTTAAATTGAAAGCCTGACATAAGTATAACAATAGAATCTATTCATAAATGGGTAAAATAAGCAAATATAAATACTAAAGGTATAATAGAAAGCAAAAAAAAAAAAAAATCAACCCCTGGGACATTAAAGTCCCCAACGATGAAGAACGATGAGTAAAATGATGACAGAAATTCTATTTTTGGGTGAACTATCCCTTTAAGGGCGGCGTATCAAAAAATATTAAGTCAATTGCGCTCTCCGCAAAGCTTCTTTTCTTAGAAAAGCAGCTTTGCAGGGTTGTCGATGGAAGCAGTACGCATCTACAGCACAACCCCGATGCTTCAAACCAGCAAAGGTCTCACATAGTTGCAACGATGAAACAATACAGCTTGAATTTCACTCAACCTCCCTCTGTTCTTCCCTATTGTTCTTAACAAATGCTCTCCAACTTGATCTCGGTTTCTCTATGTTCACTCCACTCTCTCTTCCCCTCTCCCTATCACAGACACACACAAACACACTCGCACGCATGCTTTTCATATGTAAATCTCCTCGCGAAGCATCCAGTCTGGTGCTAGCGTGCTAAATCATTAGCTCCACAGTGACAGAGAGTGCCTCGTATCATTACATCTAATTAGAGCCTTTCTGTTTCCTATCAATTAACAGAGCAATTAAAACCACTGTGGCATGATTACCAACTAACTGCTGACTCAGGGGCTAGATATAGAAAACAATGGAATCTGAGGATACACGTGCAAAACAAACAAACACACACACACTCTGTGTTGATGCTAGCGTGATTAACAGCTAAGCGTACCTACTTAAATGCAGCAGTATATTAAGAAAGCCATTTATATTATTAATAAACTCTGATTCCACAGTCTGTGTGGATGATGTGCAGGGTGAGCGTGTGTGCATGAGAGCTCAGTCTGACTGTGGAGGATGGAAAAGTGGAGTTAACACATTTGAAGAGAATCCTTTTTGCTTGTTCACACCAATAACAAGCACGAGAACAAATTTACGTGTGTGTGTGTGTGTGTGTGTGTGTGTGAGAGAGAGAGAGAGAGAGAGAGAGAGAGAGAGAGAGCGAGCGAGAGTGTGTGTGTGGGTAGAAACTTGTTTATAAGGTGGGTTTTAGCAAAAAAAAAAAACTATGCAGTTGAAGATTCAATCTTCATTTCTGAGAGCTGGATTATGACGACTTATTAAAGAGATTATCAACTGAAATGATTGCAATAAACAACAAAACAAAATATATATTTTTTGTGTTTATAAAAACTTTAGGTATAATATGTAGTTGTAAGTATGTAAAAACAATGTAATTAAAAACATTTGTGTGTGTGTGTGTGTGTGTGTGTGTGTGTAAATATATATAGATTTTTAAGTTGTCCAAATGAAGTTCTTAGCAATGCATATTACTAATCATAAATTAAGTTGATATATTTATGGTGCAAAATGTAAAAAATATCTTTATGGAACATGATCTTTACTGATTCTGGGCATAAAAGAAAAATCGATAATTTTGACACACACATACTATATATATATATATATGTGTGTGTGTGTGTGTGTGTGTGTGTGTGTGTGTGTGTGTGTGTGACCCTTGACCACAAACCTGTCATAAGGGTACATTTTGGAAATTGAGATTAATACATTAAGTGTAAGATGAATAAATAAGCCTTCGATTGAAAATCTGGAATCTGAGGGTGCAAAAAAATCTAAATATTGAGAAAATCACTTTTAAAGTTGTCCAAATGTTATTCTAATTATTTCTGGCATAAGAGAAAAATTTATCATTTTGACCCATACAATGAATTTTTGCCAACTGCTATAAATATACCCATGCTACATATATATATATATATATATATATATATATGTATAATATGTATGATTTTTGAGAATTAAAAAAGACACTTTCCATGATGAGCCAAACCTACATATATCTTCTTGTTTCCATGGCTACTGGCTATACTGCTTGTGGACCATGATGCTGTGCAACACTATATCGAAAGAAGTGCGTTTATTTTTTTATTTTTATTTATTTATTTTGTAAGGACGTTTCCGTATGTCAACAAATCCAGGCCACATTGATACAGTTCAATCCAACACAAACCGCACTGAACTGTCTATACTGGACACTATACAGCATACTGCATCTAAAGACGACAGAATTGCTAAAACACTTTCACTCTCAGCTGTGAATGTGTGAGTGTCTCAGTGTTAATAACTGGCTATGCTGTGAAACTATACTGTGTGTGTGTGTGTGTGTGTGTGTGTGTGTGTGTGTGTGTGTGTGTGTGTGTGTGTCGTGTGTAAATTCAATGTGGCCTCGAGGTTTGGGGGAAAAGGGGGGGTATGATTCAGCACCAGACACTTGGCACGTGCCTTTCTCCCTCACACACACACACACTAGCGCGTGCACAATAAATCCTCTTCCCCCTGAGGAGGTGTCTGAGGGAGTGATGTGGAGGAGGGTTGAGTCAGGTGGGGACCCACATCCCTCCCCCACCTCTCCCCTCCATCACCACATTACCCACAAAATGAGACAAATAGAGCTCGCTCACTCTCTCTAATTATGTCTGGGAGGTCAGAGTTCACGTGTGGGGGGTCGAATCTGAATTTTGGGGTGAGATTTGGGGTGGTATTACATTTGGTATGCAGATCAACATAAGCGTGGCAGTTCTTGGTGCATCTGCGTGTGTTTTCCATGGGGGTCACCGGCTGTAACGTCTACGTGCGCCAGCCGGCCTGGGGAGGGATGAAAGGTTAAAAAGGTCAAGCTCCTCATGGGACTCAGACGGCACCTTATCATGCAAACGTGAATATACAAACCAATATGGACCGATGCGTCGCTGCTATTGACCTTCCCCCTCAACTGACCTTGACCCTAACAGAAGGAAGCCAATCATTCTAAAATTAGAAGTCTTCGGGGTGGACGGTTTGGACTCGATATGGTCCGTTCAGATTTGGGAATGAATGTTAGAAGGTGTTTTCGATCCCGCGGGTTCTTCCCGTCATGGATGCCGTGCTCTACACTGGGGTGAACTGTCGCCGGCAATAACACTCTCAGTGGTGCTGCGGTACAGCTTCACAGGTTCGGCTGCTCGTGACACACTTCCACAGAGGCACCGCAGAGAGGAGGCGCTGCCGAGCCTCGTTCAGGACAGACTCAGAATCAGATCAGCTAAAAATTGCAGAATATAGATGTTATGAGTTTATGCTGTTGATCACATGAACGCGATCTGGATGTGAAGCCCTGATTCTGTGTAGATCCATAAAGATTTTTTTTGATCTGACCAGGATGAGCAATTTTCATTATTAGCAAAAAGAAAAAAAACAAATGCTACAACAAAGTGGTTGCCAAAGTGCTGTTACATTGTTGTTCTGAGTGGTTGCTTACTGCAAAAATCAAAAGAGTCCATCGCCAAGTCTTCAGTCACATATCTTCAGTCGCAAAATCATAAATCCAATTAATTAGACATCTAATATTGCCAAATGCATTATTATATTTATATCTATTATTTATATTATTATATAAACATATATAAATAAATGAATCCATATTATTTTATGTATTACCAGTCATAAGTAGCATAGGTATATTTGTAGCAATAGCCAACAATACATTGTATGGGTCAAAATGGCCAATTTTTCTTTTATGCCAAAAATCATTGGGATATTAAGTAAAGGTAATGTTCCATGAAGATATCTTGTAAATTTCCTACCGTAAATATATCAAAACTTAATTTTTGATTAGTAATCTGCATTACTAAGAACTTAATTTGGACAATTTTAAAGGTGATTTTCTCAATATTTTTCTCAATTTATTTTGCACCCTCAGATTCCAGATTTTCAAATAGTTGTATCTCGGCCAGATATTGTTCTATCCTAACAAACAACATATATTAAATGGAAAGCTTATTCATTCATAATCTTTTCAGATTATGTTTAAATCTCAATTTCAAAAAATTTACCTTTTTTATGTGGTCCAATCACATATCAGTTTTCCAAAAGGAATAAATAACCTTTTAAAATATAAAGAATTGTTTTTTCTAATATTTTACTGTTTTTTGATCAAATAAATGCAGCCTTGGTGATCATAAAAGACGTGTCATATATTTTATATTTACTTTTATATATTTAAACAACTATGTATATACAGTGGAGGTCAAATTTAGAGAACATTATTCCCAAAATTTCAAGGTCACTCAAGCACAGTATAAAACAACACTTACAGATACCTCCAAGTTATTAGTGTTAATCTGGCACCTGGTGCTATATTTCCTTAATTATATTTTTGAATCCTGAAGGTTTACAATGGCACTACTTCATTCAAGTCCCCCCAAAACGCTGGTGGTCCATGTAAGACATGCATGAGAAGACAGCATAATGCAGAGAATCTCAACGGGGAATCGGTTCAACAACGCAGCTGGAATTGCTCATCAGTTCAGTACTAAACAGTGTAAGGATCTGTCTCCGCATGTTTAAAAGATATCAGACTGAAAGTCCTCTATGCAGTGACCAAACCTCTCATCAGCAAAAAGAATCAAAAGGCTAAGCTCACCTTTGCTGAGAAGCATGTTGTGTGGAGAGAGGAGAACTGGTTCAAAGTTCACTGTAGTGATGAGAGCAAGTTTGATTTAATTGGGTCTGATGGGAAACATTTTGTTCGTAGTCAAACTGAGGAAAGACTGAAGCCCAAGTGTGTAAATAAGTCAGTGAGAGGTGGAAGAGGAAGGAAGTGTCACAGTTTGGGGGATGTTTTCTGCAGCATGAGTTGATCTCATACAGATCCATGGCAGGTGAATGAAAATGTTTATCAGAACCTCCTTCAGCAACATGCAGCTCCTTCCCTGCGTTCATCGCCCAATCAGAGAGAACATTGTTAAGAACACTGAAACAATGAAATGGCCGGGCCACAGTCCTGACCTAAACCCTGACTAAGAAACCCACTACAGTTAACAAACTATGGAAGAGAGTAAAAGAAAAGTGGACTTAGATCACGCCAGCGCAGTGTGAGAAACTAGTGAAGTCCTCCGGCCAAAGACGGGCTGAAGTCATTCAAAGCAATGGCCTCTACACTTCCTACTAACTTCTGAGTTTTGAACAAATTCTTAACTCAGAGTATGAGCAACAGAAATCGTGATGCTTAACTCATCAAGGAATACTAATTAAAGTACAACCAATCAGTGGAGAACTAAATTAAACTCAGGTCATCGAATTGGCAGGCCTGTGCTAATTTAACGTAATCAAGAGATTTGTGCTGCTCAAGCTGGAAGGAGTCCAGGGAGTCAGCAAGAATATAACTGATGACATACATCATGTCTCTCTCTACAGGAAGCTGTGGATATCCTTGATTTGGTGTTTAAGGGAGTGTAGTATACACATAGTGAGAGAAGATGAGTGTGTGACAGATGGCCACAGATTTTGGTGAGCATGTATCAGAACAGCGGCCACCAAAAGTCTCTGGTTTGATGCAATTGCCTTTATCAGTTGGTAATCATATTATGTTCATCACTGCTTGTTGCTCTTTATTTACTGTAAAATTAAGTTATACAGTTAGTTCCAGTTTTTTAATTTGATTGGTGAAGTGGTATATAACACAGTATAACAGCTCTGGAACTTTTAAAGGGATAGTTCACCCAAAAATGAAAATTCTGTCTAATTACTCTCCCTCATGTCGTTCCAAAACTGTTCATCTTTGGAATACAAATTAAAATATTTTTAATGAAATCTGAGAGCTTTCTGACCCTGCATAGACAGCAATGCAACTACCACCTTCGAGGCCCAGAAAAGTAGTAAGGACATCATTAAAACAATCCTTGTTGCATCAGTGGTTCAACCATAATTTTATGAAGCTACAAGAATACATTTTGTGTGCAAAGAAAACAAAAATAATGACTTTATTCAACAATTTCCATTAACTCTAATAAGAGAGTGTGTCAAGTTATAAGAGTTTCAACTTTACAAAAACAAACATCTAGGTTTGCTCCATATTGTTGTGCCACAAAAACATGTCCGGTGACAACAGACCCTTCCTTCTTTCTTTTTTTTCTCAATGAATGGATGCTGTAAGCTAATTAATAGCCTCTTAACTATAACCTTTCTCTAAATCCGCACTGGATTATGAAGAGAAAGAGACATAAACACACTAACCATTTGGAATTCATGAGCTTTCTTTTGAGAACCACACAGATCATTTGTGCCATGAAAAGAAAGCATACCAGTCCTCTAAAAAAGACTTGACTGCAAGAATTCTCCTTGGAATACACTTGTACAATTACAACAGGAATACAACCCCAAGAAATCCTCATTAGACTGGTGCATACCACAGTAAATTTCAATACAACATCAATGAGCAAGCACATTTCTGTGCATTTCCATCTGTGCAGAGACAATTCCTCGCTAGCATTTTTGGGATGTTTCTCAAAACCCACATGAAGTGTGTTATACTTCTGTTGTAGTATATATTTTGGAGGGTAGGCTCATCACGGTTTCCTTGGGATTCCATTTAGTAACATTAGTGCTTTATAGACACAGAATTGCCACACCTGTCAAAGCAATAGCTTATAAAACAACCTTGAACTGTGCTGACGAAAAAAAAATGATGGAATACTTTCACTGCACTAGTGAGTTAAAATTATTAGTATTGACAGAAATCTAGGTTGATCTCTTATCATGACATGCTGCTCTGTTTATTCACTTTTAAACCATCTTCCATTTTTTCTTTCTTGATCTCTTTGTCTTAATGAGTGTGTTATGTGCACATGTGAGATGCAATAGTACAAGCTGGTTGTCCGTACGTCAGAGAAACTGAGGAATTGAAACATTTTCTTTAATAGACTAATCCTAATCTCCCATATTGCTATTTTCTACAGCATATACATAAATCTATGTATGTAAACAGTTGACATTAATTGTGTAAATTGATCATAATATTTACTTTAATAAAGAAGTAATGGGGGTCGAGGGAAATTGTACAAAAAACACAAAAAAGCTGTCACAGGGGCAGTACCCTAGAGGTAAAAGTGGGCTGGGTAAAAATTTTGATTTCTCCAATTTAATTATTCAAATTTTTATGAAACTATATTGATTCTTAAATCCTAATGAACAGAACTTAGCACAAAGCTTACTGAATGGGAGGCAGGCTTTGTTACTTTTGAAACAAAGTTTCAGATTTAAAATTCTGTCCATTTTATTACGGTATTCAAACAATAAATGCCGTTTTGGCGCTGTTTAATGTGGAGTGACAGATCTCTGTAGCGCCCGAACTGATCATCTCCTCCATTTTAATACCAGTTTCAGCACAAAATAAACATGAATGAACATCCAAAGGTATGTTAAAAGAAAGAGTACAACTCACTGAAATCTGTATCCTGTCTCATGTAATTGCTCAATCAGTGTTTCAAATGCGGAAAGACGGCAATATCACAGCTGGTAAATAATATCACGTAATGTCACATTTACCTCAGAAAAAACATATTTGGTGTTGCAAAACATGTTAAAACATACTTGTTAGTCAGCTAGAGCATTTTGCTATATATATATATATATATATATGCACCATATAACATATTCATTATAATTTTGACTGTTCTTCAATATTTAATTTTTGTTAGAATAAATTTGTCATAATTATTACAACCACCCTATAAATGTTTATATTTAAAAAAACAAATTTCAGTAGAAATATAATTCATAACTGAAAGTTATTATTATAACATCATTATTATAAAAAACTTTATTGAGTGTAATGTAAGTGTTTGTATACAAATCGGTTCATTTTAACCTTCAATATTACACTAATATAGTACCAACTGACTGTAATCAATTCAAACATTTATTGTCATGTGCACAGTAAGAAACACAAGTTTCCCTGTACAGTGAAATTTTTTCTTTGCTTACCCCTTCGGACACACATATGTACATACACACATATATAAACAGACATGACAAGTGCAACTATGAATTCCAAAAAGTAGAATTTTACATAAAGTGCAATAATGACCAGTGCAAAGAATAATCCTGTATTGCAAACATCATAATAACAACAATAACAATAACAACGTGCAAGTATGTTTAATGTTTAATTACAGCATTAGTTAAGAGATTTTTTACCTAGAGAAAATTTGTCACGTACTGTATTTCCATTATATATATATATATATATATATATATATATAAAAACAATATCACATTGAAATAGACTAGCAAGCTGGTGTCAATACCTAGCCCTACACAAAAGGTACACACTACAATTGTGAAACATTAATATTAACCCACTGTATCTCAAATAAGTGTAAGATACAAAATAATAATGCTGTGGCTTTAATACTTATACCACTGAATACTAAACTACTAATTATTTTGATTGTCAGGAATAATATGCTATAATGAGTCTGAAATGTTTAAGGTCAGTATATTTATATGAAATAGGCCAATTAATTTTTACCAGAAAATACACTACTGTTCAAATGTTTAGACAAGAAGTATTAAATTGATCAACACTGACAGTAAAAACATGTATAATGCCGCAAAAGGTTTCTATTTCAAATAAAAAGTTTCTTTTTTAACATTCTGTTTATCAAAGGATCTTGAAAAGTACAGCAGCAGAACTGTTTTCAATACTGATGATAATAATAAATATAACATGATTTCTGACGGATAATGTGACTGAAGCATGGATTAGTGCTGCTAATAAATTAAAAAATATAAAAAAAACAAAACAACTATTTTAAAATTGTAATAATATTTTACTATGTTAATGTTCTATTGTTTTTTATCAATAAAAGCAGCCTTGGTGAGCATAAATGGACAAACAAAATACAGACAGAAAATTTCTACAACTAAAAATTGTGTTGAAAATTTCTCATAAAGACGTATGTTACAATTGTCTAAAAGAGATCAGTCAACATTGGATTTGCATCTATTCATTAAACATTAACACATGCACACATTACAGTCCTCTATTTCGGTCTAACGTGTAAACCTGAACAAATAACCGGTAACTGAGAAAATGCCCTTCTGCACGAGATCTATTAGGAGTTACAGATCTCCACACGAACGTTGGAAGCGTTTCAGGTCGCGCTGGCAGTCATATATTAAGGGGGGGCAGGGGGCGGGGTGTGCGGCCCTGGGTTCTCCCTAACAACATTACAATGAAAAGAACAGGCGGCGAGGAACGACATTGTCATTAACCTCTGCCGCGAATGTAAATCAACGCCTGTTCACGCAAATTACCCCAATTCCACACACAAGCCTTCTGCAAAGACCCGGCCAGAAATGACGAGGGGCCGCGTGGGGAGTGAACGCGCAGGCCTGTAATGCATCCATTGCTAATATGTGTTTATTATTCTCTTGCTTCATTTTAGATTTCTCCTCCAGTCCTGTTTTTACGCTTTTAATGTAACCCGTTTGGTCACGATCAATATGCATCACTAATGCAGGACGCCTTATCAAAATTAGGGTGAAACAATCGCAAAAGGCAATTTTATATCATTATCCTCCTCATCATCATCCAGAACACAAACATTATATCATCAGATTCATTACGCTCAGAGTGTCTCAAGCCACATTAGCGCACCGAGAGATGCGTTTATTCCGCATTGACAGTCGTGATGGATGGACAGCTGCTGTCTCTGCGCGCGCTCGGTCGGGACGTCGACATATTGCACGTCATACGGAAAGGTAACAAATTCGCCAGGATGGCTCGAACCATCTGTCTGTGTGTCCTCGCTTGAACAAAGGGGGTCACCATGAGTCAGGACGCTCTGAACCCTCCTATTGTCCTGTCCTCACAGTGTAACGGGCAGTCCTACATAACAATGATATTAAAGCGAATACATGGCTGTTCTTCAGTTATGACATTAAAGTTTGCAACTGCTGTATGAAAACGGCCATTTGGCAATGTAGACAGAACACAAGCATACTTTGAAACACTGTGAGCTATATAATTGGACAACACGCGTAGAAAATGGAGGCAGTCGTGTGGGCCCGCGCTCACAAAGCAAATCAAAATTTTCCAGCGAGCACGATAATCCCTGCGCTGTCCTGAGGGAAAATGTCTCTCTCTCTCTCCTTCTCTGTCTTTTGAATTCATGTGAGACTCATAACCATCTGGCTGCCGAACAGATTAATTTTTGTTTGAATTAAATATGATCGTTTTTGAATCATTTTGTAGCACGAAAAAGGCTACCTCCAGAGAACGAAAGAGTAGAGTGGTTAAATGATGACCGGATTTAATTCTTTATTCTCTTTTAGTGGATAAACGTGTCACTGATTTTGATTTCGTCTGGACAAGTCCATCAACCGAAATGGTTCGTTTAAAAACAGGGCCGGAAAAAATATCCATTACAGTCAAATATTTCGAATATGACGCTTGATACAGAAACACCCACACAAATTCAGGCCTAGTGTAAAAGCAATGAAAAAAGATGCTCAAACGGTTTGTTATTGACAATATTTTGGAAGCACGCCTCCGAATCTAAAATACTGGAGCCATGGGTCGATTTTCAATTATGGTTTTCGATAATAAAGATAAACCAGCAGTCAAAGCTCGGCTTAAAGCAGCCAAACTCGCCCTCCCACCACCCCACTGTTCCCAAAGCTTTAAAACAGCTCTCCTGCAGTTAAGCTTTCCATCTCTCTATTCATTTCTTTTGCAGTGAAAACCAAAGAAGAGGAAGGTCAAAAACCTGTCAGAGAGGAACAGAAAGAGAGAGACGATCAATAGTGAATTTGGTGATGCTTTTTCCTGTAATAGCAGCTAACGGTTGGCTGCGAGAAAGCCGTTATTCTGAACAGTATGTTGTGAGAGGGTTAATTTGTGTAGGATAAAGTGCAAGCCCATGTACACATCTACGCACTGGTCGTGTTTCCGTAAATATACGTTGATTGTGAGACATAAGTGTTTAGAATGGATTTGCTTCTTTTTCTCTCTCTGTCTTTTGCTTCTACCACCATTTTAGAGCGGAGCGCTGCTCTCTGCATACAGTATCACTGCTTCCTTATTCAGGACCAATCAGAGTGTGTGTCAGATTAGGATGTTTAATCCTGGTGTAATCCCTCGTCTGGTCCACCGAGTGCAGATAGCAGTGACTGTACAGACACACAGATGATCAAAATGACTGAATCATTCAGTCCACTCAAATAAATGTGTTTTAGTACAACCCTTAAAAAACTAAAGCACTAAATAATGTTGCAATGGAACACTAAAGTCTTTTTGCAACTAAAATGTTTTGTACTGAGATTTAATTAGCATAACATCTTTAACCAGTCAGCAGAATATGGGTAGGTAAAGTACAGTATACTAGCAATGTTGCACTGGGTTGCAATGGCAGAGGGTTCGGAGTCTACCTTCTAAATGATTTCTTTAAAGGGAACCCTGGGTATTAAGACTTGTATGTCTTAATATAACATATAATATAACATATTTTGGATTATGAGGCACCATTTTTTGATTATATAAAACTCATGCTATTTTTTATCGCAACGCAACTTAGAATAAGAAACTTGGACAATAAAATACTGATACAATGCCACATTGTGTGGCTTTTGGGCGTACTTTTCAGTCAAATGGCAACAAGAGAAGCGATGCAAGTCTTCACTGCTTTCCTAGCAATAAGAAGCGAAAAGAATAGGAAGATGCCTGTGGGTGAATAAAAAAAGACCTGCGTCTTTGTTCTTTCCAATTTAGCCCTGATGCATTTGAGGCTTTTAGCAGACCACAGCTACTGAAAGAGCTTACAAACGGCAGAGACAAAATTGCTAGATGCCATCCTGGCAGGATGTAAATATGCAGGCGCTTGTCATGACGCTGCAGCCACTAAAGGAGTTTATCAGCACAGATTTCACTCGATATCCAGGGGTGTTTAGACTCTTTGTGGGGAAAATCAATGGTACAGCATTTGGTTTAAGTCTATGCTTATATCAATCGCCACGGTAAGCTCTTTTTGTAGCTATGGTCATCGAATCAGTATTTTATTGTTATATTTTTTAGTTGTGTTGTGGTAAAAATAGCAACCGTTTTACATAATCAAAATAATGGCATGCCCCCATAGTCCAAAATATGTAAATAATGATGTGGATTTTTAAAATAACATAAATATTTAATAGGTTTTCCACAACATATTTCAGTAAGAGACATACTTAATGTTACATGAAGCCATTCAAGTCTTAATACCCAGGGTATTTAAATATGTAGCTATTGAAAGAAATATGAAGTACACTTATGAAAAAAAGGAAAAACTGCACTATTGTTGGGGTGAGTAAGGATTTCTTTCTTTTTTTCTTCTGCACTGATTTAGCAAAGAAGTTAAAATGTTACAAATATAAAATAAAATTATATTTCAAATAAATGATGCTGTTTTTAACTTGCTATTCATAAAAAATGTGACACTGAAGTCTGTAAGCATTAAAAACTATTTAAAAAAAATCTTATCAATATATGTATAAATGTAACAAACTAATTTATTTAGAAATAAATATATAAACTTAAATAAACATGGTCAATTAAATGGCAAATATGGTTGGGAAAATGTACATATGCTTTAACTGTGAAAATGAAAATCGATATATATATACATACATACTTACATACTACACTACATATATATATATATATATATACACACACACACACACACACATAATCTGAAATCTGGATTATGTAAATTCCAAAAGTACATTTTAAAATACTCAGAATCAGTCTACAGTTACTTTTTAATTATTATCATTACATATTATTCACACAATAGCAATAAACTAGCAGTAAACAAATAAATAATTTCATTTTTTAGTGGTTTATTTTGATTGACATTATTTTAAAATTCCTTATTTTAATTTTACCTTTTTATGATTTAATTAATTATTAGCTTTTCGGACCCCCTGCAGGTTCCTTCACAAACCCCAGTTGACTAATCATGACTAACTCTAATGTAATGGTCAAGGCATTTTATGTTGTTAATAATGAATGGAATATATTTTCCATTTCCACACACACACACACACACACACACACATATACATAATATATATATATATATATTTATATATATATATATATACACACATATATACATATAATTTTTTTGATAAAATGTTATTGCTTGAATTCCCTGCTCTTCAGGAGCACAAATATATGGGTTTTTACTCATTTATCATTACAGACAAAGAGACTTAATGACTGCCCGTACCACAAAAAAGGCCCTCTGCAGGAGGGGCAGGTGTCTCTTCGCTGGGGTGAAATGTGACATTTGGAAACTTAAGGGGGGAGGTGAGAACAGGGAAACGCAGATGGCAGTTGTGCCCTGACCTTTGACCTCTTTCTCCAGTCGAGGCTTTGACAAGCACATGTGCGTGTGCAAGCAGATAATTAAGTCTGAGTTTTCTGATCAGCAAGATTACGTCTCGTCACTGAGGAGGCAGAGAGAGACTCATGAGGAGACATCACCTCAGCGCCTTCAGCATTTATCTACATCATTACAGCATTTATATACTAGTTTCTGAAAAACACTCATACGCTTCTGCTATACATGAAACAAGAAGAGTATTTTGTTCATCAAGGAATTTCCTTTGTGTTTGAGCATATACGTGTTTCAGGGCCACATGAGAGTGTTTTTCAGCCCCACAGTGACGCAGTGGTGCCATATTCACAGCTCATATGCTAGTGTATAAATACACATGCGGCAATCAATGACTAACTGCTCTGTGACCTACTCACTCTCAGAGACATCAGGAGAGGAATTTGGAAAAGAAACGAACAAATGTGATGGGAGAGACACAGACAGACCAGTGAGATTTCAAATGACACGCGCATGAAGGCATAATAAGGAGATGGAGGACAACATAAGCAGAATGTGGGAGAGTGAGAATAAAGAGACAAAGATAAGAAAAATGAGCAGGCAAATAGAATCACTGCTCAAAGCAACAGAATATTATGATTTATAATTAATTTTATAATTATTTTTACATTGAACTGATAAATGTGAACTAAATTTGAACCAGTCAAGGAAAAAAAAGTTACAAAAGTTTCTGCAAATCTACTTGGTGGTTTCACAAAGCAAGAAATATGTTTGTTATTGCCTATAATTAGTATTGAACAAATAAGTAATGAACTAGCAACACCCTAGTAACTGTATAGAACATCCTAGCAACCTCTCAGAACACCTAGCAACTACATAATGTTTCAGCATCCACCCAGAACACCCTAACATAACAACAAGCCAACAACTACTCAGAACACTGTATCAACCACACAGCAATCAACCAACGACTCAGAACACCTTAACAACACCCTAGCAACCACCTAGAACAGCCTAGCAACCCCCCTGAACAACCAATTAACAATTCACTACTCAAAACACTTTAGCTACCAGATAGCAAAGCAGTAACAGCTCTGAATGCTTTAGAAGCCACAAAGCAACACCCAACGACCACTCAGAACACCTTAGAAACCATATTGCAACACCTAAGCAACCACCCAGAACACACTAACAATCACATATCAACAGGCAAACAAACACCCAGAACACCTTGTTTTATTTCAGAATAGCACACTACTTTATAACATTTTTTGTTTATCAACTGCCTAGCAATGCCCTAGCAACCACCAAGAACACCTAAAGATCTGCACAGAAACACACTGCCAACCTAGCAACCACAAAACAATATTATACCAACCACATAGCAACACATTAACTACTTGGAACACTTTAGGAGCCATATAGCAACACCCAAGCAAACACCTAGAACTCATTAGCAACCACCCAGAACACCCTAAGGATCACATAGCAACAGGCTAACAAACACTCAGAAAACCTTAGCTGAATCCAGAATAGCATGTTAGTATACAACCCAGAACACTTTAGCAACTTTTCATAACACCTTAGTTACCACATACTGTACCAACACCCATGCATTAAGATGTGCATTGAAACAACTGCCAACCATTTAAAATGCCCGAGCAGCCTCTCAGAACACCACAAAATAATATTACACCAACCACATAGCAACATGCGAACTACTAAGAACACCTTAGCAACCATTCATAACAACTTAGTAACCACATAACAACCACCCAGAATGCCCTAGCAATCACACAGCAATAAACGGACAAATACTTAGCAACCACACAGGAATTTACTTATCCTCCTAAAATACATAATTACTCAGAACACTGTGGCAATCACCCAAAACACACAAGCAATCACATAGCAACAAACACCCAGAACACCTTGGTTGAATTCAGAATAACACACTATGTAATGTTTAACATATGTTTAGCAACTGCCAGCAATGCCCTAACAACCACCCAGAACACCCAAAGATCTGCATAGAAACACACTAGCAACCCTACCTTAGCAACCTCTCAGAACACCTAGCAACCACATATATTGTTACACTAATCACATAGAAATGCAGTTACTGCTTAAAACACCATAGCAGCCATAGCAACACGCTAGCAACCACATAGAACACATTAGAAACCATATAGCAACAGACTAACAACCACCCAGAACACTCTGGTGATCACATAGCAAAAGGCAAACAAACACCCAGAAATCCTTGACTGAACCCAAACTAGCATACTAGTATACAACCACCCAGAACATTGTTCATAACATCTTAAAAACTAATTAGCAACACCCTACAATGACCCTGATAAACAATGACCCTGATAAACTGATAAATACAACCACACAGCAATTTACTTATTCACACAGAACACACTGGTAATCACTCAGAACACAGTGGCAACCACATAGCAACACACTAGCAACCACTCAGAACACCTTAGCAAACACCCAAAACATACTAGCAATCACATAGAAACAGGCTAACAAACACCCAAAAGAGCTTGGTTGAATTCAGAATAACACACTACTATACAACTCTTAAAATTTCTATTTAGCAACTGCCTAGCAATGCCCTAGCAACCACCCAGAACACTTTAGCCACCATAATACCATAGTAACCACATGGCAAGACCCTACAACCACCCAGAATGCCCTAGCAACCACACACCAATAAACTGACAAATACAACCAGACAGGAATGTACTTACCCTCACAGAACACATTTGTAATCATTCAGAAAACTGTGGCAACCACATAGCAACACCCTAGTGACCACTCAGAACACCTTAGCAACACTATGGCAAGCACCCAAGAGACACAACCATCACTATATAGCAAGTTTTACAGGGGATAGCAGCACTTCAGCAAATGTGAAAAGTTGAGTCTATTTTTGGCGGCCATGTTGTGGACTCTGGAGGGACATGTGACTCACTCACTCCCCCACAGGTAGATGTATTTATAACACCACGGTGCCGAAAGCACAAAAAGCGTCAGAAAGAACGCAGACAGAGTGGACGCCCCGCTTTGAACCGCAGAGGCCAAACCCTGCACTGTCATCCTGCCACGACAGCCTGAATCCAGCCAGGAGTGTGTGTTCTACCTGACTTAAATACACCTTTGCGCTAAATCAGACAGGCCGGAGTAAGAGAAAACAAGAGAGGGAATGAGACAGAGCCTGTGGAAAAAGAAACAGACACACCTCTCCTCATTGGTCTCCTATTCCAGAAGGCCAGAAGGATTTCCCTCCTTCTGCTGAGAGAAGTGAGGATGAGCTCTGGAGATTAACCTAACATTGACCTAAACACACACACATGCAAACACACTCACACACACACACATTTACACCGGGGCAGCATGTTTCAACCTTTCTGTATGTCGCCACAGTGACTTCAGCAGAATGGTTTCATTGCAACCTCTCTGCACAGTTGTGAGAGAGAGGAGGATTCTATTATGGCAGACTGGCAATAAAATAAGCATAGAGTTTTCCAGTGAGACTGACCTCTACTCTAAAGAGAGACACATACTGAACAGGTAAGTAGACAGTCATTTCCATATGAATGTGTTTCTAAAGTAAAGAAGAGTGAGAGAGAGGGGAAAAAAACAGGGAAAACTGGCCCGTTCAGCGAAATCAAACAGGAGTGCTCTTAAAGACATGAATAAACATGAGCTCTCCAGACCAACAGAGAGAGCCGAAAGCACATCACACCTTTAAGTGAAAAGCTGCCTGGTATTAGGACTTAATGTGGCAAAGTGAGTGGCTATTTCAGACACACATAGAAAACACACACACACACACACACACACACACACACACACACACTGTAACACCATACACTCACATACCAATACAGAAAGATTCACACCAAAGCAAATAATAACTGCTGCTCAGCTATAATAATAATAATAATAATAATCATGATGATGATGGTACAGGAAAAATTAAAAAATTACAATTATTACAAAAATATTCCTTAACAATAACAACAACACAGCATCAATAACAAAAATGATACATGAAAAAAAAATAAATTTATAAAATAAAATAAATTACAAAAATATGTATCAGTAATAATAATAATGTATATAACAATACTACAACTATACTTTTATAACAGTTTATAATATTGTTTGTTTTTTTATAAATTATTTATAAATTAATAATTATTTATTATTACTGTTTGCTAATAATAATAATTATTATTATTATTATTATTATTATTATTGTTATCAATTTTATTAATATCCAACAGCATTTTGAACAGTTTATAATATTGTATTATTTTAATAAATAATTTATTTATTATTATTTATTAGTAATAATAATAATAATAATAATAATAATAATAATCATTGATATTGTTGTTATTATTATTATTCTCTAACATTATTTATAATAGTTTATAATACTGTTTGTTTTATTTATAATACATAATTTATTCTTTGAATGTATTATTACTACTACAGGGTAATAATAATAATTATATTAATTATGGATGCTATTGCTATTAATATAATTAACCTCCAACAATATTTGTATAACCTGTAATTTTTATATTTTAATATATTAATATTTTATATTATTGTTCATATTATTTGTAAGATAATTCATTATTTGTTTATTGTTCATATTATTTTAAAGAAATAATTCATTATTTACACTTATTATTATTAATATGCTAATAATAATACCAATAATAATAATAATTGTCTTATATTATTATTGCTGAGCAACAGTATGCAACAGTATGAAGAACGTAATATTGGATTTGTTTAATAATAATTTTATTATTATTATTGATGTTGTTATTTTATATTGTAACATATATAACATATATATATATATATATATATTATATATATATATATATATATATATATATATATAATATTATCAACATTGCAGGATTTGTGACTTCTGACACATTTACCCACATGGAAACCATGTCAAATGTCACTGGCTTAACCATACATATATGACCATAAGTTACATAAACCCACATTCGTTCCATGTGGAATGAATCAAAACTAACTCTTGAGTGGCACTTGGAAGCTCCTAGAGAGAGAATGCTCAACTCATACACACACACACACAAACAACAAAAATGTGATGAAAATGTGGGAATTAACTTTCAGCACCTAGGAGCGTGTTGTCGTGCACCTGTCAGGATGCGGTGGGCTGGGATCAGGTGAGTGAGGTAAGACTAAGGTGAGACCCGAGCGCCGCTGGGCAGCAGGAAAGACCATTAGCACTAAGCAGCATGTAAGCCGCTCCACTTTAACATGTTAGATAATACACAGCTCAAGAGGATCCTCAGCTCAGAATAGCGCAGAGAGAACGGGACGACACAAACTCTACAGTGCTCTACAGTGTAACACAAGCACAGCGTGCCACTGGAAAGTCATGGCATCACTATGCCACAGCTTGTATGGTACATTTACATTGCACTTGATAGACTAATCTACTGTGATTACTTTCAGTATGGTAATTTTATAATATTTTGTATTATGTTAGTACTGTCAAAATTAGAACGTTAACGCAGGCCATTCATTTTTCCAGTTTAACAGTGGAAGAAATATTAATCGCAGGGGCGGGGCTAGGGTTGGCCACCCCACTCACAACTGCTGCTTCTGCCTTTTTTTCTTGACAAGAATTGCGTTTATTTAGTCACAGAACTTCTTTACGGGCACACTCCAAGGCGCTAGTCAAACAAGTGTGGAGGTACAGGTGACAAAGAGCTTTAGTAGAAAAATAGTAAACAGCAGTCAGATGAGATGTTGTCAGGCCATATGTCAGTAAAAAGGAATCTACCTGTCCCTACAGCTGTTATACTGTGCTCGCAGCACGCACTGTAACCTGTATCACTTTTTAATAATTATAATAATTATGGATGTTATTTGTGCGAGTGAAACTACAAACACGCATGTCAGATCAGCGTCACGTTACTCTTAAAGTTACAGCAGCCAAATAACCTAATAACCCAGCTGCTGTAAAGTCTGATAATCAAAGAACAAAAGATAAAAGAGGAATTCAACAACTTCTCAGCTTTAACGATTCATCTATATTTAATTTAGAATTTCAGTGTTTGATAATTTTATTCAATTTCTCTATATTTCCTACTTGCTGAAAGGCACATGTAAATAATAGGTTATGTGAAGATTGTTTTAAGTGCACTTAAATTTGAAGTTGTTATTTTTTTAAGTCTAATAAATGTTAAAATTGATAGCTCTCTGTTATACTGAATGTTGAATAGCTATAGTCAATGGTTAAATATTTGGACAAAAATAGCAATTTCCAGAGATACTGAGTGATACTCACCTTCAGTCATAAATAAAATATTTAACAAATATTAAAAATATACTGTCTTTATGTAGTTTATACATTAATTTGAAGACTGAATGTGATTTTTTTGCAAAATAAAAGTATTTTTAAAAACTTAGACGCAATTAATTTCAGAAAAAAAAGTGTGATTAATTTTTTTTTTTATAATTTTTATTAATATTGACCTGATTATACTAATGGAGTTTAAATAATCTGTTTGAATTCATTCAAAGTAAAATATATATATTAGTGCTGTCAAACAATTAATCGTGATTAATCGCATCCAAAAAGTTTACATAATATATGTGTTTGTGTTGTGTATATTTATTATGTATATATAAATACAAACACATAAAGTATATATATATATATATATATATATATATATATATATTTACATGTATTTACAGGTATATATTTATGTTCATATAATTTGTATTATATATAAATATATTTAATATATTAACATATCTTTTTTTTAATTGTGCATTTATATATACCTAATAAACATACACAGTGTACTGTCTACACACACATATATTAAGTAAACAAAACCTTTTTATTTTGGATTTGATTATTCACAATTAATTGACAGCACTAATACATATATATACTAATGGAGTATAGTTTTTCCAAAGCATTCTATGTTGTAAGCTCTTTCTCTCTGTTTAAATAAGATATAATAATTAAAAGAATAAAAACAAAAAGGATTTGGTAAAAAAAAAAAAAAAAGACCAGCCTGTTCAGGAATGCCGTTATACACAACGCTACACATAATGAAACACTGCTGCTGGACCATTTGAATTTGACCCCAAAAATATAAAAAAAATAAAAATAAAATAGAATACAGTAACAAAATAAATCCAAAGGAATTTCACATCCCCCCCCCCCCCCACCCTCTCTCTCTCTCTCTCTCTCTCTCTCACCCTCTCTCTCTGCCTGTGGAGAGCTCGGAGAGATGGGCATGGTTGCTAGGTGACCGGTTGTGGTTGCCATGGCAACTTTAAGTGGAACAGCTGGTCCAATCAGCATAAATTGCGGGCAAGCAAAGGCAGAGCCAGAGAGAGAGAGAGAGAGAGAGAGAGGGAGGGAGAGAGAGAGGGGTTGCTGAAGCATGCAGGATAGAGCGAAAAATAAGGATGAGTGAGAGGAATGAGAGAGAAGAAGAGTAGAAAAGGAGAGGCGGGAAAAGGATGTGAGATAGAGAAAAGAAGCAGAAGACGAATAAAGAGCCAGCTTGGAGAAACGGATAAGCGAGTGGAGAGCCAGAACAGGAAAGGATATGAGGAGACCAGCATGAAATTCAGGAAAAAGATAGAGAAGGAAGTCAAATTCCAAGTCGCCATGTTCGTACTGAAGAATATCAATTGAGTTTCAATATAACTTAATGCCTTACTTTGAAGATAAATGTCTTAAAGGGACAGTTCAACCCAAAATTAACATTCTGTCATTATATACGCACCCTCATGTCCAAACCTGTATGGACAATGGGGTCAAAGCAACACTGGACTCCACAGACTTTTATTGTATGTATAAATAAAATATATTTCTATACATATAAAAAAAAGCCACACAGGTTTGGAACGACATGAGTGACATTGTCATTTATTGGTTGCACTGTCCCTTTAAGGTCAAGAAGAGGAGATTTTAAATATTAAAACATATGATAATAATTGTTTTATTAAACAAAATTTGCACTATTTACCCACCTATTTTTGCAAGTGTGTGTTCACACACCACAGAGAGTCACTTAAGTGTGTCCTTTCCCTCTCTTTGGCTACTTGTGATTCTGAGGAGCGATGTGTGATTCATATTTCACAAAGCGAAAACATGAACATACCTTCATGACAGAAGAGGATAGATTTAGGTTTAGAACGAACTCGAGAACCCACATACTTGTGTTCCAGTCATTAACATATACAAAAAACACTCTTTTACAAACAATTACATGTGTTTTTTCGAGTCATTAGATACAAAATAAATCAATGCGCACGTCAGACCGAAAGATATTACTCCTGAGCTGACCATATCAGCACATCTTGGGCAATCAAGGTTTCCACGGAGACAAACGAGCAGCTCTCCATGACAACAGAGTTGGGTAATGGCTTGAGCCATTAGAATGACAGGGAATTGGAGGCTATATGAACTGTTTTAAGTTTACATGACTCTCAAGCCAGGACTTTAATAGGGCTGAAGTGGAAGAATGGACCGTTTAAACACTACAACTAGGATCTGCTCCAAAACTAACAAAGCTGAGTGATTCATAGAGACCCCGGTGCCAGAGGGCCACAGCCAAAACCAGCCCCTAACATCTTCCTCTAATTCTTTTCCTCTTCGCACCCCCCCCCCATCGACCCTCTGACCGGGATCCTGCCAGTAAGACGGCCTGTATTGGAGCTCATTGTGTTTGGCCACTGAAGCACATGCGGTAGCAGTTTATAGCACAATAAAACAGCACAACAGCACTCACAGGCTTTAATTGGATATAATAGCCGTAAATAATTCTGATCATTTCACACCTTCTCCCAGATACACAGTGGAAATTATTTATCAGCCTGTTTCGCCAACTATCACGATTCAAGTTATTTCTATACGCGTTTGTCTTATTTCGCTTCTTGCGAGAGTAGTGAAAGAGCGAGGGTGAGGACGGAGGTGCCTATCACTTCAGACGCTTGGCACAATAAGAGCGGTGTTTTACAGAAGCGCGCGTGGCCCGCTGTCACCACTACAACATTTCATGCACCGAGTCCTGCAGTGCGGACCAAAGAGCGCCATCAAACACGAATTCTCATCTGAAAAGCCTGTTTAATGCCAGGTCAGCTGACACAACACTGATTTATTTTCTGAGAGGCATGTAAGGCAAAGCGAGAGACTATGAACGCTCACCTCTTCATATTTTATTCATTGTGAAGCAAAAAACAAGGACATGCTCTTCGAGATGGGAGATACCGTTCAAAAGTTTGGGGTTGGTAAGATTTTTGATAAAAAAGGCTGTACTTATTTGATGAAAAATGCAGTAAAAAGGGTAACATTATGAAATATTATTAGGATTTAATATAAGTGTTTTCTATTTGAACATGTTTTCCAGTGTTATTTATTGCTGTGATGGCAAAGCTGAATTTTTAGCAGCTTTTACTACACATGATCCAGAAAAAAGTGTGGAAATAACGATACATTTTTTTTCACTTATATAGAACTGACAAACGCAGAAGCGTAGAGGAGAGAGCAAAACAAAACACCAGTCATGAATTAGAAGTACAAAATGAGAATTTGAAGAAAATGTTGAAGGATTTCGATATAAGTCAAAATGAGAAAAAATGAGGTTTTCCTTTGCTATAAACAAAACTTGTTTCTTGTGAGACTAGAATATTCTTGCGCTACGTCTATGTCCTACTTCATCCGCTAGAACGCCATTCTCTTGTGTATATGTGTACGAGAGTTAGCGGAAGCTAGAGATTACAGTTTATAGTGTTTTAAATATGGATATTTTTCTTACACAAACACATTGATGCAGTTCAGATGGCCTTTATTAACCCATGGGAGCCGTGTGGAGTACTTTTTATGATGGATGAACCACTTTTTTGGGCTTCAAAAACTCAACAGCCATTCACTGCCATTATAAAGCTTGGACAAACCCGGACATTTTTTTTTATATAACTCTGATTGTATTCACCTGAAAGAAAAAGAGACTTGAGAGTGAGTAAATCATGGGATAATTGTCATTTTTGTGTGAAACATCCACATTTAACAGGATTGTCAAATTTTTGTACATATGTTTAAGAGTAAAATGGTTATATTTGGATCTCACTGGGTATAGTGACTTTTTGAGTGGCAAATTAGAACATGTAATGGCTGGGTTAACTGGTGAATCCTTCCTGATAAATTAATTTTAAAGGGATAGTTCACCTAAAAATAAAAATTGCATCAATTTTTTGTCCTATTTATGTCCTATTACGCATGTCCTATTTTCTTCTGTTAAACATAAGTAGATATTTTGAGAAATGCCTCTGTTTTTTAATTTATGCAATGAAGGCAACCAAAACTGTTTAGTTACCAACAGTGGTCGAATTGCAAAAAAAAAAAAAAAAAAAATCGGGGGGATGGTCGGGTAGGGGGGTCCTGTGATTACAAAAGTAACAAAATTTGTCAAATTTAAAAAATAAATAATTAACAAAAAATAAGTTTTATTAAATGTACTATGATTTATGAGCTGTTTTCCTTGTGGGGCCTGAAATGTCAAAAGTTTAGTTTAGTACATTTAGTCTTCCCAATGGTTAAACCAATGCAATATTGACAAAAATTATATAATATTTTTTGGGGGGATTTTTGTCCATAACGATAAATAATATTTTGAGTGTGTTTTTGTGCTGGTTAAGGCTTTGTCATGGATAAATAAATATAATATGATATAATATGATAATATGAATATAAATATGATATGATGAAATTAATTTAACATTGGCATCTCACTCTCATTCTTGCATGATATTACTTAACTATATCATATAAAGATAATAAAAGCACACAGGGATAATCTATTTTTCTATCATTATTTGAATTATAGAGGCATTCTAATAGTCTTCATCATGCAATGAATTCTTATAGACTCTCAATACATGTTTTTTTATTTAATCATTTTTTTTTTTTTTTTGCCAAGTCACTGACATACTCAGCTAGTCACCTAGTGGGAATTAGAACAGGGTGATCATTTCTGAATGGAACGCATCCCTCCTCTCTCTTTTTTTATCGTCCCTCGTCCTCATAGTAGGCCTACAGCACAAGAAAGTTATGGCAGAATGTCTTTAAACTCTAATCAACGAAATACCATACCTTATGAACTGTCTTCTTTTTAAAGAATGTCAGAATTTGCGCATAAAACATTTTGCACGAAAAATGACGTTCGTTATAAATAACCGCATTGCTTCTATATGAGCGCACTTACCGCGCGTCTACATTTAAAATAACAAACTTGAGCGCGCAAAAGACGCGACCTGTGAACACCCCTAATACAGAGCTCTGATTGGCCAATAACCATTATTTAGAAATGATTATACATAGAACATTTTAATATTAAATTTGCAGGATAGGTTGTACATAATACACAGCATTATTAATCTAAAGGGGATAGTAAGGGGGATGGTAAGGGGCCCTGGTTACCAAAGTTCGCAACCCAGGCTCATGAAAATACAAGCCTATATACATTTCTCGCATACGTACATGATGCTGTTTTGTTTATATTTCATTTCATTTCATTAGTTGTTTAAGCAACTTAATTATAATTGGTTTATAAACATTATGCACTGTTTTCACAGACGTCATGTTATTTTATTGCTTTGAATAAATGTGCATTAAGGCCCTTTCACACGGAACGCGGCAAGCGGTGGAATCGCCGCGCGGCTGCCGCCTTCTTTTGTAGTGGAAGCGTTTTGTGCCGTTGAGTCCTTGTTCGCGACGCGGTCTTGGGGCGGACGTTGCCATAGTTACAGCTGTCAACAAGGTCACATTTTTACTTAGCCTATTAAAAACTAAATAAACGTAACGAAAATTTGTGTTTGTATCATCCCATCATGTTATTTTCCTTATTATTATTTTTCCGTTTGACACAAGTTGAGTTGTCTTTGAAGAATTGCCTTAAGAGCATCTCAGTTAAGTCACGATTTTGCTAATATTTGAGATAAATATAATTTTAAAGGACAATTTAAAAGATTAATTGAGCCTAAACAATGCATCCGAGGCGCAGGGCTTTGCTGGAAATGCAAAAACGGCAAGAAAAAAAGGACAAACTGGGTACATGAACTACTCCTTAAACGAGAAGAGCGTATTTGTATTTTGTTACCTGGCAAACCAACTTGTGCGCTCACAAGCTCCCACGCTCTGGATGTTTTATTTATGTTTCTGTATATGATTTTAGATGGGTCATACAATTCTGGGAAATCCATCACACTTAAAACAATCTTCTCCACGTTAACTGTCCGTTATAAGTATATATTTTATGATTGGTTGTTAATAATCAGTTCACTGATTGTTTAAAGCCGACGCGGCTGCCGCTGCCGCTCACAAAAAGATAAAATATTTTTATCTTTGGCTGCGCCTGCCGCGAAGCGCCGTGCTCGTGGAAGCGGCAGGAATTTGGGTGCACGAGCACCGCTTGCGCTCCGCCTCCGCGCCGCCAGAAATACCGCCCGCGGTTTGCCGCTTTCCGCGTATCTCCCATTGAAAATGAACTAGACACTCGCGACTGCCGCGTCCCGTGTGAAAGGGCCTTTAGTAATATTTTGCTCTTGTGGCCTCTTGGGTCTTTTTTCACCCCAATGAAATTATGCATTTTAAATTCCCTTATAATTCGAAGTTTGATAATATTTAAATACAAAATTCAAATTTAGTTTTCCATTTTTCCAGCCCTAAAATGAAATGTCCAGAGAGCGGCGCGATACAGGCACGTATTGCTGCGTTTTTATTAAGCTACTTGAGAAACACATTGCAGCTGTTCAGAATTCAAATATCAGGGAAGTGTTGCTAAAAGTTAATGCTCTGTTGTGTTGAAAATATTCCCTACACCAACCCAACCCTAAACCTACTTGATAGTGTTAACAAATGCAAAAGTGATATAAAAACGCATCTGTTGACGCAGCCATGCTATTTTATCTTCCTTATGGGGATTTGAGCTGTTTTGTTGAACCATAGTTTTTTGTTTTTTTTTACGGGGTTTGTACCAGAGCTCTTCATCACTCAAATGCAACGCTGTATCACGTGAGCTACCGAGCAAACCTACTAAATTGGAAAACACATGAAGCTATATATGTTATAACAACGTTCAAAAGTATTAGTTTTCAAATCGCACTGGATGTTAAAATTGTTTTAAAGTCGTAACATATTATTCTGCAAGTAATTGTGTAAAATCACACTTTGTGTGAAAAGGAATAAAAGTTGTCAGAGTTTTACTGCCTCTAGTGTTCATTTCAACTGGAAACTGCCGTGATTCGTACATATAGGTAATTTTTTCAGTTTTGCAGAAATGTATGAGGCACGTATTTCCAATGAGTTGCAATTTCTTTAAAAAACAAAAAATCGGTTCTGTAGAAGAAAGAAAAAGCTACAGGTTTAGAATGGCATGAGAGAGTAAATGATGGCATTTAATTTTTGTATTAAACTGTCCCTTTAGTGAGTAAAAAAGCTAGATGATGCATTGAATGACATGCATTTGCAAATGTAAAACGACAGATTAAAAGAGTAAAAAGAAAAGTCCTAAATCTTAATTCCTCTGTAAATAACAGCAGCAGGGGAACGTCAAAGCAGTTTATATGTTGTTTTGTCCGGTGACCTGTTAAAAGAGGCATTCAGAAGTCATTCATATACATCACAAAGAGGATGCTGTATTTACATATATACGTTCATTGTGTGGTGGGAGCAGCATGTTTAACAATGACGCCACTCTGAATGGAAAGAAGAAAATCATTCTCTTTATCTCACCCGTCCCTTCTTCCTCTCCCAGGTGAAAGGAAGCAGATATTCTACTCGCTGTACATAATTGCCCTTTTATTGTCACATCAGATTCATATCGGCCCTCCGTTACACCGTCTAGGGCGCGTGGAGAGGGCCGATAAATACTGGAGAGACAGTCAATGAAACCAATAAAATCACTAAGACCAATCACATCCAATAAAGACAGCCACTCTTAATGTGCTCAGAGTGTCCTGTGCCCTCACACCCCCCTCCCCAGGCCTGCGCTATAATAGTGGCCAACAGGGCAGTAATGTCGGGTGACATCCAAGGCACTGCAAAGCTACTGTAGGCTTTGCATACAAGCTTTTACTTTACAAATCAAAGTATGATTTTACAATCAAATCAATGTATGATTACATACATACTTTGAATCCAAGAAGAGAATTTTTGGGGGTAAAATTTAGACTTTTTCATATTTATTTATTTGGTATAAGTGGTGATTTAGGTTCTCAGTTCTCAGTCTTATTTAATTCATATATTTATTTGAGCATGGAGTATTAAAAGAAAGACATTAATTAAATCACAATTAAATAAAAATTCCACAGATTCATCAAATGTATATTTGTAGCAATAGCCAACAATACATTGTATAGGTCAAAATTATTGATTTTTCTTTTATGGCAAAAATCATTAGGATATTAAGTAAAGATCATGTTCCATGAAGATATTTTGTAAAATAAATGTCCTACCATAAATATATCAAAACTTAATTTTTGATTAGTAATATGCATTGCTAAGAACTTCATTTGGACTTTAAAGGTGATTTTCTCAATATTTCAATTTTTTTGCACCCTCAGATTCCAGATTTTCAAATAGTTGCATCTCGGCCAAACATTATCCAAACTATACATCAATAGAGCTTTTTTATTCAGCTTTCAGATGATGTATAAATCTTTTTGTGGTCCAGGGTAAATAAATAAATTAAACAAGCAAACATATATTGTAATATTTTGTGGGTTCTTTTTTTTTTTTAAGATTTATTTTTGGCTTTTATTATTATAGGACAGATCAGGAAGGACAGGAAGCGAAGTGGAGAGAGAGAAGGGGGTAGGGTCGGGAAAGGTCCTCGAGCCGGGAATCGAACTCGGGACGCCCGTTGCGCAACGGCGCTGTATGTCGGCGCACTGCCCACAAGGCTATCGGCGCCGACTTATTTTGTGGGTTCTTTGATGAAAAAACATTATAAATGTATTTACTGTCACTTTTGATTCATTTCTTGTGTCCTTTGTAAATAACACAATGAATTTCTTTAGAAAATACAAAAAACACAGTATATATATATATATATTGTGTGTGTGTGTGTGTGTGTGTGTGTGTGTATATATATATATATATATATATGCATTTTTTCCATTCTCATAGCATATGGGCACAATCAATGTGTGTTTGTGTGTGTGTGTGTGTGTGTGTGTGTGTTTTGGGGGGTATACGTGTTTCTCTGTTATAAGAAGTAGCTTCTCAACATTTACATGTAAATACATCAAAGCACAATGCATGTATGTTATTTTTAAGAATCAAATCGTGTTGCTGTAACCGCAGAGACACAGATACACGAAATGACATGTATTTTAATGCATTACGATGTACATCAGCAATTTTTCTGTAAATGTAAAAGGGCTGATGACAGATATTTTTCCCTCAATCAGTCATCTCTGTGATGGGTGTGTTTGAATATGTCTGTCACACAGTGTGGGCCTAAAGGAGCTGACCTGAAAAAAAAAGAACACGGCAAAACCTGACCTTTCAGAAGATGTCTGTTTTCATCTCCTCATTCCTCCCTTCCCCCCTTTAGGTCTTCATCCTTTCTCTCAGAGACCTTGGGAATAACACAGACAGAGAGAGAGATGACAACACCGCTATCCAAAAGCCTGCAACATTTTAGCCTGGGATGGATGGGGAGCTTACACTGGGATTTCTACCTGTCAGATAATGATTGTGAGAGAAAAGGTTAGGAATTTAAAACATTTTCCTTATGTGGGACTACCAGGAATGATTAAAACAGTGAGTGTGATATGAAACAGAAATGCTTGCGCTTGGGTGGGTGAACTAGACCGCAAAATGTATGAACATGAATGTACATGAACACTTCCTCTATCCCAGAGTCTTTATCATATTCATAATTCATAGCCCCTCAAACAGAAAGGTGACCTTTCTTAACCAATTCACAGATGTGTTACACTCTTCAATGTTTGGAACCACACACACACAACTAAATATAACAAGCACTGTCGAATAAAATGCAGGTGACTAGCCAGCAAACAGTGTGTCCTTAATGAGCCCGTAGGGTGGATGTGAGATAGATGCGGTGCAGCATGATTCAAGACGACAGACCTTAAAGCGGTGAGGAGAGGCGAAGCTCAAACAGCTGTATGCTAAACCTTCCTAAACAGCCTCTCTCATACACACACACACACACACACACACATACAGCAAAGACAGGCGATGGTGGGGGTAGCGGAAAATGTATCTATGTAAATGTGTTTTGTGAGCATCTGCTTCATATGATAAAATTGCTAAAACTAGAATATTTCACGAAGCAGCACAGCATTGTCGCATTTAATAAAAAGGACTGTAGCAAATATGCATTTCATAATTAATTCATTATTTAATAATTAAAATAAAACACAAAATCAAAACAATATGCTGATAATTCCTGATAATTTACATACCAATATGTCATTCAAGATGTTCATGTCTTTCTTTCCTCAGTTAAAAAAAAGAAATTAATGTTTTTGAGGAACATTTTTCTCCATATAGTGGACTTCAACAGGAACCAATGGGTTCCAAATTGCTGTTTCAATGCGGCTTCAAAGGGCTCTACACAATCCCAGCCAAGGAATACGTTTTTAATCTAGAGAAACAATCTGCCATTTTCCAAAAAATATATATACAAATGATCATCTTGCACTAGCTTGATACGTGACGTAGATGGAAGTACCGACCCAGTGTTTACATGGCAAACATGCAAAGATAACCATCCACAGCTTTACAGCTTTAAAAAAAAAAGGTAAAACAATGATGTCGGACGATTTTGAAGTTAAAAAAGTAAATAAGACGGAGTTTTTCACCCAACCCTACCTTTTTGTCCCAGAGTACACAGACAAAGAACTAACCATGCGTGACCTTTTTCAATACGATTATGTAATACATGCAAGTTGTAGACATATGATGAGCATTTGTGGTTAAAAAGTATATACTTTTTTTTTTTTTTTTAGAAAATGGCCATTCGTTTTCCTGGATATAACCCTTATTTCACAGCTGGGATTGCGTAGAGCCCTCTGAAGCTGCATTGAAACCCACTGATCCACATTTAAGTCCATTATATGGAGAAAAATTCTGTATGTTATGTTTTCCTCAAAAATAATTTATTTTTGACTGAAGAAAGAAAGACATGAACATTTTGGATGACATAGGGTTGAGTAAATTAACAGGATTTTTTTTACTGGAAGTAAACTAATTGTTTAATAAAATGTTTAAATGTTTTAAAATCATAAATATTTGAATATTAGAAAAAAAAAAAACTATATATATATTTATATATATATATATATATATATATATGTGTGTGTGTGTGTGTGTGTGTGTGTGTGTGTGACCCTGGACCACAAAACCAATCATATGTAGCATGGGTATATTTGTAGCAATACCCAACAACACACTGTATTGGTCAAAATTATTGATTTTTCTTTTGTGGGATATTAGGTAAAGATCATGTTCCAAGAAGATATTTTGTACATTTCCTACCATAAATATAAAATATACTTACATAAATAAAGATTAAAAAGGCCATTTTCTCAATATTTCGATTTTTTGCACCCTCTGATTCCAGATTTTCAAATAGTTGTATCTCGCCTAAATATTGCAATGTATATAATCATACATCAATGGAAAGCTTATTTATTCAGCTTTCAGATGATATATAAATCTCAATTTCAAAAAACTGACCCTTATGACTGGTTTTGTGGTCCAGGGTCACACATATATATAAAAGTATAAGCATAATTTATACATATATATATATATATATATATATATATATATATATATATATATAAAACGCTATTAATACAGTATCAATACAGTATAAGAGGTAAATTGCATTTTGCAGGAAAAATATGTTTGTCATTTCAGTCCCTGACAGGGTTTCCAAATCCAGCCATCCACTGGTGTTCATTTTCCCTCTGTACTGCAGGCTTTGTGAGTGAATTCAATGGGTACATGAAAGAAGAGTCAAGAGCGCTGGAGAATTATTTCAGTCGTCTCTGGACACTGCTGTACAGCACCAAATAGATGTGGTACATTGGTAAATCCAAAATTATTGTGCATGTTCTTCTTGTTGAAGATGCACGAAGACTTGAATAAGGCAGCTGACATTATTCAGACTGATTTGCGCAATAAATCACACAGCTTCCTTTTGGGAAAGAGGGCTTTTTAAACATGTGGAGCTGGTATCAATTCATTGTGACATGGCAGGGTGCGGGCACTGGCAACATTATTAGAACAGAAATTTTCATGTGAACATGAGAATGCTCAGATGCAATTATATAGCACAGCATCCTCAGCTTCAACCCCAACACTTGCTTGTTAAAATGGAGAGGTATGGTGCGCTTCAGGTGCCGCAAATACCAAATCAGACTGCAAAGACTGCCATACCGTCCCAACTGTGGTGCAAACGGATCAATGGCTGCTGATGTTGACATTTATTAGGCTGTACTGAAGTTCCTGCATTGATATCGACACTCAGATGCGTCACCCAAGTACCTCAAGAGGCAAGGTGTCAATAATTCTGAAGAGCATCATGACTGAATGCATGCAGCACACTGCATCACACGACTCACGGCTGCTTTTTTGCTTTATTGTCTTCGCACACTTACTAACTCACTGGAATTCTGTTTTATCACGAAACGCATGCAGAGTTCAAAACATCCAGCCAGAGCTGTTTTTGCTTTCCTTTGAGACATGGTTATGGTCCCTTTCTCATGTCATATTCTATGACATGGAGTCTGATCTGGTCAGAGGCATGTTGCAACAAAAGAGCCAGAGGGGAAGGAGGGAAGGGAAGTGGCTGGAATATGTTTTGTGTTTTATGGAGATGATAAAATGGCTGTGGAACAGTATGTGGGCTAAAATGCTTCCAGTTCAGCACCTGTGTTTTATGCTCAGTAATTGTTAATAAATACAGATGTTTGTCTCTGTGTGTGCATTCTGTCCTATTTGAGACTATTTGCAACTATGCTGTTAAATAGATTACCATAACATAAAATCCTACATAAAATCTAATAAAGAATATGCAGAACATGAACGTCCCCTGTGAGGTTTCTAAAACTAGCGCTTGAGATACTGATACGGACTCAGAGTGGAAATCTAAATGAACTCTAAATTGTTTATTTGTTGACGGTTTAGAATTTTAAATAATTCTTGAAATATTTAAAACTGTGGTCATTTTTCCTGTCAATATTCGAATTTGGAATGTTATTGTGAGGGTTGTTGCTGTTTTTATTTACTCGCTGCTCTGACGTTACCTGACCTAATTCTCGGCAGCAACTGAACTAATTTCTTTTTCAGGGATAATTTTGCGCAAACGAATTTTGTTACATTTATCGCCCAAATATACTAATAATATATGTTTACGACCGTGAGTAGTTGCTAGATGTACCGCACCCTCTGACATTTTCTCCTTACCTGTGAACAAACGAACTTTCCTCATTGCCGCTCAGGACAAATAGCTTTAAGATGAGTGTAAAAAAATATAGTCTACAAATCCTTAACGTTTATTCTTAGCTCCCTTTTGACTTTTTAAAACCGACTTTTTCGCACGATGAAACTTCAAGCATCTTCTGAATTTGACAAGAACGCACCGGACACGTGTGCGTGGATGCGTGCGAGTGTGTGTGCGCGGGGTTTGACTGGATGGTTATCCTCTCAGTGATTACCATTCGGTAGACACGAAAGTGCAGGCCCCTCTCGCATTCAAATCATTGCCCACCATCTTGATTGTGGAGGACAGCTTATGAGGCCCCGCAGATTGTTCGGGCTTGACAATGGATTCTTTTGTGAGGGTGTTTCTCTTTATTTCCTCAGACAATACTTGAGGGTCCTTCTGGTTCTGCTCTCAGGAAATGTTTGCAAAGTTACACCTTACTATACCTCTCTAAACAAGTAGGCAGTATTAAACTTCTTTTCCACTCGCAAGTGGCCACTAAATGGGAGAATTTTTATATGACGCTTCAGAGGCGCACTGGATATTTAATTGTATAACCAGTGTCTACCCATCACTGAGAAAACGCGCTCAAAATGACTCCATATACCCACAGCGGTCTTTCTCTTTAAATCATTCTTATAAGTGCGCATCACACACACACACTCCTAAAGCAGAGGGCAGCGTATAGGAGCGAGTGTGTGTGTGTTTACGTTCGAATTGAGCGGCCATACAGGCGCCATGTTTAGCGAGTTTCCCAGGCGCACCGGGCCGTAGAGATGACCTTTCCGTCCTCTGCTTGAATAGCCGCATAAGTAAAGCGCCCAGCTGGGCCTGTCTAAGCCTTCAACGTCAATTCGAAAATCGGTATGATTTCCCTGGGAAAAATCTCTTAAAATCTGGAAATGTTTAAGAGCGTGTTCTGTTATACAAGAGAGCGACACTAATAATGCAACGGAGTTGGCTATAATAATGGACTATAATAATACTAAGATGAATTTGCTGTTGTTAGTATTATTACTATAACCATTGTTGTTTAAAATATTAAAATAATAGGCTAATAATTACGAGCGGATTGTTGTTATACAAGTAACGTTTTGTTGCTTTTCTGCGACTTTTTTTCCAGATAAAACATTATATTCCATCAGCTCAGCGTTTATAATTTTGGCTACTCTAATTTAGTGATTTATCGCTGCAGTAAAAGCGAGGCAACAAAAGACAATTTCAAAGATGAATAATACAATATAACAATATGCCTTTTTCTTACACTTACAAAAATGTTTTCAAAATTATTTTAATTTTAGAGTTTCCGTCTCAGCTGTGCTAACCTGGTTAAAAACTCTCAAGAAAAGCTAAAAAGTTTTTTGTACACTACTTGAAGAGATTTAATATTCACTTATTATGATCTTAATAAATATGTATAGGCTACTAAGCACGGTACTTTGACGGAAACGAAATCATATTTCTATCAGGATTTATTTGAAGGCATCTTTATGATTTGTCATTACATAGATTTAGTTGGGCTGTATTTATGGTTTCCGGGAAAGGGAAACGTGTTTTCAACTCATACATAGCTGTCACCTGACCTTGACCCCTCAAGAGTCTCTGAGTTTGTGGTGACACTTCTTTTCACGCGTGTTTTTGTGCTCCAAGGTACAAGGAACCACAACGCCATCACGAACAACCAGTCCAAATCGGTCATATCGCCAATGCCTCCACTGTACACGCGTCGATGGATGCTTTAATCCGTCCATATAGCGCGTCGTCACATGCAAGCGTTCCTGAACATGTGTAGAAACACAACGCGCAACTATAGCCAAGGGCTGGCCGTGCAGTCATAGCTGTGTCCACCTTTGATGCCCTTTATAAAATTAACGCGTGTGACGTCTCTTTTTTTCTCCAATCGTTTGAGAACGAGCCCTTCTAAATAACAAAACACTTTAACACGTTGTTCGTAACACCAACACTGAAGAGCATTTTTCTCACTGGAGCCCAGAGTTCAGCGCCCGGGCCGCGCAGAGCTGAGGCCCACTCCCCTCGCTCTTTGTTGGGTCTATTGTAGTGAGTGTGTGTTGGGATTGGGGGCGTAATGAGAGGGCTGCGACCCCCCGATGGGGTGGATTTGCTATCCAAAGACCGTTAGACAGCGCCTGAATGAATTGGGACTGAATGTCATTGTAATGCAACTGAACAGCTCCTCCTTCACGCAGTTTAAGACGAGGAGGCCGCTCAACTGAGCCGGGAGAAATAGCCAACTGACGGCGCGCTCGGCGCACTATTTCTGTCCTTTTCTCTGCCGTCCTGTTCTCATCTTCTCCAGCTATGGACAAGTGGCCGCGTCGTTATCCTTTGGATTCAGGAAGGTGTTTTCCCCACTGATAAAATCCTCTAAGGGCCTTCTGTCAGAGCCGGGATTTGTGTGGCAAGAGATCTAAAACCACTGAACAAGAAACGTGGCGAATATGCGTTCAAAATCATCCCAAATACCTCGACTGAAGAAAAGGCGTCTTGCTTTTGAAGCAGGTATCATCCTGACCGGAGCGCATTTCTGTGCTGGAATCTTAGTTTTCGTTTCGATTATAAAATAGGCCTACGCACAGAGGCATTTGTTATTAAAATGAAATATAGCTTTACTAAATAAACATGGACGACAGCAACAGAAAACGATTTAGGCTGATAAAAAAGCCTATTGTCTTAGACTAAAAATCTTTGGGAAAGCAAAGAACAACTCGAATATACCTTGAAAATCTGGGACTGTTCTTCTCTATACCCTTTGTTCCATCCGCAGGGGAGGTGTGGAGAAAAGCCTCTTGAAAATCCAGTCATGCCAACAATGGTCAAGATGCATCTTTGAATTTTACCACAACCGTGCGAATTTTATTTCTTTATGCATTCTCAATGACGACTACAAATAATAATCTAGCGTCAATGTCACCGAGGTCAAAACCGCTTGTCAAAAGAAGACAGTGAGCATCAATTAAAGGTGTCATTAATCGTGTGTTGTTTAGGAAACAATATTAGAAATACTGTGGGGGAAAAATAGACTTTTATTTATGTCATACATCTCGATCTAAAAAACGATATAGCTATTAAAAACAAAACTGTGCTATTTTTTTAACTCGCCATGTAACATGAACGGAACATGTTAAGCGCCATCGTTAATGCAGTATTCAATGCCTTGATGAGATAAGAGAAGAAAACGAATAGTGATCAAAAGCCACACACACGTGACATTAATAAAAACGAGTGGTGTGTCTTTCAAATGCAGCAATGCAATAGGTACAATACGTGTCTAACAACGTGTAATGTAATATCACGCCCTTCATTTTAAAACTACACTCTTAAAAATAAAGGATCCAAAGGGCTGTTTTTGCAGTGATGCCATAGAAGAACCATTTTTGGTTCCCCAAAAAACCTTTCAGTGAACAGTTCTCAAAAGAACCGCTTTTCTGCATTTGAAAGGTTCCATGGATGTTCAAGGTTTTTCATGGAACCATCAATCCCAATAAAGAATTATATTAAGCTTGAAACTGAAAATACAACAAGCATTTTAACAGTATATCAACTAATTATAAAGACGGTTAGGCTATAAGAAAGAAAAAGAATAATTGGACTCATAAACTCACAAGTTTTAAATATTAAATGGTAATTATTGGTACATTTTTAAATGTAAAAATGAAGAAAACGCAGACATCCAAAATATCTGCATTAGCGAATCATGTTTGGTCCAATGGTAGAGCAATGCTGTCCATGGTGCAACCTTAAACATGATTTCTCAGTGTACATTTGTTCAGATCTCCACTTCTGCAGGTCAAAACTAAACATTTTCGAATGCAAAGCTAATAGCATTGCACACCTGGTCAACAAATTGAAAAACAAACGAATTTAGATATGTCAAATATGTGCATCCACATAGTAGTCATCTCTGAATAGTGTATGTGTAATTGGGGAAAAAAATGAAAAGAAATAAAAATAAATTGCCCCCTGGGAGATTGTGGATTGGGTTATTTTCCATTGCATAACAGGTAGACCTATTTGCATTATGCTAGAATCCAGGATTTGATTCTCTAATGATAATGACTATTTTTCTTTAGCTTTATTACGAAGAACATTCCTGATGCATTATAAATATCGACAGGGTTGAGGTACGCCGGTTTTAACCTAAAAGATTTTTTCTACGTAACCACTTATGCATGTGTGCTTCGCTCGATTACTTCATACAGTTTGGGACAGTTCATCAAGGGATCTATATGCATAGAAAACATCAAGTCCAGTATAAACATGGACGCAAGCACGTTTGAACGCGTCAAAGCAATAAAACTATTTCCGTCCATAATGCACGTCTGGATGGCCGCTTCCTTTTGCAGAATGTCAGGCGCGCGCTATTTCAAGGACATCTCGCTGATGAGGCTTTGGCTAATGGGGGAGAACTTGGGCCCGGGCCATGACGTCATTATGTCCCAATGTAATCCGCTTGCGTTGAGCCCAATCAGCAGAAGGCTGCGCGTGTCTGGGACGGGAAGAGAGGACCTCTAATCCGCGAGACTGGATCAGAGAGGCTGAAAAAACACTCAGGGCAGGACCAAAAAACCGCTGCCTGAGGACGACCGAGATTAAAAGGGATAGATCGGGAAGAACTGGCCCCAGTGCCTGCTCGTTTGAGGATGAATTTACCGACGGATGCTGCGGAGATTCTTTCAAACGAAGGGGAAAAGCAAGTCATCCTCAAGAAGAGACTCCGAACGCCATAGCTTCCGCAAAGTCATTGGACAGAAACGAAACAGAACCGAGCGCTCGAAAATAGGGATACCACTGAAACGTACGTGTCGTTCTGGTGCCTTTCTGCACTGTTTTAACGTGCCTTCGCGATACAGAAGAGGAACGCTATTGTGCATCGGTGTTAAGCCGCGAAGGAGGGCGTATTTGCATAGACAAGAGGAGTCGCAGCATCTGAGCTGTGGAAACATTCCCGTTCCTACACCAGGATAGTCCCTTTTTAAGTCCTCTTTTTTCGATATGTGACCCAGAAGCATTTCTCACGTGATGCTTCTTCCATTGCTCATTTCTGCAAATACATCAAGGACAAAGGAACCATAGCGCCGATTTAAAGATTGCACGAAGAAACCCGTGGACGCGGACTCTGATTTCTTTTTTACCCCGAAGGAAAATGGTATTGAGCGCAAGTGTAATTGCCCTGTATCGATTGACTTATTTTTCCATTGTGTAAGCTTAGACATGGTGCACGTCATTAATCTGTCCTTAAACTGCATTAATAACCGTATCAGATATGGACAACACCACTGAAGACTAAAGTGGTGGATAAGTAGGTCGCCTCGTATGTTTAGCTCGCTTGCAATTAATTTGCTGAAGCGGTGTTGTAGTGAAAGTGTTCAAATGTTATAGCTCTCTCTCGGAAGCTCGTGGTTAGGTTACATGTGCAAGTCAAGGCGCGAAATTTGAGTGTCAAATGATCCTCGAGGGGTTTTGCTCATGTCCACTAGGCTGTTGCCGCCGTTCGTTCGTTCGTTCGTTCTCAGAGTTCTCGCTCTGCGTGTTCACAGCGGACCTTGATTTAATGTCCATACAATTAAGGCACGCGGTGAATGCCAAGAGAAGAATCTCTCCAGCAACCAGTTTTCACAAGTACAGTTAGGCAGCTGCTCAGCTCAGAAATCAAGGCGCTAAAGAGGGTAAAGCGTTCGGAATATCGTTCCAATAAATCAAGTTCATTATTATAACCAATTAATAATAGATTTGGAATGAGCACCTAAAGCAGTGTGTAAAAAAGATAGTGGTCAGCCGGCATTTTTTCCCGCAACACTCTTAAAAATAAAGGTTCTTTACTGGCATCGATGGTTCCAAGAAGAACTCTGAACATCCATGGAACCTTTCAAATGCAGAAAAGGTTCTTTATAGTCGAAAAAGGTTTAGATTTTTAAAATGTTCTTCAAAATAGTTATTTTAAGAAAAATAGTTCCTCTATGGCATCACTGCAAAAACACCCTTTTAGAACTTTCATTTTTAAGAGTGAATGTCGATGGAATTTTCAAGTAAATTAAGCAATAGACGTTTGAGGCCTGACTGTAAATTAATTGGAAAATGGATCCTAGTGCATAGAGATTTTAAAAAGGATTGGGTTATAATGAGCGGGGGGGAAATGTATTGATCTGCACTTTACATTTAGCGCATTTTATTTGACTTTGTATTTGAGGCCACTGTCACTCTGTGTGGACAGTTTAACCCTGCATACGACAATGTTAGACACTGTAAAAAAACGCACATGGTTTCACAGTCGTAGATAGTCTGAACCATTATACACTCTCATCCAAACGGATTTTCTTCAGCTGCAAAGTGACGTGAATTTAGGTTGATGTTACTGTACGAGGGCGCCATCTATTGGGCACATTATCAATGTTTTATTGTCAATCAACACAATTGAGAAATAATATGCTGTACTGATAATTACATCAAGCCATTTTACAAACACTATCTTTAACTACTTAAAAGAATACCATTCCTATTCATTAGAAATAAGAAACCGGTTAAACAAATCCGTAAAACCGTACGCTACGTATATAGGCTATACGGTATATAAGAATATCTCGAACAGGCCATCTTATTATTATTTTTATTTATTTTTTCACATTATTAGATGTTTAATACGCAAAAATGGTCCTTTTGTCTTAACAATTTAAACTTAATTTTGTACAGCTCAAAAACGGTTATCTAACGTGATAATGTGAGAATAGTAAAATGTAAGAACAAAAATGGCGCTGCATTTTCTTTCAACAAAACCTGTCGATGGAAATGCACACCTGTCTATGCAATATCAGGAATGATCAGCTAAAAAGCACTGGTAAATTCAAATCTGAATCAACATACATTTATCAGAGCGATTAAAATATCAAAAACAGTTAAAGTTCCTGTTTGTTTTATTTATTTATTTATTTTTTGTTGCTTACAATCAAACTATTAAATATCATCACCTAATTGTTATTTTTAACAGGGTAAGTGTACTAGATGTAGGCCTAAACTATGAAAGGCTGAAAATATTCTTATCACGTCACAAAATACTTTAATTAACATTCATTTGTAATAGGGCGATGTCATACTCTGGTAACCAATACTGGACTAATAATGTGTAAAAAGCTAAATAAATCCTAACTAGGCCTATTTCACGTTTTGGCGAAATGGTGGCGAATTAGTATAAATTCGTACGGTCTCTTTTCTACCGTTTACCAATTAAGGGCTGTGTTTTTTTTTTTTTTGTTTTTTTTTTTACAAAAAATCGTGCGAATGAATACGAAATTGCTAACTCCTAAAAGAGTTACGTTTTCTCATGAGATCGGGGTAAAATGTGATCGGAGGATTAATTAACCCAATTTCCACTGATTTTACACAGCCGCAGGGCTAGGCCTAACAATTATTTCAGGAAAATTACATAATTTTGTCATGTAAAGTCCAAGACACGCTACAGGAAATTCACTAAATACACAAATGATATTTTGTATAAATCTGCATCGTCAGAAATATTGTACTATTTTACTAGAGCTCTACACAGGTAAGTAACAGCTTTCAGGTAAACATCTACTGTTGATATTCTTAGCTCACTGTGGTCTAACGTCTATAAATAAACATGTATAATCACGTTTGTTCGTTTGTCTGTTTTTTATCTTCTCAAACTCTCATCTAAATGACTGCATTGTTGCTGTGCTGTGGTCACGGCGGGATATGAAAGGCCTAGAGTGTTTAATAAACACCTACAGTAATCAAAAGTGACACGTAATTATTAATAGAAATCGATTTGTAACCAAATGTCTTATAAATGCATAAAATTGAGCAAAAAAATACGTCAACAAAAATAAAATACAAAATGCCACGCAAATGTATTTGGCATTACGTAAAAGTATTTATTGTTGTCAATAATCATCTAATCTGATAAATTGAAGTGCGTAAAAGTGCGCCACTAACTTTACTAAAAGGAATTGCAAAAATAATGACCGTTTCAAACTGTGTCTTAAACACTCCCATCTGCCTTCGGTAGTCCCGCCCCAAACTCACACCATTATTTCAGCGCTGTCAGACTGGGCCGTGTTTCAATGTAGAAACTATGCAGCGAAGCATCTTAGGGGCTCAGTATATATTTTTTACTTTTGGTAAAGCTACTGTTATTTATATTCAGTTTAACTGTATTGTATTCAACCATTTACTATTTTAAAATAAAAGCATAAAATACTAATTAACGAATAAACATATATTCTTGTCATTAGAAAGATCAGTCAAAGGCCTCAGGTCTCAATCATTCAGTTAATCAATTAAGTATACAATCAAGATGTATAATTAATCATAAAATGTATTAAACATTCGCCAGCCACGCAAATTGAAACTATTTCAAACGTTACTTAAAAAGACCGTCAAGCATAAAGAGAGAACGCTAAACCGAAAATAAATAAATACATAAATAAAGCCACCTATTTTTGGTTTAAACATATTAAGCTCGTGTGTAAAATAGCTTAATATTAAAATAATAATAAAAAAAAAATACCCATTGGAAATGAGACGAGCTTGCAAATGACGAAGCGATATTTGGGGCATGAAATCAGGACCATGGAGAGCTCCCGCTCCGGGTGCGCGCTCGTCACTCGCTCTTCTCTCTTTTATTCGAGCAGTCCAGTTAAAATGACAGACAATGACCACATGCGTGTGTTAATGTTGGAAAATGTTGGCTTTTTTTATACTAAAACAAATTCATTCAGTGGTCAACGAAACAAAGGCACATTGGAGCGATAATATATAACATTGCCGCCTAGCGGGGTAGAGCTTTACTTTAACTGTACGACGGGCCGCTATACTGAGGCGACATATGATCCTGCTGATCAAAGGAGACACAGCAGTTTCAAATACTCGTTACGAGTTTACAGCCCTTGAGCTTTACAGCGGACACATATATCTAATCACTTTCTAAACAGCTTACCTATCAGTTCAAGTAATCGCCTTTGGATAAAACGCAACTGTTTCTCGCAATTTGCGGATGTTCTCTTTCTGCACTGTGCATCCGGCTGCAAACAAACACACTTTTCATGTCTCGCTTTCTATTAAATGCGATTTTTAATTTGGATATCCACAAAAGAACTTTCTTGAAATGTCATATGGAAACAGTACAGACAGGAACTATTTTGACCTGTTATTAAAAAATGTGCAGTTCATTGTTTAAGAAACAATTCTTAAAAAACTAGACAACACAAAACAACACTGAACGTACAACACAATATAAAGTATAAACAAATTATTTCAGATTTTCATTGTATTTAAGTGCTCATTGTACTTGCTTGAAAAATATAAATACCTTTGTATTTTAAATCAAACAAGACTGTGTCTGAAAAGATTATATACATTATATTAAATTTGCATTTTAAGTAATGTTTTGTTAAGCATTCTGTATACCTAATGTTTTATCTTATTTATGAGTTACTGGTCTGTATACACTACCAGTCAAAAGTTTTTGAACAGTAAGATTTATGTTTTTCAAAGAAGTCTTTTCTGCTCACCAAGCCTGCATTTATTTGATCTCAAGTACAGCAAAAACAGTAAAATTTTCTATTTAAATATATTTTAAAAAGTGATTTATTCCTGTGATTTTAAAGCTGAATTTTTAGCATCACTACTCCAGTCACATGAACCTTCAGAAATCATTCTAATATTCTGATTGTCTGCTCAAAAACATTTATTATTGTAATTATTATTATTATGTTGAAAAGAGCTGAGCAAAATTCGAGAAAAAGTTCAGAAGAACAGCGTTTATTTGAAATAGAAATCTTTTGTAACATAAATGTCTTTATAATGACTTTTGATTAATTTAAAGCATCCTTGCAAAATAAAAGTATTTATTTCTATAATTTATTTCCCCCAAAAAATATACTAATTTTGAATGGTATAATGTTTTATTTCAGATAAATGTTAATCCTTGAATCTTTCTATTCATCAAAGAATCCTAAACAAATGTACTCAACTGTTTTAAATATTGATATAATAATTAAAATGTTTCTTGAAAAGCAAATCAGGATATTAGAATGACTTCTGAAGGATCATGTGATACTGAAGAATAATGATGTTTAAAATGTAGCTTTGATCACAGGAATAAATTACATTACATTAAAATATATTCAAATAGAAAACAGTTATTTCAAATAGTATTTTTGCTATACTTTCAATCAAATAAATGCAGGCTTGGTGAGCAGAGAAGACTTCTTTAAAAATAACATCAAAATCTTACCATTCAAAAACTGTTTGTAAGCTGTAATTTGATTGACTGATTGTGTTATGCCCCATACAGTCATACAGTGTAAGATCACTGGAGTATGTTTTATTATTGTAGCATTTACTCAATAGAGAAAAAAAAAATCACTAATTGAATTTACTACTTTAAATACCATTTGCAATTTTAGAGTGAAAATGTTTTCTTTTTGTTCTCAGATTAAAAAATAAAAAAATAAAAATCTGTTACCAGCATCAACCACCTGAGGTCAGCATTACCCTTAAAACGCACGCTTTATTATCCATGACTGCATGAGTGTTCAGTGCGACAGAAGACAAACACTTTATAGATTGTTTCTTTATTTTTAAGACAGGATCACTCTAAATATTAGGCTACTGTTCACCAGTTCTGTTGTGTTTCTGTCAGGACTAGTAAAAATCTGAACAACTGGCCGATCTGTACCAGCAGAATAAAAAGTCCTTATTGTTAAGATCTGAAATGCATAACTAAAAAAAGAAGTATAAAAGAGTAAAGGTGATAATTTGGATTTCTCTTTCAGAAAATTACATACCAAATCACAGACCATAATAGACACTTTAAGACTTTAGATGTACTAAAATAATTGTATTATATTATATAATTTTATAAAATATTAACAATGTAAGAAGTCTTGCATTTACACTGTATGAAGTCTTGTATGCACATCATTGTGTGATATTTGGAGTACTATAGAGTAGGAGTAAGTCATATCGATAACACATGTACCACATCACATCAGAAGCAGTGCATTGAGTCAGTGAAGCAAACTAGTTATGTGTGGATGTGAGGGGTGATGATATCACAGGCTTTCAACTACTATTTATCCAATCAGAATATAAGAGGCAGCCTTAATAAGCACAAACAACGCTACGTACATTCCATTCATTATAATGAGCATCATTTTACTACATTATCATTTTATTATACTGATACTTCTACAAAATATCAATAATCAATCAAGGCACTTGTAAGCTCTTGTATCACAAGCTTGTCAAACAACTTGTTCTCCTTTTCTATCTATAGCCCTGGTGGTTCAGTGAGCTAGAAATACAATTTTCAGTATGAAATGACAACATTTTCTTCTGTGACAATGTGAACCTCTCCAAGGGCGAGGGAATGTGCGCACATCTAGTCAAGGGCCTGGGAATATTATGCAACACATTACAATTCAACCCAACTGCCAGAGTACGAGAGAGGGAGAGAAACTAAAAGAGAAACAGACAGGGCATTATGTGAGATGAATGACAATAGAATGACAGTGAAATGGATGACCAGATTTATTAAATATCATAAAAATACCAAAGTGAAAGTAAAAATTCACTCTCATATTGATTGAATTCTCAAAGTAATGGTTTATCCAAAAATTAAAATTTGCTAAAATGTACTCGCGCTCAGGCCGTCTGGAAAAATTTTGCATCACATGACTAACCAACGGATCCTCTGCAGTGAATGGGTGCCGTCAGAATGAGAGTCTAAACAGCTGATAAAAACATCACAGTGATCCACAAGTAAATATAAAAAATTAAGGACTTTATTCAACAATTTCTTCTAAGAGAGGTGGACGCGCATCAAATACTGACACGCAAGAGAAGAAATTGTTGAATAAAGTTATTTGTGATTTCTTTGTGCACAAAAAGTATTCTCGTAACTTTAAATTGAAATTAAGGTTGATCCACTGATGTTCAGGGCCTTGAATGTGGTAGCTGTGTTGCTGTCTTTGCAGGGTCAGAAAGCTCTCTCTCGGATAATTTGTATTCTGAAGATGAATGAACGTCTTACAGGTTCGGAACGACATGAAGGCGGGTAATTAATGACACAATTTTAATTTTTGGGTGAACTAACATGGACCAGAGTGACGTGGATTGGTGTGGACTCTGACGGCACCCATTCACTGCAGAGGATCCATTGGTGAGCAAGTAATGCAATGCTAAATTTCTCTAAATCTGGTCCACTGAACAAACTCATCTACATCTTGGTGAGTACATCGTAATTTTCGGGTAAACTATTACTTTACGCAATACTCCTAAATAGACAAGTCTGTGGATACAAGACTGTCATTTTCCTCCAGCCTGCAGGATATGCTTGATGCTTCTCCCCAGCTGAGATGTCATTGCTGTGTTTCCTGTCTCAGTTTGGGGAAGACCAGACCATCTGTCTCTGTCTGGCCTGGGCCACCACACTAGAACTGTCTTGTAAACATACACACGCTGCCATACTGTGCTTTCACAGAGTGGAATACATTCAGAAATCGCATATACAGAAAACCCTGATGGGAAGGTAAATTGTAAAGCTGTACTATTAAACTACAAACAACTGTTTGTCTAAAATGGGTGCATTCCTAATCAACACATAATAACTCCCCCTGGTTTGTACCCTTGTCTGTTTAGTCTAAATATATGATTTGTTTTATAAGCAGAGAGGCAGGCCGAGAGAGAGAGAGAGAGCTGAGCTAACAAAGGAACCAGAGATAGTTACATAATCATTTCACTCCTAGGGGCTTTAGCACAAAGGGTCTCAAAATAAATGGAACAGTCTGTGTGAACACATTCTCTGAAATGCTGCCCTGAGTGAACCAAATATAGCATTATAGCCAGTTAGAGTCTTTGTATCATGTAATTAGCGTCTATGTGCAGGGGATGGGCTTTAATTACAGTCAGATGCATCCACAACACACAAACAAAGTGATCGGTTTATAGATTTATTGGTGTGCAGCTTTGCACTCGTTCGATTTCACTCTCATTTGTCAGAGCCAAACAAATGAGGAAATACCAGGAAAAAGAGTCAAACTGTTACTCAACATGTAGTCAATAATGTGTCAGAGGTTATCAGTCTTTTACACAACTCACGCTCAATAAAGCTCAACTGAAGGGTGGCCGTTTATCCACCTGTTTCAGTCATCGAGTCGGAGGAGAAGTTGAATACGAGTCTTTGAAGTGACTCACTTTAAAGGCTTTCTCTATGAGACAGCTGTGAATTTGACTGGATAGTTCGAATTTAAGGAGAAATCCTTTTTTAAAAGTTGTTGCTTAATCTTTTATTAAAGGAGTCATGACATTATTTTTTTATTATTATTTTAATATGTTCTTTGAGGTTTACTTATAATGTTAATAAATGTTTTTGTGACACATATGTGGAAAAATTATTTTCAACCCTCTTTCTGACCCTCTGTCTAAAACAACCTGTTTTAAGGGACGGATCCTTTAAGGCTTGTAATTAAGCTGCCACTTTTTTCAACAGTACCAATGCCCCGCTCGTATTGCATACGAGTATTCTGACAACATGATCAAAATAAAATAGTCATTTTCAGACAAATCATTATGAAACAATTTACTTACCGCTTGTGATGCAGCTGCACTTAGATTAAGTACCGCTTCATCTTTCAACAAATGTTTCTTTGTGAACTCTCCATGACACAGTGCTAGGGCTGTCGCGGTGAAGGAATTTTCCTTGTGGTAATTTTTAATGGCTCAATAGCGCGATATGCGGTATTACCGTCATATATATACAAATGATTAATCGCGATTAATCGCATCCAAAATAAAAGTTTATGTTTACATACTATATGTGAGTTTACTTTGTATATTTATTATGTATATATAAATGCACACACATACATGTATATATTAAAACTAAATATTTATATGTATATATATTTATACCTGTATACATTTTAGATTATAAATAAATATAAATATTTTATATATAAATCTAAAATATTTTTCCTTAATATATACATGCATGTGTTTGTATTTATATATACATAATAAATATACACAGTACACAAATATATAGTATGTAAACATAAACTTTTATTTTGGATGTGATTAATCGCGATTAATCGTTTGACAGCCCTAATATATATATATATATATATATATATATAGCTCTGTGTGTGTGTGTGTGTGTGTGTGTGTGTGTGTGTGTGTGTGTGTGTTACGATGTAAGGAGGTCATATTTAGAAGCCAATGGAACCGAAATCGCACTGAAACAGGAAGTAAACAGAAGAGAACGACAAAATAACGGTCCACATTACAGAACATTATCCTGTCAATAAAATTGTTAGGCTATTGTTAGCCTATATATAAAACAGTTAATGCTGATCCTCAAACCTGAATGGACAAGATACTTTTTTCTGCGCGTTCTAGATGAGCTGTCAGTCAGTGCAGCTTCATTGTTTCGCCACAAGATGGTGGCAAGAGACTGTCTTTGGGTGAGTGTTTAAACCACCTTAAATTCAACTACACGTTCAAAAACGTCGATTTATTCAAAGAGAGTAATGAAACACGCTGTTAAAATCATTTTAACTTCAGGCACCACTTTTAAAGTCTCAGCTACACACCACAGTGTTGACGCCAAGACCGATCTGTCTCTCATTTGCTGTCTGTTTAGGCTTGTAAAGTGCAAATCTACTGAGCATGTGCACAAAATCAGCATGGTACACATTATGTTATCATTACTAACTTATTTAATAGTATACATGCATGAAGTGTAAAACGAGAAGGGCCTAACTTTGCGGAAAAAAGAGAAAACAATGCGGTAACGCGGTTGCTGCATTCCTTTGTTATACTCATCAATAGCGCGGTATCGTGATATTGCGGTTATAGGGGTGTACGATATGACGATTTTTGATCGTGGATGATAAAAATGTCTCCACGATCTGCTTTTGGAGAAATATTGTAGTATCGTGCTATTCTGTCAGCTGCAGTTTTGACGCCTCCGTCTGTATGTACAACTTGACATACATTCACAAGTGTTACTCAGGTAGACTCACAAAAAACTGCACTTATTCACAGCCACAAAAGTACATTATTTGCATTAAAGTCTTGCCAGCTGGACATTTCATATGCGTGCTAGTGCTGTTCGGACATGCGTGCACTTTTCCAGAGCGCGTACACCTGAAGCGTGCACACACTAAACATGCTTTCATTAAGCATGGTCATTAAAGGGATAGTTCACCCAAAAAATATAATTCTGCCATTATTTACTCACATGTTGTTCTAAACTTGTCTTAATTTCTTTATTGTGTCAGACACAAAATAATATATTTTGAAAAATGTTGGTAACCATACAGTAGCTGGTCCCTAATGAATTTAATAATAGAAGTGATTAAATAATCACCTACTGCACGTAATGCACCTACTGTAAAATTAAGCACTGTTTTATTAGTATTATGTTTATTTGTAATGTGTATCTTTGTTCTTATTTTGTAATAACAAAGATAAAATAATGACAATGATTTTTTTTTTTTTAATCTTTGCTCACTTTTGCCTAAATATCTGCCATTATTTTTATTTTTTTAATACTTTGTTACCTTGAAAGGCTTTGTTTTTTTTTTGTTTTGTTTTTTTAAAGGGTAATTAGTTTGGCTGCACTGCTCAGACAACGTGCAAAAAAGTAAAACCAATATGACAAAGAATCGTGATAAAATTGTGAATCATGATATTTCTGAGAAAAAAAAAAAATCGTGATATGATATTTTTGCCATATCGCCCACCCCTGGCTGAACTAATCGGGTCGGACTAGGAAAAACATTTGGAGTAGCCTACAATAGACTGTCAAAAGTTATAACAAATATAGGAGAGGAGTGCAAAAAAATGTCTGAGGAACAAAAGGCATTTGTGGTTAGCCAAACTGAACCAGGATTTCCAGGGCAAGAATCTTGACAACATTTTTGTTTGTTCTTATCATTTCCGTCAGGTAGGTGAAATGCTAATATCTTAATTAATACTGCTCGTATCCGGGTAACTGACCAAACCGTGACATAAGTGTAAACCCTCTTTTATAACTGATTAGGTAATATTAGAATTACACAGTATTAGTATTAATACATAATTATTTAGTGGAGCACTTTGTTTTTATAGTAGCTAAGATATTAAGATATGAATGTTCTTGTGACATGTAAAGAGTTTGAGTAGTTCTCTTTTATAGCGATTTTTTTGCGATATCTCTCTTCTATTATGTCATTTTTGCACCTTCTATGAAAAACTTTCTTTTCAAAACCCCCCATAAAGCTTTGTTTACCATTGCTAGATATAAGAGGCACATTTATATCGGCTAAATCAATGTGCAGACTCAATCTGGGTGGGCACATTTCGGGGGTAGTGGAACTAAGAAGAGCGCGGCGCTGATTGGACAGCAGAGCTGTATAAATTGCCGCAGTGCCGTATTTCTCTCTTTCGTGGAGATTTAGTCCAAACCCCAATGCGGTCTGAACAAACTGCCCAGGGCCGTCATACGAGAGAGTCATCGCGCATAGGACCCTCTTATTTATAATGAAGGAGAGAAGAGTCAGCCAGCCTTTGGTAATGCGTTGTAAACTGGTTTTTGTAGGAGATGTTCAGTGCGGGAAAACCGCAATGTTGCAAGTCCTGGCCAAAGACTGTTATCCTGAGGTATGTCGTTCTCTCTCTCGTACGTATTTACTGAGCGGTTATTGATGTGTATGTTCGCTAGTTTTGCAATCGGACGCTTGCTTATGTCATTATGCAACCATATAGTGTGACTATTACGCACTGCGTTTGATTATCCGGTATATTCATACATCATAGCATCAAGCTGATACTTTATCTATCTTTCTTATGTGAGTTGTGCACGTGTTGACGCTGGGGGGGAAATCGACGCTTTTGCAACAAACAAGCATAATCTATGATACTGAAACTAAATGACGTTTTTTTAACGAAATAAGTGTTTTTATAAAAAGGTTAAACAATTAAGTGATCAAATAACGCATTTTATTTCGTTCTCCCCACACAGACATACGTCCCAACAGTGTTTGAGAACTACACAGCTGGACTGGAATTAGAGGAGCAGCGTGTGGAGCTCAGTTTATGGGACACGTCAGGTGAGAGAGATACTTGACCGATTAACAGCTGTACAGCGGTGATATTGGTTTACGTAACAGAACATTTCAACTTATAAACACATTTCAACTCAGTCATTTTTGTTAATTAATAGCCTAAAGTGAATGCCCAGAAATTAAAACATTTACTCGTTCCTAACTTGTATGAGTTTCTTCTATGGAACACACACACACACACACACACACAAGACAATTGTTTTACATACAGTGAAAGTAAATCAAATGCTCGTCAAATGCTCTGACGAACGTTTAACTGGCTCTTATTCATTCCACTATTACTAGTAGTTTTAGTCACCAGCCTGAGTCAGTGGTCCAGCATTGTTTTGGACCCTGTTTACTTTTACTGTATGGACCAAAAGGAACAAAACAATTGTAAAAAAAACAGCTTAAAGTGGAGCGTAAATGTTCATCAGAGCAGTTGTAGCTCTAATTTTGTACAATGTAAAAATAATAACATTAAAACTAATTTATATCAAATATACACTCGTAGTAACCCTTGTTACTGATAGACTATTTATTGCCTTGTTTTGTTCTGTAATATCTTACACTGTAAAATGCTAGGATTTTTCATTTCCAACCTATTTTGGCTTCATTTTAAGCAAGCCGTATGTGATCCTGGACCACAAATCCAGACATAAGGGTAATTTTTTTTTAAACTGAGATTTATACATCATCTGAAAACGGAATAAATAAGCTTGCAATTGATGCATGTTTGTTAGGATATGGCAATATTTGCAACTATATGTGACCCTGGACCACAATTCCAGTCATAAAGGTCTTTTTTTCTTCGAATTTGAGATTTATACATCATCTGAAGGCTGAATAAATAAGCTTTCCACTGAAGTATGGTGTGTTATGATATGACAATATTTGGCCGAGATGCAACAATTTGAAAATCTGGAATCTGAGGGTGCAAAAAAATACAAATATTGAGAAAATCGCCTTTAAAGTTGTTTAAATTAAGTTTTTAGCAATGCATATTACTTTTCAAAAATTAAGTTTTGATATATTTATGGTAGGAAATTTACACAAAATCTTCATGGAACATGATCTTTACTTAATATCCTAAAGATTTTTGTCATAAAAGAAAAATAATAATAATTTTGACCCATACAATGTATTTTTGGCTACAGCTACAAATATACCCCAGCAGCTTATGACTGGTTTTGTGGTCCAGGGTCACATATTTGAAAAAAATATGAAATCTTCAATGCATCATATGTGGCAATTCAATTTTTTAGATAGACAAAAGCCTTGTTTATAATTTATTGTAGATTTAGAATAGATTTTCATTATCATTATCTTTACTATTTTGTTAGAATTAGCCAGAATTATTTTTGTTAAAAGTAACCACAATAGAAGCTTTCACCTTACAAAATCACTTTTTGCATATCTTCCACATGCATTACCTTTTTCCATTCTCGGCTGTTGTGTTGACTGTTTTTGGGCTAGTAGGTCAGTTAGACGTTACAGGAAAGACTCTCCATCAGCACCTGAGCCCTGAGTCAGGGAACACAAGCTGACATTTGTGTGGCTGCAGTAAGTGGGTGAGAGGGTCTGGCAGCTGCAACACCTGAGACCGATCCTCAAGTGTCAGACGCTGGCAGCGTGCCGTCTTTACCTTCTGTCTGCCTCTGGATCAGACGAGCTAGACAACTGGTTAATAAAATAATCGGGGCAGTGTAGGACAGCACAAGGTTTTAGCATGTTTTGGAATGTCTCAGTGCGACACACAAAGCCTTTCAATGACGTAGGTGGCTTTTTAGAGATACTGTTTTTTTTTTCTCTTTTTTGAAGTAGATTACACAGATGAGCTCCTGTTCCAATGCCCGTGGTTTTGTCTATTAGATTAATTTGGACAGGGAATGTTTAGACTGTGTGTTTGTGCATGTATCTGATTAAGAGTCTTATTAAGATTAGACTGGTAGTAGAAACCTGTGGTTCAATGACTGATAGCTGAAGCTCTTACTTTCTTATCTAGTGAAAAGACATGGAATGTTCTTCTGATATTCTCATTTGTTTTAGTCTGTGTTTGGATTAATGGAGCTTTAAGAGTAAAAAGACAACTCTTAAAGGGATAGTTTACCCAAAACTGAAAATTCTGTCATCATTTATTCACCCTCATGTGGTTTCAGACTTGTATGACTTTCTTGAAGAATGTATAGACAAAAACTGTTAAACCATTGAGAATTCCAAACAACATTGAGGGTAAATCAGTGTTTTTTTGGGGTGAACTATCCCTTTAAATAGGTTTTAGGTTACTAATTATGTACCAAACCGTACCATCTTTCCTTCAGTCTAAATCATTATCTAAACTCTGTTTCACTTGTTTTGGATGGATGTTTTATTTTTTAAAGTACATCATGCGATTTAACGCCCTTATAACTGATATATCAACCTAGATTAATCCTTGCAATAGTGTATAGGTTTAATACTTTTAAATCCCATAGCTGCTGTCATATTGCATGTCGAGGGAAAGCTGGGTTCTTCAGGGTCATGTTGCGTAGCACATTGTGTAACATATCAGTCAGTGATGTCTGATGAATCTGAATCTGTGTTAATTGTCATGCCTGACTGCTTGACTGAGTGCCTACTTGCCAGGATGAGTGAATGGGATATTGCTTTTCTCTAATAGGTGCTTGATAAGGGAGGGTATTTGGTTATTCAGTAATTCTGTTGTGTGCTCCGAAACCTTAAAATGTGAGGCAATTAAGATTTTTCACCTGGAAACTAGGACATTTTGCTAGCAAAATACAGTATTTCAGACTTGGCTTCAAAATTGAACTTTTTAATTTGTTCATTAGAGACAGAATTATTTCCTCTTTCAGATGAATACAATTAGAGTTACATAAAAAAAAAAGGAAAAATGACTCTTCCAAGCTTTATAATGGAAGTGAATGGGTGTTGAGAAGTGAGGAATTCGGAAGCGCAGAGGAGAGAAAAACAAAAAATAAATTAGAAGTACAAAACAAGGATTTGTAAAAAAATATGTTAGGGTATTTCGAAACATCTGCTGGAATGCCACTTTCTCATGAACGGGAAGCTACAGATTACGGTTCATAAAGTGTTAAATATGGATATTTATCTTACAAAAACATAGCGATTCACTTCAGGAGGCTTTTATTAACCTTTTTATGATGGATGGATGCACTTTATTGGACTATTGAATATTAACACCCATTCACTTCCATTATAAAGCTTGGTAAAGCCAGGGCATTTTTTTTTATATTACTCTGAATTTGTCTGAAAAAAATGAAGTCAAATACACCTAGGAAGACTTGATGCATGAGTAAATCATGGGGTAATATTCATTTTTGGGTGAGCTATCCCATTAATAATCCAATAAAATCAACAACAAACAAACAACCATAACTTCCAAGCAAATGCCCAGAACATATACTGGACATGTGATAACTGGTTGTGAATGAGCTCTTAAGAAAGAAGGACTTCCTGTCTATGCTTAGTTTAGTTCAAGGTATTTCCTGCTTTGCATTTTATCTAAACACACTGCCTTATTGTGGAATGTTGAAAACACTCAGATGGAATTTCCCAGTCATACTGACCTAGAACAGTGAAACAAACACTGGAAAAACCTAAACTAAACTGAATCCAGATCCAAGTAGAAAGGGTAACCTTGAGGGAAAATGCATTTTATCATGCACAACAGCTTACTCAGAATCTTGCATGCAAGATCAGAGCTTGAGAAGCCAATCAAACAGCTCCCATCTATTCCCTCATTAAGCCAGTCAGGCTTTGTTAATTGTGCACAGCCTTGTTAGGTGGAGACGCACAGGAGGAACACTGGCAGAGCAGTAGATGCTTGCGCACCCACACGCAAACACTCATCAGCATACGTGAACAAACACACTCTAATCACGACTAATTACAGAAGCTTTAATTGAATTTGCTCATCTGGCTCTCGTTGCTCCAGGCATCTCTTCACACACTCTCCAGATCAAAGAGGAGACCGGCATGAGAGGCTGCAACTGAGCCTTTGACAGGGCTTGGTGTGGGCCACTCCTGTAGCTCTTATCATTAGAAATCTGATTCATGAGGAATATACAGTATTTATAATTAGTTTTTCAAACAGTCGCTATGGTCAGGTGTCAAGAGCAATTGCTACCTTGTATAACAGATACAGGGAGAGGTCGTACCAGTGAGTTTTACATCTGAATAGATCCATGACCCCTCACACATTAGATCTACAACTCAAATATTTTTATTTGTCAAAAATAATGTTTTTCTTATGTAATTACAAACTATTTTACTAAACTAAAATATTATTTACAAAAATATACAAATAATTGGTTTTGAATACATGAAAAAGATATTTGACCACTTAAAAGGATAGTTCACCCAAAAATGAAAATTCTGTTAATTACTCACCCTCATGTCATTCCAAACCTACGATGGCATTTTAGTGCCACGTTATAATAAATTATAATATTGTGAGGAAAAAAAACACAAGAAAACAAGTCTAAATATTTTGAGAAAAAAGTCAAAATTATGAGAATTAAGTCGTAGCAATTACGACGATCAAGTTTAAAGTTATAATATTTTGAGAGTATAGCTGGGAGCACCGGGAGAAATTTATTTGAAAATATGTGTGATTATTAGCAGAAATCATATCGTGTGTCATGTACTCGCAGGTACAGTATGCTTGGAAGTAATATTTCACGTCTTCGAATGCATTCATTATTTGTAGTGCGCCAGCCACCCAATAATACCAATAAGCTTTGTGCTTTTGGTACTTTTGATATAAAACAAAATCTCACCTTTCAAATTCTGTCAGTTTTATAGCAAAATGTAAACAATACATCTTACAATAAAGTGTTTTTCATGTTCTTTAATATGATGTGACATAATACGATCGCTGTATTCGCTACAATTTTCGACTACAATGGGACATTCGTTTCATTAAATTATACTGTTTTCTTTGTGAAAATTCTATTCCACCTATTCCGCAAAAAAATTAAAAACGGTAATAAACCGTTCTCAAGGCAGGATTGGAAATCATGTTTGTCTTCGAATGCATTCATTATTTGTAGCACGCCAGCCACCCAGTAATCGTAATAAGCTTTGTGCTTTGTTGCTTTCAATATAACAAATTCTGTCAGTTTTTATAATGAAATACAAATGTTTTTTCTCTTTATTACAAGTTATAGCAGGATATAAATGTGAAGGAATACTCTCAAAATGTTACAACTTTAATTTTGTAATTGCTATAACTTAATTCTCATATTTTCGACTCTATTCTTGTAATTTCGACTCTATTCTCAAAATATATATATTTTTTTACTTTTAACATGCCTCTAAAATTTAACCACTGACGTCACATGGACTATTTTAACGATGTCCTTACTACCTTTCTGGGTCTTGAATGTGTCAGTTGCGTTTCTGTCTATGCATGGTCAGAAAGCTCTCAGATTTCATCAAAAATATCTTCATTTGTGTTCCAAAGATGAATAAGCCTTACAGGTTTGGAACAACCTGAGGGTAAAAGATTAATGACAGAATTTAAATTTTTGGGTAAACTATTATTTTACGATTTTATACGTTTTTATAACCCATTTTTACTGATGCTTCAGTTGAACTAAACCTCAGCTCTGTTTGCAAGCTAATTAATTTGACAATGGTAGCACAATTAAAGCAGTTAAATTATAATTAATTTGCACAATGGCCTTCGTTGAGACCTGCACTGTCTAGCGTGCATAAATAGTGATATCAGGGTTGCCTGTGGAGTCATTGTTTTGTTTCATCACATCTCTGTTCTCTTTTTTGTAAACCATATATTCTCTGTCTAAACGTACTGAGCTGAGTCACTGTCTACATATACAGCAGTACTACGTGACCCAGAGAGGCTCACACAACACCCAGCATCTGAGCTGAAAGTCGATACTCTAATAAGCACAAATACATGAATATTGGGCGAAATGCACCTTTAATGGACTTGCTTTATTTTCTATTGACATGGAGCCATAGTATGAGAGTGTTTATGTGTGCATCCTTCAATGCCGTTGCCGTAGCTACGAAATGAGATGAGGTTTGGTGTGTGGGGGGAACAAGACCTCCTCGGCAACCCATTCTGTCAATAAAGGAATCTCCGAGATTCGCCCACACACATGCACACACCTATTACGAGCACTGCCATACGATCGCTATTTACGCTACTCAACCATCGCCGAATCCCCCTTACAGCATTTGATGTTCCATAGTCAGTCACATTCACTCCTCTATTACAAAAATCTTATTTGACGCCAAGTTCCCATTATTGATGTTCGTTGTGTGGTTGCTCCTGCAGGTTCACCATATTATGATAATGTCAGGCCTCTCTGCTACAGCGATGCAGATGCTGTTCTGCTCTGCTTTGACATAAGTCGCCCTGAGACCGTCGAAAGCTCTCTGAAAAAGGTGAAAGACATTTTATGACTTATTCATATTCTGTTACTCTTCTTTTAACTTGTTTTTCAGTAAAAATCTTACTTAGGAAACAACACTGCATAAAATGTTAAGACTTTTCAAAAAGTGCATCTTTAGTGTATTTTGTCTCATTGCACAGGCAGATTTTTCTTTCATTTGTATAAGTATTATTCAAACAAGTTAGAAACAAATGAAAAGAAATAATAAAGTGCGGTCAGAAAATACACTCACAAAAAGATACAAGCTATCAAAACAAGTCTTAAAGGAATAGTTTACCCCAAAATTAAAATTTCCCCATGATTTACTCACCCTCAAGCCATCCTAGGTGTATATGACTTTCTCCTTCTAGACAAACACAGTCGGAGTTGTTTTAAAATTTATCCTGGCTCCTGGCTCCATTATCCTGGTGGATAATGGCTTTTATTTTGAATCTCTAAAAGCGCATATATCCATTGTAAAACTAACCCATACACCTCTGGGGGGTTAACACATGTCTTTGAAGTGGATCCATGGGTTTTTATAACAAAAATATTTATATTTTTTAAATTATAAACTCAAAGCACTGACTTCCGGCAACGGCCGTATGCGCGTTTGCTAGAGAGAGGAGTTCCTGGTCGGTGTAACGTCACTCCAGTTCAAACAAACAAATAAGGCTGTGCAAAAAGCTTTTCTTCTCTTATAGTGAAATCCACTGACATTTTTTTTTTACTTCTGATTTTTGACTTTTAATTTGTTACCAGCGTTTAGTATTACTCTATCCTCATTTGTTATTATTAAGCTGGATCTAGACTCTCTCACAAATGCGCATACGCCATTGCCAGAAGTCAGTGATTTGAGTTTATAATTTTAAAAGTATAAATATTTTTGTTACAAAAACCCATGGATCTGCTTTAAAAGACATGTGTTAACCCCCCGGAGGCGTATGGGTTAGTTTTACAACAGATATTTGCGCTTTTTGGAGCTTCTAAATAACAGCCACTATCCACCACCATTATAAAGCTTGGAAGAGCAAGGATACATTTTAAAACAACTCCGACTGTGTTCGTCTGGAAGAAGAAAGTCATATACACCTGGGATGGCTTGAGGATGAGAATAAATCACCATGTTTTGGTGAACAGTTCCTTTGAAGGAACAATTCAAATTAAATAATATATCTTTTTTGTCCACATAATGAAAATCGGTGTTGTTTTGGACCATACTGACTTTCACTGTAAGGATAAAAAGTATATCAACAAAAAGAATTTTTTTTATCTCATAGTGTTGCTTCTCAAGTAAAACTACTCCTTTAAAAGAACCCCGGGTGTTAGGACTTGTATGGCTTAATATAACAGAAATTATGTCTCTTACTTTAATATGTGGTAGAAAATCATGAAAGATTTACATTATTTAAAAAATCCACATCATTTTGTACATATTTTGGACTGGGGGCCCCATTATTTTGATGATGTGAAATGGTTGCACTTGGTGAGCTATTGCCACTACCTATTGCTATTTTTACCACAGCACAACTCAGAAAATAAAATACTGCTACAATGCCACATTGTGTGGTTTTTGGTTGTAATTTTCAGTCAAAAGGCAACAAGAGAAGTGATGTAAGTCAACATTGCTTTCCTAGCGATAAGAAGAGGAGAGAAGAATGGGAAGATGCATGCGGATGAATAAAACTTCCTAAAGACCCACTCTCCACTTTAGCCCTGATGTCTTTGAGGCTTTTAGCAGACTACAGCTACTGAAAGAGTTTACAAACAGACAGAGACAAGAAACGCTAAATGCCATCCTGCAGGACGTAAACATGCCGTCGTTTGTCATGACGCTGCAGCCACTGAAGAAGTTTCTAAGCGTGGATTTTACTCGATATCCAGGGGCATTTAAACTCCTTGTGGTGAAAATCAATGGTACAGCATTTGGTATAGGCCTATGCTTATATTTATCACCACCTTTAAGCTCTTTCAGTAGTTGTGGTCTACTAAAAGCCTCAAAAGTATCAGGGCTAAAGTAGAGAGAACAAAGTCACGTGTATCTTCCAATTCTTTATTCCTCTTCTTATCTCTAGGAAGGCAGTGAAGACTTGTATCGCGTCTCCTGTTGCCCACTGACTGAAAATTACAACCAAAAGCCACACAATGTGGCACTGTATCAGTATTGTATTTTCCAAGCTGTGCTGCGGTAAAAACAGCAACAGGTAGCAGCAGTAGCTCACAGAGTGAAACCATTTGATGTCATTAAAATAACAGCGCCCCCCATAGTCCAAAATATGTATAAAATGAAGTGGATTTTTTTTCTACTACATATTTCAGTAATATATTAAACCATAAAAGTCTTAATACCCGGGGTTCCCTTTTAGAATTTTTTTCTGCTGTATATTAACAGCTCTCTCTCTGCAGTGGAAAGCCGAAATCATGGATTTCTGCCCCAGTACTCGAATAATCCTAGTCGGCTGCAAGACGGACCTGCGAACGGATGTTTGCACACTGATGGAGCTGTCCAATCAGAGACTGACACCCATCTCCCATGAGCAGGTCAGTTGATCGCACCCACCCTATGTAAACTAGACTCCTCGCCTCTCTTTTTCCATCTCTGACTGCATTCTCTCCATCTTTATGTATGTAGGGCACCTTGTTGGCGAAGCAGGTAGGAGCAGAGGTGTATCTGGAGTGCTCTGCATTCACATCGGAGAAGAGCATCCACAGCGTGTTTCGCTCAGCAGCACTAACATGCCTCAACAAACTGCAGCCCCCTATAAAGCAAAGCCCCACTCGTCGGCTGTCCAAACGCCTCCTTCACCTGCCCAGCAAAGCGGAGCTCCTGACCTCCTCCTTTAGCAAGGAGAGAACCAAGAGCTGTTCCATCATGTGAGCTCCACTCCAGCTTCAGAAGAAAACATATTTTCGCTCTTCGAAAGGGTTGTTTGGGGGGGGGTTGAGAGGAGGGGAGGTCATGACCTTTCATGACCCCTCCCTCTCTCAACACTTATGTTGTTCTTCTTCCATTCTGACACCCCACCTGCAAACACACTCATCCCTACAACAAAGAGCTGCTGCCATTGTTCAAGGTTTTCAGCTGTTACACATCCTAGTATCGATTGAGTTCCCTTTACCAGCATATGGCTTAACATGAGCTGCATTTTGTATCAATGATCAATCAGTCAGACGAAAAAGCAAATGCAGTGAATATTGGACACTGTCGGGTATTTTTGTGGGTAGTTAGTGTGCATACATGTATGGGAATGTGGGTTGAGCTGAAAACGTATTTAAATATTTTAAGAAAAAGGATGTGATTCTGTTACAAAGTACGCACTTTAGTAAACGTGGATGTGATTGTTGAATGGAAAGTGAGGGGATGGTTGAATACAGGTTGGCTTAGTTCTGTTTCAGTACATAATTATGCTTTGCATGAAGTCTCTGGCACTGATCTACGATGGGAGATCCCATGCAAGCATGAGGGGAGGAGCCAAACAACATTTTATGTCCTCCTGAAAAGGCGGACAGTCTTATAAATCTGCTAGATGAAGTATCCAATCACATTTGTACAATCCAGATGTATTGGACATGCTGACACACTCTTTCACTTTCTCTCTCATCTCTACTGTAGTCCTACGTGCTCTTTCTGCCCCTAGAGAATGGGTCAGAAATAGCAGAAGCCCAGCATTGCCCGGGCCGTTTCTCAATACAGTGCAGGACTTATTGCCACAAAAACCCCTTCCAGATGTTCCAGCCATTCTTTTTTATAAAACAAGATCTTTTACTAAAGTAATTTTAGAGATGGACTGGAAAGGTCATGGGGGATTACTAAGGGACACTGCAGTCCACCAAAACTGATCAATGTTGCATAAGCGAGAAGATAATTTGAATGGTTACAATAATCTTAAAACACCTAATTCTCAATAAAAGGCCTGTAAAGAGCTGATTCTCTTATGTGGTGAACTTACTATTTATTCTCGGGATTGGACATTGCATTATAATTTCAGAGATTCTCATGCATTCGGTCGGATCACTGTCACAGAGGACTCTCCTCTCATCCGAAGTCTCATTCTGGTAATCTCTGGTAAACCCCTGGTTGTGTAATGCTTAATCGTAAAACAACTAAATCCTCACTTTGGGCTTATAAATGGCCAAGTAGAAATGAACTGAGAAGTCAGACGAGACAGGATTACGAAGAATCTGACCTCAGAATAACTTCCAACTCAAGTAGTTCATCAGATTTAATATGATCAAAGCAATGGTTTGTGGAATAATTTACAATACCGTTCAAAAGTTTGGGGTAGGGGTGGACGATATGACCAAAATCTTCAATCAAGATTTTGAGTGTTTTTATTTTACAGATAAAGATATTTATCACAGTATAGTTCTTTTTGCCTTAAATAAGGTTTTCATGATATCAAAAGTTTTGATACCATAGAAATTTCAGAATTCTTGTCACCAAGTGTCAGTATCGAAAAAACAAATACTACCCTAAATAGAAAAATAAAGAACTCAAGCTCTGAAACTGAAAACAGGTAAACAGTCAGAAATTAAAAAAGTATAAGAAACTAATTACAAGCAACAGGGAAAAACACAGTAGAACAAATAAATAAGAAATGCTACCTACTTCTATAAAGTAATCAAATGTATAAAAAAAAAAATTATAATTCTTCACTGTGTAAATTAAATGTATATTTCTTTTTATTAAAGCTACAAAAGTGATTTAGTCTAGAGCAGTGAGTTTTTCTCTCTTTTGTTGTTTGATTAACATGAATGACATACAGGAAGAATATTAGACTGCTGTCACTTTAAGAGCTGCCAGGATCCAATATACTGTTACATGTGTTTTCTTTCTTAGCTGTTTGCTTTCACTTAAGACCTAAATTACTGTTTACTTGCAAAGAGAGGCATTTTGACATACATGAGTGTGTATTTAACCGTTCAAGGCCTAAAAAGTGGCAAAAAAGAAGCGCTTAGAAACAGTCTCTCACACAGTGCGCACATATAGCGAAATGAGTTCTCTTTTAAAATCACTTGTTTTTAAACCACAATGCTTAAAACGCTGCAAACAATAAATTTTCATGATCACATAGCACAGCAACTTCACTTGAACACGTAACTGCGACAAAAACTACAGTCCAAAAATCTCTCGGTTTACAAATTTCTACCAGCTAATCCTGTCTACCAGTATATCGCCCACCACTAGTTTTTTTTTTTTGCAATGTTAAATATATTAAAACAGAAAACAGTTCTTTTAAATTGGAATAATATTTCACAATATTACTGTTTTTACTGTTTTGGATCAAATGAATGCTGCCTTGGTGAACATAAGATACGTCTTTCAAAAACATAAAAAAATAAAAAAATAAATTCTCAACCCCAAATTTCTGAACGGTTGTGTGTGCATGCCATCGTTGTCTTCTGGTTATCATCACGTTGAAAGTTCTCACTGGCCTTAAAATTAAACGTCACGTTGGAGAACTTTGTGTTTTGCAGGTCTAACAGGTTATTAAGCATGAAATCCAGGGTAATTTTCACTAATTTAATCCAAAATATTGTAGCACCAGATATTGTGAAAACTGCATATTAAGTCAAATCTAAATTTGCTTAGTCACCATCTAGAATGAGAATGAAAACACTGTACATATGAACTGGTCTTGCCTTAACCACACATTTGTACTACTTTGTTATTATTATACCATTGACTTTGTAAATTCTCACTCTAGTTCATCTGAAAGAAACTTAAGGAGGTTGTTCATCACTTCATGCTACATGCACTGATCGCCAATTCTACAGCGTTGCTTAGCAACAGACTAGTCAGTTAAGCTGGACTACATGTCCGAAAACCACTGGAGAGAAGTTGAGAGAGAGAAACGGGGTGTAAACAAAGTGAAAATAAGGACAAGTTTTCTCACTGTAGCATAACAAATGGCTTTTTCATGGCTATAGTTTATAGTTCGAAACATAAATCATCTTACAGACCATCTTGATATGAATTTGTTACTGTTGTCTGGTTTAGTAGCACTCTTATATGTTATATGTTTGATGTGGTGGACCTCCACAATCTTCCTTTTGTTACTGAAGTCTGGACGTACATATGTTGTGCATAATCAGTTTTGTACAGCCCTTTAATCAAAGTCTGTGAAGCAAACAAATTCAAAACAGACAGTATGATTGTGTGTGCAATGTAACTGTAACTTATTAATAGTTGATTATTGCTGGTTCCGTTTTATTCTTTAGTTTCAGACAATCTATTTTATATTGAATATTGTTTATTGATTATTTTCCCTTGTCTCTGATGTCATGTGTCACTCTTAAATTAATTAAAACATGGATTTGGTCAGTAAACTGTGTTAATGTTTTCATTTTAGTGCCAGCTCACATTATGAGTAAATCCCTCATCTAAAAATGTTTGGCATTTTTTTATAACCTTTTTACATTTTTGCAGTGGCAGATATATAATAAGAAGTGGCAAAATATAATAAGGCAATATTTTCAAAAAACCTATATATATTTAATATAAGAATGAATTAAATGAAATAAAATTGTATCCCAGCAGTCTTTATAAAAGGAGTTGTACATTCACTAAAAAAAAAATAATTAATTAAAAGTCATGTAAATTCATAATATCAGGAGAGATTTCATATCAGACAAGCATCCTCAAATGACATATTCACATGGCACTGAAAACTAGGCCAACAGATCTATAAGAAAAGCCAGGAATAAATCATGTCATTCTGCAAAAATAGTATGCAATGAAACAGCGTAATACTGAATAATAATGAGGCAGAAACAATAAAAGATTTCCTGTGTGCATCTGCACCAATAACAGAACTTTTGTAAGCGCCGAACACACAGCCAACAAGCAGACAAACTAAATAATTAAATAAATACTTATACCTTGAACTATTTTAGTCAGCTGATTTTCTTCATGAATCTATCTAGCCTATATGTAGGTTCTAAAGCTTGCACATCAACCAGGCTTTCTCAGTTGCATCAAAAATATATCAAATAGGTCTATTTGAAGCATGAAAAAAACAATGGCAAGTAACCATTTAAACAGTTACAGCTTTTACTAAAACAGGCAATCAACTTAACACAACCATTAATGGGATAGTTCACCCAAAAATTAAAATTACCCCATGATTTACTCACCATCCTAGGTGTATATGACATTCTTATTTCAGACGAATGCAATTGGAGTTATATTTAAAAATGTCTTGGCTCTTTCAAGCTTTATAATCCATCCATCATAAAAAGTGCTCCACACCGCTTTGGAGGGTTAATAATAGCCTTCTGAAGCGAATATATTTGCCTGTGTAAGAAAAATATGCAAATTTAAAACTTTACAAACCATACGTATGTTCAAAAGTTTACATACACTTGATTCCTAATACTGTGTTGTTACCTGAAGGATCCACAGCTTTTTTTGTGTTTGTTAGTGATAGCTGTTCATGAGTCCATTGAGTCCAAAAATATGATATTTAGGCAAAATAAGAAAAATGTACAAACATTCAAAAGTTTACACCCCCGGCTCTTAATACAATAGTTTTTACTTCTGGAGCACCGGTGAGTGTTTGAACCTTCTGTAATAGTTGCATATGAGTCTCTCAGTTGTCCTCAGAGTGAAAAGATGGATCTCAAAATCATACAGTCATTGTTGGAAATTGTTTAAATACACAAAAAATGCTGAAAATAAAAAAGAATCTGCAGGATCTGAAGGACTTTCCTGAAGAAGAGCAGGCAGTTTAAGAGTTCAGGAAAAACAAGTGACTAAAAAAAAACACTAAAAAACAGTTGTGGATCATTCAGGTAAAAACACAGTATTAAGAATCAGGCTTTTCAACTATAATTTATTCTTGTGGACTATATGTAAACATTTTATGTGAAATTTCTTATTAAGGTCGGTACTAAACAAAAATAATATGCATTTTGTATAATCCTTCTTATTTTGGTAAAATTATGTACATTTTTCAGATTTTACAAGATGTATGTAATCTTCTAACTTCAACCGTATATCGAAATCATTTTTCTTTACAAATCCTTGTTTTGTACTTCTAATTCGAGACCACTGTTTTCTTTAGCTCTCTCCTCTGCACTTCTGTAATTGTGACTTCAGAAGGTCTTAATTCACCCCCCGAAGCCATGTGGAGCACTTTTTATAATGCATGGACTAATTCTTTGTGCTTCAAAATCTTGACCACCATTCACTTCCAATATAAAGCTTGAATAAGCCTCCTGGCTTATGATATTTTTTATATCAAGGTGACCTTGACCAGTCATATCTTAAGACATGACTTTCAAAGGAAATTTCTAGGAAAAGGAAAAGATATGACCTGGATAAAAAACCAAAGTCTGTCAACCATGATTTTAGGAGGAACATTATGAAGGAAAATTCTATAATCAAAGAGGGAATGCTTAGAGAATGAACTCCAGCATCCAGCTGCTTGAAGTCCTCCACCCAAAACAGCCCCAGTCCCTCTCTCACACTAAGGCTCTGGGGTGTAAAGTAAGGGAATGACAGAATGCCAGCTCATTACCAATGCCTCACATCCAACAGACAGAAACCTAGTGAGAGAAACTTGGGAGAAATAAGTAAAAGAGGAAAAGAAATGATGGGGAGAGACTTATTCTCTCCAATTACTGACGAGCTGCAGCTACATAGAGACATGCACACAAACACACACACACACTCACGCAGCCATCAAACCAGCCACCGTGACTCCAGCGCTAACAATGCCATAGATCATCTAGAGCTGCTGAAAAAATGTGGGATCATAATGACAGGAGAAAACATGTATGTGTTCAGTAAGCGAGTTCAGACCTTCAAATGTGGTGTCTACTCTTTCATATGCACCTTTTATGCTTGTGTTATTCAATGTCTCACACTCATATTATCAGAGGAATGTTTCAAGGTTCAAAAGAGACTTTCAGTCCTGTTTCAATGCACCAAGCTCAGTCAACCCTTGTTGAATCAGTCAGGGTGACTGTCTGTTCACTGGACCAGAAAGCATGTCACACACACTCTTGAGAACAACGGCCTCAGGAGAAATGAATGTACGTAATCAGCATATTAAATTTATTCAGATATTAGCATAAACAATGAAAAACCTTTCAACTCACATTATCATACATTTCTGATTTATATTACAGGTCCTTTTTAGAGATGCATGATACATCAGTAGGACCCTATGATTTCCGTGATTCAGAAAACGCAGACGGAATCGCAGAATCCAGTCATAAAAATGAAATTTACTGTAAGACCTGGAATGTCACAGAATTTGTCCAAATTTGGATGAATGAATCAAAAGTAGGTCAGTACACTTAATTCAAGTTGCAATATGGACTAGTATCTGTAAATATTAGGCTGCAAAAAGACTATTTAAACATAAATTCTGCATGTTCTGAGTGTCTCTGCATGAATGAATAGCGCAGCATGGTTTTATTTACTACACACAAAGTGAAGCACACATGGAACTCGCATTTTCATAAATACATGAACAAAATCCCCAGAACTGCTCCGAGAATACTTAATGAACATTTTGCCATTTCATTTCAATAAAACTATCTTTACATTATAATAAACTTATTTTTGCCGTAAAACTGGGAGCAGCCATTTGTAAATTTTATGGGTATGGATTCCGGTCTTACCCGCGTCCAGCTATTTTTGACTGTACAAAATAGCCTGTTTTGCTGCTTGATATTGCAAATTGGTGTGTCTTACACTATTATCTTAATGTATTATCTTATCTATGAACACACTTTGTAGTGCAAACAGTTTTACCGCTTACTGCATGTTGTTATTCTTCTGGTTATTTCCCTATAGCAGTTAATGGACCAGAAGTCTCGTCCATAGGCTTATTCCATGTTGAAGAACTGACAGAATATCACTATGGTGCAATAGAATATACATACATACATACATACATACATACTACTACTAATAAAATTAGAAAACAAAAAATGAATAATCACACAATAGGCTATTTCTTACATGTTTTATTTTTAACAGTAAACCCTTTTGTTTGTCAAAAAGAGTTTGTTTAACTTTCATTTGAATGAAAGATAAATTAAACGAATGTGTTATGCCTAATTTGATAACCAGAAAAAATAAAATACACAACACAGAACTTTCATAGGGCTATTTTGAAAATAAAGTGGATCAAAAGTTCATCAAAATTGTCAAGAACGAGTATTGTTTTGGTTTTAGGACAACTTTGATGAAAGGTTTTGATCCACTTCAAATGTTGACTACTGTATATCATCAGATGATTTGGAATATTTTATTGCTAACTTTTCACATTTCAATTACTTTTGTCATCATTCAACGCTCACTTAAAGAAGGGATTCAAAATTTTTGTTTGCCAAACCCATTTGACACAATGAAAGTAAATGGGGTCCAAAACAACAGTTAACCAGGGGCGCGTTTCCCAAAAGCAATTATGGTCATAAGTCGGAAATTAACGAAGGCTTGTGCCAAAAATGCCACGAGAATAAACTAAAATGCCCCATAAATTCAAGACAAAGGGGTAAAAATATGCCCCTGCACAATTAAACAACATATTACGGCTGTCACGATTAAAATTAAATGTGAAAATTAATGAACAGTTTCAATTTGTGGATTTACTTTTAGATTCTCTCACACTGCTTCAGATTCCTTTTACACGCTGTTCTGTGCAGCGTTGAGCCTTATAACCACTCAGACACATTTCTTTGAACTATGCATTGGTCAATCAGAGGTGCTTAGCTTAGACAGTGCTGAAAACACGTCAATCAGAACTCCCTCATCATAAACAACAAAGTGCATGTATGATGTAAATAAAAGATTAATTCCGTAGCCTCGATTATAAGGGGAGTTTTTGCGAAACTTGTGCTATAGGCTAACGTCATGGGCCAACATGTATGTGTGAAGCCAGAATGTGATGTTCACAAAACTAAACAAAAACATTTTATACTGTTTTCTATATCGATATTAATAATAGTAATTGTTATAATATAAAGAGTCTACAATCTATAATCTACAGTAATGATTTTTGTCATAATATTGCAGCCCTATGAGCTCCTGCTTTTTACTAGTATAATTTAAATACAATTTTAGTCTATTGTTATTGACAATAGTTTAAATATTAAAGTATATTTGACATTAAAGAAAACATAATACGGTGATTATAAATGAGGAGATCATAAAAATTGCCTTCACAAATGTAGAATGATTGCCCCTTATTGAAAAAGTTCATTTCGACCCTGTACTCGACCACCTTCTTTTGTGTTTGACCAAAGAAACAAAGTCAAATTTGCAACAACATCTGATGATTTTAATACTGTAGTGTTGCAAGACTCTTGCACAGCTGATTTGTGCTGCGTTGGCAACAGAACAAAACAACCGCACACATGTGCCCTCATATGAGCATACCTCTCAAACTGCCATGGGCTTTTTCTTGCCAACAGGGTCCCCAAGGCTGCCCTAAAACCCATGAGGTACACCCAACCCCCACTATCACTCACTCTCACACATATGTACAGTGTGTCACGGTGAACCCCTGAGGTATGCTGATAATGGATGAGCATATTTGACTGTTTAATTAGCCAACCGTGGTTTAATGGCATCTGGGTCTCTGGGCCATAGAGAAGAAAGAAGATGTTGGTTGTGTTTGGACAGGGTCAGGATGTCTGGATTTTAAAGCAGCACAGGGGTTTTTGCTGGTTACAGCTGAAAATGTGGGTTAAAGAATAATGTTTTAGTGTAAAAAAAAACCCTGACCTATTTTAAGGGGCTACAAACTGTCCAGATGTCCCATGGTTGGGCTCAGGTGCTTAACTTTAGACTGACCTATGCCTCTGTAAACACAATGTTATACAATTTAAGCATATAAATGAACTAATCCTATATAATATGGTCTGCAAAAAGCTGTTTTATGAAGATAAAGCTGCATTTACTAATTTATGTTTTAATTTGTATGGTACTAAAAAGAAAATGTATGTCTCTTAAGGACAAATTTTAACATATGGTGTCCAGTTAGGTGTGAAACTGTAAATAACGAATTAGGTCAGGGTGCATTACACATGCAGTAGTGCTCAAAATCACAGAAGGGTGGGGCAACTTCCCGAAATGCTTGTATATGCCGCATTTTCATGTAGATATTGGTTTACTGATATTTCCCTAGATGCAAAAAAAGAAAAAGTGTGTCTTTATTTGTACTTTGATACAAAGTTCCTGTTAAACCAGGAAACAAACAATGATATACAACAATGAAGCCTGATTGCAATTCCATGTGTATAATATGTTATCAATCAAGTATCACAGCAACTGACAATATGCCAGACAATGAACTCATGATTAAAGATATATTTTAAGAAAACAGCTTCCACAGGCTTATCATTATCAGCCTGAGTACTAAAGACTTCAAAGTTAGAGATTTTAGAGAATTTGGAGCAGCTCCAGACTGACAGAGACTGAAGCAGGGGTCTACAACAGGGGGTCCGAGGTGGGACTACAGGGGGTCTGCCAATTACTGCTCACAAAAACTCAATTATATATACACTACCAGTCAAAAGTTTTTAACAGTAAGATTATGTTTTTTAAAGAAGTCTGTTCTGCTCATCAAGCCTGCATTTATTTGATCCAAAGTACAAAAACAAAAAGATTTTAAAGCAAAAACAGTAAGATTTTGAAATATTTTTACTATTTAAAATAACTGTTTTCTATTTGAATATATTTTAAAATGTAATTTATTCCTGTGATCAAAGCTAAATTTTCAGCATCATTACTCCAGTCTTCAGTGTCACATGATCCTCCAGAAATCATTCTAATATGCAAATTTGCTGTTCAAGAAACATTTTTTTTATTATTACTATTATTATCAATATTTAAAACAGTTTTTCAGGATTGTTTGCTGAATAGAAAGACCCAATGATCAGCATTTATTCAAAATAAAAAGCTTTAGTGACATTATACACTATACCATTCAAAAGCTTGGAGACAGTATAATTATAGAAATTACTACTTTTATTTAGTAAAGATGCTTTAAATTGATGATAAAGACATTTATAATGTTACAAAAGATTTCTATTTCAGATAAATGCTGTTCTTCTGAACTTTAAAGAAATTTATCAAAAAATTCTACTGACTGAAGTAATGATGCTAAAAATAAATAATAAAATAAATTTTAAAATATATTAAAATAGAAAAACATTATTTTAAATAGTGAAAATATTGCCTAGTAATAAAGTATGCCTATGTACAATAACAGTTATTTTAATAGATAAAATATATAATAATTTATTCAAATAATAATAATTTGATTTAATCATTTCTTTTAACAATTATTACAATATATAGATAAAATAACCCAGGAGATGCCGCTGTATTCAGAGACAGCAGACATGTTGATTTTTATTTTTTATAAAATTAATTAGATTTGCAAAAATAAAAATAAAAAATGCAAAAATTGCAACAAATAAATAAACTTGAATTTGTTGATATTACCAGTCCTAAAATTATTTGACAGTAAGTAATAAAGGATTGTTCGAGTTGAGTATTGTGTATTATTTTTCCATAACATTTTATTAGTATATTAATAGTTTAAATGGACCTGGAATTGCAACCAGAATTGGAAAATTTCTTACAATTCCCAACCCTAAACCTTAACATCATAACAAAGTGTGTAGACACAAAAACATTAACATTATTTTCCACCAAGGGATCCAAAGGTTGACTTCTCACGGCATAGATTAAAGTAAAATTCAAGACATTCAGAGCATTAGTTATCTGCAGACAGTTCACAACACACACATCCAGAAAGATCTGTATTGTAAGCCGCTCTTTAAGAGTCCCAAGGTCACACAACCGTAATCAAAATTACCCACAACCTTGAGTCTGCCTGAGAGGAGCAAGTACGTGAGAGAGAAAGAAAAGACAGGAGTAGATATGAAAACATGAGTATTCTCTTTGACTTTACAGTGTCAGACAACACATTTACCGCAGAAAGCATGTAGTCATAGCAACAGCAGCAAAGTCTTAGTGCAAGAGTGTCTGTGTGTAGGTGCGTGTGTGCACACAGATTTACTTTTCAATGACCTGAAAAGAGAAAAATCGTACGAAATGAAATATTTAACGGGTTTGGCTCTCTTTCGAGCACACGTACGTTCTCAATGTGAAGATGAAAGCGGCCAATATGCGCTTATCGGGCTAAACGGTACATTTTAATTAACACCTGTGCCCTGCGTTTATCAGTAATCGAAACCGTATCCACGCAACCCTTTTTGTGCGATGACCCCATCTGAAATTTATTTGATTCGAATGAACACAAATGATGATCAAACCTGCGTATTAATGTTTGTAATACACCTAGATAGCAGTGCTGGGTGAGGTACCATTAGTAATTGATGTTACCTGTAACTCAAAAGGCAGGCATCCGCTTTAGATCATAAGTGTGTCAGAGCCTGTCTTTCCAGCACAACAGTCTGCACCTGTTTTGAAGGAAGTTCTCTTTCTTCCTCAGAAGGAAGGGCTGATGAAGGGGAGCCCGCTTTGAGATTTTCCACTGAGGGAAAAGTCACTTCCACCCACACACGGAGAACACCACTGCAGGAGGAGGAGGAGGGGGATGTGAACTGAACAATAGAGACTCGCGTGTCGGTGGAGTTCCGTAGTCGAAGCCCTGACATGCTTCACCCTGTCGCCCAGATAAGCCTCTCTCTCCTCTCATGCTTCTTTACCAGCCCCTCATCCTGCCCCGCAACAACAGCCATTGTTATAAGACAAACATTACAGTCTATTTCTGTCAGGGCTGATCAAGTAAACAAGGTGGTGCTGAACTTGCACCGCCAACCTCTTTTTATTTATCTCATCACAGAGACTCTGTGCCAAGCAAACACTGAAAAGAGGTTTGCAAGCTGCCGTTTCAGTAATGTAGGAGTTAGTTGTCACATGAGAAGGAATATATCTCAGTAATAATGGGGTTTTGAATTAAAAATCAAATTATATAAATGTGTGTGGGGTTTTTAACAGTAGTGCTCAATCACCATGCTGCAAATTTTCTTAAATTAAAATAATTTTTGTGAATTTTGTCCTCCAAACTTACAATGACTGGATAATTTTAAGATCCATCTTTTCACACTGAGGACAACTGAGGGACTCATATGCAACTATTACAGAAGGCTTAAACACTCACTGATGCTCCAGAAAGAAAATTATGTATTAAGAGCCAGGGGTGTAAACTTTTGAACTGAATGAAGATGTGTGCATCTTTCTTATTTTGCCGAAATATCATATTTTTTTCATTTAGTACTGCCCTTCAGAAGCTACGGAAGTGCTTACATGTTTCCCAGAAGACAAAATAAGTTCAATTTAACCTGATCTTCAAATTCTTAAAGCATTTTTTTTTAAGTCTCTTGTGCAAAATGGAGTAAAAAATATAGTAATATTGTGGAATATTACTTACATTTAAAATAACTTTATTATTAATATTTAAAAATATGTATTTTTTTAAAAATGGTTACTATATTTTAAGGTGGAATTGATCTGTGATGTTATAGCTCAATTTTCAGCATCATTACTCCAGTTTCCGGTCACATGATCCTTCAGAAATGACTCTAATCAGGGAAATGACCTAAAATGCCCCATAAATTCAAGAAAAAAAGGGGAACAAAAATGCACCTGCACAATTAAACAATGCATTACAGCTGTCGTGATTAAAATGAAATATGAAAATAAATTAAAAGTGTCAGTTTGTGGAGCTTACTACATTTAAATTTGAGTGAATTTAAATTCGAGTGAATTTGATCGAACAGCATCAGATTGCATTTACGCTCTGTTTTGTGCAGTGCTGAGCCTTATAACCAATCAAACTTGTTTCTGTTGAAATTAGGAACGCATTAGCCAATCAGAGGCACTTAGATTACTCAGTGCTGAAGCTGTTGTTGAATGCGCACGTTCACAACTTCCCTCACCATAAACAACACAGTGCAGATACAATGCAGAAGCCAAAATGTGTCCAAAATGAAACAATGTTTCATATATATATACACTACCAGTCAAAAGTTTGGACACACCCTCCCATTTAATGTTTTTTCTTTATTTTCATGACTATTTACATTGTAGACTCTCACTGAAGACATCAAAACTATGAATGAACACATATGGAATTATGTAGTAAACAAAAACGTGTGAAATAACTCTAGATTTGTTTTATATTTTAGATTCCACAAAATAGCCATCCTTTGCTTTGTTGACAGTGCTGCAAACCCTTGGCCTTCTCTCCGTGAGCTTCATGATGTAGTCACCTGAAATGATTTTCACTTCACAGGTGTGCCTTGTCAGGGTTCATTTGTGGAATTTCTTGCCTTCTTAATGGGGTTGGGACCATCAGTTGTGTTGTGCAGAAGTCAGGTTGGTACACAGCTCACAGCCCTATTTGACAGCTGCTAGAATTCATATTATGGCAAGAACCAATCAGCTAAGTAAAGAGAAACGACAGTTCATCATTACTTTAAAAACTGAAGGTTAGTCAGTCCGGAAAATTGCAAAAACTTTAAATGTGTCCCCAAGTGTAGTTGCAAAAACCATCAAGCGCTACAACGAAACTGGCTCACATGAAGACCGCCCCAGGAAAGGAAGACCAAGAGTCACCTCTGCTGCTGAGAATAAGTTCATCCGAGTCACCAGCCTCAGAAATCGCAAGTTAACAGCACCTCAGATTAGAGCCAAGATTAATGCCACAAAGAGTTCTAGTAGCAGACACATCTCTACATCAACTGTTGAGAGGAGATTGAGCGATTCATGCCTACTAGGATTTATTCAAAATTGAAGGCACACTGAACCAGCATGGCTACCACAGCATCCTGTAGCGACATGCCATCCCATCCGGTTTGCATTTAGTTGGACATCATTTATTTTTCAGTAGGACAATGACCCCAAACACACTCTTAAGTGTCTTAAGTGTCAATTTTTTCGAAATTGAGATTTATACATCACCTGAAAGCTGAGTAAATAAGCTTTTCATGGATGTATGGATTGTTAGGGCAATATTTGGCTGAGATACAATGATTTGAAAATCTGGAATCTGAGGGTGCCAAAAAATCGAAATGTTGCCTTTGAAGTTGTCTAAATAAAGTTCTTAGCAAAGCATATTACTAATCAAAAATTGAATTGTAGTATATTTACAGTAGGAAATTTGCAAAATATCTTCATGGAACATGATCTTTACTTAATATCCTAATGATTTTTGGCATAAAAATAAAATCGATAATTTTGACCCATACAATGTATTTTTGGCTATTGCTACAAATATACCCGTGCAACATCAGACTGGTTTTGTCATCCAGGGTCACATTTGACTAAGAAGGAGAGTGATGGAGTGATGCGCCAGATGACCTGGCCTCCACAGTCACCTGACCTAAACCCAATTGAGATGGCTTGGGATGAGGTGGACCGCAGAGTGAAGGCAAAAGGGCCAACAAGTGCTCAGCATCTCTGGGAACTCCTTCAAGACGGTTGGAAAACCATTTCAGGTGACTACCTCATGAAGCTCATCGAGAGAATACCAAGAGTGTGCAAAGCAGTAATCAAAGCAAAGGGTGGCTATTTTGAATAATCTAAAATGTTTTCAAAACATGTTTTCAGTTATTTATGTCAGTCTGAATAGTTCTAAGGAATGAAGGCTATTCAATGCGAGATATAGCCAAAAAGTTGAAAATTTCACTCTTCAATGTCCACTATTGCTTGGAACGAAAGGCAAAGTCTAGGTCCAATAAAGACAGAAAGATGAATGTTAGACCAAGAAGTATCTCTTCTAGTGAGGACAAATATGTAAGAGTGTCCAGCCTTCGCAGTGCACGTGATGTACCAGTGTCATGTACTACTGTCCATCGGAGACTCCAACAAGCAGGTCTACATGGCCGAATATCAGCTAAGAAACCACTGCTAAGATCAAACAACAAGAAAAAGAGACTGCAGTGGGCAAAGAAGCACAGAAACTGGACAGCAGATGATTGGATGAAGGTGCTCTGGACGGATGAATCCAAATTTTAATATTTTAACTCAAAGAGATTTTACGTGAGACACAGAGTTGGTGAAAAGATCTTAGATGCCTGTATCACACCCACTGTGAAGGATAGAGGTGGTAGTGTGATGGTCTGGGGGTGTTTTTGAGCAGGAAAAGTTGGTGACCTGTATCATGTCCAAGGAATATTGAACCAGCATGGATACCACAGCATTTTGCAACGACATGCTGTCCCTTCTGGTCAGTGCCTTATTGGTCACAGCTTTACCTTCCAACAAGACAATGACTCCAAGCATACTTCCAAGCTGAGCAAATCCTATATGGAGAGGAAACAGTCAGCTGGCATTACGTCTGTCATGGAATGGCCTCCACAATCACCCGAACTCAACACAAATTGGGCTACTATGGGAGGAACTGGACCGTGATGTCCATAAGAAGTGTCCAACCTGTGTGACTCATCTTTGGGCAATCCTTCAGGAGACTTGGAGTAATATATCAAGTAAACGTTTGAATAAACTGACAGCTTGGATACCCAGATTATGTAGAGCTGTAATAGCTGCTAATGGTGGATATTTTAATGAATCAAAAATATTTAAGTTTAATTTAAGTTTTTCTATGTATAAACTGTTTATGTAATAAAATATGTTTTCATTGTTTGTGTTGTCCCTTATCAGTGCAAAATTATCACAAATTAAAAAGGATTCATGCCAATATTGTCCAAAACCCCACTTTTCTAGGGCGTTTCCAAACTTTTGGAGGGCAGTTTATATATATATATATATATATATATATATATATATATATTATTACAATATAAAAAGCAATAATCTACAATAATGATTTTTGTCATAATATTGCAGCCCTATGAAGTCCTGTTTATGACACGATTTGCTGCTCAAGAAACATTTCTTATAATTATCCATTAAAGCAGTTGTGCTGGTTAATATTTATGTGGAAATTGTGATACATTTTTTTCGGATTCTCTGAAGAAAAATAAAAAGAAACAAGATTCTTTTGCAACATTGTAAAACTGTCACTGTTGAGCAATTTAATGTGTTCTTGCCTAATAAAAGCATTAATTTCTTTCAAATAAAAATTTTACTGACCCAAACTTTTGAACGGTACTGTACATTGTCATACTGTCATTAATTTTGCGGAAAAGCTTGTCTATTTAATGATAGGTTGCATTGTGACAGCTTACCCCATATAATTTCACAACATGCTCTGCTATTAGGGGATTGTATCTTCAAGAACAGGAAGACAATTATTCAAAGTGCTGAAAAAGGATCCGCGAAGGACGACGGGGAAGGATATTATGCCTAAAATAGCTCTGACCAGTTGCTACATGAGAACGTCTCCACTGAGCCACTCAGGAAGCTGCTGGTAATTAATATAAAGACTCGCTGATGGAAGAAAAATCCATGTACATGTACAAGGAACGAATAGCCCTTGCTTAACGTGAATGTACTGAATTTAACACTAAATATAAAGAAAGACAGTGAGTGGTGTAAATGAGACTAGTACACTCAGACACAAGTGCTCTCAGTCAGACACTCTCCCTCTGTGAGAGCTCTTACTTGTACAAGAGTTCCTGAGCTGCACTCCATTAGGATTTACCTTCAGTTACTCACATAAAATATGACATTTCTTTAGAGTTTACAACAATAGGCTTACAACAAGACCCTTTATCAAAACACACGCATTCTAATACCTGTTTACAAGATTCCTCAGAAGGGCATTTCATTCACTGTGGTGAATAATATTCCTGGTGGTGGCCCAGTGCAACAGCACACTTACGAATCTTTACATAGACACAGGCATCATATTTAAACGTTATACAACTTCACCTGTTTACCACGGTGACTGTAGACTCAGCAGATCAGATCCAGAGTTAGCTGCAGAATTATCAATATGCATGCAGTCAATATGACTGTCACAGTCTGTCCAGTACTTAAGGAATTCCTGCCCTCCTGTGGTAAAATAGAGAATATGAAAGGGTAAAAAAAAAAGAGAGAGAGAGAAAAAAAAAGGCATTTCAGTGTTTGGTTTTATGCTGAATGCAGATGTAAAGCCACTGTATTTCAGTACATAATAAATAATATTTTTCCTCTGACATGTACAAAAAGGGATGGTTCACCCAAATTAAAATTCTGTCATAATTTACTCACCCTTATGTCGTTCCAAACTCATAAGCCTTTTATGTTTATAAATAGCATTCAGTGCTGGAAAATAACATTATATTCACATTTGTATTTATCCAACTCCTTTGTTTTGCTAAAGTTATTACCCTTACTACACATAATTAATATATTAACTTTTTCTTTTGCAAAATTTGACAATAATGAGGACTAAAAATATGGCACAATAAAAAAGTATACAGGTCAAGTATACAGAATTGGTCCAAACTGCTGTCCCACAACCAAAAAACAAAAAGCACATTTAAACACATTTAAAAAGCATTTAAGTATTCAAATCTTAGATGTTTAGTAAGATCCTTTTATTATCTATTAAAACCCACAATAATATTTAAAATATCAGTAAGCTTAATATATATAAAATCATACTTGCAATTGGGAGATGGCTGCCCCAAACCTTAACCCCTAAATTTTAACTTATGAAGATGATATTGAAATAATTTTTGCATTTTATTCTACTGTTGTTTTTTTAAAAATACTTACTTTATATTTTCTTTTTTAAAATTAGGAAATGTTTCATGTCACTCCAGAGTGTATGTAGTCCATTAGCTGAGACTGATTTTAACTACACCCATACATTCATGATCAGGAAATATGTATGTGTTAGTCTCTCTCATAGGTAATGGTGAATATTTTGAGGTAAATGTGTTCAAAAGTCTGAAAAAAAACTGTGTGTAACTTTAAATAATGTCACTATCGAACACCATTCTTCTATAATAAATGTATTTTAAGTTATTTCATAACATTTTTTTTTATAGGTGTACAACTTCAGAAATGTGCTACCTAACCAAGTGCTGATTAGTATCTTTGAGCTTGGTTTAAAATTGTCTAAAATTGTCACTACCAAAACAGTCATGACCAAAACATTTGGTGAAATTTTGGTAGTGACATCTTTGTTTTTTGGGGGTGTTATCCTATAAAATTATCACTATCATAACAGTAATGACCGAAACATGTCATCATTGTTTCGGTAATGATAAAAGGGAACACGTAATCCTTTATTTGGGGGAAATGCAAAATGCAAATATTTTCTATTTTTTATGTTTTTGTAGTGTTTTAGTATGTGGGTTAAAATTCTGTAGTGTTGTGTGGTGACTACCAAAACATTACTGTCACCACCAAAACATGGTATATTTTGTCAAAGATAAGATGTTATGATTGCGTTTGGTTCAATATATATTCAGACTAATGAATTCTTAGGTCTGAAATCAGTATGACCAACTTTTTGCCTTTTACAAAGAAAAATTAAGATTCAAAACACAACAAATCTCATAAACCACACTTGAAATATTGTTAAAATTGTAACTGTTATTGGTTTACCTCTGAAAACGTTGTAATAAAATGTAAACAAATTATATAGCAAAAGCTTAATAGGTCAATGTAATCCTTCTTATTAAATTATATATTACTGTTTCGGAGGAAAAATATTCCAAAACTTTCTGAAAATACAATATTAGAATTAACTGCACAATTACTAGAAAAGTGTAATTTGGATATTATATAATTTGCATACATAAAGACACATTTTCCAACTCTGACTTTAAACCAATTCTGTAGAATGGCCCATAGATATGATGTATCCTGCTATTTACCTTGAGTTTTCTTCACAAATTACGTGTCTCATATTTCTCAAGCTCTTCATTGACAGTCTCCTCGGAAAATATGCACTTTTCAAAAACTTCATTGAGGCTAAACTGTTAACCTGCACGAGTTCGCCTGATTTAAATCACATTTCCTTCCATCCATCTTCTAAATTATCTGTTTTTGCGTCCGTTCCAGCGCCTCGGGCCTAACGGCGAAACACGCTTAATAGGTGTGTGAATTAGTGAGTTTGAATCATAGGTTTGAATCATAATTCAACATAATCATAACCCACTATTTCCCCAGCCTTGAGGTGGCAGCACAGTAAACATTTAGCTGTGTGCGAGACCAACGAACAAGCACCAAGTGCGTCATTTCCTATTTACGTAAATTTTCCCGCGCTGGTTGTTCGGTCAGCTGTCATTGAGAATAAACACTGAACAACTTCAATATGCCAACCTCAGATTATGATCCAGCTTGTTTACCTGACTTGTTGCCGCTTTATTACCGCAGACTGTTCCCGTTTTCACAGTACTATCGCTGGTTAAGTTATGGCGGTGGTAAGTACATTTTTAGCCACTAAGTTAGTCTGTGATCACACAGCGATCGATTGACTGGTCTTTAAAATGCTGTTTTCACGTAGTTCTATGTGTTTTTAGTTCATACATTATAGCTTTTGCATGTTTACTTTACATTCAACAATGTTTGTCTCTACTTCAACAATACCAAAACTACGACATCTGATTTGTTTTATCTCTCAATTTTGCCTCTCACAGTGTCTAAAAACTACTTCCAGAACCGTGAGTTTTCCTTCACCCTAAAAGATGATATTTATGTGAGATATCAGTCCTTCACCACTCAGAATGAGTTGGAGAAAGAGATGCAGAAAATGGTTCCTTACAAGATTGATATTGGAGCAGTCTACAGCCACAGGGTAAAACAACTCAACTGTATTAAATTATATGGAAAGATGGCACCTCCTGTGGTTCTATATGCAAAAACAGCATATTTTAAGCAGCATTGTTTTATATTGTAGTTATAATGGATATGTCTATGAATTTATATGACTCTGCATATTAATTGAAAGACTTAATGGAATATTCATGCTTCTAAAAAAAAAATTGCAGGATTTAAAATAAAATACAGTATGTATTTATGTCACATAAATTTGACAGTTTTTCTGTTTAGTTTAATAGTACTGTAGCTATGTAGGAAATATTATAGTAAATGTATAGTATAGAAAGTACACTACCAGCCAAACGTTTTTGAACAGTTTTTTTTTTTAAAGAAGTGTCCTCTGCTCACAAAACCTGCATATATTTGATCCAAAGTACAGCGAAAAATATAAATATTTTTACTATTTAAAATAAATGTGTTCTATTTGAATGTATTTTAAAATGTTTTCTTTCCCTGTGATTTTAAACTACATTTTCAGCATCATTACTCCAGTCTTCATTGTCACATGATCCTTCAGAAATTATAGGAATTAATGCTTTTATTTAGCAAGGATGCTTTAAATTGATATAAAGTGATGACAAAGACATTTATAATGTTACAAATAATTTCTATTTCAGAAAAATGCTGATCTTCTGAACCTTTTATTCAATTAAGAAACCTAAAAAAATTACTCATCTGTTTTCAACAACAATAATAACAATAACAAGAAGAAGAAGAAATGTTTTTGAGCAGCAAATCAGAATATTAAAATGATTTCTGAAGGATCATGTGTCTGGAGTCACAGGAATAAATTACATTTTAAAATATATTGTAAGAAAACAGTTATTTTAAATATTAAAATTGACTTTTTTTTTTTACTATATTTGCTTTACTTTGGATCAAATAAATGCAGGCTTAGTGAGCAGAAGAGACTTCTTTAAAAACTTAAAAAATTGTAAATAACTTTTGACTGGTAGTGCCTTTGCTGCTAAAAAATATTTTCTGTGTTATCGGATGCTTTTATTTTTATTTATTATATACGTTTATATAAATTATAATCTCACATGTTTCTCACATGTTAAGTATTCTTACTCAGGGACTTTAGTACGATTTTACCAGAAAAGATTTTCGAATTTATCAAATGTTAATCTAAAAAATCTTGTATAATTTTAACTGCTATATTTTTCTGTTTTTCTTGTTTTTTATTTTGTGTTTCTGTAACTCTTGTATTATTCCAACTCACTTTTTGCCATGAAAATAGCCTTAAATCCTGACATGGGGATAATTAACTGCTAGTACTTTGATCTCCTCTTTCTTGTGGAAAATGAAAACCCTTATCAATGAAAAGATCATAATTTCTCTGGTTCCGTGATTGACAGCCCAGCCAACATAACGCTGTGAAGTCTGGAACTTTCCAGGCCCTGGAGAAGGAGCTGGTGTTTGACATTGACATGACAGACTATGATGATGTCAGACGTTGCTGCAGGTATACAGATGCCTTTTCAGCTTCATCCATCTTATGGAATAGTGTTTCAAATGCGTTGTTGTTGTTTTAAATAGATTTTCTTTTTGTTCTTCAGTGCTGCTGATATCTGCTCAAAGTGCTGGACTCTAATGACCATCGCTATCCGTATTCTGGACCGGGCACTTCGGGGTAAGCATAATTTCTCATCAACGCATCATTGACTAAAAACATATTGAAAATAAAATATATGATACAAATGTTTACATACTTATGCTATTTATGTGGTTCAGAGGACTTTGGATTCCATCATCTCCTGTGGGTGTACTCGGGCAGAAGAGGTGTGCATTGCTGGGTTTGTGATGAGGCAGCTAGGAAGCTCTCAGTAGCTGCACGCTCTGCTGTGGCAGAGTATCTCAGTTTAGTAAAGGTATTCAAATACCAGATCATTCATCATTCTAGGAATTGTATCATGGAGTACAATTGCAAAAGCTGTGACTAACTAATTGTGTGTCCTGTGCATGTTTATTCAGGGTGGTGAAGAGACTGTGAGAAAAGTTGTGCTGTCAGATCCAATCCATCCTTTCATCAAGTAAGGGGGAATAATGACTCACTTCCAGAACAAATATGTACAGATAATTTACTCACCCCTCTTGTCATCCAAGATGTTCATGTCTTTCTGTCTTCAGTCGTAAAGAAATTGTTTTTTGAGGAAAATATTTCAGGGTTTCTCTCCATATAGTGGACTTCTATGGTGCCCCCGAGTTTAAACCTCCAAAATGCAGCTTCAAATGGCTCTAAACGATCCCAGCTGAAGAAAAAGCATCAGTTATTTTCTTTAAAAAATTTACAATTGACATACTTTTTAACCTCAGATGCTCATCTTGTCTAGCTCTGTGTGAACATGCAAAGAAAATCAAATGCCCTTTACAAACAAAAAAAAAAAAGTACAACAACGATGTAGGATGATTTTGAAGTTGGAGAAGAACATGAGATGGGAGTTTTTGTCATAAACCGGAATACACAAAGTTCACGCAGAGCTAGACGAGGAGTATTTGAAGTTAAAAAGTATACAAATTGTAATTATTTTAAAAATAACCAATGCTTTTTCCTCAGCTGGGATCATTTAGATTTAGATTCCTTTTGAAGCTGCATTTTATTTGCATTTTGGAAGTTCAAACTCTAGGGGCACCACTATATGAAGAGAAATCCTTAAATGTTCTCCTCAAAAACATTTCTTTATGACTGAAGTGAGAAAGACATGAACATCTTAGATGACAAGGGGGTGAGTAAATTCTCCTTTAAGTACATAATGTGTAAATGTAAATGATGTAACTACAGTCTCTTTTTCTTTTAGTCATTCTCTGTCTGTGGTTGAGCGCTATTTCCGACAATACGCCATTGTGGACCAGGACATATTAGGCAGTAAGGAGAGTGTAGACAAAGTGCTTGCTGTGCTGCCTGAAGATATCCTTTCATTCCCAACAGTGTTGTCACAATACCAAAATTTCAGTAGTCAGTAACAATACCAGTCAAATTGTACAATTCTCTGTACCAGTTATGAGAAGAACAATTGGAAATACTTGTTGTTTAGTCAAGCAGGTTTTCACTGTATCCAATATGAGTATTTGATTATAAGAGAAGCCTAGTTGACTGTTATTTCTTTAAGTCTAACTGTACATATCAAAAAGGAGCTGATGGTCAATTATCAGGATGAAAAGAACCCAATGAAGAGATGGGACAGACTCTGCGCTCTAGTTGAACATAAAAAGGTAAATGGAAACTATTGAGAGATCCTCTTTGTGGACAAAGGTTAGTTCAGTTTTCTATTGTTTCTTATTTGTTTATGTGTCTTTGAAGTCGGGTAGTAAGAAGGGTGGTCAGTACTTCGACAAGGAGATCATGCTGCAGTACTGTTACCCACGTCTGGATGTCAACGTCAGTAAAGGAGTCAACCACTTACTGAAGAGTCCCTTCAGTGTACACCCTAAGACAGGTGAGAACAAATATTACTTACTTTATACATAGCTGTTCAAACATTTGGCTAAGATAGAAGAGATTTTCTTCTTCTTCTTTTCCACCAGCATTGTATACATTGAGACATTGTATCACAGTTTCCACAAAAATATTAAGCAGCACAACTTGTTTCAGCATTGATAATAAGAAGAAATGTTTCTTGAGCAGCAAATCTGTGTATTAGAATGATTAGTTTTATGTTATATATGTAATTTTAGCAAGTTTTTTGTTATGTGTTTGAGGCAAACTGGCTTGCTGATGTCTCTTCAAATTTAATTTTAAACATCTTTTTGTGTTCTATGTTTTCTTTAGGTCGAATCTCAGTGCCAATAGATCTGAAAGAACTGAACACATTTGATCCTTTTGAGGTGCCTACAATCAGGTAAATGCCGAATATATCAGTGTCCATCTCTGTCAGGTTGTTGTTTTTATGTCTGCTGTGGTTTCTAAAAATGCTTGAGGAGCTTATGTCTGAAGTTAGGTGTCCTAGACTCACTGGTCTCTCTGTAGTCTGATCTGTGAGGAGCTGGAGAGACCCAGAGCAGATGAGGCAGAGGAAGATGACATGAAGGATAAGGAGAATGAACAAGAAGCTGGAGAGCGACGCAGAATCAGAGGTGAGCAAACAGGTTTAACTGTGTTCAGTTTATTCACATGTTGGTATTGTTCAGGAGTCAACCAGTTAAGTTCCGTGAGCAGATAATGTGTGCTAAATATTTTTTTTTGGTTATTTGTAGACTTTAAGCGGACTAGCCTGGCCAAGTATGTGAAGGTCTTTGATCGGTTTTTGGAGGCAATGGCTCGATCTCGGAAAGGAGAGATGCTGAAGAACAGCGGTGAGTTAATTTCTGTGTGTTTTTTCATGTCCTTCACATACAGTTGATTTCAGCATTTACGCTACGAATGGATTAGGGATGCATGATATTGCATATTAAATTCTGCATGCTCATATCCTCTATTTTTACATTTATATTTGAGCATCTTTTAAAAAGATACTTATTTAACACTGTTAAATGTAACCTTTAGTTGAAATCCAAATAAATATCCAGTTGATTTGATTTGATTTTTATTCAGTTAAGACAAAATATTTCATAATTTCAATATTGGCCATGATATAAAAATATGGATTGGCTTATTGGTGATGTTGGTTCTAGTTGATGTGTTATTTGAATGTGATTATGATTAATTATTATTTATTTATTTATTTATTTATTTATTTTTTACAGATCTTCAAAAGGATTTCTAAGACAGAAGAGCTGGAACTATAAAACAGCAGTTTATCAGAACGCATTCTCATGTTTATCTGCTGACTGCCCTCTTCTAAAGAAACTATTGAAGCAGTTTCTGCTACTGAATAAAATTATTGTAACACTTTATCTCACAATTCTGAGTACAAACTTGCAATTCTAAATAATAAACTCACAATTTTGACTTTTTTCTCACAATTGGGAGATGTAAACTCATAATTATGACTTTTTTTATTGCAAATGTGAGTTTGTATCTCACAGTTCTGACATTTCTTTTTTTCCTCAGAATTACAGTTACACTCACAATTGCAAGTTATAATCTCATTTTGAGGGGGAAAAAAGACACAGTTGTGAGTTTATATCTTACTTTAACTCGCAATAGCAAGTTCATATCGTGCAGTCCTAACAAAAAAAGTCAGATTTGTGAGTTTATATTAAATAATTTTAAGAAAAAAGTCAGATTTGTTTATCATGCAATTCTGACTTAATTTCTTAAGTGTGAATTTGTATCTCACAATGAGAATTGCGAGTTTGCATCACACAATTCTAGACAAAAAAAAAAAAGTTAATTCCAAGATATAAACTTGGATTTGCGAGGAAAAAGTCACAATTGTGAGAAAGTCACAATTACTTTTGTTTTTGTTTGTTTTTTATTATTCAGTGGCAGAAATGGGCTTCCATAAGAAAAAGACACTTTGACACACAAAGAACCACAACAGCTTTTCTCTGAAGCATTCCATCAGAGGATCAAATTATTTAGGAAATAATTTCATTTATTTCTGTGTGTTACTGTTTTCCTTTACTTTTCTAATGGAAATTTTCTGTTGACTTTTTTTTTTGGAATTGGTTTCATTTTTCTAACAGCTAAATAAAATAACTTGTACAAATCTGTTATACTTGCAGTCTGGATAACAGGGGAAAAAATTAGTTGGTGTGACATAGTAAGAATGACAAAGTGGTGTGAAGCTAAATGCAACAATCCAGCATAGTGTTCATTTAAAGACATTTATTCAAAACCAGTTCTTCAGCAATATAAAACAACATTGATACACAAGTCTGATACAATGTTACAAACTGCTTTAAAGCAGACTAAACAGCAACATTTAAACAGCTTCTCTTTAACTGAACATCAGTCTCATTTGGCCATGTCAATTAGACTCTGTAGTGATGTTGGAACCCATGTTTTCTCACCTTGGACGAAGACCACTCCACGTTCAATGTAGATAACTATTCTGCCAAATGTAAACAATTGTTTCCCCATATGCCGTTTGGCAACCAGTGGCATGAAAACAATACCATTCTCCTCAGCTTTGGCCTGAACTAGATCTTTAAAGTTAGTAGGTACAGATGTTGGTACCGCTGCGGTGCCTGGTGGCCTTGTAGCAGAATTCTCCACGTCGCGGCGCTCAGGCTGAGGCTCGCACTGGAAATCTTTCCTTCTCTCCGTCTGAATCAGATATGCAATGTTCTCTCTTGCTCCAGGTTGCATATACCCACCTGCAAACAGACAGACGGTAAAGTTGAAGGTAGAATGAGAGACCTGTACAAAGCTATAAACACATTTAGTGGACTTCAAATGTTGTTTTCTAGGGTACAACTGACCTAGTCCGGAGGCAACGGCACGATTCATAATATCAAGGGCCTCGTTCAGTTTTTCTTTGACCAAAGGGTGACTGAGAAGATTCTCTGAGAGCAAGCTCTTCCAGCCCAGATACCACTTAGTGATCTCCTCATAGTTGGGGTTGTTACTGAGCCAGGAACACAACACCTGCACCAGGAAACAAAAGAAACAGTATTCAGTTCAAATGTACAAGTGACACTCAACTAAACAAAAAGTATTCTCATAGCTTCATAAAATTATGGTTGAACGACAGATGTCACGTGAACTGTTTTAACAATGTCCTTACTACCTTTCTGGCCCTTGAATGTGGTAGTTGTGTTGCTGTCTATACAGGATCAGAAAGCTCTTGGATTTCATTAAAAATAATCTCATTTGTGTTCCAAGAATGAACAAAGGTCTTGTGGGTTTAGAACGACATGGTATATAATAAATGAATAAACCTTTTAAAATCGACAAAAATTCTTCAAATGATTCCTTAATTTTCTTCTTAATCTATCATATATTTAGTCCCAAATATGCAGGTCATACTAATGTATTACAACGGTTAGGTTTGGTTCTAATTTGTTCAAATTGTTTTGTATTCTTTTGACTAGTAGCAAAAGACTGTTAGGCTGACCTGTAGCCATTTGGGGAAGAAATTCTTATCCAGCAGCCCAACCATAGTGGAAACAGAAAGCATCCCTTCCCAATCCATCACCCAGTTGAACGGCTCCAGAAGTTGCTGATGAGGGTTCACCACCAGCTCTCCTAAACACAGAGCTGCAACACAGTAGCAAAACCTTCAGAGACTGACCGAAGCCTGACACTGACAATCTAAAAGATAAGCACATACCTAGTTTGGGAACAATATTTTTGACCATGAAGGCCTCCCAGGCACCAGGTGTGAAAACATCTTTCCAGGGTTGCAGAATGAGTCTGGCGGAAGAGTCGCTGGGGTGCCAGCGCTGCAGGGCGTGGGCTAGTTTACTGCGGATGGGTGCGTACAACGGCTCAAGACGGGTCTGCATCAGAGGCAGCCAGGGATGAATCCATGAATGGATTGGCACAGTGTCAGTCAGTGGGTTCCAATTATCCACCTATACAAAAACAGCCAGAGAAGTAACATATTACTCATACTTATGTTTGACAAGGAAATGTGCACTGAATTGCTTATATGTTCAGCACAAACCTCTCTCTGTAGCCGTGGGAAAATAAGCTGCTCCAAAACATGGTCCAGAATCCACAATGGTAATACAGGAGCCCAGCATTCCACAGAGTCCACCATGGGACCCACATTTCTAGGCTGCCACTGAGACACACAGCTCCTCATGACTGGAACCCAAACTTCCCATATCAACCTGCACGCAAAACTTGCTCGAGTCATTTGTGACCGGGGACCACAAAACATCGGCTACATCATGTGAAAGCTGAATAAATAAGATGTCCATTGATGTATGGTTTGTTAGGAAAGGACAATATTTGGTACAACTAGTGAAAAAATCTAAATATTGAGAAAATCATCTTTAAAAAGTCCTTAGTTTTTGATTAGTAATATGCATTGCGAAGCTGATATATTTACAGTAGGAAATTAACAAAATATCTTCACTGAACATGATCTTTACTTAATATCCTAATGATTTTTGTCATAAAAGAAAAATGTATCATTTTAACCCATACAATGTATTTTTGGCTATTGCTACAAATATACTCGTGCTACTTAAGACTGGTTTTGTGGTCCAGTGTCACATTTGCTTCCAGAGACACTACATATACACTCACAAATATGGCATACCTGTGATAGGGGTCCATATTAGAAGTGTCTGGACCACCATGAAGAGATTGTGAGGTTTCAAGAATGGCCCTCCACTGACCAACTTCCTCCAAACCATCTGAACAGTCCTATAGACAAACAAGAGTGCAGAATTCTCTAACTCAGAGCTTCATCAGTATATTACAATGATTTCTGAAAGATCATGTGACACTGAAGACTGCAGTAATGATGCTGAAAATGTAGCTTTGCCATCAAAGGAATACATTACATTTTTAAGGATTAGTTCACTTTCAGAACAAAAATTTACAGATAATGTACTCACCCCATTGTCATCTAAGATGTTCATGCTCTCTTTCTTCAGTCGTAAAGAATTTATGTTTTTTGAGAAAACCTTTCAGGATTTCTCTCCATATAATGGACTTCTACAGTGCCCCCAAGTTTGAACTTCCAAAATGCAGTTTAAATCCAGCTTCAAATGGCTCTAAACGATCCCAGACGATTAAGAAGGGTCATATCTAGCAAAACAATCGGTTATTTTCTAAACAAATTGACAATTTATATACTTTTTAACCTCAAATGCTTGTCTTGTCTCATCTCTGCGATGCGCATACATAGTCTATGTGATCCGGGTCAATACAGCTAGGCTAATGGGAGTTTTTCAGCATACCCTAACTGTATTGACACGGATCACACAGACTATACATTCGCATCGCAGACACGAGACAAGACAAGCTTTTGAGGTTAAAAAATTTATAAATTGTCGATTTGTTTTAAAAATAACCGATCGTTTAATTAGATAAGACCCTTCTTCCTCGGCTGGGATTGTTTAGAGCCCTTTAATGCTGTGTTGAAACTGCATTATGGAAGTTCAAACTTGGGGGCACCATACATATTCATTATATGGAGAGAAATCCTGAAATGTTTTCCTCAAAAAACATTTTTTTACGACTGAAGAAAGAAAGACATGAACATCTTGGATGACAAGGGAGTGAGTACATTATCTGTACATTTTTGTTCTGAAAGTGAACTAATCCTTTAAAATACATACAATTAGAAAACAATTCTTTTAAATTGTAACATGTCACAATATTACATTTTTACTGTACCTTTCAACAAATAAATGCAGTCTCAGTAAACATGAAATACTTTCAAGACTTTCAAGAAAAAAACCTTTCCAACCCCAAACTAACTTTTGAACAGTGATGTAAAAACATACTGTATTTTTTTTTTTACCTTTAGTGGATCCCAGCTGCGAAGTCTCTCTTTCAATAAAGGATGCACAACAGACACAGCTAGGTCTCCCAAACCCAAGGTTTTATACTCCTGATAGAACTCTGTCTGCAGCTGCTGGAAGATATTGGCACACTCCTGAAGGCTGGGCGCAGGGCTGCCCTCCTTATCGCCCGCTTCAAAACGATCCACCAGGTTCATCACCTGCTCCAGCCGTCCAAGAGACTGCTCCTCCTCTGCCAGCCTGACCTGCAGCGCGTCGCTCTCGTGGGTCAGGGTCACCACAGTGTCCTTCTCGTGTTGCAAACGTCGTGCACTCTATAAACACACACAACACAAATCCACAAACTAATTTATAAATTAAGAACTGGCTGTTTGTTTCCATCATTTAAATATGATGTGAATTGTTTTTGTTTTTTTTGCTCACAAAAAGTATTCTCGTAGCTTTATAAAATATTATAACAGATAAACCACTGATGTCACATGGACTGTTTTAACAATTTCCTTACTACACTTCTGGGCCTTAAAAGTGTCAGTTGCGTTGCTGTCTATGCAGGGTCAGAAAGCTCTTGGATTTCATTAAAAATATCTTAATTTGTGCTCTGAAGATGTACAAAGGTCTTACAGGTTTGCAACAACATGGGGGTGAGTAACTAATGACAGAATTTTCAATTTTGGGAAAACTATTTCTTTAACTGCTGATTTAGTGCACGTTTATGAGTGCTATACCTGTAGGATGTCTTGCTCTGTGAGCTCAATGAGCAGTTTGAGGTTGTGTTCCAGCTCTGGTAACGAGAAGCCAGAGGTCTTCTGTTCTCGTGTGGTCACACTCAGAGGAGCCTCCTCGGGAACACTATGCTTTTGACTCATATGACTGTAACTGTGATATACCTTCTGCTCTCTGCCCGTCATATCGATCACCTGAAACACATATGGAATGGGTTAACCGTTTCTTGTGAGATAAACATAATTGGTTATTGTGCATAACTCTAATTGTTTTGCACTCTTACCTTAACCTGAGCCAGTTCTCCAGCAGGTCTGCTCATGCCCCTGTTGTCCAGTTTGCCATGAGCTTTCAGCTCTTCCACAGACTTGTAAGAATATTTGGGCTTCTTCTTTGCTGTTCCTGGTTCTTTACGCCATTGCCCCAACTCTCTCTGAAACTCCTTCAAAAGATAGAATGGAAAATAAAACAAAGGATGAAGCAAACTATGTGAAAACAGGGCTGGGGAAAAAAGATTTGACCTGCAGCTGATATGCTTAGTCAGATGATGTTTTTTTCCTGACCAAAAGAGAAAACTATGGATCTCTATCATTGTCAAAGGATCCTTTATGTTCACCCAAAAAATGTCAATTCTGTTATTAATTATTCATCCTCATGTCGTTCCAAACCCGGAAAACCTTTGTTCATCTTCAGAACACAAATTAAGATATCTTTGATGAAATCCAAGAGCTTTCTGACCCTGCATAGACAGCAACACAACTACCTTGTTCAAGGCCCAGAAAGATAGTAAGGACATCATTAAAATAGTCCATGTTAGATCAGTGGCTCAACCTTAATTTTATAACGCTTCGAGAATACTTTTTGTATGCAAAGAAAACAAAACTAATGACTTTATTCAACAATTTCTTCTCTTCCGTGTCAGCCTCCACCGTCCATCTTCATCTCTTTTAGTTCATCATCTATATATTCTGGTTCAAGTAAGTAAGCAAAAAATTGCATTGTCAGAATGCTGGCTGCTGCGTCATGCACTGTGGTACTCTCGTGAATGTGCGGCACCACAGACATTATTTTTGCTTTCTTTGCACACAAAAAAGTATTCTCGTAGCTTCATGAAATTAACGTTGAACCACTGATGTCACATGGACTATTTTAACAATGTCCTTACTACCTTTCTGGGCCTTGAACGTGGTAGTTGCGTTGCTGTCTGTGGAGGATCAGAAAGCTCTCGGATTTCATCAAAAATATCTTATTTCATGTTATGAAGATGAACAAAGGTCATACAGGTTTGAAACGACATGAGGGTGAGTAATTAATAACAGAATTTTAATTTTTGGGTGAACTCTCTCTATAGATATGTGGATATGTGCAATTATAAACAATGGTGATCGAGCATTTGAATTTGATTTGTCCACTGTAACTACCTAGAATTTGTTAGTGCTGACTTACTTTCTCTTCCTCCTCCTCAGAGTCTACAACAGGGAAATCCTGCAGGGACTGCTGGGTCCTTTCATTACCATATGCACCAACTGCTCCTTTCCCCTTCCGCACCTTAGCCTCAATCGGGTTTACAATACCTGCACAAAAAGATATTCATAAAAGAATTTTCACATCATGACACCATCCCCAGGTAAGCACATGATGCAGAACTTAATTTACAATAAGTTAAAGGCAGTAAAACCAGTACACTAAGGTATGAAATAAAGATCCTAATTATTTTACCTTGAGCATTTTTGCCCAATCCTTTTCCTTGAACGTAGCCCATCTTCTGCAGAAGTTTTTGACCAATGCCTCGTGTGTGTTTCTCCCAGGATCCCAAGTCCTGTCCTGTTCTGATACCACCTGCAAACCTCTGGGATGTCTTAAAGCTCCCACCCTAAAAAATTTAAATGCATATATTACACAAATATGATTAGTAAGAAACAAATATATAATTGTATCTGCAAGCCAAGGACTTGTTTAATTGATCAAAGGATCAGATTTCCACAAAACTATTAAGCACCACAACTGTTTTCAACATTAATAAGAATAAGAAATGTTTCTTGAGCACCAAATCAGCATATTAGAATGATTTCTGATGGATTATGTGACACTGACAACTGGAGTAAACTTCAGCTTTGGATTTTAAAATATATTAAAACTGAAAATGATTATAAATAGTATTTATTTATTTATTTATTGGTATTTTAACACCATATCAGCACTAATGTCTATTTTCATGGCAAAATCAGCAGTTTAAAATAACACACTTCTTTATACAAAACATACATAATGTTCACATTTCATAATTAAAATATTTAAATACAAAAACCATCATTATACAAAATTTAAATATTAACAATGATTATAAATAGTAATGCAATGTAACAATATTACTAATTTAACTGTATTTTTCATCTAATAAATTCAGGCTTGGTAAGCTTAAAAGCCTTATTCAAAACTAAAGATGTTGCTGGGGGTGCTGGCATCTCATGTTACCGTGTGGAGTTTTTTGGGAGCAGCTGCGCGGGGTGGAGGAGGTGCATCTCCACCATCATTGGAGTCATCTGAACCCTCCTGCTCTGCTTTCTCCTCAGCTGCAGACTTTCGTAGACCAGCACTCACAAAATTCACTGGGGCTGAATAGTCTTTCGATCTGTGGGGATACAAATATAAATATCGAACATTGTCTTAAAATTACATTTACAGCTTATTCTTGTCACAAAGGTCTCTAGCAGTTTGGCAGCCAAAATATTATCAAAAATAGCCACATACCTTTTCCCCCCAAAGCTGGGTCGCTCATCATCAGAGTCATGCTCTGCCCAAATCCCATAAGTCGCTTCTTCTTTGGTTTGTCTGTGTCTGCGTCTGTCTGGGTTAAACTCATTGGCCAAGTCCCATTCGGACACCTCAAACTTTTCAATTTCCACACCATCCTCCTCCTCATCATCTCTACGCCCATACAAATGGGACATAGACATGTCTCAGCTGGAATTAAACAGAAGAATGTTTTAGGTCTTACAAACTTAAGATTTCCACTTTCAACTTCCACTTTCCAACAATGAGTGTATGAGTTTGAGATCCATATTTTCACACTGAGAGCAACTGAGAGACTCATATGCAACTATTACATTAAGTCTAATCGCTTACTAATGCTTCAGAAAGAAACAATGCATTAAGAGCCGGGGAGTAAAAACATTTTGAATTTGAAGACCAGGGTAAATTTAACTTATTTTGTCTTCTAAGAAACATGTAAGTATCTTCTGTAGCTTCTGAAGTCTGTTCTAAAGTTTTAATGCATTGTTTTTCCTTCTGGAGCATCAGAGTGTTTGAACCTCCTGTAACAGTTCCATATGAGTCCCTCAGTTGTCCTCGGTGAGAAAAGCTGGATCCCAAAATCATATAGTCCTTGTTGGAAAGGTTTCAAATACACAAAAATGCTGAAAACCAAAGAATTTGTACGACCTGAAGTTTTTTTTTATTTTTTTTTTTGAAGAAGAAGAAGAATAGAAGGCAGTTTAACTGTTCAGAACAAACAAGGGACTCATGAACAACTATCACTAAACAAAAAAAACAGCTGTGGATCATTCAGGTAACAACACAGTATTAAGAATCAAGTGTATGCAAACTTTTGAAAAGGGTCATTTTGATAAATTCAGCCATTTTTTTTCTTGTGGACTAACGTCTTTTATGTGAAATGTCTTATTTAAGCCAGTACTAAATAAAAAAATAGCATGGATTTTGAATGATCCCTCTTATTTTGGTCAAATATTTAACATTTTGCAGATTCTGCAAGGCGTATGTAAACTTTTGACCTCAACTGTAAAAATAGATAGAACAAAATACACATAGAACAGTGCTACAGTGAGTAAAATAAAATACTAAATATAAATATAAAAGTTTATAATATTTTTTTACAGTGTAAATTGGGTCATTCAGCATAAAAATATATATCGCTGCCTTTTAAAATGTTAGAATGGGGATAATGATGTTTGGGGGTCTGTGACCTAAAAGACTGTAAGCCCCTGGTTTAGACCCCTTAAAACAGTATTTACATAAATGTGTTCAACCTGCTAAATCGATTTTCTCACATTGCACTCATATGATAAACGAATCGTAATGTTAGGACGTCAGGCAAACGTTTTCAAAAAAATATGCAGGTTAGCATAGCATTGCTATTTTTTGTAAACAAAAACACATGCTTTCTTTTAAACCAGTTATTGTGAATTCTTCATCACGTCCATTTAATATACAAACGACTTGTGCCGACATATCAAAGCGCTAGCACATAAACAATATTATTTTACCTGAAAATGTGGGTTCTCACTGTAAGCAAGAGCGAAATCCAAAAGCAACTTCCTGGTGAGGCCGGAAGCAGAGATGTGTCATCAGAGCGACGCGGAGGTCACAAACCCTCTCTTACAGCCATCTTGGTTCCTGTGCCCTGAACGTGAGTACTTCTGTGTTACATCTATTGTCATCCAACGCTGTTTTGACGCTTTTGACCTTTGATTTGTTACTTGTATATACGCTTTAGTGTTCCTCTGTGCGGAACGGTAAAGATTTATTAATTTGGATTGATATTTGAGGAAATATCTTAATAAATACAACCGGCTGCCTGTTCAAAATGGGGGAGCGAGACTCACCGCCGTTCGCTGTATGCGAGGACTTAAACTATGGGCTTTGTGTCTAACGAAACGTTCAAATCATACTATACTAAAAATATAGTTTTAACTAGAGCGATAAAAGTATTTAATATAAGGAGAAAGAACTTGCTTTGTGTGCGTCAGTGACCACTCATTGGAAAGTTGATCTCGCCTATTCAACAGTTAAATAATAAACATACAGAGATACACGTGTTATGATAACATAAATAACTAATTTTCTAATGTTGTCCGCGTTGTTTTGTTTTCATTTGGGTAATGGTTTCTCTCAAACAACAGTAGCGTGACAGTGCTGCTCTGTTACACACGTGAAATGTGCATCACACTACACGCGTATCTATGAGCAGCCTGTTAAACAATGCTTTTGTCTAATGATATTGAATAGGCCATATCTGTTTTGGTTTTTATAAAAGTCGCAGTTTTCGTACAGTGGACGCATGAAATGTTGTCATGCAAGCTCGATACTTGATCAGATGTGAACACAGCACTGAACAAGTTTTAATTCAGCCGGCCATTGAACAGCTGACAGCAGAGGCCTACAGGAAGAGGCCTAGTGTGCTGCTCACTTTGAATAGTTGAAGCCACTTGAACACAAAGCACAGACTAAAACATGTTTGAAACAACTTACTGACTTAATTTTCGCAACGCTTATAATGTCAATTTCTGTTGCAGTCCAGAATGCCAGGTGAAGCCACAGAAACTGTCCCTGTTACAGAGCAGGAGATGCAGCAGCCCCAGGCTGAAACGGGTTAGTACTGCCTTTGAATGTGCATGTCTGACACTAAATGCGTGTTGTGCAAGGCATCCTGGAGCTGTAGCGTTCATATTTTTAAACAATATATGAAGCTGTTACTGCAGGGCTGATCATGCTGTTTACAGTGTTTTTGCACCTGTTTTAGATTTTCTTCAGGTTTTTCTTATGGTCCTCTACCAGCTGTTGTAGAGACTTCACAAAGCGAGTTTCTCTAGTTGGAGTGGTGACATGTTGCTTTGTAGGGTGGGGATGCAGTTTGAGTCAGACTTCTCCACCTAGATGATTTTAGGTTAATGTTCTTTAGCCCATCCCTGGGTTTAAAAAAAAAATGCACTAATTGTCAAAAAGATAGTTTGGCCAATTTTGAGTTGATTCAGACCTGTATGAATTTCTTCCATGGGAACACCAAAGAAGATATTTTGGAGAATGTTATTGACTTTAATTGTATAAAGAATAAAATATCTTTATACCTCCAGTCATACCTACTATGTAGTTTTGTGATCTTGATATATTGCTTAAGAGGTATTAACAACATTTGGTAATGAAAAATGAGTGATCCAGGACTGCCTTGCCCAACAGTGTTTTCGCCTGTACCGATTAATATTACACTAAAGTTGTGCTGTGATATTGAAAGCCCATGCGTCTTTATATGTTTGTGTGTGGAATATGGACAATGCCACTTTGCATGAACAGTTTCCTAACATTTCACTTAATTTGAGTGATTACAACCTGGGGCCGGTTGCATAAAAGGATAGGACTAGTTTTAAAAAAGTTGAGTCAGCTATGTTTTTCTTTAAGACTGGTCATATTTTTTTTTATTCAGTTACAGAAAAATGTAGATTAGTCTAAGTTGAATCCAAAAAATAAGATTTAAGAAAATAAGATTACCTATTGGTTAACTGATAGTTGGTCAAACTAGTACTTGAGACACTGTCTTAACATAGAGGCTAAGTTTATGCAACTGGCCCCTGAATAGCTGTAAGAGTTTTTTTGTTTTTTTGTTTTTTTAGATATTGTCTTAGATTAGGAAGTGTATTGGTCTATACTGGAGGAATTTATTGTGTTCAGGAATGTATTTGCAAGGCTTTCTTTGTGAGGTGAATTATGCGTAACATGTTTACATGTCTCGTAATGATTCTGTTTTTGAGGGGGAACAGCTTTTCTGTATGCATCTTGATGTACAGCAAGTTTTTGGGGGGGTATTTTTTCACAATGTAAATAGTAATGAATCCGTGTTTAAAAAGGAGCAAAATAAATTTGAAGTAAAGTTGACTAAGCATGCAAATCTTGGTCAAATATTATGCACATTTTGTCATAGATATGGAACCCTACATTTCTCGGATAGTACTTCGGTAAACTGCAGTTATGACAATATGAAGAATTAATATTTTTCACATGTTTCTTGATATCCTGACTAATGTTTTTGAAGTGTAGTTAAAAGTTCGGACTTGGGCACTGCATGGTACAAATTAGCAGTGTTCCCTGTTGTCGGTGTAGCCTGTTTGATTGTTACACATTTGTAATAAATTTGTATTGTAAAGTAAAAGTGTTAATTTAGTGACAGTTGTATTTAGCACATTCCTGTTCTAAATTATATTTAAAAAGTTAAACTACCATGTTTTTTTTTTTTAGAAGTGCGTATTGTAGCCTGTTATTGATAATTTACCAATATTAAAAATGTAATTAATTCATAATTTTACCCAGTAACATGGCAAAGTTTATTGTTCCTTTTTGAACAGAAATACAGCACATAATACCTAATATCTCATGTTGAAGTTGCTCACATATTGACCAGAAAGATGTTTTTAGTCAAGTGTAGATTGTTCTGTGATCATTATTTTACAATATGTACTTTGTTTTTAAAAACGTTTTTAATTGGGATCATGTACTGCAAAAGCAATGCACCACTGTTTTATTTTTTTCAACAAAATGGCATTTGCTAATTGTACCCTCAGAAGTAAATTGATGGTCCTTTCAGATTTTTAGTAATTAGTTTTTAGGTGTTTTAATTTACCATAATGTGTTGCATATAAAGTCCACATCACAATACTGAGCTGGGTAACAAATTTTAGTTCCCATGGATTGTATTTTTCTTTGAACAATGTTAGTTTTGTACAAATGTTTTTGGATACAGTAGTTCATTGCCAATACCTGCCTGGTTCATGCATGTGCAGTTGAGTGGTGGTTTTACCTTATAATTCCTAACCCGATAATCAAGGTATGTTTGGTTTGATTTAGTAGCCAGTTGTGGCCTTTGTGGGAAGGTTTAACACATTTGTGCAATTGACAGCATCCCTCGTAACCAGCATGGATGTGATGGTTTACACCATGCAACTTTTTAATTGCCAAAAAAGTCACTCTAGCCCTTTTATTTCCATTAGCCACACCTGCTGCTGCGGCCTCTGCTCCCTCTCAGGCAAAGCCTAAAGAGGCCAAAACTAACCCCAAGCTGTCCTCTTCTCCTCACACCACCGCTCCTAAGCCAGTTCCTGCTGGACGCAGGAAACGCTCCTCTCTTTCTGCCTCCTCAAGCTCCCCTACCTCTCCCAAATCTGCCTCTGCCCCTCGTGCTACCCCTCCATGCTCCCCTTTGGCCTCTCCTCCAGCTGACTCTTCTGTAGCTGGGAAAGCTGAGCAGACTGCTCCCAAGGTGGTAAAGGCTGGCAAGCAAGGGAAGCAACAGAAAGCAAAAAATTTTAAACCTGCTGAAACTGAGCAAGCACCTCCCTCTGCCTCTAAGTCTGCACAGGAGCCTGCACCAGCTGCAGCTCTGCCATCTCTGACTATACCAATACCAGAGGTAGCAAAACCAACAGGAGATGGAAATGCTTCCCCTGTCTCTCCTAAAGTTGCTGTTGCTCCCGTTGCCTTTAAAGTAACTTCTAAGTCTGCTGCCCCAGCACCAAAGTCGTTTACAGAAGCTGTGACTGCCAGTCCACCCAAAGTAGCCGAAGCCCCCAAGGTTGCCTCTGAAGATCCAAAAGTAGCAGCCCCTGCTGTTTCAGAAGCCAAGACTCCCTTGCCTTCAAAAGCAGCTGCTAAGCCTGCCCCTGCCCAAGTGCCAAATGTAAAGCCAGTCACTGCTGCTCCCCCAAAACCTGCTCCTGCACCGTTTGAGGATGATGATCTCCCACCTCTCTTACCTCCTGAGAATCCTTTTGCAATGCCTGCTTTCCCCCCCATGCCACCTAGTACAATCCCTGTAGTTACCCCAGCAGCTCCTAAAGTAGAACCTGCTGCTCCTGGTAAAGTTGAATCTGGCCCTAAATCAAAGGCTGCTCCTAAAACTAAACCAACTCCTAAGGCTCCACAGAAAGCAGCACCTGCCCCAAAAGCTGAGGCTGCACCTAAAGTTGACCCTATCACCACCCCTAAAGATGAATCTACTCCTGCCCCTAAAGTTGCTGTCACTTCTGCCCCTAAGACAGAGGCTACTGCTACACACAAATCTCAGGCTGACCCTAAGGTTGAGGCTGCTCCTGCACCTAAAGAGACGTCTTCTCCTAGCCCTAAAGCTGAGCCTGCTTCTGCCCTTAAGGTTGAAGCTGTTCCTGCAGCTAAATCTGAGTCTGCTCCTGCTACAAAGGTTGAAGCTGCTCCTGCCACTAAAGTTAAATCTGCTACTGCTCCTAAATCTGTTGCTGCTCCTAAAGCTGAGGCTGCCCCTAAGGTAGAGGCTGCTCCTGCACCTAAAGTTAAGTCTGCCCCTAGCCCTAAACCTGAGCCTGTTCCTGCCCCTAAGGTTGAGGCTGCCCCTAAAGCTGACTTTGCTTCTACCTCTAAGGTTGAGGCTGCTCCAGCTGCTAAGGTTAAGTCTGTTCCTGCTCCTAAAACTGAGGCGGCAGTGGCTGCTAAAGTTGAGGCTGCTCCTGCCCCTAAAGTAGAGCCTGAGCCTGCCTCTAAAGCTGAATCTGCCCCTGCTTCTAAAATTGAGGCTGCTCCTGCCCCTAAAGATAAGCCTGCTCCCAAAGCTGAGGCTGCTGCTCCTAAAATTAAGCCTGCCCCTGCTCCTACAGCTGAGGCTGTCCCTCCTCCTAAAGCTGAGGCTGCTCCTCCTAAAGCTGAGGCTGTTCCTGTCCCTAAAGGTAAGCCTGCTCCCAAAGCTCAGGCTGCCGCTCCTAAAGTTAAGCTTGCCCCTAAAGCTGAGGCTGCCCCTGCCCCTAAAGCTGAGGCTGCCCCTGCCCCTAAAGCTGAGGCTGCCCCTGCCCCTAAAGCTGAGGCTGCCCCTGCCCCTAAAGCTGAGGCTGCCCCTGCCCCTAAAGCTGAGGCTGCCCCTGCCCCCAAAGTTAAGTCTGCCCCTGCCCCTAAAGTTAAGTCTGCTCCTGCCCCTAAGGTTAAGCCAACCCCTGCTCCTAAAGTTGAAGCTGCTGCACTAAAAGTTGAGGCTGCCCCTAGTCCTAAAGCTGAACCTGTCCCTAAAGTTGAGCCAGCCCCTGTTCCTAAACCCGTTAAAGCCCCATCCATATTGGAGCCAGTCATCAAGAACGACAAGGGTATCTCTTTCTCTCTCTTTCTGTCTGTTTTTTCCTTCTATGCTTATGCTGGTATATATATTGCCAAATTATGTTTCCCCCCCAAAAAAATTATTTAGGGTCATTTCATCAGTGAAAGTAAGCATGGTAACTTTACGGTGTGGAAATTGCCTTTATTTAGTCTTTGGGTGAAATTAAAGCTTCAGTAGGATGCTTTTTAGAAAGTTGTTCAAAGAACATTGGACCAATAGCTGAATGGTTGAGTTTATCAATGTGGATATTGTCCAAATTTATGTGTATAATGGCAATTTACTTTTTCTTCCATTTTGAGGCACAAGTATTTGTTCAGTTTAAATACTGTTAAACTGATTTACCCGTTTCTTTATTGCATTTAAAGATTGATTATTCCAACAGGATTTATGGTGAAAATCTGTGTCTAATGGCAAATTGACTTAATGTGTCTGGGCGTTTTAGGGTCTGGCACTGAATCTGACAGTGACGAATCCGTTCCCGATCTAGAGGAACAGGACTCTGCACAGACACAAACACAGCAGGCACAGGTAAGATTATTTTGATCAGTGCATACAAAAAGCATTATTTTCTCTCCACAATTTTCTCTCACCATTTCTTTTTCAGTTTTACAATGACATGAACTGAAATTGCATTTCCTTTCCACAGCTTGCAGCCGCAGCTGAAATCGATGAGGAACCTGTTAGCAAAGCAAAACAAAGCAGGAGTGAGAAGAAAGCCAGGAAGGTAGGTTATCCTCAGTAACTGAATGAATCTAATATCAACACTAATTAGAATTAATGCAGTGTTGTTTATCTGTACCCTTTCTTCCCCTTTCCAGGCCATGTCCAAATTGGGGTTGAGACAAGTTGCTGGTGTTACCAGAGTAACAATTCGCAAGTCCAAGAACATTCTCTTTGTCATCACCAAACCAGATGTCTACAAAAGTCCAGCTTCAGATACTTACATTGTCTTCGGTGAGGCCAAGGTAAAGATTAGAATAAAATGCTCTTATTTAAGGTTGGTGTTTTGGTTGATAACACATTCTTGCCTGGTGATCTAGACTTAAGTGACTAATTAATGATGATTTAAACAATACTTTCGTTCATCTGAGTCTTCTGAAGCCCAACTTTTTTTGTTTTGAGAGAAGAAATGTCTACAGTGGTGTACATGAAGGACACATTGAAGCTCATACAACAAACTAAAATTCTGATGCTTTCTGCTCCTCTCAGATTGAAGATCTGTCCCAGCAAGCTCAGTTAGCAGCCGCAGAAAAGTTCAAGGTTCAAGGAGAAGCCGTTTCAAACATCCAGGAAAACACACAGACGCCTACAGTACAGGAGGAGAGCGAAGAGGAAGAGGTGAGTGTTAACACTGTTATAATTCTAGAACAGAATAATACTCAATTTGCTTCTGTGCAACAAAAATGAAAGTAAATGTCCACATTCATGAGTGATTAATTTACCATTTGCAGGTTGATGAGACCGGAGTGGAGGTCAAGGACATTGAGCTGGTCATGTCACAGGCTAATGTATCCAGGGCGAAGGCTGTGCGTGCACTGAAGAATAACAATAACGACATTGTTAATGCTATTATGGTGAGTTAAACTGAATCTGTTTTAAAATATCTCTTTCTATAATTTTTTTTTTTTTTTTTAGAATTTCAAAACTCTTCTGTGATGAGTTAAACTTTCGTTCTTCTGAATTTCTCCTGAAGCCATTTCATTTGTTCTGAGAAGAGCTCAGGCTTAAAATGTGGTGTCATGGTGTCTAGCATTATTACTGAATTTGTTTTTTGCCTGTCTTTACAGGAATTGACGATGTAGATGGAGATCAGGGACTGGGTCACATTAAGATGTTGCTGATTTGATCTACACTATTGTTTGTACAATTTATACCCAAGAGAAATAAAGGTGTGGCTTGATGAAATTATATATATGTTGTTGTATTTTGTGCATTTTTTTTTTTTTACTGGTAATTGAAAAAATGTTTTATTCATTGTATAGTAAATTTGTCCAGAGAAACATAAAACTTGAATTGCGCAGAGCAAGAAAAAGTAAAGGTATGGACTACCGTAGCTCCTATCATTGTCAGAGAATTAATCTTTTTTTTTTTCTTTTTTTTTCTTTTTTTTTTTTTTTGTATAAAAACATTATTTAAAATAAAGATTGTGATGTCGACGCTGTACCATATTAAATGGTTACTTTTTTATTAAGTGGAAAATAATCTTGTTGAAAAAAATAGCTGGTTGTTCCAGCTTAACTTCCAGACAGGCTGGTTTTAGAGGGGTTTGGCCACTTTCATAGCAAAAGTGAGAAGAAAGCCAGTAAGGTAGGTCATCCTCAGGAACTGAATGAATCTCATCTTAACACCAAATTTAATTAGAATTAATACAATGTCGTTTAACTGTACCTTTCTTTTTTTCTTTCTCAGGCCATGACCAAATTGGGGTTGAGACAAGTCACTGGTATTAACAGAGTAACCATTCGCAAGTCCAAGAACCTTCTCTTTTTGTCATCACCAAACCAGACGTCTACAAAAGCCAAGCTTCAGATACTTTAATTGTCTTCGTTGAGGCCAAGGTAAAGATTAGAAAAAAAACTGCTTTCTTATTTAAAGGTTAGTGTTTTGATTGATAATGAATTCTTGCCTGGTAATCTAGACCTAAGTGACCTCTTAATGACGATTAAAACAATACTTTTGTTCGTCTGAGTCTGATGCAGCCAAAATTTCTGTTCTAAGAGAAAATGTCTACAGTGGTGCCCATGAAGGACACATTGAAGCACTTAAAACAAACTAAAATCCTGATGCTTTCTGCTCCTCTCAGGTTGAAGATCTGTCCCAGTAAGGGTAGTTAGCAGCTGCAGAGCTCAAGGAGAGGCTGTTTCAAACATCCAGGAAAACCTACAGATGCCACAGTACAGGAGGAGAGCAAAGAGGTGAGTGTTAACACACTTGTGATTCTAGAACAGAATAATATTCAACTTGCTTCTGTTCAACAAATATAAAAGTAAATGTCCACATTCATGAGTGATTAATTTACCATTTACAGGTTGATGAGACCGGAGTGGAGGTCAAGGACATTGAGCTGGTCATGTCACAGGCCAGTGTATCCAGGGCGAAGGCTGTGCGTGCACTGAAGAATAACAATAACGACATTGTTAATTCTATTATGGTGAGTTAAACTGATATAACTTTATTTTAAAACATCTCATTCAGGGCTTTTTTTTCTTTTAAGAACTTCAAAACTCTTCTGTGATGAATTTTAACTTTCGTTCTTCTGAATTTCTCCTGAAGCCATTTCATTTGTTCTGAGAAGAGCTCAGGCTTTAAATGTGGTGCCATGGTCCTCAAGCATTATTACTCAATTTGTCTTTTTGCCTTTCTTTACAGGAATTGACGATGTAGATGGAGATCAGGGACTGGGTCGCATTAAGATGTTGCTGATTTGATCTACACTATTGTTTGTACAATTTATATCCAAGAAAAATAAAGGCATGGCTCCTGGTCTCCCAGCCTGGCTAGGTTGATCAGGCTGGTTTTAGCTGGTTGTTCCAGCTTAACTTCCAGACTAACCAGCTAAGGAAGTGGCCAAAACCCCTCTAAAACCAGCTTGCTGATCAGCCAGGCTGGTTTTGGCCACTTTCGAAGCAAAACAAAGCAGAAGTGAGAAGAGAGCCAGGAAGGTGGGTCATCCTCAGGAACTGAATGAATCTCATCTTAACACCACATTTAATTAGAATTAATACAGTGTTGTTTAACTGTACCCTTTCTTTTCCTTTGCCAGGCCATGTCCAGACTAGGGTTGAGACAAGTCACAGGTGTTACCGGAATAAACATTCGCAAGTCCAAGGACATTCTCTCTGCCAGTGTATCCAGGGCGAAGGCTGTGCATGTACTGAAGAATAACAATAAAGACATTAATGCTATTATGGTAAATTAAACTGATGACTTTATTTTAAAACATCTCATTCAGGTTTTTTTTTTTGGTTTGTTTGTTTTAGAATTTCAAAACTCTTCTTTGATGAATTTAACTTTCGTTCTTCTGAATTTGTCCTGAAGCCATTTCATTTGTTCTGAGAAGAGCTCAGGCTTTAAACGTGGTGTAATGGTGTGAAGCATTGTTACTCAGTTTGTCTTTTTGCCTGTCTTTACAGGAATTGATGATGTAGATGGAGATCAGGGACTGGGTCACATTAAGATGTTGCTGATTTGATCTACACCAGTGGTTCCCAACCACGTTCCTGAAGGCCCCCCAACACTGCATGTTTTCCATGTCACCTTCATCAAATAAACCTGATTCAGATCATCAGCTCATTAGTTGAGACTCTTAAGACCTGAAATGGGTGTGTCAGACAAAGGAGAGATGCAAAATGTGCAGTGTTGGGGGGCCTCCAGGAACGTGGTTGGGAACCACTGATCTACACTATTGTCTTCGGTGAGGCCAAGGTAAAGATTAAAAAAACTTTAGCTTTCTTATTTAAGGTTAGTGTTTTGGTTGATAACTAGTGGTGTCAAAATTGGCACATTAAAGCAGGCGATTAAATTTTGTTTTCAGTTTAACGCATTAAAAAATTTTAATGCAGGTCGGGGTTAGTTTTGGCCACCCCACTTACAGCTGCTAAAGAATTGCTTTTATTTAGATGTGCAGCGTTTTACGACCATATATCAAACAAGAGACTTTTTTTTTAGATGTGAGCTTCAGCGCCAGGCCCAAATCAAACAAGTGCAGAAATGGTACCCGTGACAAGGAGCTTCACTAGAACATCAGTAAACTACGGTCAGATGAGATGTTGTCAGGCCGTATGTCAGTAAAAATAAATTTACCTGTCCTTTCAGCCGTTATACTGTGATCGTAGTGCATCCTCTTCAAGTGCACTCACAAATGTGCCGGTGTGCGCTCTGTATTGGGCTGTATTAAACCGCTGTATCATATTCAAACCCAGATGAAGCTAGAATGCAGTGTCGTAGTCATGTCATTAGTTAAGTCATGAAGTTACAAAAAAGCTATTAAAGCTGCCTGAAAACTGTGGATGTAAGTATTTATTATTTATCACTCACACTTAAAGCAGTTTCAGATCTGCGTCAAGTTCAGCAGCGGCAGCTTTTGAAGTAACGGCAGCCAAAATATTTTAATAACCAGCTGCTGGTGATGTCTGTTAATCAAAGAACAAAATGAAAATGAGGAAATCAATAACTTCTGTAGTTTTAAGCTTTATCTTTTATTTAATTAAAAATTTTGTTTGATTAAATTAGACTATATTTCTTGCTGAAGAGCACAGGTGGCTAAATGACATTTATTATAATGGGGTTATGTGAAGATTGTTTTAAGTTCACTTAAATTAGAAGTTATTTTTTAAAGTCTTATAAATGTTAAATTAATAGTTCCCAATTATACTGTAATGTTGAATGGCTATATTCAATCAAACAGACATCAGTTGGTATCAGTGATGCTTGATTTCAATCATAAATAAAATGCATTAAACAAATATTAAAAATATACTTTGTTGTTTCCACGTTAATTTGAAGATTGAATGTGAAATTATTGCAAGATAAATATAATTAACTTTAATGTTTGGTAGAATTAATTGCGATCAATTTCATACAATGTGCGAATATATATATATATATATATCATTTTTTTTTTTTTTTTTTTTTGATTGACAGCACTATTGATAACGAATTCTTGCCTGGTAATCTAGAAATCTTAATGATGATTTAAACAGTTTTACCTTTGTTCTTCTGATTCTAATGAAGCCAAACGTTCGGTTCTGAGAGCGGAAACATCTGCAGTGGTGTACATGGACACATTGAAGCTCATAAAACAAACTAAAATCCTGATGCTTTCTCTTCCTCTCAGATTAAAGATCTGTCCCAGCAAGCTCAGTGAGCAGCTGCAGAGTAGTTCAAAGAGATGCCGTTTCAAACATTGAAGAAAACGCACAGATGCCCACAGTACAGGAGGAGAGCAAAGAGGTGAGTGTTAACACTGTTGTGATTCTAGAACAGAATAATACTCAACTTGCTTCCGTTCAGCAAACTGCCTTTTAGAATTTCAAAGCTCTTCTGTGATGAGTTAAACTTTCGTTCTTCTGAACTTCTCCTGAAGCCATTTCATTTGTTCTGAGAAGAGCTCAGGTCTTTAAATGTGGTGTCATGGTGTCTAGCATTATTACTGAATTTGTTTTTTGCCTGTCTTTACAGGAATTGACGATGTAGATGGAGATCAGGGACTGGGTCACTTTTAAGATGTTGCTGATTTGATCTACACTATTGTTTGTACAATTTATACCCAAGAGAAATAAAGGCGTGGCATGATGAAATTATATGTTGAAATTGTTTTTTTTTTTTACTGTTTATGGAAAATTGTTAATTATGTAGTAAATTTGTCAGGAGACACTTAAAACGAGAATTGCACATAGCAATGGAAAGTAAAACTACAACAAAGAAGACGTTTGTTAAATACAAGCTGATGTTTGAGAGTTTGTTAAATGCACTGGTGGGTAAAAAAGCGGCAATAATCATTTCAATTACGTATTTTATTCATATAGAATACCCCTCCACAACCTCTCAATTGTGTACTTTATTAAGTGGAAGATAACCCTTCTGGGAAAAAAACGCTAAAACCAGCCAAAGCAGGTTGCCTGGTTTAAGATGGTCTCCCAGGTTGGCTAGGCTGAACTTCCAGACTGACCAGCTAAGTGGCCAAAACCCCTCTAAAGCAGGTTTTAACTGTTTTCAGCAGAGGATGTCAGTTTTCTTGTTATTTCTTTCAGATATTTATAATATACAAGATGTAGGACTTTTATTTTGGAAAAGTAACAAGGAACAGTCGCAGTCGGTGATCTCACGTGTGCACTGGCATTTGTTTTAATATGTTAATGATCAAATACAGTAATTAATACAATACTGAAATGTCTCCAGCGCACATCCTTGCATATATTTGCTAAATAAGTGTCACTTGTCTCTTTAATGCGTTACCTAAATGTGTTGTGTAAGGCATTTCTGTAGTCTTTGGTAAGGTCTTAGCGAGTTAGCTAACAAACATGAGAACCGGTCAGGTCAAGTACAGCACGAAATTTTAAATGTGCCTTTCTCTCAAATCATTTCATACGATTAAAATGGCTATCAGATTACCTTTGGTTGGAGCTTTACGTTATATCGGCTTCAGGACGAGTGTCGTTAGTAGACAGCGACTGTTTTGCTCTCAAAAGCAAATACTAGGATCTTCTGGCACTATAAGGGTAAGAACTTGGTTATCTCCTAGATTCTTAAACTAATTACAGTGACGTTGTTCTTACGACTAGAAAAGTCTAAAAAATATATTTCACGAATATATAGATTTGGGGTGTACTTTTTTTGAGCTTGTTAATAGCATATCAAAGAATTATATGTTAAAGTGAGCTTCACACCCAAGCATCCTTATGTTCATTTTGTGTCATAGGTACTCTATGATGGAGAATGCCCAGTATGTGTAAAAGAAATTAGCTTTCTTCAGTTTATTCAGAGAAACAGAGCTGATAAAGTAGATTTTGTGGACATCTCACTGCCAGCGTATGACGGAAATAAATATGGAGTCAGTTATGAAATGGCAATGGAGGAAATGACAGTGATTGATGAAAAGAACAAGGTGAGTGATCTTTTTTTTTTTTATTTATTCATTTATTTATATTTTATGATGTGGGAAGTCACAAAAGCATTCTAAAAATCCATCCAAAAATGAAAAGTCTGACATTTCCTCATTGTCATGTCATTACAAGTCTGTATGACTGACATTTTACTTTTGAACATAAAGGAAGATATTATGGAGAATGCTGGGAACTGAAACTAGTTACAAACTTTCTTAAAGGGGCAGTTCACCCAAAAATGAATATTCTGTCACTAATTATTCACCCTCATGTCATTCCAAACCTGTAGTACCTTCGTTCATTTTCTGAACATAAATTAAGGTATTTTAGATGAAATCTGAGAGCTTTCTGACCCTCCATAGACAGCAAGGGTCCTTCCAAGTTCAGGGTCCAGAAAGTACCAAAAACATCGACAAAATGGTCCATGTGACATCAGTGTTTAACCGTAATTTTATGAAGCTACGAGAATACTTTTTGTGTGCAAAAATAACTTTATTCAACAATTCTTCTCCTCTGCAACACTCTAGTGCTATATTGGAGAGTACCTCGATGCATGTGCTTGTTTTCATCTACACATAAAGCATGGCACATGCGTGTTCTACATCACCATGTTTACATTCAGTGGAGAGCGCACCAATGTGTTGTGATAGTCTCCAATATGTCACTAGGGTGATGCAAAGAAGAGGAATTGTTGAATAAAATTTTGGGTGTTTTTTGCACACAAAAAGTATTCTCGTAGCTTCATAAAATTACAGTTGAACCAATGGACTATTTTGTTGATGTTCTTGGTATCTTTCTGGACCTTGAATGTGGAAGGAACATTGTTGTCTATGCAGGGTCGGAAAGCTCTCGGATATCTTAAAAAATCTCTTAATTTGTGTTCCCGAAAATGAACGAAGGTCTTACGGGTTTGGAATGACACAAGGCTAAGTAATCAATGACAGAATTTTCATTTTTGGGTGAGCTATCCCTTTAAAAATCTCTTTTACAGTATTTATACATTTTGGGGTTTTCCTTTTGATTCTTTTGAAATCTTTCATGAGTTCTCAAAAACATTCTAAAACATTTATATAGTATACCAATTTAAGAAACACCTGGGTTGCATTTCCCAAAAGTATCATAACCCTAAGTAGATCTTAGAACCATCTCTATGATCATCTTAGCTTACGATGCTTTAGAAAAACACAGCCCTGATCAAATACATAATTCAGTTTTCCTCAATGTGACTGTTTGTTCTTCTGAGGGTAGGTTCATCGTGGAGTTCAAGCTTTCACAGTGATGTACAGTGCAGTGGGTTTGGGTTGGCTTGGCATATTCATCTCTCTCCCACTGATCAGGCCTATAATGGACCGAGCCTATGGGGTGTTTGCAAGAAACCGACTGAAGTGGACCGGCAGAGAGGGCTGCATCACTGGACGCTGTGCTAAAAAAGAGACATAAGGACGAGGCCACTTTAAAACAGACTTCACAAGGCTGCGTTCCCAAAAGCATCGTAAATTGATTGTAGATCCATTGCCACCAATGGTCTCTACGATCATCTTAGCTTATGATGCTTTTGAGAAACACAGCACAGCATTTAATTTATTTAAGCTTTTTGTGTATAATATTTAAAGAGTTTCAATATATCTGTAATGTTGTTATGTGCATAGAATACATGATCTTTTATTAGAATCTACAACTTTACTTTTAAAAACACTGTGGCATATGTCAATACAATAAATTACTCACACTGAGAGGGAAATAACGTCAGAGTGTTGACACTTTGAACAGCTCTGAGGGAACTTTTTCTAAATTTAGATGCCTCCTGACTGGTCATCAACTGTTAGGATGTGGTAGGACAGATTGTGCTTTAATGAGGAATGATTAGGGGTTTGGTCTGCAGTCCTTTAAACCAACCAATAGGATCTAAACTTCAGAGTGGGGTGGGATTAAAAAACCACAACAGAAACAAGTGACCATCACAGGAAGTAATCAAAGAGAAAACTAGCAATATATGTGTTTTGGAAGGAAGGTTGAGTATTTATCTATCACTGAAGTCAAGAAAAGAGAGCGACAGGTAAGACAAAATAACTTTTGTTTATTTGTTAGGGCTTCAAGATCTACAAGTGACCCTCAAGGTTAAGTGTGCTTTGTTGAATTGGACTTAACTTGACCTTCTGTCTTAGTGAAGAATAATTTTGTATAAATAATACAAGTTGTACTCATTGCTAAAGTTGCACACTGTAAACATTTAAGCCTGGCACCTTACAGAATTAAAACTTACACATAATGTGTAAGTATATACACTCTGATTGGTTTGTGAGATGTCATTCATTTAAAAAATGATCACTTTTTAATATGATCTATTACAAAAAATATAGTCTTCATTTTATAACTTGAATATGGGTCTGAGAATAGATACTTAAGTTTGTGTAGGATTTAAATTCTCAGTTGTTTATTATATACATTACCAAACTGTTAATAATTTACACACTGGTACAAATTACAAAAGAGAAAGCAGCCGTTGGGTTTGCTGGTGACTTTTGTACATTTGGCATTTTAAAGAGAAGACTTGTTGTTTCACTACACCTAAGCACATGGATATGAGCATGTTGTGGAACTGTCTGTACACAATGTGACGCAAAGGCCCTGCCAGTCCTCATAGATCACAACAAAGACAAAAGAGGCAAAGTAGCTGTACTTCTCTGCTGTCTGTCATGTGACCAACAGGCAACTATAAATATGTACTGGAGGTTCATGGAAGTACTAAACGGTATTTTTCTGACCTACTGTTCATACCTTGGTGTCCTATTTCATAGTTCTGAGCACAGTCACCCTGTTCTTATTCACAGAATGGCTTACAAAAATACTCTGCAAAATCCCTAAAGAGCTTGTTGAATTAAAGACTTAATTAAAACATCATGGTTAAAATGATTGCAGTTTTATTAATCAAATTGGCCCAGACTTTCTTCTGTCATTATTTGGTGTATAATCTGCATGAATATTTGTCATTTATTAGATTTGCTTATGAATGAATATTGATAGATGAAAAACATAATTACAAGCTTCAAAGCAATTAATTATGGGGCATTTGTGGTGCTATATTAATAATATTAAAAGTGTGTATTTATCTACAAATTAAATATTAATTTATTGACACTTATCATTGTTCGATTATTATTATCATTATGATTATTATTATCATTATATAGTACAGTCAAACAAAAAATTATTCAGATACCAGATATCATTTTTGATATTTTTTACTGGATGTGGGTGCATGACATTATAGTTAATTTATGTAAGTGAGGATAGCAAAATAAACTGTGACGTTATACCCAAAAATTCTTCAAACTGGACTACTAGTAAAATTTATATTTAGACACTTTGATCTGACCACGTTTTGCTTAAGTGTTTTTTCTTGAATTGCTAATGCGACCTTTTTACACCACAGAATGAACAAATTTAAGCATTGCTTGGTAGTTAGTTATGTAAATATTTTCATACTAACGTTTGTTTGAATTTTTGGTTGATTGTAATCTTTTACCTTTCTATCAAAGTTATTTGACATTATTAAGATGAATTTGTTCTGACAGTTTAACTCAAAGTTCTTGTCATATTTTATTACCATTGTCTAAACTACAACGAATAAACTGATTATGTGGTAGATGTTGAAAGTGTCTAAATACATTTTGGTTCGACTATAACAAACGTATATAAATGCTCCATAATTGACCAGGAGGGGGCGTACAAACATAAATCAAAACTAAGTGGTTATCAATCCGTATCGACCGTAAGTGTCATTCGAAGTGGCCATAGGATATTACGCCATGATATGTTCCATTTAAAAGGCATTAAAGTGTGCGATACGTTAATTTAAATTATACTTATTTACAGATGTATATTACGTCACACTTCTCTAGTAGGCTAAGTTTCGTCTGTGAAGTAAACCTAAACGGATTTCCTGTGCTCAGAGAGTAGGGAGCAATGAACACTGTGTAGGGCCCATGGCAGTTGGAACAGCGTTCATTCATGGAGCTCTCTAACGAGCTAGTTATCCGAATCAGGTGTGTTAAATAAGAGAGACATGCAAAATATGCGGTGGTACGTGAGGACTGGAAATGAGAACCACTTATTTACATTAAAGATACACACCATAAGGACACACAATATGAATAAGTGCTGAATTGTGTTTGCTTCTTTGTATTTTAGACATTCCATGATCCTGTTTCTGCTGCCAATGCTTGTTCAGTCCTCATTCAGATCATCTGCTTGGTCTCTGATGTTGTTGGCACTTTACTGATGGGTTGGTACCTCGACAAAGCACAGGTCACTTATCTGGGGTCAAAGCGGCTCTGGTTACTGTACAAAATGAAGTATCTGCTCACAAACATTAGAAATGTGTCTCACGTTATCAGGAGGCCTCATAGGTCACGTCAGAGTATCTGTTCCTCCCAGTCTACAAGAAGAATTCCTCTCAAGTCTCATAGATCAAAGCAGACTATCAGACTTTTTGGAGCAATTAGCAGTAATAATCGATTATACTCAACCTCCAGCAGAGAGACTTTCAAAGCAGAAGCTCCCATTGGAGTTTACCAGCACAGCAGGTCTACTTTTCGGCTGCATTTACTTGGACTAAGATTAGGAGAGTCTTTTAATCATCTCTCCAGACACGTAAACTCATACTTTAAGGAGAAACAGTTATCTGTGGTGGATTATGGGCAAGGTGGGTTGATGTCTGCAGTGCAGGAACCGCTATCCAGAACATCCAGACGAGTTCACAGAGAGAGACGCATTGGAGAGTACAGGGCTTTTGAGCAGGTCAATGAAGCTTCCTCAAATCAACCTTCAACCTCAGCCTATCCTGGACTACAGCTGTTCCACATCAGTTCCTTGGCGAACAGATTTGGAGAGAGTTACAGCTATGTATCCAATCACATTAACTCTATGTTCTCTAGAAATCCAGCAAAGCAAATTCACATGGAGGTATCACCAGATGATGGGCTCAGGAGGTCTAGAAGCAGAAAGCGAAGAGTTATGGATAATAAAAGTGCTCTTTGTAGGGAAAACATTACTATGGGTACAAGACCAGAGATCGATAACAGTGTATCTAGTTCCTGGGATGAAGGATACCTCCACTTTGCCCGTCACATCAATCGATACTTTGGAGCAAAAGTAGCAGATAAGAAATCAACACTAGCTGAGACGAAAATCCTGAAGACTTCAGTCTCACCAGACGCTCTAAATAAAGCTAAAGATCCACTTCTTCAGCCTAAATCCCCAGGCTTGTTCCATATGAGCAGTCTCACCACACGCTTTGGGGAAAATTACACTTACATGGCCCATCACATCAACCAGTACTTTAAAGGTTCTGCAGCTTCAGAGAATAAGGTGGTGGATGGAGAGCTTGAATATCACAGAGGTTCACCTGAGCATACAGTGATTCAGGAAAGAACAGTGTCCTTTTATGAGTGTCTGTTGAAACCCTCAACCATACCTGGCTTTGTGAGCACCTACCTGGGAATGGGCTCTTCGAGAAGTAGTGACCACACCACAACTGTAACAAAGACCACAGAGGAAATTCTGGATAAAACGGTAAGTCTTGCTGACTCTGGCATGACCAGAAATCCTAATTTAGTCAGACACCTCAATCATACTCAAGTATGAGTTTATTTGTTTATTTATTTGCACTGAATGCACACTTTCAAGTTAATGAAATTGATTTATTATAGCAGGAAATCTGTTTTCTAGATTTTAAGGAGGAGGAATGCAGACGAGATGACTAGAGCTCTACTGAAGAGACTGGAAAAGGCTGCGGTACCATCATCCATCACTTCCTGTGTTGAGGAGCTGAACACTCACCTCATTCAGCACCCAGCATGCAAGGCTGTGGTGTGGCAGGTACACAATATACCACTCAATCCCTTCACCAAATATAGACCTCTATGTAGCTGTACAAATGATGAAATTTCTATTAATTTCTTTGATTAAATATAGGAAAAGGCAGCAGTGCAGCTGCTTAGACGACGTCGGATCTTTTGGATGAATGAAAAACTTCAAGAAGTCATTAGGGAAACTCTCGCTCTGATTGGTTATGTGGATCCAGTCAAAGGATGTGGGGTCAGAGTGCTTTCCATTGATGGAGGTGGAACCAAGTAGGAAATAACACATTAAGTCAACATACTCTACGGTTAATGCGTGTAAAACTAGACAAATATGATCCAATAATCTTCCAAAAAGGTTTTTAGGGATGCTGAACATCTGTGAGCTATTTATAGAATAAAGACTATTGTTTTTGTCACTCATATAGGGAAATGTTTTTATGCTAAGATGGCTTTTTCTTAAAGCTGTTTCCTGTATTACAGAGGTTTGGTTCCACTGCAAGTGCTAAAACAGCTGGAGGCTCAAACAGGAAAACGAGTGTATCAGCTGTTTGACTATATATGTGGAGTCAGCACAGGTAATAATGCATTACAAAACTTTATTCTAAATGTAATAAAGAACATATATACAATTGAGGTCAAAGTTTACATTTACCTTTACATTTACCATACCTTGCAGAATCTGCAAAATGTTACTTATTTGACCAAAATAAGAGGGAGCCAGCTGTTTTTCAGAAAAATCCTTTAGGTCCTACAAATTCTTTGGTTTTTCAGCATTTTTGTGTATTTAAACCCTTTTCAATGGTTCTCATATGCAACTATTACAGAATGTTCAAATGCTCACTGATGCTCCAGAAGGAAAAAAGACATGTTAAGAGCCAGGGGTGTAAACATTTGAAAAGAATGAAAATGTGTACATTTTTCTTATTTTGCATAAATATCTTATTTTATTTTTTGTATTTTTTTATTTAGTGCTGCCCTTCAGAAGCAAAAGAAGATACTTACATGTGTCCCAGAAGGCAAAATACGTTATATTTACCCTGATCTTCAATTTCAAAAAGTTTTTACCCCCCAGCTCTTAATGCATTGTGTTTTCTTCTGGAGCATCAGTGAGCGTTTGAACCTTCTGTTGCATATGAGTCCCTCAGTTGTCCTGTAAAAAAGATGGATCTCAAAATCATACATTCATTGTTGAAGGATTTTTCTGGAAAACAACAGGCAGTTTAACTGTTTAGGACAAACAAGGGACTCATGAACAAAAAAATAAAAACAGCTGTGGATCAATCAGGTAACAACACAGTATTAGGATTCAAGTGTATGTAAACTTTTGAATTGGGTCATTTATATAAATTTAACTATTATTTTCTCTTGTGGACTGTATGTAAACAATTTTATGTGAAATATCAGGTCAGTACTAAATAAAAAATAACTTCCATTTTATATGATCCCTCTTATTTTGTCAGATTCTACAAGGTGTACATTTGACTTCAACTGTATTCTCACCTAAAAACTCTCAATATCACTAGAATATTGCACTCCTCTCAGTCAATCAGATTCAAGAACCAGAAAGAGCTATTGTATAAACCTACTTTTTTATCTCTGTTTGGTGTACAGGAGCAGTTTTGGCTTTCATGTTGGGTCTAGCTCATATCTCTTTGGAGGAATGTGAAGATATGTATCATCGGTTTGGGTCAGATGTTTTTCGACAAAACCCCCTGGTTGGCACTGTGAAGATGGGCTGGACACACTCCTACTACAACACAGAAACATGGGAGAAGATCTTAAGGTTAGATTTACACACTAAATGGAAGTATAAATCTATACTATATTAATGCCAGCGTTGCTTTCTTAACATCTGCTACGTGTTCATAGGGAGAAGATGGGGGAGGAGATTTTAATTAAAACAGCCAGAGATGAGCTGAGCCCAAAGGTCAATCAAAATAACATCTGGCCTTTAAATCCAAAGTTTCATAATCTTATGACTGCTGTTCACTTCTCACACAGGTGTCTGCTGTTAGTGCTGTTGTGAACTGGGGGAAAAGTCCAAAAGCATTTATTTTCCGCAACTATAATCATGCTCCAGGACGTCTGAGCCGCTACGCCGGAGGATCGGGATACCGGCTGTGGCAGGCCGTCCGGGCCTCATCTGCTGCTCCAGGATATTTCCAGGAGTTCCCTCTTCATGGCGATATACACCAGGTCAGGACAGTCCATTTTAGACAACTAGTAAATTTGAGGACTCAAAATATACGTGTATCCAGACCTTCTTTTATTTCTTTTTTCTCCAGGATGGTGGTCTTATCCTCAATAACCCATGTGCTCTGGCTGTCCATGAAAGCCGACTACTGTGGCCCAACCAGCCTTTCCAGTGTGTGCTGTCACTGGGAACTGGTCGCTATGATAATGCTAGAAGAGGGCCTGCAACCTCCACAAGTCTGAGAGCCAAAATTAGCAACCTGATCTGCAGCGCCACAGATACTGAGGGTTAGTCTGATATCACCATGAGGATAATTTTACATTTGTGACTCTGGAAAATAAAACCAGCCATAATGATAAATTTTTTGAAAAATTGTTTTATAGGATAGGACAGTATTTGGCCGAGATACTACTATTTGAAAATCTGGAATCTGAGGGTGCAAAAAAATCTAAATATTGAGAAAATCACCTTTAAAGTTGTCCAGATTAAGTTCTTAGGAATGCATATTACTAATCAAAAATCAAGTTTTCAAATATTTACTGTAGGAAATTTACAAAATATCTTCAAGGAACATGATCTTTACTTAATATCCTTATGATTTTAGTATAAAAGAAAAAATTATAATTTTGACCCATATAATGTATTTCTGGCTATTGCTACAAATATACCTGTGCGAACTGGTTTTGTGGTTCAGGGTCTCATTTACTGTATAATTGTTTAAATTTATATTCAAATTCTGAATATAATTATTAAAATAAAGCTAAAGATTTTATTTTTGATGTGCATATGTGCATATTTGATGCTATGTACAATAGTGCTCTTTGGTACACACTTGCAAAGAATACTTTTGCAATTATTCATTAGGTACTAATTGTATGTACTAATTATCCACAATTTATAATTATTTAATCATAAAAAAAACATTCTTTTTTCTGGTTCTTAAAATAATTACTTTAGATAATTATCTGTTAGTTGGATAAATGTCTGTTTAAATCATGAATGTATTTGTTATACAAAAATATTTAAAACAATTGTTTGGCTTTTTATTTAAAAAATTACATTTAGGATATATATTTGTATGTGTGTATTTAGCCAGTTTTTGCACATACTTATGAACTTCACTTCACACACACAAAAAAAAACATTTGGATATAGTGAGGTGCTGATATTTTTCATACTGCCATTTTCAGGTGTTCACACTCTATTGGATGACCTCTTATCACCGAACGTGTATTTCCGCTTTAACCCGATGCTGAGTTCAAATGTGATGCTGGATGAAAGTAGGCCTGAAGTGTTTCAGCAGCTGCAGAAAGACACACAGCTGTACCTGGACCGGAACCAACCCAAACTGGAACGCCTGTGTGAAGTGCTGATGGCAGAGCGCACAGCAATCTGGAAAACACGGGACTGGATCGGTGGGAAAGCGTGGGAGCTGCAGCAGCGCTGGGCTTGAGAGGACTTTATGCTTTACACAATGATGATGAGAATTCAGCTAAATGTATGCAATTATCTGGATGAGAACTACGAAGATATGTCCTTACTAGTCGCACAAGATTGTGAAAGGCTGTTTTTTTTTGACAAGTTACAAATCATTGTTAAAGAAGTTAAAAATTAACTAAAAAAAAAACAAATTAAATACACAGCCTTGTACACAGCCATTTTAGACTGAAAGTATTGAGCACTTCTGCCAATGTAAATTTTGTATGAATGTCAATATTTATAGCCTCTGTATTTATTTCTTTAATTCTGTTTTTAATGTTTAGGCTTGTTAAATGAAATAAAACTAAGAGCACTACTTCTATATAATCACTAGTTTGTTTGTTTTTAAAGGTGACAAATGAAAATGCACCTATCAACCCAGAAAAGTATTTTTTTTAGTAAGCCTTTTTTGCAAGCTCGAGCCACTCAGATTTCACTCCCCCCATGATGTAGAAAGTTATTATAATATTATCTCCCATTAATCTGCACATTTTCACCCACGGCACCACTATTTTTTTTCACAAGTTACAACAGTGTACCAGTTCTTGGCCATGACAAAAGTTCAAGCAAAGCATGCTAACTATTCTGTCGCTGGCTGAGCGTAGAACACTAGAGTCCCAGCCTCAGAGGAGACAAGAGAGCAGTGTATTTGACAGTTTAAGCAATAAGACATGAAAGAGAACTTAGTTTATACTCACATGCCGTGTGACAACCACTTTCTGTGTGCGTGCTTTAGAAGTGTGCACCCAGAAAATCGTACATTTCAGAAGTTTAAATTATTGTGGTATAAAATGCATGATTTCAACATGATAGACATGATAATCAAAACCAAACAGATGTTTTTTGGCAGAATATCCAAGGTATGAGCTGTAAAAGCACAGCTCTATTGTGGAAAAAGGGGGCGGGTAGCAGTAGCTCATTTGCATTTAAAGAGGCATGTTGCTGTTTGCACTAAAAGTAGGCATTTTCAAAATGATATAATAAATGATCTGTGGAGTATTTTGAGCTGAAACTTCACAGACACATTCTAGGGACACCTGAGACTTATATTACATATTATATTAAGGGACATAATAGGACTCCTTTAATAAGATGAAAGCACATAACAGATAAAGTAATTAACAATTCAGGTATTTTTACCGGTAAAGTTCATACTAAAGAAATAATGGGAGAACAGTGGAAATGCAGTGGTTTTGACATTTTAAATGTCATGTGATTTTAAAACAAAACCTTCTGAGAAACCTTTGAATGGCAGTGTGACCATTTCCTTCAAATATAAAATACAGTATCTTGGAGTGTCTAGTCATGGTGTTTTTAGTGATGTTTTCAATGCTTAAATAAACTGAAGAAGCCACATAGTCATCGCTCATGTGACTAGTGGTGACTAGGACATCAGTCAAGAGCGCTGTTTGTTATTTTGGACAGATGTGCAAAATTGTCCCTCTCAGTTATTTTACTTCAACCTCTGCTTTGAAAAAACTAGTGGACTTTTTGTTATCATAATAAGATTGACAGACTGCCATGGCTTAGGAGACAAAACATGGACAAAGAGTGCAATAATGATGCTTTTGTGAATTGAAAACAAACCAAACAGGATCCTCCATCAGCACTGAACACTGAAGCCATTGAAATATCAACTCGGGTAAGAAAAAAATATTTAAGTAACTGATATAAAAATATGTAAATTCTTCAATATATTACATATATGATTTTAGCTGACTAATTAAAATGTATTTATTTACATAAAAATGCCTTGAATGTACATATCTGCTATTTAGGAGTGAGTTTCACCATTACTGGATGTAAAGAGTGATGTCACTGTCGGTAAAACAGTGTATGTTTTATTATAATGTCACCATCCTCTCTGACTTGAGCTGAGAGTTGTGAGTCAGCTGCTTCATCTGAATTACACTGTCACTGAAGACAGTGTCAACAACACAGACCGAGTTATGAGCCTGTTTAAGAGACGGTTAGTAGTTATGAACAAAAACAAAGAATTGTACATGGGAAAAAACGCGGAAAATTAGTTTCCATTCATAAAATAAAGACTTTTGAATGGTACTAAAACCACTCATTATTAGTCAAAACTGTCATTCTTTAATATTTAAAAACAAAATCTGTTATTTTGCAGTTTATTTTATCATCCTCCTTATGGTTACAGTTTATATTCAGTATCTCATTATACAGGTTAACCAGCATCTGTTCTTCCAAACAAGCTGTAGTGCCACTTTAAGGCTGAACTGATAAAACCCTCAGAGTTATTCTGTCTGAACAGAGCAAGCTTGCAGTGTCCATGTGGACAGAGGTTTCATTGTCCCGTCTCTGGAGGAAGCGGTTCATTCAGGCTCGCGTCCTGAGCTGTACAGTTTGGTGCATGGCACTGCAGTGCTGCTGATGTCATACGCACCGCTGAGGATCCTGAAACGCTGAGGAACATGACCAGAATTAGATCATACTTATGTCTCTGTTCACTAAGTTAGCTGACTCAAGAACTTTTTTGTTCTTTATCGTATTAGCTCATCTGTGGAGTGTACAGTAAGACCGTGCTGGCATATTGTGCTTTATGCGTCCCTGGATGCCTGAGCCGATGTAGGTTGGGAATGTGTTTCAGTAGTTGAGATCCTATTTCCACCCACAGTTTTCTCTCCTGAGTCAAGCTCTGCCCTCTTGGATGTTCTTGTGACATGTTCATTCACCTGTCTCGGTTTTTAACCATGATAACTTACCTTAACTAAAAAAAAACTTACCTTAACTAAGTTTAAATCTTTAGACTGTTAATGTGAATATTTAAAGTGTACAAAAGAGTATCCGTTTTAAAGAAGCTGAAGATGCAGTCACGAGTCGCATGACCGCATTTTAATTTTCACCGAGAAACAAACATTTCATTCATTATGAGTTAGCTTAGTTTTTCATGACCAAACAATGAGACCCACACATTGATGTCATAATCAAAAAGAATGTAAAATATCTTTCAGCTGAGTTTGGCTATTTATGGCCTATGTAAATATGACAAGATAATAATAAAAGGTCAGATAATGAAATAAAAACTTGTATTCTTGAATCACTATTTTTACTATAAACCCTTTGCCACCATAACAAACATATATTTAGTTTTTTTTTTTTTTTTTTTTTTTTGCATGTTTGCATTTTTGGACATCTTCCATAAATATACTGAGAGAGAGAGAGAGAGAGAGAGAGAGAGGGTGGGACGTCATTCATGGTTCATGGGTAGAGTGGGCAAATGGATGAAGACAATGAAGAGGGATGTTAGTTGGAGAGGTATACATTACAGAAGACATCTGCTTGGATTGACATTGTTTTGGACCAATTTGAATGCAACAGAAACATTTGGGATTGGAATGTCATTTTTGGAATATGGGGCAATGATGACAGATTAATATTAGCATAATGAGGAGACAAACTGCAGGCCTGATATAAAAGGTAACACTCTTCAAATGTAGTAGGCCTATTTGACAAATGTGATATTTGTATAATATGTCATGTAATTTTGATATCTGTCTGTCTTATTTTAGCTCTGTGAAATGACCTGCTGACACAGATAAGGAACTTTTTGTGAATCCTGGATACTCCAGTTCAGTTGGTAGGCTAGTTTGTGTAATTATACATATATGCTATTGTTTTCTCACTCGAGGAAACTTATAAAGTAGAATGCAATAAGTAAACAGGGTGTTTTACGAACACATATGCAGTAGTGCATAAGTATATCGTATTTATATTTGTATTTATATTTATAATTATTTATACAAAGGAGTTGAATATTTCCTGTGTTTGGTCTTTTATTTCGGCCGTTTTTTAACGTTTGTTTCTTTAAACATATATGAAATTACCGTAGGCTATATTAGACATACACATATTTAATGTGGAGTTATAAAAAAATACAAATAATCGGCGGGTTATACATTTGAAAATACAAAATACAATTTTTTTGTTTGTGGTTGTTCTAAATGGAACACTCATTGACGCAGTAGGATTACGCACAGGCTACGGAGGTGCGTAAATGCAAATAGCTCTGATGTGGGCAACGAATCACAATAGCGGAAAGCGGAAGAGGGTGCGAACCAGTGGTTTATTTGCATATGGAAAAGTTTGGTTTGTCTGCTTCATTACAAACACTATAGCAGCAATCGATTTCAGCGTTTACTATTTACTTCTACGCAACTCATACAAAACTAAACAAAAGTTATGAATTAACAACCAAGAAGATTTAAGACATATGCAGGGCAAGTTATCTTAGTACTGGTGTTGGTATTTTCTCTGTCTCTCAGATCACTGTAAGGCAGATGCTGTACAAAGCAGAGATGAGAGCTCTGAAATGTTGGAGGATTCCTGCCATACTTATTATCCTACAACAAACATGGATCTTAGCCATGGAAATTCCTCCTGATGGTGAGAAACTGCTGTTTGGAACTTCACCACAGCTGCCCTTGTGACCAAAATACATTGTTTATGCTCATACATTGCTTTTTTATTAATTTGTTAAACATTATATACTACCAGTGAAAAGTTTTTGTACAGTAAGATTTTTAATGTTTTTAAAGAAGTGTCTTCTGCTCACCAGGCCTGCATTTATTTGATCCAAAGTGCAGTAAAAAACGGTCAAATTTTGTCAAATATTTTTACTATTTAAAATAGCTGTTTTCTATTTGAAAATATTTTAAAATGTATTTTAAATTTTTAGCATTATTACTCCAGCCATGCACTTGATCCTTCAGAAATCATTATAATATTCTGATTTGCTGCGTAAAAACATTTATTGTTATTATTATTATTATTATTATTATTATTATTATGTTGAAAACAGCTGAGTATAATTTGTTCAGGTTTCTTTGATTAATAGAAAGTTTGGAATAACAGCGTGTATCTGAAATAGAAATCTTTTGTAAGTTATAAATGTCTTTATCATCACATTTGATTAATTTAAAGCATCCTTGCTAAATAAAAGTATTAATTGCTATCATTTCTTTCTCAAAAATAAAATAAAATACTGATTTTGAATAGTATAGTTCAGATAATTCCTGACCTTTGTATTTATCAAAGCATCCTGAAAAAAATGTACTCAACTGTTTTAAATATTGATGATAATAATAATAATAATAAATGTTTCTTGAACAGCATATTAGAATGATTTCTGAAGTCAAGTGACACTGAAGACTGGAGTAATGATGCTGAAAATTTAGCTTTGGTCACAGGAATCAATTACATTTTAAAATGTATTCATATAGAAAGCAGTTTTTTTAAATGTCGGTTACTGCACTTTGGATCAAATAAATGCAGGCTTGGTGAGCAGAAGAGACTTCTTTAAAAACATTACAAATCTTACTATATCAGAAGTGGTAGTGTATGTATCCATTTTTTTGTGCTGTATTTCCCAACAGTCAGGCAGCCTCCAATGATCTATAAAGAGAGTCCTCAAGACTACATAGTAGATCCAGTTGACCCTATTATAGTGGAGTGTGAAGCAACAGGGAATCCACCTCCAGTGTAAGTATCCAACAAGCTCTGTACAGTCCACACATTGTAATATAAATATACATGTCAATTCTTTTATTAGACTAACTTGATTCCTTAAAATGTATGCATTGACACTGACAATTGACACTTACTGCATGTAGCTTCACATGGACACGTAATGGAGTGTATCTGAATGTGGCTCGAGATCCTCAGGTCAGCATGAGGTGGCGTTCTGGCACATTACAGATTTTCTTCTGGGGTCGTCCTGATGACTATGAGGGTGTCTATCAGTGCACAGCAACTAATGAGTTTGGCTCTGCCCTGTCCAGTTTTATCAACCTGCGTGTCTCCAGTAAGCCCTTACACAGCATGAAATTGTTAATACACAGCTATAGCATTTGGTTCATAGGTTTTTAAACTTCATTTTTGTGATCAGAGGCCCGTACGTGGTTGAAGGAGTATCTGGAGCCAGTCTCAGTGGTGGTTGGACTTCCTCTCATCCTTCCCTGCAATCCTCCTGTAGGTCCTCCAAAACCTGACACTTACTGGCTAAACAGCAGTAAGTCTTAAAAACAACATTAATTTAAAAAAATTGAATGGTAGTGTGTCTGTATCACCAGTTTATATGTTTAAATAAGCCCTTAAATATACTGGCAGTAGTTTATATCCAAGTTCATCTTTATTCCATAGCTATGGCACCAATCCGTCAGGATCGTCGAGTATCAAAGTCAGAAAATGGAGATCTGTACTTCTCCAGTATTGTAGCAGAAGACGCTCTTACAAACTACGTATGTGTCGCCCGATTTCCCTTCACGAACACCATCCAGCAGAAACCGCCCCTCATCCTGCAGGTGCTCACAGGTCTGTGTGTGGAATTGTTTTCATTCTGGTTTAATTTTTAAGCAAATCTGTTTTAATATTTCTACCTGTGCCTATGTCTGTGTGTGTTCAGTTGAGGAAGAACCATGATTAAAACCATCTAACTGTCTAACGCCATGGTGAGTTAGGACTCTTTCTTGTGCGTCTTCATTGTGAACACTCAACTGATCCACTAACTAGTCACCCCTGCTTTGGCCAGGTTTGTAAATTGTGAAGCTCTCTATCAAATTTGTGATATTTTATATCTATGTAGCTCGCATGGCAGCCCACACACCTCCTAAGTTTCTGAAACCCAAAGGAACTGCCAGCACAACAATTGCGATGCTGGGGGAAGAGCTCATTTTGGAGTGTTTTGCTGCTGGAGTGTGAGTTTTAAAACCATTTTAAGGATATATCTGTTTTCTCAGGAAACTAAAAAGTAGTAACTCTATTCTCCTTTTTGTAGTCCGACTCCCTCCATCAAATGGGCTAAAGATTGGGATGAGATGTCCATGACAGGAAAGAAGTTGGAGAACTTTAATAAGACGCTTAGAATAAAGAACGTCTCTATGGATGATGGAGGAGACTACATCTGCACCGCTTCTAACAGGATGGGCAGCCAGGACCACGTCATCACTGTCAGGGTCAAATGTAGAATACTTCATTACTTTATTACTATTGTTCATGATTGTCACCACGTGGATTGACCCAAAAATGCAAATTCTGTCATTATTTGTTCATTCTAATGCTGTTCCAAACCCGTATGCTGCCCTTTTTTTTCTATGGGACAACAAATAAGAGAATTTGAAGAAAGTTCAAGCTGGTCTTATTTTCAATACAATGACATTTAATGCTTCATAGTGAATTTAGTATATCTGTCACTAAACAAAAACACGTTATAAAAGCACCATAATAATAGTTAAAAATGTATATTTTACATTGTTTGAGGATCAGCCAAAAAGATTTTTAAAATGTTTTTTTTTTTTTTAAAGAAGCCTCTTCTGCTCACCAAGCCTGCAATTATTTGATCTAAAGTACAGCAAAAACAGTAACATTTTTAGTCATTTTTACTATTTAAATGAACTGTTTTCTATTTGAATATATTGTAAAATATACTAGATTTTATAATTTATTAATTTATTATGTTGAAAATAGTAGAATTTTTCAGGTTTGATGAATGGAAAGTTCAGAATAACAGCATTTATCTGAAATATAAATCTTTTGTAACATTATGTTACAAGAAAGTTATACTGACTCCTAGCTTTTGAATAGTATAGTGTATAATGTTACAAAAGCTTTATATTTTCAAATAAATGCAGATCTTTGGATCTTTCTATTCATCAAAAAATCCTGAAAAAAATGTACTCAACTGTTTTAAATACTGATAATAAATAAATAAGCATATTAGAATGATTTCTAAAGGATCATGTGCTACTGAAGAGTGGAGAAATGATGCTGAAAATGTAGCTTTGATCACAGGAATAAATTACATTCTAAAATATATTTAAATAGAAAGCAGTTACTTTAAACAGCAACAATATTTCACAATATTACTGCTTTTTCTGTATTTTGGATCAAATAAATCCAGGCTTGGTGAGCAGAAGAGAAATCTATGAAAACATTAAAATTCTTGCTGTTCAAAAAGTTTTGACTGGTATTGTATATTTGTTATGTTTTTAAATTTATTCTTGTGATGATAAAGCTTAATTTTCAACAGTCATTATTCTAGTCTCCAGTGTCACATGATCATTCAGAAGTCATCCTAATATGCTGATTTGGTGCTCAAAGACACAAATCTATACCAAAACATAAGCATTATGGAACAGTTGATGATTAGATGAATAAATAATGATTACATTTTAAGTATTACTTAAAGAATGACGAAATCAAGATCACTATATATTCTCAATTCTCTTTCCATCTGCAGCGGTTCCATTCTGGGTGGAGAAGCCTGAGAGTCTGGTTTTGTCTCGTGATGACAGCGGTAGTATAGTGTGTAGAGCTGACGGAATTCCTCGACCCCAGATACAGTGGCTGGTTAATGGAGAGCCAATCAGTGGTGAGAAAAAAAAAAAACAGCTTCATATAAAACCAGGTACACTGCCAATTTTTTTAACGCTCACTCTTTCTGTGTTCACCTTAGATGCTCCTAAGAGTCCAGGCAGACAGGTTTCAGGAGATACTTTGACATTCAGGGCTGTGGTTCCAGACAGCGTTGCTGTGTTCCAGTGCAACGCTTCAAACCAGTACGGCTACATCATGGCAAACGCTTTTTTGGCTGTAATGGGTAAGACCTAGTTGAAGCTAGTTTGACAAATACAAAAAAATTAACATCAGCTATAATGAGTAATTTCAACTTTACTATGCTGTCTGCAGATATGAAACCTCGCCTGTTAGGTCCCAGAGAAGAACGCATTAAAACAACAGAAGGCAATAATACTCTTTTAGACTGCCCATATTTTGGCTCCCCTAAACCTGACCTGCGGTGGTAAATATTTTGTCTTGCTATCATTTATGCTCCGCATCCAAATCAGTATTGTACGTTGTAAGAACAGAACTTGTAAGGAGTTTTTACTTTTAAATTGTCACAAATACAAACATAAAAACCCTGGACCACAAAATCAGTCTTAAGTAGTGCAGGTATATTTGTAGCAATAGCCAAAAATACATTGTATGGGTTAAAATGATTGATTTCTCTTTCATGCCAAAAATCATTAGGATATTAAGTAAAGATCATGTTCCATGAAGATTGTAAATTTCCTACCGTAAATATAGTAATATGCATGGCTAAGAACTTAATTTGGACAAATTTAAAGGCCATTCTCTCAATATTTAGATTTTTATGTACCCTCAGATCCCAGATTTTCAAATAGCTGTATCTGGACCAAATATTGTCCTATCCTAACAATCTATCATACATCAATGGAAAGCTTATTTATTCAGCTTTCAGATGATTTATAAATCTCTATTTGAAAAAATTGACCCTTATGAGTGGTTTTGTGGTCCAGGGTCACACATATCTACTGTGATGGTGTGAATAAACAAAATGAGGAGCAATTGCATAAAAGATTTCCAATCAATGTATGTATAGGTCAAAAGGAGGACTAGGTACCTTAGAAGGGGGTCGCCATAGGATTCTTCCAAATGGTACACTGGAAATCAGAAACACGAAACTACAAGATCAAGGAAGTTATGTGTGTGTTGCAAGCAACGTCATTGGACGAGATGAGAAGGAGGTCCAACTAGAGGTCAAAGGTGTCTGGAAGAGTTTCTGCTTTAAAATTTTACTTAACATACCTATAACTTTTTGCTTTGTAGATTCTTGAGTCTCCAATTTACTTGTAAATATTTTATGTCTTGTTTAAAGACTAAACGTATTTTTATTTTATAGAGCCAATTAAAATCGTCCGTGCTCCACACAACACTGTAGTCATAAGAGGAAGCCTGGCTCGCTTTGATTGTAAAATTAAATTCGACCCGACTCTAGATGTCACCGTCACTTGGCTTAAGGACAAGAAGTTCCTAATCTTAGGAAGGAGGTAAACACAACAATTTGCATGATGGAAGTATCATTAATTATTCTAATGTTTTACTTGATTAAAAAAAATGCTTTGTGTCTTATAGGATGACAAAGGATGAGGATTCTCTGAGCATTGCTGATGTGTACAGAAGAGATGAAGGCATCTACACCTGCAGGGTTAAAAGTGAACTGGAGGATGTCACTGCCTCAGCCAAACTCACTGTGATGGGTACAGCACATAAAGTATACTCTCTCTATATATGTTTACAATATAAACATGAGCACATTATTGATATATAATTTTGCTTTTAGATCGTCCAGACCCGCCCAGTGACCTAGAGATATCGGACCCATCAGAGAGGAGCGTTAGACTCACCTGGGTACCAGGACTGAGCAACCACAATCCAATCAAAGGTACACAGATACACACATCCACACTAACATAGATGCAAACAATGACAAACCTTACAATGACGTAATTTTGAATGATTTTCTCTTTTAGAGTACCTGGTTCAATATACTGAAGATCTCCTTGCAGACTATTGGCTGCTGCCGAGCGGCTGGAAGAACCTGTCCAGCTACCCGGGGAACCTAAACTCTGTCATTTTACAGCTGACACCATTTGTAGAGTACAGATTTCGGGTCATCGCTGTAAACGGGATAGGTCCCAGTAAACCCAGCTGGGCATCTGAATACTACCAGACTGGAGGAGCTGGTAGGTCTCTGTTCTATTCTATTTTCCTGTTCAAAAGTTTGGGGTCGCTAAGATTTTTTGTCAATCACAACTACGATAAAGGTCCATTCATACCATAGTTGATAACTTTAATGATAGCAATAAATGTATCGTTTTTGCAGCATGTTCTTACAATAAACAATGTTATCATATGTTGGTATAGTTGTCATTTAATATAATTATCATTCTTGGTTTGAACAGGCCATTATTGTGAAATAATGTTACATTTTAGATTAGCTGCTTTCTATGTTTTATATATTTTAATGTTTAATTTATTCCTGTGATGGCAAAGCTTTTTAGCAATTTTTAGCATCATTACTCCAGACTTCAGTGTCACATGATCCTTTAAAAATTATTCTAATATGCTGATTTGCTGCTCAAGAAACATTTTTTAATTATTATCTTCAATGTTGAAAACTGTTGTGCTTATTAATATTTTATGAAAACCGTGATAAATATTTTTCAGAATAATTTTTGTATTTTTGCTTTTGTAACATAAATGTAATGTAATGTTACAAAATGTAATGTAAAACATGTAATGAATCCTTGCTGAATAACTCTATTCATTTAAAAAAAAAAACTTGAATGGTATATATTACAATTGAAGTCAAAAGTTTACATACACCTTGCAGAATCTGCAAAATGTTAATTATTTGACCAAAATAAAAGAAATCATACAAAATGCATGTAATTTTTTATGTAGTATTGACCTGAATAAAATATTTAACATAAAAGCCATTTACATACAGTCAACAAGAGAAAATAATGGTTGAATTAATAAAAATGACCCTGTTCAACCATTGACTTATTTTGTCTTCTGGGAAACATGTAAGTATCTTCTGCCGGTTCTGAAGGTCAGTACTAAATGAAAACAATATGATATTTAGGCAAAATAAGAAAAATGTACACATCTTCATTCTGTTCAGAAGTTTACACCCCCGGCTCTTAATGCATCATTTTTCCTTCTGAAGCATCAGTGAGCGTTTGAACCTTCTGTAATAGTTACATATGAGTCCCTCAGTTGTCCATAGTGTGAAAGGATGGATCTTAAAATCAAACAGTCATTGTTGAAAAGGGTTCAAATCCACAAAAATGCTGAAAGACCAAAGAATTTGTGGGACCTGATGGATTTTTCTGAAAGAACAGTGGGCAGTTCAACTGTTCAGGCCAAGTAAGGGACTCATAAACAATAAACAATCACTAAACAAACAAAAAAAGACACAGCCTTGGATCATTCAGGTAACAATACAGTATTAAGAATCAAGTGTATATAAACTTTTGAATAATGTCATTTTTAAAAATTCAACTTTTTTTTTCTCTTGTGGACTATATGTAAATGTATTTTATGTGAAATAACTTATTCAGGTCAGTACTAAATAAAAAATAACATCCATTTTGTATAATCCCTATTATTTTAGTAAAATAATTTACATTTTGCGGATTCTGCAAGGTGAATGTAAACTTTTGACTTCAACTGCATATTATATTACATTACATTGCATTGCATTGCATTGCATTGCATTGCATTATATTATATTTAATAACGTTTTGTGTCTTTAGTCCCTGATGCCATCCCAAGAAACATCAAAGGAATGGGAAGTGGAGTGTTCAGAAATAACATGGAAATCAGCTGGGAGGTGATGTATTGATGATTGATGGATGTTTGTTATTGATGTCATTTTAGTTATTTCAGTCATTTCAGTTGTTGACTGTGATGTAATCACAAGCATGTGATTCATATTAACTGTGCTGTTTTTGTTGTGTCTGAAGCCACTGGAGTACAGAGAATGGAATGGGCCGAAACTGGGCTACATGGTTTGGTGGAGACGAAGAGATTCAAGAGAGGAGTGGAAGAACTACACAACATACTGGTGGTGTAGCTACATCATCTATGACACAGACACCTTCACACCCTATGAGATTAAAGTTCAGGCTGTCAACTTCTTCGGCTATGGCCCGGAATCCCCTATTGTGATTGGCTACTCTGGGGAGGACCGTAAGTTCACATCTTCTTTATTAACCCTGAATTCTATTTAACATAGAGATCAGTGTTTTACTCATGTTGGGTTCTCTAACAGGTCCTGTTGCAGCTCCAACTGACTTGAGTGTGTCAGACATTGAGAGCACAAAGTTGACAGTTCACTGGGAACCAGTGGCACGGTCCGACATTATGGGGGAAATAAAGGAGTACAAAGTATGGTTTCTTAGTTGCACATGTAAGTTCATGTCCATGCAATAAATGATATGGGTGGCTGATTTAGCTGTGGTTTGGTTTCCCAGGTTTATTACTGGAGAGAGAGCAGTCGTCTGCCCTGGCACATTGTGAGCAGGAGGATTAAGACCAAGAGTTTTAAAGCTAATGGACCTCGTCTTTCTGGGACCCTGAATGGTCTTGTGCCGTATAGTAACTACAGAATGTATATTGTTGTGGCCAATAACCGCTACGAAGGTCCGCCCAGCAACACCATTGAGTTTCAGACACCTGAAGGAGGTATTAAATCATTCAGCTAACATTATCAAACACATACATGTCTTACATGCATCTTCCTTTTCTTCTCTAGTGCCCACGATTCCCAGATCGTTCAGAATCATGCATCGACACTATGACACCATTTATTTGGACTGGGAAGAACCTGCAGAACCCAATGGCATTCTAACTGGATATATTCTCAAATATCAGACATGTAAGTGTCCTTAATAACTTCTCATTACTTTTTTAAGCATTAGAGATACAAATCTGCTATTTTCTCTAGTGAACATCACTCTGAGTGACAGAATCCAGGTTGAATACATTCCTCCAAACATCACCTATTTCTCCCTGCGGAGATTTGACCGTTACACGCGATACAAGTTCTCACTGGCAGCACAAACTGAGGTTGGAGTTGGGGAGGCATTCACTGAGGAATCACCCCATTTTACAACTGAGGGTAATGTGTCTCTTTTGACATTCATGGGATCAATGTTCTGTAAACAACAATAAAATGATTCCTAACATATCTGCATGATTGGCTGTGTGCATAAACAGAACATACCCGGGATCAAGTGGACATTGTGACGCAGGGTTGGTTCATAGGCTTAATGTGTGCAGTTGCTCTCCTCGTTCTTATCATGCTCATAGTCTTTTTCATCAAGAGGAGCAGAGGAGGAAAGTACCCAGGTGCAGTATAAATTTACTTGAGACAAGTTACATATATTTCTTATACATTATTTATAGTATATGTGTCAAAACATTTTATTTATTTATTTTTTTTTAAAGTACGGGACAAGAAGGACTTTGCACTGGAGCCAATGGATGATAGAGAGAATGGAACGTTTGATTACAGGTGGCTTTCTGTTTAATTTTGAAAATGTTAAGCATTTTCTTAAAGGGGTAGTTCACTCAAAAATGAAAATTCTGTCATTAATTACTCACCCTCATGCCATTCCAAACCTGTAAGACCTTTGTTCTTCTTCGGAACACAAATTAAGATATTTTTGATGAAATGCCAGAGCTTTCTGACCCTGCATAGACAGCAACGCAACTGACACATTCAAGGCCCAGGAAGGTAGTAAGGACTAGGGCTGCCCCCTATTAGTCAACTAACCATTAGTCAATGAGAAGACTAATTTTATTAGTCATTTAGTTGCAGAAAAAAAAAAAACAGATCGTTAACGTCTGGTCTATGTGGTAATATAGTACATCAGGCAGGACATCCAAACACTCACCTATCATTCATCAACCTCAAATATGGCTTTTCATCTGAAAGATGTAAGTAGTAGCAACTTTACCATTGGCCGATCAATCTAATGTTAACCTAGAAAAAATGTGTGCTATTCAAGTGTCTGTACAGAGTGTGGAAGCTGAATAGTAGGCTAGCATGCTTCTTGCATGACAGATGGAGGCACTGGTCTGGTCATTTGCTCCTAAAATACTCCAACATTTTTGGTCATACGGACAAAAGTAATGCAAATTTCGAATCTGTAAAGACTTTGTTTATTTGTGTGCACTCACAATAACAACAAAACTTCGTGCTTTTGTAAAATAATGAAAGCAAACAGGATGCGCTTTCTGCAGTCTAGGTCTCTGTGAACTTGAGCGCATAACTTCGAAATTTTGTATATACTTGCCTTACAGACATGAAAAAAATATATCTATAGATAGCGAAATGTCTACTTTCAAATGAACCAAGTCAAATAGTAAAAAAATATTCTCCGATTATGTAATCTTCATGAGACATGCATACAGGCTCATCAGTACTGCGGATGACGAGTCATTGTTGCTGACTTCATCTCTTAAACTGAAAATGAAAGAGTTTATCAATAATTTATTAAAACGTTGATGCAGTCTCCTTCCTGTTTTTTCCAGACACATTCATAATTATTATATCTGGCTATGTAGGCAATTCAAGTAGGTTTATTAATAAACCTGCGATTCATTGTCAACTGATGCTTAAAATGAACGACAACTAGTCAACCAGAAAAATATTTAGTCAAAGGCCGCCCTAGGAAGGACATCGCTAAAATAGTCCATGTGACATCAGTGGTTAAACCGTAATGTTATGAAGCTACAACAATACTTTTTGTGTGCAAAGAAAACTAAAATAACAAATGAGCCTTGAATGACTGTTGTGTCGTCTATGCAAGGTCAGAAAGCTCTCGGATTTCATCAAAAATATCTTAATTTGTGTTGTGAGAATAAACAAAGATTTTATGGGTTTGGAACGACATGAGAGTGAGAAATTTGAGGGTGAACTATCACACTTTATTTTTAAGTGTTATACACTTACATAAAAACAGGATGTGGGATACACTAAAGGAAGAAAAATTAATCAATCCTATCATTATGTCATAACATAATCACATTAGCACAGGTTGATTTGGAGTATGTATTGTATACCACAATAATTGATCCATTTTCATCACTCCATCCGTCAAACATTTCTCACTTTTATTCCTCCTTTATTTTTGTTGTATGTCTTTTGCGATTGGACCACTGAAGGTCTCTTGAGAGGTATGATACATGTCATTCATAACAAGTTTTGACTTTATTTGTTTTCCAGTCTAACAATTAAACTATTTTTAAAGCTGTTTTTACACTACTGTTGAAAGTTTTGGGAAATTAATACCTTTATTCAGCAGGATGTGCTAAATTTTTTAAAAGTGACAGTATTTATGAACAAACAAAAGAGTTTGATTTCCAATAATGTATCAGTTTCCACAAAAATATTAAGCAAAACTGATAATAAATTGTTTCTTGAGCAGCAAATCAGCATATTAGAATGATTAATATTTCACAATATTATTGTTTTTGCAGTATTTTTGATCAAATCAGCCTTGGTTAGCATAAGACACTTCTTTCAAAAACATTTTAAAATATTCCCAACTGCAAAACTTTGAATGGTAGTGTATTATTTTATTGACTACTGTTGTCACGTTTTGTTTTGTACGTCATATTTATGTTTGCTGCTTCACATTATATTAACTGCGACTTTTTGGCTTCTATATCAGGATAACACGAGTGTCTACAATGCCCTATAGCAGGCGGTATGTATCTCTTTAAACTTTATTATGAGCATTGTTTGGAATAAAGAAGATGATCTTCCCTGTAAAATTAGACTCAGATGAATAATTTCCTTCTCAGTGAGGAAGAAAGTCGTCAGGGACGCAGTCAAGGTGCGATTGAGCACATTGGCAGGAGAACAAACAGTGACGACAGCCTCATGGAGTATGGTGAGGGCGAAGAGATCGAGTTTAACGAGGACGGCTCCTTCATCGGCGAGTACACGGGTGTCAGTAAGAGGAACATTGACAGGAGCCCGTACCATGACAGCTCTGAGCCTACGTCTCCTGTGGCCATCTACTCTTTTGCTTAGAGCTCATGGTGGATGAACCACCTTTACACAGATGGACTTGACCTCAAAACACACAACACAAGATTATGATCCGTTTAACCTGTCGGACATGTGTAGAGGTAAAACAGTAAAAGTACCAATCATATTTGTTTTTCAAATCCACAAATCATGCGAGAGGAAGCCAAGCAAAGATGCCTTGATGTGTTTATCATGTTGATAAGAAGACTGAAAAGAAACGGCTGATGGAAGCTTGAACAAGCTCATGTTCATTTTATAAAATAACATTCAGGATCATTCCACACAGATTTACTTAGACGTATGAAGAGATGTTGAGCATCAAGAACTCCCACAGTGCTTTGTTGTTTAACCAGTGTTTGATCTCACTGATAGTTGCCACTAATTCTTGTATATTTTATTTTTCGATAGCATCATTTTTACTTGTATTTATGTGTGTTTGCTGTACTGTAGGTCACATTAATGGACTACAAAACATTTATTCTCACACGAAATACAATCTAACCCCTCGCTGCTTATGGTGTACATGTTTTTGTATATTTTTTGAGAACTATCAAAAGTGTTGTAGTGCTTCAGTTATTAAAATGGATCAAGTGAATGAATGTCTTTGTCATAACTGAAGTGAAGTTCACAGCAGTTCACAGTGGCAGACTTATCTTCTAAGTCTTCCCTATATTACAGATTTGTGAGAGGAACAGTCCAAAATGTATAATCTTGCCTTCTCCGCAGCTCACATCTAACCCACATACGCGTTTGAACTTAATGAGAGTAAGTAAACAATAACGATATTTTCATATTTGTGTAAACTCACTTTAAATGAGGCTGATATGCCAATATTCTCCATTAGAGGGCAGAGTGAACTGACTAGGTCCTCAACATGACCTCTAACGCAAGCATGGACACAAATATTGAGAAACCACAGTGTCTGTAAATTGTAGGCTATATTATGTTTCGTTTATCATCACGAAACAGACATAAACATGTCTAACAGCAGTGCTGATAATCATGTAAATTTACAGTCAGGATAGTACAAGTTCAGAGATTTATGTCTGAGTCGCTCGCATTTCTTATGCTAAACAAAGAACGTTGTATGATTTCCTTATGATATGTAGTTATGTAATATTCATAATACAGCATTATGTGCAGTTAAGGAAATTCACAATTAGGGAAGTGAAATGTATAGGTTAATTTCTGGTATCCACTAACATTTTGGCCCTATAATTCTTGGGGGAAAAAGTTACGTTTTTCACGTTTTTAGCATTCTATCAAAATAGACAGATTTAACTATTATGAATACATATTGACCAAGCTCAGGGACTCAAAAAATAATAATTATGGGTAGTTTGTTTAGACACTGGCTGTGAAAATATTCCACCATGTTAAGGACATATAGATAAATATCAGAAAATGTTAATAATGTAAATGCTAATCAATAATGATGCCATGAGAGTATTTTTTATTCTTGAAACAATAACAAAACAATTATTGATTAATAGAATATGTCTTGACTGTTAAGAACTGGTACTTTTTCTATGCCAATTTTTGCCTACGGTATAGCAAATAATACAACAATTTTGCTCAATATATATATGCTGTTAATGCTCCTCACCTCACAAAATAATATATTTAAATTTGCTGTCAAATTATTATTTAAAATGACTTAATAGGGTGGAACACCAGTGTTAAAAAGTTTTAACAGTGGATGAGCTTTCCACTGTCCTGCATGGTTTGCCATCTGTAATGTGTGGAACTGCACCTATATAGAATATCGATTCAAAACAATACTCTAACAGTTCTCTGTTCAGGTGGCTATATATTTACAATATAAAGAGGACAGACAGAAGTATTTGTTTTATTTATAATTGATTAAAATATAGATCCCGTAATTCATTTGGATTTACTAGATGGATTTGAAGCCTGAAGAGAAGGTGCTCATACTGGATGTGTTGATACCAAGAGCAATGTAATGTAACTGAGTCCAAGATTTGTAGTAGGAACTAATGGTACATTATATTGCTGCCTGAAAGTTGTGATTCATAGATAAAAAAATCTTCCTCTTTCATATCCCCCCTCTGCTCAGTCTTCCTTCCTAGTCTAGATTTCTAATAAACCTGTTATTATACACTATGAATATTGTTGTCTTTTATCGCAGTATGTTTATGTTCCTTTATGTTTTAGTTCCTCTCTGCGACGGTCCATTTGTTAAATGTAATGTGTGATAACATGCAGGGCAGATGACAGGGAACAGCTATTTAGGGAAATTCCTGTGTGTTCTTGTTTTTGGTTAATCATTAGTATTATGCAGGGAGTTCTGTATGTTGGGGGTTATATAAACAATAACTTCTGTCTTTCATACAGCAGTAGCAGAAAGAGTTTCTTGACTGATACGACCATCACATTATGATGATCAAATTCATTTTTCTAGCTGGTAAGTGATTGTTGATCTTACAGAATTCATTTTTAAGAGTTTGATTGGCTTGGAGTGTTTTATATGTTAACATTTCTTTTTATCTTGTTTCAGGCTTTTCCCTGGTATTGTGTCACTGCGGTAATTTTTTTTAAATTTGTTGATTTATTCCTAAATACTATATATACTATATTACCAAAAGTATTGGGACACCCCCTTCTAATGAACAAGTTTGGCTATTTTAGTAATTTAGAGTACTAATCTTAATGCTAAAGCATATAATGATATTTGGACAGGATCCTTTTTTATTCTGACATGACAATGTATAAGGCAAGGTTCATAGAGAAATGTTTGATTCAGTCAGTGTGGAAGAACTTGACTGGTCTGCATAAAGCCATGCTCTAATCCCAGCTGAACACCTCTGGTGTGACTTTAAACGCAGACCTTGAGCCAAAAACTCAGACTAAACACTAATGACTTGTGCATATGGGTACAGTAATTTTAGACACTTCCAAAACTGAAGCAACAGAGACAGAAATAATTTTTAAATACATAATTAATAATTGTATATTATGTTACTATATGTGTTTATTTATTTTGTATTTATTTTAGGATGGGCCTCCCAACTCGCATGCTATTTCACAAACTGGTCTCAGTACAGACCTGACGGTGGCAAGTACCTGCCAGACAATGTGGATCCATACCTGTGCACTCATTTAATTTACGCTTTTTCCATTATTAATCATGACAATAAGTTGACCACTTATGAATGGAATGATGAAACTCTCTATGAATCTTTCAATGGACTAAAGAAAAAGTATGTGCTATCTGATGTTTTGTTTGTGAATGCATTTGGTAAATGGATAGAATGCATTATGCAGTTTTAAAAATTGTTAATGTACAGCAAATAATGATACCAATATTTGACTTGACAGAAATCCAGACTTGAAAACTCTTTTGGCTGTCGGAGGATGGAACTTTGGCACAGCTCAGTAAGATTTTGAAAATTTGAATTTTGAAGGATGTGTTAAACACAACTGTGTTTATTTTAATCTTTATGGAACTTCTTATCAGGTTTACTACCATGGTGTCGATGTCAGAAAACAGGCAGACGTTTATTCAGTCTTCCATCAAATTTCTGAGGAAACATGGCTTTGATGGTCTGGATCTGGACTGGGAGTATCCGGGTTCCCGTGGAAGTCCTCCAGAAGACAAGCAAAGGTTCACTCTGCTCTGTAAGGTACTCCAGTATTTACAGATTTCTTTAAAAAAAAAAAAAAAAAATTATATATATATATATATATATATAGACCTTGATCCACTGCAAATGTGTGACTCTAACAGGAGCTCTTGGAAGCTTACCAGGCAGAGCATGTTGCCACTGGACGCCCCAGACTCATGCTCACTGCTGCAGTGGCTGCTGGGAAAGCAACCATTGATGCTGGTTATGAAATTGCAGAAATTGCCAAGTATGTCTTCTAAAGAGTTTTTGTTCAATTATAAATATGTAGTCTGGCCAAAACCCATACAATCATCCTCATTATTTGCTTGAATGTCTCGAGTCTGAGTCGATGACTATAAACTTGTGTTTACCTTCTGGTAATGCAGGTATTTGGACTTCATTAATGTGATGACCTATGACTTCCATGGCTCATGGGAAGGTGTCACCGGGCACAACAGTCCTCTGTACCCTGGCTCTGGAGACACAGGAGACAGCATCTACTTAAACACTGTAAGAAGGCATTATATCTTACTGTATTTTCTTAACTTCTGAAATATAACAGCATGTATAACATGATTGTGAGCAGTGGTGTAGTGGAGGGTATATGCAGGTATACAGTGTATACCCACTTCTTTATCAGGCGGCTTTGCGTATACCCGCTTCTAATACCCTCCGATGCGCATCATTCAGTAGTGTCCTGCATTAGCCAAATTCATGACTGTCCACCACATCCAGTCATATGTGAATAAATGCAAATATTCACTAAAAACACCCAGTAAAGATACGGTCAGGACCGTGGCACCGGCTTGCTTTGAAATATGTTTGATGATTGCGCCTGATGCGCCCGCTCTGTCTCTCAAGGGAGGCACACAAGTTGAAAAAGTACTAATTATTAATGATTACTGATTTTAATCAGTTTATAATACCAAAAACAATACCTTACAAATAAAAAGAAGCAGGTTTTTACAATTGAAATGTCTTAAACCAGTAAACCCCTGTAAATTTTTCTGTCAAAGGATCCAGTAAACGAAATAGTTCAAATAGTAAGTTTAAAATGGCTCTAACACAGAGAAAACCCGACCGATTTCATCAGAGATTGCGGAGAGTCTGGGTTTTTATTTTTGGTGGCAGGGGGAAATGAAGGGACCGCTACACCACTGATTGTGAGTGAAACTGTGAGTCATTGCAAATAACAAGAAGCTGAAAACTTGCAACAGGAGATAAATGTTTGTTCATGACAATGCAGGATTTTGCAATGAAATACTGGAAAGACCAGGGGACTCCTGTGGAGAAGCTGAGGATGGGGTTTGCAACATATGGGAGAACATTTCGCCTGCCTTCACTGTCTGCAGCCAGTGGAGTTGGAGCTTTAGCTAATGGTCCTGGATCAGCTGGAACATACACCAGAGAGGCCGGATTCTGGTCCTATTATGAGGTCTTACCGCAACCTAAACACATGCACTTACATTATAGTATGTTATTTGACTGTGCAAAATAAAATCAGAAGAGTTATGGACCGATGTTCTCCCATCAGGTCTGTACTTTTCTTCAAGGAACCACTGTGCAATGGATTGATGATCAGAAAGTTCCTTATGCAACTAAGGGACAGGACTGGGTAGGATTTGACAACAAGGAAAGCTTTCAGACTAAGGTAAAAATGTCATAAAGGTTGGAAAATAGATAAATTGTAATGCAGCACTCATGCTCGAAATAACTAGATCTGGTCTGTGTCAGGTGAATTACCTGAAGGAGAACAGGTTTGGAGGAGCTTTCGTCTGGGCTCTGGATCTTGATGACTTTACAGGACAGTTCTGTGGGCAGGGCAGATACCCTCTCATTGGACATCTCCGTACACTTCTTAACAATGGTACATCTCAAATCTTTTTAAAAACCCATTTTGCCACAAAAGGCAAAAAGTCATGCTTTGGTAAAACATAATTATGAGATTAAAAGTCTATAAAAAAAACTTCATTATAATGAATGAGAATTTAAAATGATGATGAACGAAGTTATAAATTAGGAGACAAAAGTCAAAATTGAGATTCACAATTATCATGATGACTAAGCATCAGATAATTTCAGCTTCTTATGTCATTATTATTATTTTGACATTTTATGGCATAATTATGATTTTTAGGATTTTTTTTTCTTATGTGCGACAATGACTGACTGAACATTATTTTTTTGCTTTTTGCTACTCTCCTTAAATGAATACATGTACAGTTGAGGTCCAAAGCTTACATACACCTTGCAGAATCTGCAATATGTTAATTATTTTACCAAAATAAGAGGGATCATACAAGATGCATATTATTTTTTATTTAGCACTGACCTGAATAAGATATTTCACATATGTTTGCATATAGTCCACAAGAGAAAATAAGTGAATTTATAAAAATGACCCTGTTCAAAAGTTTACATACACTTGATTTTTAATACTGTGTTGTTACCTGAATGATCCACAGCTGTTTTTGTTTAGTGATAGTTCTTCATGAGTCCTTTGTTTGTCCTGAACAGATAAACTGCCCACTTTTCTTTAGAAACATGCTTTAGGTCCCACAAATTCTTTGGTTTGTCAGCATTTTTGTGTATTTGATCCCTTTCCAAAAATGACTGTATGATTTTGAGATCCACCTTTTCACACTGAGGACAACTGAAGGACTCATATGCAACTATTACAGAAGGTTCAAATGCTCACTGATGCTTCAGAAGGAAAAATGATGCATTAAGAGCCAGAGGGAGAAAACATTTGAATTTGAAGATCAGGGTAAATTTAACTTATTTTGTCTTCTGGGACACATGTAAGAATCTTCTGTAGTTTCTGAAAGGCAGTACTAAATGAAATAAAAAAAAATTATATTTAGGCAAAATAAGAAAAATTTACACATCTTCATTCTGTTCAAAAGTGTACACCCCTGGCTCTTAATGCATTGTTTTTCCTTCTGAAGCATCAGTGAGTGTTTGAGCCTGTAATAGTTGCATATGAGTCCCACAGTTATAGAAATATTGATTTGACTTGAAATTGGTTTCTAATGGTTAATTAAGTGTACATAATCTTAAAACTGCTGCTAATAATTCCCCTTCCAGATTTCCCTCCAAATACAACATCTGTCTCTCCAAATACAACACCTGCTCCTCCAAATACAACACATGAGCCTGGCAAGACCCCAACTACAGCATCTACTGCTGTATCTCAGGCCACAAGATCTCATGTTGTCCCGACAGCTCCCTCAGAGTTCTGTGCTGCCAAAGTTGACGGGTTATACGTAAACCCAGATGACCCGACGACCTTCATTCAGTGTTCTAATACCAGGACCTTTGTACAGAGTTGCCCTGCAAAGACTGTCTTCAATCCTAACTGTTTGTGCTGTGACTGGCCTTAGAATTAACCTCATGTTGTTATTGTTCCACTTCTGCAAAGGAAATGTGTAGAATTTTGGTCATTTTTCCTAATACTATTTGGTGTCAGTAGTGGCATCATAATTTCACAGATGTTTTCTGTTTACTATTTCCATAAAATACTGTGCTAAATTTTGTTGTGACTTTAAAAGGAAGCATAGTTTAACTTGCCTGATTAAAACTTACCTTGATAAGCACTAATTTTCCATTGTTTTACATTTAAAGTGGGACTGCTTTGGTAACTATTCATCACTCATTTATGATCCATTCATTATCATAATGCCCATTTGGTTTAATTTATCTAATTTATTCATTATCTTATGGACTTTCAAAGAGCTCAGTTGAGGTGTAATTGTGTTTAGTAATGCTTTAGGGTTTGTTTATTTTGTCATTCAGGCAATGAACTTACAGTAATTTGGCTGTGCTAATCATTACTTATGGCAAATGGAATGACAAAAATCACTACTTAGAGGTCAGGGTGATAAGGTTTGAATAAAAATACATAATGTATGACATAAAGGTGAATAACTGATAACACAATTGTTATTTTTGTGTGAAATACTCCTCTAGAGTGAAGAAGGTGTGAAAAGCAAAAGTTCATAGTTATCAGAACTGTATCCTAGACTGAATGAATCATTAATGTAATCCATTACATACTCATTTAAGGTCTTTTTTAGATTATTAAATTGTTCTAAATAGGATAATCTTGATATAAAATACGACAAATAAAAGAAAAGAAAAAGGAAATATATTCCATTAATTGTTTTTAACAACATGATGTCCATTAAACATTACATATGTCAAGGTTTCCCAAAGTGGGGTTCATGAAGAAACTGCAGGGGGTTTGTGAGTTTAATGAAAAGCTAATAATCTTTCAAAAAGTGTTGGAATCTCTGGTTCTTCAGCTTTTCAGAGTAGTTTTTCTTAGCCACTCTGATCTCCTTAAATAAATCTACAAATGGAATGATGGCACACTTTTCAGATCCTTGAAGCCTGAAGAGCAGGTGATTAGACCGGATGTGCACTGAATTTGTTGACACCGGTAGCAATGTAATGTTACTAAGTCAAAAATTTGTAGGAATTAATGGTGCGTTATATTGCTGCCTGAAAGTTGTGCTTCCTCAAGAAAAAAAATCGTACTCTTTCATTTCACCTCTGTTCTATCTTGCTTCCTAGTTTAGATTTATAATAAACCTGGCAATATTGTTGTCTCTATAACCATATGTTTATGTTTGTATTTAAGTGCTAAATGCATAGATGGAAATGTAAGAATATTTGACTTTTTTGTGACATATTTCTATTTGAAGTTTGGATCAGTATAACTTTCTTTCCATAAGTATGTGACAGAAGACTGAACTTATGACTTATGTTAATTTAAAGACTTATGTTCTTGACTCACTGAACTGAGTAATTGAGGTTTCAACAATGGAACAAACACTCCTACAATTACAAAGCACCATTACAAATGCAAATGTGATAATATCCAGGGCAGATGACAGGGTTAAGATATTTTTGGGAAATTCAGTCCTTTTGTGTTTCATTTTTAATAATGGTACAACTCTATGTCTAAATAAAACCCATTTTTGCCACAAAAAAGTCATTCTTTGCTAAAACGTAATCATTTAGATAATGAGATACTAAGTTATAATCATGAGACAAAAAGTTATGAGATAAACCAGTATCATTGGGAGGTTTAAAATATCGTATCTTTTTTATAATAATTTTAATGTTATGATGTATCTCGTATATTTGAGTTTTTATGTCATAAATAAATGATAAATCATTATAATTAATACTGTGATTGCCTTTTTAAGTACAATAATTATATAAAGAATAGATCATACAGTCAGTTCTGCCAGTTTATTTTGTGATAATGACTGATACAATATCCCAGTTATTACATGGCTACCTTAATTACATAAATACGTGAAAGTGAAATACTGACTTGAAATTCGTCAGTCATTGTCCATATCCTGTACATGAACCTAAAGCTTCTGCTAAGAAACAATAGTCCATTACAGTGTACAAATATAAGGTTATACCCAAACCCAGATGACCCGCCAACCCTACTGCTGGCCCCGATGGGACCATTCACAATCCAACTGCACAACTGTTTTCAACATTGATAATAATCTGAAATGTTTCTTGAGCAGCAATTCAGCTTTGATCACAGCAATCAATTACATTTGAACAGATGTTCACATAGAAGTTACTTTAAATTATAATATTTCACTGTATTTACTGCTTTTTTGATCAGCCCTACAAGCACACTGTAATTTAAAATTGCTTTTTAAACAATTTTTTGAAGATAAATTAATGTTTTTCCCAAATTGTGAACAAGAAGCTGGAAACATGCAACAGGAAATAAGTAATTGTTCATGACAACGTAGGATTTTGCAATGAGATACTGGAGAGATCAGGGGACTCCTGTGGAGAAGCTGAGGATGGGGTTTGCAACATTTGGGAGAACATTTCATCTAGTGTCTGCGGCCAGTGGACTCGGAGCTTCAGGAAATGACACTGGATCAGCTGCAAAATGCACCAAAGAGGCTGGATTGTGGTCCTATTATGAGGTCTTACTGAATGCACTTACATTATAATGTTATTTCATTGCGCAAAAAAAAACAAAATGGACCAAAATGATCCCATCAGGTCTGTACGTTCCTTCATGGAGCCACTGTGCAATGGATTGATGATCAGAAAGTTCCTTATGCAACCAAGGGACAGGACTGGGTGGGACAACAAGGAAAGCTTTGCGACTAAAGTAAATATGTCTTAAAGATTTAAAAAATATGCCAAATGTAATGCAGCTCTAATGTTATATATGAAATAATATGATCTGGTCTGTGTCAGGTGAACTACCTGAAGGAGAACAAGTTTGGAGGAGCTTTTGTCTGGGCTCTGGATCTTGATGACTTTACAGGACAGTTCTGTGGGCAGGGCAGATGTCCTCTCAATGGACATCTCCGTACACTTCTTAATATTGGTACCTTATATCTCAGTGATATCTTAAATATCTTAATGAAACCCATTTTTGCCACAAAAGACAAAAAAAGTATTGCTTTGGTAAAACAATTATAACAAAGTTGAAACGATGAGACATAATTGTGAGAAAAAAAAATCTAAGTAATGCAATAAATCTTCAGGAGAACAATGTTATTTTTATAATACTTTTATAATGTTATAATTATGACTCTGTATCTCATAATTTCCACTTTTAATCTCATAACTGACTTAATATGCCATAATTTTTGACTTGACCTTTTATGCCATTATTTTTTTTTCCTCAAGTGGCAAAAATGGGCTTCCATACATACCTGATACATCATTACAATTAATTGTGACTGCTTTTTAAGTACAAAGATTATATAAAGAATAGATCATCCACAGTCAGTTCTGCGTCAACCTGTCATGGTTTATTTTGCGATAGTAAGGGTCATAAGGGTCAATTTTTTGAAACAGATTTATACATCATCTGAAAGCTAAATAAATAAATAAACTTTCCATTGATGTTGTTAGAAAAGGACCATATTTGGTTGAGATACAACTATTTGAAAATCTTAAATCTGAGGGTGCAAAAAAAATCTAAATACTGAGAAAATCACCTTTAAATTTGTCCAAAGGAAGTTCTTAGCAATGCATATTACTAATCTAAAATTAAGTTTTGACATATTTACATTAGGAAATTTACTAAATATATTAATGGAACATGATCTTTACTGAATATCCTAATGATTTTTGGCATAAAAGAAAAATGGATGATTTTGACCTATACAATTAATTTTTTCAACAGAATCCCATACTGCAAAAAGAAAATGTGTGGAATTTTGGCAATATTTTTTTTACCATTTGGGGCCAAAATTTTCACACTTTATCTTTAAGTGTTGTGTTCATTTCTTTAAATTGAATAGACAGCCAATGATTTAATACTACTTTCTTTAAATTAATATGCTACATTTGTGTCTTAGAAAGAAGAATATCTGTCTAATTTGTGTGAATAAAACTAAGCATTAATTGTCTGCATTTGTGATGTTTCTAAACATATTTTTAGAAAAGTTTATATATATATAACACCAATTTATGTTTGTATTAAAACATTTATTAATTTAAACTTGAAATGAAAAATTAAAATTAACCTTGAAATTTCTAAATAATTAATGCAAAACATTTACAGTAATTTTCAGTCTTGGCACAGACCATTTCAGTGCAAAAATTACTAAGGATTCAAAGTAACATTCAAACAACCAAATGACAATAACCTTGTGTTGAGCTACAAGTGATATCCAGTGGTAAATGTTTATAGAGCCAGTCTAAACCTTGGCCCAAAATGCAAGCTTTGAAAATGTAACAGTGCTAACCTTAACCTGCATAAATTCTGAATGAATAGAAACACTATAAAGGTAACTACAGAAAGAGCATTTGATAATCTGTTTGAGGAAATTCTCTCAGAAACTTAGTCCAAAACACCTAAGCAGCATGTCTGACAAAGTAATGTTAGAAATATTAACCTCAGTCAAGCTCAGTCAAGTCCTTTGCACCCATAAACAATTTCAAAAAGTGACAAAACTACTGAAAATTGTATTCATCTTGAAAACTATTCATCGCTCATTATCATTCATTACCGTAATGCCCATTTTGTCTGATTTATAGCTTGTTTTCTTTTTCTGTGTACAGTATCTAAGGACCTCAGATAAATTATAACAGAGTTAGCAATGCTTCATGGTGTTTTTGGTCATGGTCAGGGTTGCTTTGTCCTTCAGCCAACAAATGTAATAATTCTGCTGGACTAACTGGCAAATACAACAACAGCGATTAATTTGAAGTCAGGGTGGTAATACAGTTTAAACAGAAATACATACAATAAAGTTGAAGTCAAAAGTTTACATACACCAGAATCTGCAAAATGTTGATTATTTTACCAAAATAAGAGGGATCATACAAAATGAATGTTATTTTATTTAGTACTGACCTGAACAAGATATTTCACATAAAAGATGTTTAGATATAGTCCACAAGAGAAAAAAAATAGTTTACATACACTTGATTCTTATAATGTGTTGTTACCATTAAGAGCCAGGGGTGTAAACTTTTGAACGGAATGAGGATGTGTATATTTTTCTTATTTTGCCTAAATATCTTTTTTTTTTCCATTTAGTACTGCCCTTCAGAAGCTACAGAAGATACTTACATTTTCTCCAGAAGACAAAATAATTGTAATTTACACTTATCTTTAAATTCTAAAAGTTTTCACCCCCCAGATCTTAATGCATAGTTTTTTCTTTTCTAAAGCATCAGTGAGCATTTAAACATTCTGTAATAGCTGCATATGAGTCCCTCAATTGTCCTTAGTGTGAAAAGAGGGATCTCAAAATCATACAGTCATTGTTGGAAAGGGTTCAAATACACAAAAATGCTGGAAAACCAAAGAATTTGTGGAACCTGAAGGATTATTCTGAAGAACAGCAGGCAGTTTAACTGTTCAGGACAAACAAGGAACTCATGAACAACTATCACTGAACAAAAACACAGCTGTGGATCATTCAGGCAACAACACAGTATTAAGAATCAAGTGTGTGTCAAATTTTGAAGACATTTTTATAAACTCAACTATTATTTTCTCTTGTGGACTAGATGTAAATGTCTTCTATGTGAAATATCTTATTTAGGTCAGTACTAAAGTACCCAAGTACCTCTTATTTTGGTAAAATAATTAACATTTTGCAGATTCTGCAAGGTGTATGTAAACTTTTGACTTCAACTCTATGTATGCAGTGTAACATTATGCTTGTATACATACTGTATGTCTAAAGTAACACTGGATAAAAGCATCCGCCAAATGCATGAATGGATGCCCATTCCCTGCTGTCAACACCTGGCAACCAACGAACTCGTGTTTAAACTCTACCCTGTATCAAATTAAGAATCTTTATGACTGAAATGTTTCACAAGCTTCAGTTCTTCATTGTGGTTCCTTTAAAGCTACATTCATTTTATTCACGTTTTCAATTCATACCTGCTAAAACAAAGCTCCCTGAGCTTAGTTTCTAAAACTTCTAAAAAGTGTCTCAAGATCAGTGTAAGTAACATCCCACCATTTACAGCTCATGCTGGCTGCTGTGAGGTGGAGGCAACTTTCTGATGTCATTATTCTGGATGAGCTGGAAGTAGAACAGCACAATCTCTTCATAGTTCTGAATGGAGATTCTCTCATTCACACCATGAAATCTAAAGGAAGAACATGAGTGTTTAATCATAGAAACACAAGCATGAGTACAAAGAGCATTTCTTCTGTGTCTTACCTCTGAGGATCACCTGGTTTGAACCATGATGGAGCAAAGCGGTATGTATCTTGGGTGATGTCCTTGTAGTGACGGCTGTCAGTGTTGCCAACACAGATACCTGTGAGAGAGGAAATCATAGAGCAGCTTGAAGTAGCTCTTCACAAACCAATGATGTATGTAAGAGGTGCTTGAGCAGAAATGCATCACTTGACGTACCAGGGGCCACTGTGAGCTGAGGAAACATGCTCTGCACCGTTTTCTTTATTATCTGGAAGCCAAATGCCTGCTCATCATAGGAGCTGATGGGCAGCGGGTCAAATCCATTGACCAGCTCTACCTTCACACGCTCATCTGATACAGTTGACTCAACCAATTCAAGAACCTAAAAAAAGACAAGAGAATAAACTACAAAATGGTTCAGACTGAACAAAATTCTGTCATTATTTACTCACTAAATTATTATCTAAATTATGAATTTTCCTTTTTTGCAGATCACTAAAGAAGATACTTAGACAAACACAAACTGCTTAGAAAAAAAACAAAATTAGACATTTTTCAAAGTATCTTCTTTTGTGTTCCACTGCAGAAAAAAAGTCACACAGGTTTGGGATGACATAAGGGTGACTAAATGTTGAAACAATTTTAATTTTCGGGTGAACTACCCTTCTAGAGTTAATCATTTTTTTAATCAAAGTGATTCTTAAGAAGCTATTTGGTGTGAAGCAGGTGTAAAGAGCAAAAGTTAATAGATGAGCTATCAAAAGTATAAGCTAGACTGAATGAGTCATTGTTGTGGCTACAGCATGACCTCTCACCTCCTGCAGAGTTTGGGCTGAGTGGATACGGAAATTGACAAAAGCTTCGGCGTATGACGGGATTATGTTAATCTGTCAGAGAAAGAGAAATAATCAGATCTCCATTCATGCTACTTTGTGGACCACAACAAAAAAAGAGAGGCCCACCTTTACACCCGAGTTAAACATTGTGACAGCAGTCGTGGTCCTCACAAAAGCATTTGTGTCAGGTTTTCTCTCCATCACTCTGCATATAAAAAGTACAATGTAAGTAAGCCGTTTTCTGTGAATGTATGAGAGTTTTGGTTCATTAGCCGCTATAGGGAAATAACGAGAAGAATAAAGTGCAGTAAACCTAAAACTGTTTGCACAACAAACCAGTGTGTTCATAATTAAGGTAATACAGTAAAATAATATGGTACCACACCAGTTTGCAATATCAAGCAGCAAAATAAGCTGTTTTGTACAGCTAAAGATAGCTAGAAGCAAATGACACAGAAGCCAGAAGCTTAATATTTTTGTGGGAACCGTGATTCAGTTTTTCAGGATACTTTGATGAACAGAGTTAAAAAAAAAAATATTTTGCAACATTATGAAACATCTTCACTGCCACTTTTGATCAATTTATTGTGCCCTTGCTGAATAAAATCATTACTGACATATCTAACAAGCTTTTTATATGAAAGCAGGATGGAATCTTATGCATTTTATTTTTTCCCAAATTTCATTTAATTTTTTTTCAAAATTCCATTTTATTGTTTACATTTTTCTGGACTCCTTTTTTATTGGTAAAATCAAATTTTATTAATCAAAATAATGTCTAATTAATTAAAATCATGAAACTTACACAATTCAACATCAATTACTATTTGTTTGTCACCTTATGTTTTATTGTTAGCAAATTCTCGTTTTTTGCATGTAGCAAACAGTCTTAAATAGTAATAAATAGTCTTTTTGCGGCTTAATATTTACAGATACTAGTCCATATCGTTGATTTACGTGTACTGACCTACTTTTGATTAACTGATCACAGGAAGGAAAAAATATAAAAATATTCCATAAATATTATTATTAATTTTGTTTTTTTCTGAAAAAGCATTAATGTAGAAATAAATCCTGTATAAAATAAACTTTAATATGACATTAGTTACTGTAGTGAGCATTAAGGTAACCAATATGAACTACCTGCTGAGTAGTGGAGAAAACAGCCACAGGTTAGACATGATGAATCTGAGAGGCAAACCAAACTACAAAAGAAAATGAAGAGAAATGATTTTCATGTATACATAAAGCGATCAGTGTTTCAAAAAACGTGGCCTGTAAAATCCTCAGCTTGTAGCGTTACCTTATGGGCCAGGTGTTCAAATGTGCCACGCTCAGGACCATAACCAAACAGCCTGGGCATCGGATTTTCCTCCAATCTGAGAAAAGATATTACCAAGTACAATATAGCTTAAAGGAATAGTTCACCCAATAATAAAAATAGTGTCATTAATTACTCACCCTCATGTCGTTCCAAACCCTTAAGACCATCATTCATCTTCAGAACACAAATTAAGTTATTTTTTATAAAATTCGAGAGCTCTCTGACACAACTAAAATGTTTCCAGACCCAAAAGCATAGTAAGGACATCAGTAAAATAGTCCATGTGACATCAGTGGTTCAACTTTAATTTTATAAAGCTACAAGAATACGGTTTGCATGCAAAGAAAACAAAAATAACTTTATTCATAATGACAGAAGATGTGATTTGGAGAAGAAGAGTTAGTCGTTATAATAAAGTTGTTTTTTGTTTGTTTTCTGTGCGCATAAACAGCATTCTTATAGCTTCATAAAATTACGGTTGAAACACTGATGACTATTTTATCAATGTCTTTACTACCTCTCTGGGCTTTGGATAAATTTCAGTTGCATTGCTGTAGGGCTGTACTAGAATAGTCGAATATTTGAATATTCGTTCGGTGGGTTGGCATTCGATTTTCAATTCTGAGATTCGAATATTCCTTTTTTTTTCTTTCTTTTTTTTTAAACACGTGACTTCCCCCGCGAACAGTTCTCATTCGCGCTTGAATGGCCCAGAACAGGAGGGGGAGAGCTGTCAGCAAGCCACGGAGAAAAGAGTGTACTAGTGTCACTATAGTTTGCAACCTGGTTGTGATTTATTTTAAAGTTTGAAATATAAAGAAATATTTTTGTTAATTGAAATGTGAGCTGTCTAGCCTGCCTAACAGAGCATGTGAGCGGAGCACCGAAGCCTCTGAGACACACTGCCTGCGTGGCGGGCGTGGAGCAGGTTTGTTACGTGACTGCTGCGGAAAAAATCCGCTTCACTTCTATTCTGTCACGGGGTCGCGGTTGCGGTGTGGTTGGACCGCACCTGATATAAGCGCGTATTCCGCAGACAGTGTGGCTGCTCTAATCTGTTAACATAGGCGCAGAAAGAAAAATCAACACGCAGCAAATCCGCGACGTGTCCGCCACGCAGCCTATATCCTATAAAGAACTCACAGCAACAGTTATAAAGCCTAGATGTGTTATATAGCCTAATTTGCGCGCATTGGGGAATCGCTCTATAGTATTAAAATTGCGTTTTAATTTCGGTTTCTTTTTAACTATCGCGTAAAACTCTTGGGGGCATGAACGTGCATTCTAAGCGCGTCTACAGGCTTTGTTATAATGAGAGGATTAATTAGCTTGCAGAACTCAGGACTGAACAAAAAATCCGGCATTTTGAGCGGTGAGTGGATTCTGACTGATCAAGGCAAACACAGATGGAGTCTGGTGTGAGGCGGCTGCCGTTTACTTTCGTTTTGTTAATGTTTATTTTGTTATTAAAGTACATTTGCATTTTCCCGCATCCTTCCCAGAGTCTTGAACTTCGTTACATACATGTATACATCTTCCGGAAATCATCCTGGCGACCTATTTTTTTAAGTCCCTCGACCCACCCGATGGTTCCCGACATAATACAAATGCAAACAACACAGCGATTTCTGCCTTTATAATATGCTTAGCCCCTCCCTCCGAAGCTTCGAATATTCGATATTGATTACCACCGAAGCTCCGAAGCGCAAAAAATGGTATTCGAATCATGGAATTCAATCATCTTCGGAACACAATTTAGGATATTTTGGATAAAACCGGCAGCTTTTTGACTGTCCCAAGTAAACAACACTGTCAAGGCCCAGAAACATATGAAAGACATCAAAATATTCCATCTGCCATCAGTGGTTCAACCATAATTTTACAAAGCTATGAGACAACTATTTTGAAAACGTTTTTCATAGGTTTCTGGGCCTTGACAGTGTTGTTTACTTGGCAGTCAATAGGACAGTCAAAAAGCTACTGGTTTTCATCCAAAATATCCTAAATTGTGTTATCAAGACGATCAAACCTTTATAATATAAGTGATTAATGACAAAAATTTCATTTTAGGGTGGAGTATCCCTTTAAACAGATGAGTTTTACCGTTTTCGAATCCATTCAGCTGATCTCCGGGTCTGCCGTTAGCACTTTTAGCATAGCTTAGCATAAATCACTGAATCAGATTAGACCATTAGCATCTCGTTCAAAAATGACCAAAGATTTTCAATATTTTTCCTATTTAAAACTTGACTCTTCTGTGGTTACATTGTGTACAAAGACTGACAGAAAATGAAAAGTTGGGATTTTTTAGGCTGATATGGATTGGAATTATACTCTCATTTCAGTGTAATAATCAAGGAACTGCCATGGTATTGATATTGGTATGGTACATGATATTACGCAGGGCCTGAATATAGTCCCCAGCTATTTTACTATTAGCTTAGTGGCTTAGTGCCGGTCACGCTGCAAGTTACCTAGCTGGGGACTGTTTTCAGGCGCTGCGTAATATCATTGCGTCTGCTGCACCCATTGTACGGCAGCAAAGTTCCTTTATTATTACGCCGGAGTGAGAGTATAGTTCCTATCCATATCAGCCTAAAAAATCACAACTTTTCAAAAAATATTGAAACTCTTTGGTCATTTTTTAGCAAAATGCTAACGGCCTAATCAGATTCAATGATTTATGCTAAGCTATGCTAAAAGTGGTACCATCAGACCCGGAGATCGGCTTAATGGATTCAAAAACGGTAAAACTCATCTGTTTAACTTTAGAGGAGTTGGAAAATGAGCCTATTTTCCAAAAAAAAATGGAGTGTTCCTTTAATTTGTGTTCTGAAGATGAACAAAGGTCTTACGGGTTTGGAATGACATGAGAATTTTCATTTTTGGGTGAACTGGCCTTTTAAATACATTTACCTCAGTCTAGTACTGCTGTCATGCAGCTGCATTGAGAATAACTTGAATCCATCTTTAAGTTTTAACAATTGTTTTCCAATATTAAAAAGCTTTAGGGGTTTCCGCTTGCCTTTTGACAGCTGACGCCAAGATGCCAATGGTGCTCTCTCTGGGGGGCATGGATGAATGTCCTGGAGGTCTGCTGACACTCAGCTTTACTGTTGCTTGACCTTTCTCACTGATACCTATTCTACAAAACACACACACACACACACACACACACACACACACAGGGCAAATGTTACACACTAATTAAATTATTAAATAACTCTACTAGTAGAAATGCTAAGAATAACAGGCTCACAGTGCAGCAGGTCCATCCAGGCCACTTATGACACCATCCAGCACTGCCAGGCCTTCATCTAAAACATACTGGAGCTTCACCCCACGACTCTTCAGGAGCTTCACGATATTGACTGCCCCATGCAAACCATTTACCTGACGAAGCCATGTGAATAAGTGCATTGAAATAAGTATTCTAAATTAGGCAATTCACTAGAGACTGACCTCCTCATCATGACCCAAACCAATGTAAAAAGTTCTCCGAGGAGTGTAACCTCGTTCCAGCAGGTATTCCAACGCCTGAAGGATCCCCTTCAAAACACACATCATTTAGCACAGTTAGCATCGGGTTGGCCTGAACAGATGTTCGATTGATTTAGTGGAAAAACAATGCAGTGCTGATTCACAGTACCATCACAGACTGTTTATTGTCAATGGTTCCTCGCCCATAAATGAAGCCATTGAGCTCCTGAGCAGAGAAAGGAGGAGCATCCCACCCATCCGCCTCATCGGCCGGCACTACATCAATGTGTGCCAGCAACATGTATGGCTCCAGATCAGGCTCGCTTCCTGGTACCGTGAACAGGTGACTGTAGTTTTCCACCACCTCATGTTGGACCAAGCTGGATGAGAAGACCTTTGGGAAGACTGAGAAAGAAACAATTCTTAAATAACTCAATACAATGTTTAAGAATTATTAAAGAGCCTAAACATTTGTTGCAAATTTAGCCTAAATTATACTTGTTAAAGGTTGTCCAAACAAAAATTTGAGAAAACTAAATATGAGGGGTCTTTTTTTATGCTGCAGAAAAGGTTCACGTTATGTTTTTTGTGATGGGGAAGACCAAACGGTAACAGCACTAGCACAGCACAGCCTATTAAGTTTTTGGTCATTAAAATATGTTCCTAATTAAAATATTTTGTGTATAAATATCTGTTGTGTAACGCATGGTGTCTCACCCTTCCTCAGCAGCGTGTCAAACTCGCGCAGCGCGCTCCTGTTTATATTTGTCTCAGTAAATGACACAGTGGGAATCTGAATGGCCGCTATGAAAGAGACGAAAACAAGACATTATAACATTTGTAATATCTACAGCAGCACTTTACGCATGTTGACAGCATAGCTTATATCTCTGTTAACTGTATGCGTCTTCCTGATCCATCCATTCACGTCACGTGATGAGCTGCATGTCAAACTGGGTTAGCAGTCCAGACATAGAGGTACTTCTTCGAGTAGTTCTTCGCTGTTTGTTACCTTTGAAATTTCCCAGCTGATTCGTTCTCTGTTGCGGACTTAAATGCAGAGAAATGGTTGTTGTATTTTCCCATTTTCCCAGCTGAAGCCCCGCGTCCGCATCAAATGTGAACGTCCTAACTGTGGCAACAAGGAACAAAACGGTAATCGAAAATATGAGACTAAACAGCAGCACTTTGAGAAACTTCATTAATTTCCACTGAGCGCTATGGCCTGTCATGTTTTTCAGGAAGTGCGAAAGACAGTAATTTCATGGCAAGAGGTTTATCAACCTGGTTCATTCCTCACCGATGGCACAACATGAGTGCCCTCTACTGGTGTGGATTCGAATCACATGTGCTTCTCAAATGAGGATGCAAAGTCTTTTTTTTTTGTAATCAAATGTATATTAATGTCCCTGTCCCATTTTCTTGTTTAAATAAACATTACTAACATTTTTACATCAACAATGTAATCAATATTTATTAAGTATGAATCTCATCAAGTTAGTGTTTTTAAGCATTTCACATTTACTCCAAAACAATAACTCAAGGCAGTAACAATTAAAAAAACATTTTATTTGTGAACTTATGTTCAGCTATCCTTTTTAGGCTAATAGTTAACTATTTTTTTATTTTTCGGGTCATCAATCATCAAAACTATCATCACAACTATTGTTAAATATTGGTCAGATAGAGATTTACTTGAAATTTTACCAAGTTGATTACTCACTAAAAACTCTTCCATGTCATGTTTTTGTGTCATTTTAAGTGTTATTTTGAAGTAACAAAGTGGTTATATCTAAGTGTGTGAGCTGTTTACTTACTTTTTAAAATAGTCTTCCCATTAACGCTATTGTGGAAGCGTGACTTTCCCTTGTTCCCTTGTTTTATATCTGGAATTAAAGTTGAATTTCCAGAATCATTACTCAGTCTTCAGTGTCACATGATCCTTCAAAAATCATTCTAATATGCTGATGCTAGAAACAATTGCGCTGCTTAATTTCTATTTATTTATTTTTGTAACCTGTGATACTTTTTTCAGGATTTTTTGATCAATAAAAGGTTAAAAAAGAACAACATTTATTTAAAATAAAAAGGTTTTCCAACAATATACACTACTGTTCAAAAGTTTGGGGTCAGTACATTTTTTTTCTTTCTTTTTCTGAAAGAAATTAATACTTTTATTCACCAAGGATGTGTTAAATTAATAAAAAGTGATAGCATAGATTTACATTGTTAGAAAAGGTTTATATGTATATAAATTAGCATATTAGAATACTTTCTGAAGGACCACATGACACTTAAGACCGGAGTAACAGCTGATGAAAATTCAACTTTGCATCACAGGAATAAATTATATTGTACAGTATATTAAAATAAAAACCATTATTTTATATTGTAATAACATTGTGGAGTATTACTGTTTTTGATCAAATAAATGCAACCTTGATGAGCATAAGAGACTTCTTTAAAAAAACAAAACCAAACTTTTGACTGGTAGTGTATATATTTATTTATTTATTTATTTATTTTCCAGGTCTGCACTTTATTTTTTCTTTCAAGGTTACTTTTGACGCAACCAAGAAAATTATTGACTAGAGTTTGACACCAAGGAGAGCAATGAGACAAGGGTAAAATACTTAACGAAGGTTATAACTACATAAAGGCTGTTATTTAAAAGGAGTGTTTATCTGCTCTCTGTACCTTCATGACTTTGCAGGATAGTTCTATAGGGCAACTATTCTCTCAGGCAGATCCATAAACATTTGGATACTACTACTTTTTATGTAACTTTTGAATTATTAATCATTGACAGCTTGACAGAGCAAAGTCAAAAATACAAACTCTGACATACAGCAGAAAAATGTTGTGTAATTGTTCTGGTGTAACTTCACACGATCAACAAAATGCGTGGGAAATAAAGAACAGTTATTTTTAGACAGCAAAACTTGTGACGTCAATGGATTAGAAGCTGGAGTTAAAAAGGTAATCTTATTTTGCCAGCACATTTCATCAGGACTAAAAACCGCAGAAAAAAATCTAATAAAAATGCAATAACCTACGACCTAAGCTCTTATATTCAGTAAATAGAAGCAGTGAGTGGCCTGTGTAGACAAACATGTGCAAACCCAGCTGACCTGATGTGCTCTTTTTTTTTTGTTCAATAACAAGAGACTATGTGATAACTGAAATATTGGAAGGAGTATTTTGCACATACAGAAGATATATACATTAGCACATTGAACTAAAAAATATAAGCTTGAAAACTAATTGCAATCACTGTGGTTTTGATTACAATCATCATGGAAGGCAAGAAATGTTACTTATCTGCTATCTTATCCACATTTTCTTATGGCATGAGTAACCTTGTGATTTGTGTTTTAATACACTGTAGTAAAATGTTTACTCACCCAGGGAAAACAATCTAAAGATAATTTATATCAAGACAAAACTTTTTTTCTTTTTTATTATCCATTATGTAATATTACACCATCTCAAAAAAACATAATTAAGGAAATATATTTCGTTTTTTTCCAAAGTTTGGGAACCACTTATTTATAATAATGTTGAAATCAGTTGTGCTGCTTAATATTTTTGTGGAAACCGTGAAACTTCATAATTGAAGATTTTTTGATGAATAAAAAGTTCAAAAGAGCAACATTTATTTGAAAAAGAAATATATTTGCTGTTACTTTTATCAATTTAAAGCATCCTGCAGAGTAGAAGTGTTACATTCTTTAAAAAAAAAATCCTACTGCCTCCAAGCTTTGAATTTAAGTCCATTTAGTCATCAGAACGAAGCTTATGACTTTCAAAGAATGGCATCTGTTTATTTTAAGAGCGAGGTGCTGGCACGTTCCTGATGTCACTGTTCTGCATGAGCTGAAAGTAGAACACCACAATCTCTTCGTAGTTCTGGATGGCGATTCTTTCATTTACACCATGGAATCTAAAGGACAAGTATAAGCAGTTTAATATTTAGCTCTTTTACAGTGCATAAGCTAGTATGTCACCACAACATTTCCATATGTCCTACCTCTCAGAATCACCAGGTTTGTACCACGATGGGGCAAAGCGGTAAATATCCGGAGACAGTTCTGTGTAGTGACGGCTGTCAGTGTTGCCAATGCAGATAGCTGTGAGAGGAAATCGTAGAACTGATTTGTTGGCAAGACTAAGAGTGGGAAAGCTCTTTGTGAGTCAATGATGCATGTAAGGGCAGTTTAAATCCCTTGAGCTCTTGACTGAGAGAGCAAACATGCAGCACTTAATGACACAATGCTGCAAGCCTTACCTGGAGATGCAATGACCTGAGGAAAAATGTCATACACCGTTTTCTTTATGATCTGGTACCCGAATGTATCTTCTTCGTACGAGCTGATGGGCAGCGGGTCGAATCCATCGACAAACTCGACCTTCACACGCTCATCGGATATGGTGGATTCAATCAGCTTTAGAACCTAGAAAGGAAATAGGAAGTCAATCAATGAACTTTAAAGTAGTTAAAAATTTCCTGATTATTTACACACCTCCATGTCATCCAAGATGTTCATGTCTTTCTTTTTTTTGTTTGCAAAGAAAAAGGCTTTTGAGGAAAACATTTCAAGATTTTTCTCCATATAGTGGTCCAAATTGCCATTTCAATGAAGCTTCAAAAGGCTCAACATGATACCAGCCGAGGAATAAGGGTCTAATCTAGCGAAATGATCAGTCATTTTCTAAGAAAAATACAAATGTATATACTTTTTAACCACAAATGTTGGTTTGAAGTTAGAGGAGAAAATGGGATGGAGTTTTCCGCCCTACCCTACCTTTTTTAACCTAAGTACTGAACTGTGTTACTTTTCCAATGTGATTATGCAATGCGTGAAGATGCGCACAGATCGTTACGCTAGATAAGACTCTTATTCCTCGGCTGGGATCGTGTAGAACCCTTTGAAGCTGCATTAAAACTGCAGTTTGGACCTTCAACCTGTTGGTTGGTTGGTTGGCCACCATTAAAGTCTATTATATGGTGAAAATTCCTGGAATATTTTCCTTTCTTTGCGGCTGAAGACAGACAGACATGAAAACTTAGATGACATGGGAGTGAGTAAATTATCAGGAAATTTTAATTCTGGAAGTATATTCTACTGTATATTACAGTTTGCAAATCTGCCACTCATGTAAAATGTATTAAATGTAACCAACAGCAATGTCATATCAACATAATATTTGCATAATAATTTTCACTGGTATTCTTTCCTTATGGCCAAAAATATTGGCACCCTTGCAATTCTGTCAGAAATTCTCTCAGAAAATTGTTCCAATTGCAAATATTTTGTTATTCACATGCTTATTGTTTTTGTATGCACTGGAACAACACAAAAACAGAGAAGAAAAGTCAAACTTGATAAAATTTCACACAGAACTCAAAAATGGACTGAAAAAAATTACTGGCGCCCTGGCATGTGATGCTCCTGTAATTTGTATTTAGACACATTTGTGGCAAGCAACAGGTGTGGCCAATATAGTAATCACACTTGCAACCAACTAAAATAGAGAAAAGTTGACTCAACCTTTGTGTTGAAAAAGCATAGAAAAAGTAAGAAAATTGTAAAGAGTTGTCTGTGGATTTGAGAGAAAAAATTGTGGAAAAACATGAACACGAGGTTTACAGCCCATGGCACTGTAGCTAACCTCATTAGATGTGGACGTAAGAGCAAAATTAATGAAAAATTACAACAAAGGATTGTTTGAATGCAGATTCAGATTAACTTCCAAACATTCAAGCTGATCTGCAGACGCAATGAATGGGACGCTATGGTAGGACACCACTGCTGACACAATGACTGGAGTTTGCCTAAATTTATGTGACATAATCACAATCCTTCTGGGAGAACAAACTGTGACAGCTGAGACAAAAGCAGAGCTTTTTGATAAAGGACATCAAAGACATAATTTTTGGGGTTCTGTGTGGAATTGTGTCAGATTTGACTTTTCTTCTCTGTTTTTTTTGTGTTGTTCCAATGCAAACAATACATTTTCATTGTGCCAAAACATTTGCAAACTGCAACAATTTTCTGAGAGAAGGGTTACATTTTCTGACAGAACTGCATAGGTGCCGATATTTTTGGCCATGACTGTAATTTTTTTTACTACAGCTTTTTTTTTTTTAAACATGCTGCGAAAATGACATTTTCCAGATGTTATAATAAATGATCTGTGGGGTATTTTGAGCTGAAACTTCACAGACACATTCTAGAGACATACAAGACCAGTTGTGAAAGCGGGCATAATGAGTCAGATTTAAATGTGCTAATGCTGACCACTCACCTCTTCTAGTGTCTGGGAAGAGTGAATGCGAAAATTGGCAAAGGCCTCGGCATATGCTGGCATTACATTAATCTGTCAAAGAGAGGGGGAAGAAACAGTTGGATCTCTATTAATGCTGAGTATTTTTATGTGAATATATGTATAAACAAAATAAAGGATGTGAATGGCAGCCCACCTTAACACCAGAATTAAACATTGTGACGGCAGTCGTTGTCCTCACAAATGCATTTGTGTCAGGCTGTCCTTCCAAAACACTGTAAATGTGATTTGAAAGTACCACAGATCAGAGCATGTATTCATTAGTTACCGCAGTGAGCAAAAAAACATGGCCTACCTGCTGACCAGCGAAGAGAAGAGCCACAGATTAGACATGACCATTCTGTATGGCCAGCTAAACTAGAAGACAAAAGAAAAAGTATAAAGCAGTTTAGTAATTGTAGGAATGTTATAAGCATTTAAAATATTTTTTAAAATGTTTGTTTTATTACCTTATGTGCCAGATGCTCAAATGTGGCACGCTCAGGACCCTGACCAAACAGATTGGGCATCCGGTTCTTCTCCAACCTGAGAAATTTTATAGCCAAAACACAAAGAATTACCTAGTTAATTACTTTGTATATATGTATTGATTCATTTATTTATTAATTTATGTATTTGTTCAAAATATTTTTTTCTTTATCAGTAAACATCAACATAATACATTGTGAAAAATTAAACATTATACAAAAATGGGTATAAAACTAATTAAAAATCAGAAACAAAGAAAAAGAAAAATGCAAGGCAGAATGGATAATACATAAAACAAAAAGTATAAAATAAATTAAAGGCATAGTTCACCCAAAAATGAAAATTACCCCATGATTTACTCACACTCAAGCCATCCTAAGGTGACGAATACAATTAGAGTTATATTAAAAATATGCTTTATAATGGCAGTGAATGGGTGTTGAGATCCAATAAAATTCATCCATCCATCATAAAAAGTACTTCACACGGCTCCGGGGGCTTAATACCAGTCTTCTGAAGCGAAGCAATGCATTTATGTTATAAAAATATCTATTCACGAGAGAGTGGCGTTCCAGTGGATGACGTAGAACAGAGGCGTAAGCTCTGATGAGAAGTGACGAATAAGGAAGCTCAGTGGAGTGAGCAAAACAAAACGCTGGTCACAAATTACAAAATGAGAATTTAAAAGAAAAATGTCTGAGGATTTTGATATAAACCAAAAGGAGACACCACTCTCTCTTAAACGCATGTTCGACAGTTAGCAAAAGCTAGAGATTATGGTTTATAATGTTTTTAATCTGGATATTTTTCTTACAAAAACATTGCTTCACCTCAGAAGGCCTCTATTAACACCCCGGAGCAATGTGGAGCACTTTTAATGATGGATGCACTTTTTTGGGCTTAAAAATCTCAATGCTCATTCACTGCCATTATAAAGCTTGGAGAAGCCAGGACATTTTTTTTTATATAACTCAGATTGTATTCGAAAGAAAATGGTCATATACACTTAGGATGGCTGGAGTATGAGTAAATCATGGGTTCATCTTCATTTTAAGTGACTTACCCTTTAAAAATACATAATTCAAATAAATAATTTATATAGCTCTTCAGTAAAATATATTTCTTCAGTAAAATTAGCTTGTTTATTTAGAGAGTGGAGAGCCTGGCTTAATTTAATAAAACTATATGTTTTAAATAGTAAATTTGCATTTATAAATATGAAATTCAGTCACAATTATAAGAATATTAATTACATTTTTAATTTAACTATTTGTCACAAAAAGGCATAGTTGAACAGCTGAGCACAAGCCTCTGTTACTAATTAAAAAACGTCACATTAGAACTAGTCCGATGCTAAAAAGCCCTTGCGGTTGGGTCTGGACCAAATCTTACCTTTTTAAATGCAAGAACATGACTATTATGTTGACTAAAAAAAAAAATAATAATTATATCACAGTTTTCATATTACCTTGTAACTGCTGAAGCCAAGATGCCAATGGTGCTCTCTCTGGGCGGCATAGATGAATGTCCTGGAGGAGTGTTGACACTTAGCTTTACTGTGACCTGACCTTTCTCACTTACACCAATTCTACAAAAACACACAAAGCATAAATAACACACTATCTCCATATTGAAATGATTACATTAATGCAGTAAAGAGATAATCTCACAGGGCAGCAGGTACGGTCAGGCCATCTACCACACCATCCACAACCGTAAGGCCTTCATCTAAAACATACAGAAGTTTCACTCCACGACTTTTCAGCAGCTTCACGATATTCACAGCACCTTCTGCACCATGGATCTGAGAAAACCAAACAGACAACTGCATTAACACAAGCTTTTCTTCTGGGATTTTAGCACATAAACTATGATTAGCATTGAGACTGACCTCCTCATCGTGACCCAAACCAATGTAGAAAGTTCTCCGAGGGGTGTAACCTCGTTCCAGCAGGTATTCCAACGCCTGGAGGATGCCCTTCAAGACCAACATTATTACAGTTAGCATCAGGTTGGACCGAACAGATCAGTGCAAAACAATGCCGTGCTGATGCACAGTACCATCACAGACTGTTTATTGTCAATGGTTCCTCGTCCATAAATGAAGCCGTCGCGCTCTTGAGCAGAGAAAGGAGGAGCATCCCACCCATCCGCCTCATCGGCCGGAACTACATCAATGTGTGCCAGCAACATGTATGGCTCCAGATCAGGCTCGCTTCCTGGTACCGTGAACAGGTGACTGTAGTTTCCCACCATCTCATGTTGGACCAAGCTGGATGAGAAGACCTTTGGGAAGACTGAGAATGGAGCAGTTCACTATTAACCTTCAGTAATCTTTTATGGCACTACATTTTACACATAAAGCATGCAAAAATAATGCAAAAATAATCAGTTTCTCACCCCTCCTCAGCAGCAGGTTAAACTCTTGCAGGGCGCTTATGTTCTGTTCTGACTCTGAAAACGACACTGTGGGAATCTGAACCGCCACTGTGGGAAATATGAAATTTATCTTCTTCATAGACAAACACACAATGAACAAACTCTATAGAACCTACACTGCAAAAAAAAAAAAAAAAGGCTTTTTACGTCTTGTTTCTAGTCAAAATATCTAAAAAATCTTAGATTAAGATGCATTTAGTAGATAAACAAACTGACATGAGATATTTAGTCTTGTTTCAAACTAAATTTACTTTTTGTATTTTTATTTTTCACCCCTGGAAACAAGTAAAATTATCTGCTAGTGAAGTAATTCAAATATATTCTTTTTTTTTTTTTTTTTCAAAGAGTATTTTACTTACCCCACTGGCAGATGATTTTACATATTTTAGGCAAACTGTACTTAATTAAGTTTTTTTTTCTCCTGGAAACAAGACTAAATGTCTCATGGCATTTTGTTTATCTAGTAAATGCATCTCAATTTAAGAATTTTTAGATATTTTGACCAGAAACAAGACAAAAATACTAAGACAAGCCTTTTTTCATGCACAAATGTCTAAGTGCTTTACATTATCAACATGATCAAAACTTTTAGTATAACTGTAACAATGTCCACCTTCAGGTACACATGTATTTTAGCTGTAAAATCTACTAATTTTTATAAAGTAAATGTAAAAAACACTTTGGATATTAGTTTTTTTTTAGGAATTCAAGCACATAGCAAAAGTACAAAATCCCTCAATTTCTAAACCATCAGTTGCAGGCAACAAACAAAACAAAACACACGCCTCAGTTTCAGTTTGAGTATTTTGGATTTTTTCTAAAAACTACTTTTGCAAACTAGTTCTAGGTTTTTCCCCTAACTGGAACCAAACCAGTGCAGAAAGAATCTTTGGAGATAAATAATTGCCCACTTGGTTGTGCTATAAGAGGAAAAAAAAAAAAAAAAAAAAAAAACCCTATGCAACTATTTGTCGCATCAACATGAAAATTGGTCCGAAGTGCCACAAGCGTCTATAAGGACCAAAAAACAAAAAACAAAAAAAAACACATGGTTGTCATTGGTCAATGAAGTTATTAGACAAAGTTAACTGAGGTCAGTTGGAAAAAAAAATTTGGTGGGCCTGTTTGACTCACATCCCCAAAGGGCTGCAGGACAATTCTTTGGGCTCTAGGTCAATATTTATCAAAAAAGAAGTTTAAATGTACCCTTTGGAAGGCTATAAGAGGGTCTTTTAAACAAGGGGTCTGTTCAAATTTATCCAAAATCCTATAAAGCTTAAAGGAAAACTCAAAACTTCACATGCGACAGGTGATTCTAAACAAGCATACAAAGTTTTAAGGAGATTGGACCACAGCTGGCGCTATAACAGTCATAAACCTTAAAAAAAAACATAACATTTATTTGACTGATTTGCTTGGATTTGCCTAAAGATGCTTTATTTTAAATCATTTAGCAAGCCTATAACCAATGTCTTTTTTTTTGTATATGCTTAAATGCCTTAAAGCACTTGAACCCTGGTAATCGTTGCTAGCAGCTATACTTTGTTATTTTTATTTTATTTTTTTGCCTGTTGATTGTTGCATGTAAATGTATATGAGCATTTAGGCTACAAGCTGTACAAGTTGTTAAATTATAAGCAATAATGATTTTTAAAAAGTACTCTTTATCCATTTACAGTCATTACCTTTTTCATCAAATTTAAGAATCATTTAAAATATCTAAATAAGGATATTTTTGATATAAGGCTTTTCTTACCTTTAAAATTTTCCAGCAGCTGCTTTTTCTGTTCTGGACTTAAACTGGGATAAATTGTGGTTGCATTTTCCCATTGTCCAAGTTCTGTGTGGACTTTAAATGTATACGTCCTACCAATCAAAACAGCGAATAAAATTACAACTGAAAGTAAAAGGATTAACAGCAGTATTCCAGAAAACTTCAAAATTGTCTTCTTATTGATTTTGGTCTTCATCTTGCAGACGTTCAAGAGGAATGACAGTCATCTGCATGAACAGGGTTCACATTTTTTATTAGCTGGTGATGCAACATAAGGTGTTTGGGCTGGAGTGGTATAGAGCCAATCACAAACAATGTAATCAGCAAAAGAGTAATCAGTTTGAATAATCAGCAACATAGATACTGAACAATATAATTGATTGTTACGAATTGAATAAGAGTAATTTAAAATAATCTGGAGTAATCGGAGCTGCAGTACACCATTAACTGCCTTCATTAACCATTTCATTGTCCTTTTTGCCATTACAACACATATTTGGAAGATCATATTTCATAGAAAAAAAAGCAGCTGTTAAACTCAAATCACCATTTTCTGATATTGATTTTTGGAGGTTCACACAGTACAGCTAATTTAATAATTTAATTTCCCCATATTGAGTTCCTGAATTGTTCAGGGCCATTTGTCCCATTTACACAAATTTGGCATCTAAAGACCCACCAAGTGTTAACATGAATTTACATGTGCATCTGTATTAACACACAGAGAACAATCTTAGGATAACAAATTTATTTACTCACAAATAAAAACAAACAAAAAGTACACATTAAAAACTGCAAGATATCATATATGACTCATTAGTCCAGCTGTGTAAGACTGTAAGAGTAGAATGTGATTGTGCGATTTCACCTCTCAAATAAACTATAAAATACACATCTATGGTAAAAGATTGATTAGAGAAAAAAACACCATGCACAGGATTAGCCAACCAATTCAAGTTTAACATCCTATATGGTCTTTGAAGGCAGGCATGGCAGCAGTTCACCAGTTTAAAAAGAATCATCTGAAAGACACTTGGCTGACTAGAGCCTGAGGTAAATTTTAATTAACCATCTTTGGTATTGCACACCTAACCTGTCTTGTCAGTGGCAGATTAGTCCTCTGAGGTGGATATAAGCGCAGCTTCTTGCAGACTTTCGAGCAAAGCAGTGAAAGGATTGGAGAGCGGCTCATTCATAGATAAGTAGATGAGGTACAGCAGGCAGACCACCAGGAAGAAGACCACGATCTGAACCCACAGAGGTACCAGACGCTGCTGAATGTCCTGCCTCTCCAGTGTAGTGGGACTCAGTAGAGGCATTTCAGGGTATTTAAATTGCACAGGGCGGCCTGCAGCTCCCTTTATGGGTCGTCTCTTTGTAGCACTGCAGGCAGAACAAAAGACCTTAGAACAAATATACAATAGTAAATTGAAACATAGGCATGCAAATCAAAAGTTTGCAGACAATGGCAGTACTTAGTTATAAGAAAAGTATCAACAGATGTACTCACAAGATTCCAGTGGGGGTTTTGGCAGTGTCAGGAAACATCTCTGAAAGAACATCCGTCACAGGTTCCTATTGGCCAGAAAAACAACAACAAAAAAAAAGTTTAGTTTACAAATAGAGGAGGAAGAGAATTTGGAGTGAAACAAACATCACACAAAACACAAAATATGAGGGAGCATGGAGTGAAAAGGAAGAGGAAACCAGCCCAGACTAATGAAAAGCATGTGACGGATTTTGTAAGTCAGGTGGAAAAAAACAAACCAAGGCTATAACACAGTTAAATATTATTACAATTTAAAATGACTGTTTTCTATATTAATACATTTTATAATGCAATTTATTCCCGTGACGGCAAAGCTGAATTTTCAGCATCAAATGATCCTTCAGAAATCATTCTAATATGCTAATTTGCTGCTCAAGAAACATTAATGTTGAAACTGTGATTTTTGATTTGTATAGTTTAAAAGAACAGTATTTATTTTAAATAGAAATATTTCAGTAATGTCTTTACTATAATTTTTGATCAATTTAATGCATCCCTGCTGAATAATATGAAAGCCTGTTTCTGCCACTGAAAAAAAAAAGGTAATTGCAACTTTCACAATTCTAACTTTTTTCCCCTCACAACTGCAAATTTACATCTCGCAATCCAGATTTTTTCCCCCTCAGAATAGTGAGATATAAACTTGCACTTGCGAGTAGAATTCTGAGAAATAAACTTGCGATTCTGAAAAATAAAGTCAGAATTGCTAAACAAACTCGCAAATCTGACTTTTTTCCCAGAATTGCGTGATATACTTGCAATTCAGATTTTTTTCTTAGAATAGTGAGATATAAACTTGCACTTGCAAGTTATAAAGTCTGAATTGTGAGAAATATATGCGCAATTCTGAGAAATAAACTCGCATTTCCGATATTTTATAACATGCAATTGTGAGTGAAGTTAGAATTGTGAGATATTTAATTTGCAATTATCTTTTTTTCCCCCCTTTAAAACTTGATTTTATAACTTACAATTCGGAGAAAAAAAAAAAAGTCAGAATTGTGAGATAAAGTCACAATAATAAATAAAATAAGTTGTTATTCAGTGGTGGAAACAGGCTTCAATAGAATAAAGCTTAAATGTCTTAAATTCCTTTTTACCCTAAACGTTTGAATTATAGTGTATAATGTTTTTTTATAATTACATTTTCACAGTATTTATATTTCCAATAAAACAAATCAGCGATTGGTGCATTTGTTAAGAAATGTTTCCCTACCGCTTCTGGACTGAAATACGGCCCTCCTTTATCCCAAACCAAGATGAAGAGTGTAACAGCGCTGCTCAGCCATACAGGGCTTAAGCATCATGTGAGCTGCATTCATGCGCACAACATTAAGATCCAAGACACACGAGTCAGAAACAGGAAAGCCAGGCTTTTGATAGAACCCATGAGCTCTTTCCTCTGCCTGACCTACCAAACATCAGTGTTGTGATTACAATTTCCACTACCTTTTTACCTCTAAAAATCAGGAAAAGCATAATAGAAATGAACCCATCTCCATAAAATTAAGATGCTGCATTTTCCTGACTTTTTCCTTTGTACATTTCACAGAGGTTACAGCTCTCAGATCTAGAAAGTCAGCGCAATAAAGAGAGAAAAGGAAGAAACTAAAGAGAACTCAAAGGGATTTCCCAAAGGGAAAGAGAGAGTGTGAAAGCCCATTAGATGTCTGGCAATGCAGTATGTCTGCTGAATTAAACATCCACCGAACGAGTGAGGACAAACCAAGAGACCCTGAGGAGAGAAAAGGAAGGCTGAGGAGGGAAAAAAGCTGTTACTGTGACGGTTAGTTTCTGATGGGATGATGGAGACGTTAAACAAAGAGATCTGCCAGTCATGGAGTCTTTATCCAGTCTCGTGAAGTCCTGATGAGAAAACCAGAGCTTTGTTAGATTTGTTGAGTGACGCTGCTAAAGCAAACGTATTATCTGTAGCCACAAACCCGCAGGGCCCTGCTGTCCACCGTCTGCTCGCTTCTCTGACCAGATCGCCTCTCAATCTCTGTTTGTTTTGACTGAGGACTGAATCGGTTCTCAATCTGCTGACATAAAAACAAATCGCACAGCAAAAATAAACCCCCAAGACTCACATATTGCCATAACAAAATGAAACCACTGACACTTAAAACACACAGGTTTAAAACACACACACTCCCCTCTTTCACCATCTGAGTGATGCTGAAGGATCTGTATGGCGATCCACTTTGACTCACAGACCCATTTTGGGAAATGTCTAAAGACTTGTGCTGAATCTTTTCCTGCGAGAGAACCAAACTGAATAAGCAGAAGTGAAAAGCAATATCTGGAACCGTCAATCAGATGCCACACCGAAAACCCACAATCCGTCAGTGCAATGCAATCCAAAATTTTCTAAAGACTAAACAGTGCAAAGTGCATTTTGCTTTTCAAATCTTTCACAACACAAAAAATTATAGTGCTGTTGACCCCTTTAACCCCTGCAGAAAAGCACCCATTAAATATGTGCCCAAAAGAAACGTTCATACTATACATTTACAAATCCAGCTGAAGGCACAAAGCAGCGTGGGTAAAAATCTTTGCTCTGATTGAACATCCCGATCTGTGGATGTGGAAATGGCATGGCAGCATGACATACAGCACAACTGAATGCCATACTAACTTTAACCACAGAGTGGTACCATTGTTCACGCTACTGAAGCCACAACGTCAGTCTTTATGTATTAAATACTTTCTCCTGCCCAGCTTAATAAGCAGAAACAACTACTAGTAGGTTGTTTCTGTAGGCTGAAACAATGAGGCTCTGCGGTGTTAAACGCTGTTATGTCTCTCTTTGGTGTGTGGGTGCAATTAGGTTACATGCAAGCTCCAGAAATGTAATAAAGCCCACACAAAACAGCTTCAAAGAGAAAATCTAAATTGAATTTAGCTAAATTTATTACTTGTTACCTTTCTGGGCCTTGAACGTGTCAGTTGCGTTGCTGTTTATGCAGGGTCAGAAAGCTCTTGGATTTCATCAAAAATATCTTAATTTGTGTTCTTATGGGGTTTGGAGTAAATAATGACAGAAATGTCATTTTTGGGTAAACTATCCCTTTAAGATTATGAACTGGCAAGTACCCTGATGTATTCTGAGCAGGCCAACATAGCAGCATTGGGTCTTTAGGGCAGGATTATCTTGTTTGTCATTATTTATCACAGCATTTTGTGATGCTAGAGGCATTGAAATTACACACTTTAGCTTTAATCTCGTCTCCCCACCAAATCAGCCTGCGTTACCATCAAGTGCCTTCTGTGATACATCAAAAGTGTCCATCTCCCATACATAATTTATGGCGTTACACAACAAAACTGACAGACAGCTGGTTGTTTGACCTCTTTACACAGAAAGATTCAAGCAACAACTCCTGGCCCATGTTAATGTATCAGCATACACTCACAGCAGCATATGAACAGTCAGTGGAGATAATGGATGAATCATGTTTCAGTCTCAGGGGGGAAACAAAGGATGAATTCAGGTGCATGTAGAGCCACTTACTCTGCTTGCTGATTTGCTGGTCTCTGTCCGGGACACCATTTCACACCGAAGCTGCTCTGACTCTAAATAAACATGTAAAATTAATGTATAACCAGCAAGAACAATAAAAGACACACAGCCTTTTATGGGCCATTCTACAGAATTGGTTTAAAGTCAGAGCTGGAAACTTTTTCCACAATTTTTTTTTGTATGCAAACTGTATAATATCCCAGGTACACATTTCTAGTAATTGTGCAGTTAATTCTCATATTGTATTTTCAGAAAGATTTGGAATATCTTTCCTCTCCCCAAATTTGTCACTACCAGTAATATTTAAGTTTAATTAGAAGGGTTATATCAACCCATTCAGATTTTGCTTACATCTTCCTTGTAAATTTTTATTTTATTAAAAGGTTTTCAGAGGTAAATCAATAATTACAATTTTAACAACATTTTAAATGTGATTTATAAAAAAGGCAAAAAAGGCATAACATCTTAGTTGATAATTCAGTATACTTTATTTTGGACAAAACATCCCATGTTTCGGTCGTGAATGCACATTTTCGGTAGTGACAAATGTTTTGGTAGCGACCACATCATGTTATAGAATTTTAACCCACATACTAAAACATACCAAAATGCTACAAATTTGCATAACTGTACTAAAATTGTGCTCATTTCCCACAAATAAAGGATTGTATGTTCCCTTTTGTCACTACCAAAACAATTAGGACATGATTGGGTGGTGACTGTTACAAGAGTGACAAACAAAAAAAATTTCACTGCCGAAACTTTAACAAATGTTTTGGTTGTGACCGTTTCGGTAGTGACAATTTTATATACCAAGTTCTGATTAGTCGTACATATAAAAACTAAATGTTATGGTATAACTTCCCAAATAAAGTGTTTAATTATAGAAAACTGTTGTTTGGTAGAGACATTCTTTAAAGTTACACATTTTTCATACATCATGATTTTTCATACTTTTGAGCACATTTACCTAAAATGATGAGGCCTGACCATTAAATATTAGCAAAATATCTACTCACATAAATATTTCCTGATCATACATGTAGGGGTGTAGTTGAGTATCAGTCTCAGCCAACTGAGTATCAGTCTCAGCCAAATGAACTCAAACTTACACTGTTTCAATAGTGACATGAAAATGCAGGACACGTTATGTTTCATAATTTACAAAGAAAACAAATAACCTCACTTTGAAATTTCACTTTCATAAGGGGATAGGGTTCGGGACCACCACCTCCCAATTGTAAGTACCCACTAATTGGCGATTTCATATATATATATTAAACTTACTGATATTTTAAATATTATTAAGGGTTTCAATAGATAATAAAAGGATCTTAGTAAACATCTAAGATTTGAATACTTAATGCTTTTAATTGTGTTTTTTTGTTTGTGGGACAGTAATTTGGACCAATTCGGTAGAATGGCCCTTATATAAAAATAAAGGCATAAAATGACTATAACTTAGTGATGGGCCACAATGGTCAAACATGACATCCAGAGTTTTAGAGCTACATCTTTAGTTAACATGCAAACTGCATTTTGCACCCTTCCAATGTGCTCCATCCAACAGCTTTTGAACACCACCACATCCTATATGAGGTTGTAAACATCTCTAATTGGGGTCAGGTGAACCTAATCAAGCCATGAATCATTCATGAATTTGTTATTGCCTAGTCATTTGACTATTCATGACTCAATGCTGCTCCTTACCGCAGTCCTTGTCCTCATCTTCCTCACTGTCTGAGTAGTGGCCTGCATCCCTTGTGCCGTTGACCCTGTGCTGTGATGTCTGTGCTGAAGAATCCAGCAGCCTTTTTAGCTTCTTTTCATATAGAGCTCTAGTGGAAGCTGCTCAAAAAACACACAGATGCCATAAGAACATGCTGAACTATTGCATTTTCAGTTTTGAAAGGAAAGGACTGTGACTCAAACAGACTAACCTACAATGGGTCCAGCTTTAACTCCATACTGGAGCAGTTTGGCTTTCAGTTGATCATCAGTCAGTAAGCCCAGGTCTACCATTTCTGCTGCCTCTTCTTTCTCGGCCTGTACGGTGAAATACACACACAACAAACTATTTAATAAAAAAAAAAAAATCCTGTCGAGGCAGGGAAATTATAGCGATTCATCATGGTGGAGTGAGGAATCAGCACATTTTAGCATAATCTAATAAACATACGCTGACACTAGCTTGCCAAAGGGTGAACCTCGGCTCACGCAATCCTCAATAGACTCTTGTTTTGAGGCTTTCTTGCTTGTGCATCTTGCACTGACACGTTCTGAAAAGGGGTCACATCCAATATTAGCTGCTGTTGCAGTTTCCCAACCCATACCAACCTCAGGCTGAAGAAACTTCTTCACTTTTTAGCAGAATGGAGCAAAAATGCTTTGCACAGTTAAACACAAAATAAGGTGAAGAAAAAGAGTGATTTTTTTTTCCAGAACTGAACCAAAGTGAAAAAGAATGATGTTGTTCAAATATTTGAGGTTTGCATTATGTAGAAATGCACAGCAGTGCTAATGGCTCAGAACAGATGGCGTTCATCTGAGCCGTTTCATTGTAGCATTTAGTCACAAATCCCTTTAGCATTTTGTTCCTCAAATGTTCAGGCGGCATACCACTCAAACTATAAAACAAATTGAGGGCAACCTAATAGTCTCATTTGCTAATAGTCTTTACTGATCCTGCCTTGAGCCACCAATAATATCCATATTTTTTCTAGCAAAAGAGCTAGACAGCAGTTTTGTGCTTATTTCACTGGAATGAACTAGACTGCTACTTACAGCTAATGACCCTAAATGAGCTGACTGTTAGCCAAGTTAAGATGAACATTTACATACACTGACGCATAACTGAGTCACATAAACACTTAAAAACAAATTTTATATACACTGCCAAAAACAAAGTTAGATTTTTAATGTTAAAAACAAAAAACAAAAAAACTAAAAACAGTAATATTGTGAAATATTACAGTTTAAAATAATGGTTTTCAATTTTAATATTTTAAAAACTAATTAACTCCCGAGATGCATATTTTGAATTTTCAGCCATTACTCCAGTCTTCAGTGTGGCATGATCATTCAAAAATCAAGGTCAGAAACAGTTGTGCTGCTTAATATTTTTTGGAACCTGTGATTCTTTAATTCTTTTCCAAAGTTCAAAAGAACAGCATTTATTCAAAATAGAAATATTTTCTGACAACCTAAGTCTTTGCTATGACTTTTTAATCAATTTAACACATCCTTTGGTGACAAAGTATTACATTTCTTTAAAAAAAAAAAAAAAAAAGAATAAATAAAAGTGTACTGACCACAAACTTTTAAATGGTAGTTTCATTGTTACAAGAGATTTTTAAATAAATCCTGAAAAAAGCGCCACATGTTCCAACTAAATATTAAGCATCACAGCTGTTTTCAACATTGCTAATAAATCAGCATATTGGAATGATTTCTGAAGAATCATGTGACATAATTTTTACAATAAAATAATAATTCACAATATTACTGTATAATATTTCCCGATTTTTGATCAAATAAACGCAGCCTTGATGAGCATAAGCAACTAATAAAAAAAATTTAATTAAAATTGTACTGATCCCAAATTTTTGACACAGTATACAAAATATATATTTTTTTTAGTATTGTTTATAATCTAGCATTTTATATTTTCAGTTACCTTTTTAATTCTATAGGTTTTAGTGATTTTTTAATTTTAAAAAATAAAATTGCAATTTTATTGCTTCAACATTTTTTAATTTACCTTTAAGTTAAAGTTCTCATCTAATATTTATATTTTATTTTAATTCATGGAGAAAATTTTAAGATTTTTATAGTCACAAACTGCTTGGTTTTTAATTTCCTATAGCAAATACTGTGTATATGCACTGTCAATCTTCAATATTATAATTAATTTAAACAAAACACGTTGCAATAAACCTTCTCAAATCTTAAATAAATCTAGAGCTAGTTTTTCTACAATTGCTCACCCTTCAGAAAGTTCCCAACATTTACGTTTAACTAAATTTGCACCAGGTTATTATATATATATATATATATATATATATAAGGCCAACTCATGAATCTGGCAAAGACATGCTACTTTCTAGGGCAACACCACTTTGGTCATCACACACTGAAGACTTCTAATCATAAACTGAAAATTTGACACCCAAGTCTAAGATGGCTCTGACCCAGATTCCCCAGCTCCCTTTGAGGGCCCCCTGACCCACACACACCTGCAGTGGTCTAACACACTGCCAGTGAGAGTGTGAGAGACAGCTGGAGCCCTATTCTACAACTCTAAGGAATCATGTTTCACTCTCAAGAAAAAAAGTGATTCCCCATTTTGACAGAAGAGTCTTTGATGTTTTGAGAAGCATGCATGCTTTATCGGTATTTCACTGCAGTTGGGAGCTGACAGGCAATGACCTACAAACCTCTCAACAGCTTGAAAGCCAAAGAACATATGGCTATGAATATTCACAGCACAAATCATATCTATTTCAATCACGCCACCTTGCGTCAAACTGTTGGATAGACACGTGTGGATATGGAACAAGTATATAGAGTATGTGTATATATAGAGACAGAGAGTTTTGGGGAATCCTTTAAAATCTGTCTGCAAGATGTGAAACAGAAAGACAGCCTTTAGGAATTGAGAGTATTAACGTGACCTTTACAGCTGCTAAACCGGCGTCTTTTAACTCACGCTGCCATTAAGATGATCCTCCTCTTCATCACTAGAGAAATCTGTGCCGTTTGTCCTCACATGTTTGAGATAAAGCTCCACATAAGCGTGTTTCTTGCTCTCCGGTGGGGGTAGATCCACATTATGCGCTATGAGCTCCAACTTCAGCTTCTCTTTGGAGAGCTGAGCGGGGTCTTCCACAAACACCGGCGGCATGGCAGGTGTGGAAAGTTAATGCATTTGAAAACACAGGCCCTGAGGAAATGATTTCCAGCGTTCGGTAAATGAAACGTCGGCGTTGTTTTCCAGAAAAGTAGTACGCTCACTAACGTTAGGATTTGAGTGTCCAACAGCTGTGTCACCACCAACAACAGCTGCTCACAGGGGTCTCCCTGTATGCTCTCAGTTTAAGAAACGCCTTTTGGTTCACTCATGTCGTGAAAAATACTACAAACAGGATTTTCCAAGTTTAAATTATAAAACATCTATAACAGACAAGTCACGGTAAACTATATACACGGATATCATTCATATTTAATGTGAATACGTAACGTTAAGTGGGTTAGATGTGTTATATGAATGTCTAAGTGTGTTTGGTCAAGTAACGTTAATGTTTTAGTGTGCAAACATGTGGCTTGTTTAACGCATGAAAGCCGATTTAAGAACTCACCTTGCTAGAAGCAGCTGTGGGATTTACTACGGACAAAGTACAAAATGCTTTAAACAAGCCTTAATGAAAGAGCTTTACCTTAATAATATTTCAACGTCCGCAAGCTGACGCGACGTCCTCTGTGATTAATGACAACGTCACGGATTGGATGTCTTCCCGCCATTTCTTCAATGAAATAGGATCCTATTTCAACTGCAAAAATATATATATATATTTTTATCGTCAGTGTTTATGTATTTTACAAAATAAAATAGATTTAAATCTAATGTAACGTGTTAATGACCTGCTGACTGTACATAATGGACTACTTACCTAAAAATATATATACATGGAATATACTGATTTACATTTTTTGTATACATTTACTGTATTTTTTAAATTATTATTATTTTAGATTAGCATAATAGTGTAGTTTAGTTTAGCCTAAAGCTTAGGGGGAAAAAAAACATTATCTATTCTGTAGCCAATAAGCTTGTGTTAAAGTCACTATGACATCCTTATTTTTTATGGAATGTGACCCTGGACCACAAAACCAGTGGGGTCAATGTTATGAAAGTGAGGTTCATACATCACCTGAAAACTGAATAGGTTAGGATATATTTTGCAGGAATATTTTGGACATCATTTTTGATGTTCCATCATCCTAAAGCCAATGTTGTTGTTGTTTTTTTCTTTCTTTACACCAAAAACTCACAACATTTTCCCATTTTATTCTTTGACAAAAAATCTGTGATATCTCCCTCATTTTTTAAGCTTATACTTGTGTTCAAAAAGGCCTACAGAAGTTGTGTATATACTTGCACTCTTGCAAACTATTCTAAGTCAAATTTTGTGGGAAATGTTTTTACATAAACACTGAAAAAATTGTTAAAAGTTTAGTGATGATGGTGTTAAGGTCATGATTGTGGTGTGGTATAGGCTTCAAAATAATAAAAGTCTGGTTAATTTGGGAAGATGAACAAAACGTAAAAATCATACACTTTTGTTGGTCACAGAAATTACAAAAATTCAAAATATGTCATCACTTATCGTAATGACAATGATCCAATCATGAAAAGTCCCGTACTGCATTTTTTTTTGTACAGTTGAGGTCAAAAGTTTACATAAGTTTACCAAAATAGGAAGTATCATACAAAATGCATGTTATTTTTTATTTAGTACTGACCTGAATAAAATATTTCACATAAAAGACATATAGCCCACAAGAGAAAATAATAGTTGAATTAATAAAAATGTTCAAAAGTTTACATACGCTTAATTTTTTATACTGTGGGGGTTTTTGTTGTTGTTGTTGTTTTATTTTATTTATTTATTTTTTTATGATAGTTCTTCATGAGTCCCTTGTTTGTTCTAAACAGTTATGTCCACTTTTTTTTTTTAGCATATTTGAACCATTTCCAACCATGGCTGTATGATTTTGAGATCCATCTTTTCACACTGAGGACAACTATTACAAAAGGTTCAAACGCTCACTGATGCTTCAGAAGGAAGCACAATGCATTAAGAGCCGGGGGATGAAAACCTTTAGAATTTGAAGATCAGGGTAAATGTAACTTATTTTGACTTCTGGGAAACATATAAGCATCTTCTGTAGCTTCTGAAGGGCAGTACTAAATGAAAATAATAATAATAATAATAATCTACATAATATTTAGACAAAATAAGAAAAATGTGCATACCTTATGTACACATTCTGTTCAAAAGTTTACACCCCTGGCTCTTATTGCATCATTTTTTTCCTTCTGAAGCATCAGTGAGCGTTTGAACCTTTTGTAATAGCTGAGTCCCTCAGTTGTCCTTAGTGTGAAAAGATGGATCTCAGAATCATACAGTCAAATACGCGTTCAAATACACAAAAATGCAGAAAAACCAAAGAATTTGTGGGAACTGAAGGGTTTTTACTGAAGAACTGTATGTTCAAGTAGTTTGATTCAAATATATGTCATAATAGGAGAGAAAAGATGATCACAATTTCCATTTCATATCAGTTTACATATGAAAAGGACCTCTGGTATGTTGCTGTGGTGAAATATCCAGTTTATCGGTCATACAAAATTATTTAACTATTCATTGCTGTGAAAAGAATTAAGTATTCCAGAGGTCCACATAACAATATGATTCTCCTAATGGCAAGGCAAAATTTTGAATAATATAATCAAAAAGGCCTGCTTCAAAACTGCCTCTCAATAAACTGCAAATAATTTTCGTATTCTTCACAGACTGTAGGTTTTCAATTCCATGCTGGCTATAGACTGCATTTTGGTTATTCACCAGACTTATATCTGCCTGATACATTACTCCGTAGGGCTTCTAGCAAAAGGATTATCGTGTACTACAAGCCACTTTAATAAGCTTCAAGAGTCCAGAAGGATCTGCCAACAGTAAACGTGCCGTGCATCACAACTGCGCTCTGTCTCCCTCATGTCACTGGCAGGCGCAGGCACAGATGCTGTGTATTTCACCACCAAGGTGCATCCCTAGTGGATGAACTCTGATTCACTCCGCTTCTCTATTCTGGAAATGCAGTGCTTTGCCTGTTGCCCAGCTTAGTGGCATTCATTTGCTCATCAACATGCATAACCCACGTCCCTCCCCCCACTCCCGTCTCTCTGTGTTTCTCTTTCTCATCTTTTTTGTTTAATTTTTTCTCCTTTCATTCTCAAATGAATGCATCTCTTCTCCCAGGAAACCATGATGCAAGGGAGGGCAAATGTGAATATACCATCACCCCAACGCTCACCCAGACAGCCCGAGACTGGAGCAGCAAATTGCATGTTTAACATGCAAAACTGACACTTGGTTAAACAATAGCACTGCTAGGCATTATTATGTTGCTGTGTATTTCTTGTAAATGAAACATCTCAGCTCTCCTCTCCAGTTTTATAACCCATGTTAGCCCATTCAACAACAAATGGGCATATATATCCACTGTTGATAGTCACTCTGTACCTAATGGCTTTGAACCCTACATGAAACACCATATCAAAATCACATAGGAATAGAAAGCCATAAAGCACAGTAGTGTTTTGAGTTGAATCAGGCTGTACTTCTGAGGTGAAACCACCATGAGATTTGCCGTGTTTCCGTCCTTTTATTACGTGAGTGTTTTTTCACAGCTAAACAGATTCTATTTAAACCACTTGAGCCAAGTGCCAGTCTGCAGAGAAGATTAAAGAGAAAAAAAAAACTCACATCATCATGAATAATTAAACAAAAGAGAGACTATTATTCGGTTTTTCTGGCCTGGGAGGATTAAAATGTTTGTATCTCATTGTTCTTTTTAAAGTTTCTCCTTGGGGGCAATTCTGGGATTTCTCTTGATTTATTTATGGGTTTACTTTTTTATTTCTTGCACTAAGCCTTCTATGGGTTCCTCATCACAGTTCAGTAGCGAGATGCGCTTTAGTCCATCAGTCTCCAAGAACATTCCGAACAGTCTTTGATGAGACGCTGTAACGATGCCAAGAAATAAAAAGGTACAGCACTAATCAAAAGGCTTTTGTGATTTCCACAGTGGCCCTGGTGAATGCTGAGGGGATTATGTAAACATTCAATTTACAATTGGACTCCAGAAGTCTTGCTGACTTTCTGCCTCTGACAAAAGACTTTCTTACATCACAGCTCAAGTGAGTTTAGCAGATCTGATTAACAAACACAATCTACGCACAAACAGTTCAGCAAACTTGCCGTTCAGACGCTAATGAAACGCCTGATGAAAACGGCACATTATAATGTGATTTTTGTTTTGAAGTCTGTGCTTGATGCTGTGATTTATTCACACAACCAAACTGTGTTTTGAGAATGCCTAAATTATTTCTAATGTTAATGTCTCTTCATATTAGAATTTATGCTTGAAAGTATCATAAAAACGAAATTAAAATGATTGGCTAAACGTCCCCGCTGAATAAAACAATAGAAACCATCACAGAAATTCTAATGGTTTCCACTACAAATACCATTAAAAACATTACAAATCCTCAACCACTAAAATTTTTTTTCTTTAGTGTATTTTGGGACATACAGTCAAATGTTTTTGAACACTAAGATTTGTAATGTTTTTAATGAAGTTACAAATGTTACAAAAGCTTTTTATTTAAGATAAATGCTAACCGTTGGATCTTTCTATTCATCAAAGAATACTGAAAAAATACTGAAAAAAATTACTCAACTGTTTTAAGTATTGATAATAATAATAATAATAATTCACAATAAACAGCAAATTAGCATATTATAATGATTTCTGAAGGATCATGTGACACTGTGTGAAAATGTAGCTTTGATCACAGGAATAAATTACATTTAAAAATATATTAAAATAGAAAACAGTTATTTTAAATAGTAAAAATAGTTTTACTGTTTTTGCTGTAATTGGTGAGCAGAAGAGACTTCTTTAAAAACATTACAAAATCTTATTGTTCAAAAACTTTTGACTGGTAGTGTATTCTATTAGGATTTAGTGGTTTTAACAAGCCACCAATAGAAGGTGATCAATTACCAGCAGAAACCCACAGGGTCATTACAGTTTCCATTAGTCCCATTATAACCAGTAAAACCATTAAAAATGTTGTGATAGTGTCTATTGTTTATTTTAGCAGGGGTTCCAGATAAGCTGTGCATTAGTATTTTGTATTTTACAGTAGGCCATAACTCTTTCTGCACGTTATATCCTTACACCAGTAGGTGGCGACAAGTTACTGAATACTGAATCATTCGCTCATTTGAACTCATTTGTTCAAAAATCCTGTTCATTTCAGGAAGGAAACAAGTGACTTTTTAAAAGTGAGTCTTGTTCAAAACACTGATTTATGCAGGAAGGAAGAAAGTGACTCTTTGTGGTGAGTCGCTGAATCCTTCACTCGATTCTTTCAATTAATTTAGGAAGGAAACAAGTGACTTTTCATGAGTGAGTCACTGAATCACTCACGTGATTGGTTCAAAAACACTGACGTTCACTCAGCACTACTGTGTGCTTATGGGAGACGTGCTTAAAGCTTTGTTCGGAACAATTTTGGCTGAGCAAAAGACAGACAAACTGCCAAAAATGTAAGTTATTTAAGTTTATTATTGTTTATTGAACTGCTGTATAAAGGCAAAGTCAGACTCGCATTGGCGCTGAGAAAAGCAGCGCGGTTGTCAGTATCTGCGACAATTAAGTTAGTTCTTGCAAAGACTAAAGATGCTGGCATCATTTTCACAACATTTATTGGTTCAGAACAATAGCCTACAGTTGCTTATTTTCTGCGAGTCTCATTCTCTGCTGCAGATTGTCAGTTTTGATGGTTTGCATCTCTCTCTGCTTCTCGCTCTCTGGCAATAATTATACATTGGTCGTCTCTCTGCCATTCATCCTCATAAATATCTGGCAAAGAGCTGATTATAGAGTGAGAGTCTACACATGTCATCAATTCCGCTGTGTATCAGAGCTGATTAATATTTGATTAACATTTATATTCATAGCCTAATGTATTCTGACAACACGGTGCGGTCAGAATGGGAAAAAGACACCTGTGTGTGTCATGACAACACATCACAAACAATATTCACATACTGCCATTGCATATCTTCCTACCTCATTATCTGAGCCTTACACGTCGGATAGAAATCCCTCTCTCTGGATGTGATGAACATGGCTCTCCAAATAGACTAGAACAGATTGATAATTGGAGCAACATTGGCCAGCACCTGCACATTTTAGCTGTTGAAAAGCCCTAATTTTCTTTGTATTACGAACAGCGTATTATATGGAGCATATGAGCTATAAATTGCTTTTGCAGAAAAATAGGTTTAATAACATTGGGTGAAGAGGGAATGTGTAAACTCAGCCATGCACTTTCCCACAGGAGAATGATGGAAATTTGCATAATATCAGCGGTTTTTTCTTGACGTTTAAATTAATGTATTTACTGTATGCATGTCGATGGTAACATATCTATGAAAATACCTGTAAACCAATTCAAAATGTTACTTTTAAACTAAACTATTACAATTACTTTCGTTAATTGCTGGAAGCTCAAATAAAGTAACAACTATTTCATGAAAAACGTAAAAATCTATATATATATAAAATATATATATATATTTATATACACACACACACACACACACACACACACACACACACACAAATATATAAAATATATTAAAATTACTGAAACTTGAAGTAAAATAGATATAGTAAAATTGAACTAAAATAGAAATGAGAATGGAAATAGTAAAATAAAGTTTATTCAAAATATTAATTAATATATAATCTATCTATCTATCTATCTATCTATTTATATATCTATATATTTATCTATCTATCTATCTATCATCTATATCATGTATAATATATCTATATATCTATAAATAAAATAAAAAAAATAAAAAATAAAAATATAATTGTTTCTAATCCAAACCTAAGAACTAATAAAAATACAATAAAATGAATGAAACTTAAACTACAATAGAAATTAAAATGGAAATAGTACAATAAAGTTAATTCAAAATATGAATAAATATATTATCTATCTAAAACTAATAAAATAGCTAAAACATATATAATGTATAAATGTATATATCTATCTAAACCAAACAAGGAAAACATAAAAATTGAATATTAAAACTAAAATAGAAATTAAAATGGAAATAGTAAAATGAAGTGAAAAATATATATTTTTATTTATTCATAAAAAAATATTAATAAATATATATTCTAAAAAAAAGCTAAAAGCATGTATAACATATAATCAATCTATCTAAAAACTAATAAAATTATATAATAAGGTTACTGAAACTGAAAGTAAAATAAAAAGAAAACAGGAAATATTAAAATAAAAGACAAAATTGTTCCATATAGAAAATAATCATATTCATATTTTTAGTTCAAATGTAAGAAAAGAAAGAAACAAGAGCAGAAGCAAGGCTATTAAAGCTGAATGAAAACCTGAAAAAATGTGGTTCTTAGTCATTAGGATGGTGATACGATTTATAATTTGAGCATATACTCCTTCGCTGATATGAGCAACAATGTGCATGTGTGAGCTCATTACGTCTCTGGCAGTCAAGGCTGTCGCCCCCTTTCTGATGCTTATTCAGGGACACTAATTCAAAAAGAATAACTAATGGCAGCAGTAACAACTGCAGTAAATCACAGTACCATGGCTCTGTTTTTAAATCTTGTAGGTGACAGCTTTAATCAAGCAGCAAACCTAGCCAATTAAAATGTTGTCAAGTAAAACTTGTGTGACAGAAATATAAATATAAATGTAATCTGACAGGCTTGTTTCACATGCATTAAAATTCAGCCTCAGGAAAGGGAAAAGGAAAGATTTGTGTCTTACTCACGCCAGTCCTACAACACAGAGTTAAATGAAGTGATTCAGGTTTATGCATTAGATGTAACTCTAATTACTCACATTATAACAGACGCATGCACTAATGATCATTATGCCAAGCTAGTGCAACACAGCAAAACAGGCCGTTTAGAGGCTCTTACGATCTCTCTGATTGGCTGTTAACTCTGACTCGTTGCCAAATCGCTATAGAAGTCACATCCCATGAAAGCTAATTAGACAAAAACATTACAGAGCTTGGTCAAATGGAGGTTGTTAATGTAACATAAAGCTCACTCATTGTTTGTGTATGTATTAAAAAGACATAATGAAGGATGCTTAAGACATTAAACATATTAAATGAATAGCTCACCAGACTGAGGACGAGGGAAAGGGCAACCAACAGGGACCAAAAGAGCCTGAAAAATCAAGTTGGTTTAAATCTGGTCACAACAAAGAAATTCGAACATTTTTAAATGCCACAATGAAATATGAAACAAGGGTGAGAATGGGCCCCGTCGTTAACCAAGCCTCTTTCTTTACTTTCTTCAATGAGTCCTTGTGCTTCAGTTTTGGCACTGAGCCCTTGCCTCTTAGATGGAGAGCACATAGAGGGAGGGGGAGAGCTATTGTATGTGTCCCCCTCTTCTCAACACTACAACTGCTATTTGAGTTACACAGACACCGGATGCTGCACTCTTCATACTCCACCGGTTTGATCTGCTCCGGAAAGGAACACCAGAAACCCTATTTAGGTGAATTCTCTCATCTGAACACAAATGCGTTTATCAGCGTTCAGACAGAGGGTTCCCACCGGAGCCATTCGGGGTTAAGTGCCCTGCAAGGGCACAACATCTATGTCTAGGAGTGGGACGTAAAAGCAAGACTGATCGGGTGGCATTTCATGTTGTTGGGGGGGGGGGGGGGGGGGGGGGATTCGGGGGGGATTCTCAGTTTTCCCAACTGTTGAGAACAAGGCATAGTGAACTACACACTTTAATGACAATGTAGAAAAATACTATATATATATATATATATATATATATATGTATATGTGTGTGTGTGTGTGTGTGTGTATATTTTATATACATTATATATATTACATTTAGATACATTATATTTGTTAAATATATATTTATATTATAATACATAAAATATGTAGAAACAAAAAAAATGAATGTATAATGAAAGTAACAACAAATACATAAATATTAATATATTAATTATTTAAACAAACAAATAAAAACTATACGGAAAATGTAAATTAGAAAACATTTATTCTAATAATTTATTATAAATTAAAATGTATAATTAAATAAATAGTGAATAAATGTGTTTATTATAATACATATAAATATAAATCAAGTATATTTATATAAATATATATAATTATGTTTACATAAATGTTAAATATATTTTATATGTGTATACACTTTAAAATATGTACAAACAAAAATCAAATATAAATAAAATACCAACAAATATATAAATATTAATACATTATATAAAAGTATAGTAAATAATATTTTTTTTACTGTTGAGAACACAACATTGTGATCTTCCTACACATTTTAATAAAAAAAAAAGATCAAAATAAATACTGGATACTGAAAATGTTGTGTAAATTAGAGTAATATTTATTATATATATTTATTATTAATAATAAAATGCATAATAAAAATAAAAAAATATATTATATCAAAATAAATAAATAAATAAATATATATTTACGTATGTGTGTGTACAAAAAAAATAACAAGTCAATATTATACACAATAGAAAAATGTACTAAATAATACATATTCTACTATATATAAAATCTTTTGCAATCCCACCACACATTTTAAGGAAATAAGTGTTTTAATTATGAAAAAACTACACTGGAAATGAAGATTAGAAAAATGTTTATTCTAAATAATTATAAAAACAATATACAAATAATAGAGGTATTAATTAATGCAAACAATATTTAATAGCTTATTATGATTAATGTCAATTATGTATATATATATATGTGTGTGTGTGTGTGTGTGTGTGTATATATATATATATATATAAACAATCCAATAAATATATGTCTTTTTTATTGAGAAATTTCTAAAAAGGAATTCTTACCAAATTTGATGTTTCCTTCCATAGTCTTTTCCTTTCTGGTGCCCCTGTAGGTGGGTAGAGGAACACAGAGCAGCAAGAGTCTCCGTGCAGGTGCTCTGCTTCTCTGAGGTCAATTCATTCTGTTTTTTCCCTCTTTCTTCAAACCAGAATCTCTGAAATGTCTCTTTTCACAGAAATCCAGCATATCTTCGCTGAAAAACTAACAGAAAAGCGGCCGAAAAAAAAAGGGAAATCACAAAGAATTCAGTAGTACACCTTCACAACTCTTCAATGCCGCTTTTCGCAGAAACCCGGCAAACCCCTGTCAAGAAACTGAAGGGAAAGAGGACAAAAAAATGAGATTACATAAGAATTCAGTAGTACATCTTCAGAACTCCTTCCCCTCTGTCAGGGAAAAGCAGAAGTGAGAGGGGAGGAGTGGAGGAATGGGAAGGCTGTCTCCATTCTCCTCTGCATCCCTCTGCCTTATTCTCACAGCTCTCCCTGCAACACACACACATTGCACAGCCCCCACCTCTTCCCCCCTTCTTCTGCTCTGTCAAACAGACACACAAGCTTAGTTCATTACTATTCACCGGGTCTTCCTAAGACGCTCAACGCTACCCTACTAAGAGAGGGAAAAACAGGCTTGTTGCATCTAATGTGAAATGGATTTCATCCATTCTGAAATATCAAAAGCCTTCCACCTCCCCTCGTCCAAAAACTGTGACGCAATAAGCAGCAATGTAATATATTCCTTTGTCTGTCCTTTTTGTTGCTCATGATACACGATACAGGTATGTGCCGAATTTGTCTCGAGCTTTATCTCAAAGTTCCTCTCCCACCATCTTAAAACGCCGTCTTATCCCATTCGCAGAATCCCTCTTGTGTTACCCCCGATCTTTGTTTTTCTCCCATTTTCCCTCTACTAGCGTTCGCTGGGAGTGATCTGTCTCGCTTGGCTAGAGAGCTGGCAGCAGGGCTGAGGTGAGGAGAGAGAGCGAGTACACTGAGGTTAGCCATGTGAGTCCTCCAGCACACTTAACTTCACCAGCCGCTTCCCCCGAGGAGCCGCGTGCCTCTGAGCTCTGTACTCAGTTCAACTTTTTTTTGATGCAAAACTTTGAGTTTTGATGACATTTGACTGTTTGACAAGTGTAACAGAGTGTCATTGATTTCTGTGTCGATGCAGAAAAAGTGAACATTTTTGTTCGTAAATTCTTGGAGGTAATTCTTTGTTCACGTGTGCCAAATTCCTCTTGCGAGTTACCTTTCCTGCATTTTTTCCTCCTCTCCCACCGCCCTGCCTCACTTTGTTGACTGAGGAGTGAAATGAGAGAGGAAATCCTTTTACACATGATCTGGTGCCTTTCTGCTGTAGTTTTGTACTTAGTTACTTGTCATTTTTGTTGTTAAGTTTCTTAAAATAAACTAATTGTAAGATCTCTGGTATGAGTGGCCTAATTTAGGTTACCACTAAAAAGTCAGAATGAAATTGGAATTCACCTTATGTGTTTTCTTAATGATCTTGTGAATATTTCATCCATGCTCATATATATATATATATATATTTGGACCTTGGAATTATTAATAAAATGTCATAAGTGGAGCTTCTGATTCTTTCCACTTTTCCACTTAAAGGGATAGTTCACTCAGTACTCATTTTTCATATCGTTAAGATATTTTTGATGAAATTCAAGATATTTCTGACCCTGCATAGACATCAACACAACTGACACGTTCAAGAGCCAGAAAGGTAGTAAGGACATTGTTAAAATAGTCCATGTGACATCAGTGGTTCAACCGTAATGTTATTAAGCACATGTTATGCACACAAAAAAATATTCACGTAGCTTCATAACATTACGGTTGAAGCACTGATGTCACGTGAGTACAGTTGAGGTCAAAAGTTTACATCCCCCGTTCAGAATCTGTAAGACGTTAATTATTTTAACAAAATAAGAGGGATCATGTTTATATCGCTCTTAATGCATTGTTGTTTTTCTTCTGAAGCATCAGTGAGTGTTTGAGCCTTCTGTAATAGTTGCATATGATTTGAACAGTTGTCCTCAGTGTGAAAAGATGGATCTCAAAATCGTACAGTCGGGTTTCCATTCAAAGTTGCGAATTTAACTTATACGCAAAATTGGAAAATTGCATAAAACATTTGCAAGTAAGCTGTTTCCATCCAGCAAGCCAAAGAGAACAAAATCATCACATCCTGATAAACTGGCACCAGGGGCGGCACTAGGGGTGGGCTGAGGGGGCCGAATGTTTTCAGTAAATCCCCGAATGTTTTATATACTTTTGCGCATCAAGTTTAATGCGCGTTAAAATCATTTCTATTAAACCAGCACTTAAACAGCAAAATGCAGCTGCTTCTGGTATCTCACTGTATAACTTCATACAGCTGATCTCATCATCTAAATTAGGTTATAGTTACTATAGCAACAAATCACAGACTTTTAGGATGCACGCATTTAGAGCGATTATATGCATGGTTAGCATTGTTAGCATGGTTAGCATTTCGCATGGTCAGTGGGAGACTTTACTAAGTGTCAGGGCAACAATTCAATAAAAAATAAGATATTATTAAGTCATTTAAAACTTTGCCGTTTAAAAATTGTCTTTTTGCTCTAGTTCTAAGCAAAGCCATGTCGTGCCTTTCTGTACTGCGGTGTTTCAGTACTGAATGAATTTGCGTTTTTTTAAGGCGTTTTTAATCAGTGATTTACTAACCAGTTCATAACAATGGTTTCTTTTTTCGTTTTTGAATGATGTTTTGAATCGATTGAAAAAAAAAGAAAGCTATCAGTCATTAAGACAGTGGCTTACTGCCACCTACTGGCAATTTTAGTCTCACATTTAAAATTCTATTTTCATTCTATTTTTTCTATAATTTCATATTTCTGTGTTTTAAATGTTATATTTAAAACATTAATCTCACAATGCAATTTGTAAATGCTGTGTAAATGCATGCAGGAGCTCCTTAAAAATAAATATGTGTCTTTAGAGCCCTGAGTGTTTAATTATACTTGTTCTTTTAAACAATTAAGCCAGTTAACCAATATAACTTTTAAACATTTTATTTGAAGGACATCTGGGCTAAGCCTCGGGTATCCACTCACCCTAGAACCGCCCCTGACTAGCACTATTTATCACTAATAAAGTAGGAGAAGCCATTGAATATAGTCATTTTCATATTTAATAAATTACTTTGCTTTTGGAGGTGAATGCCTGCTGTTTGGGAACGCAGTCTTGTAAGACAGTTCCTGGAGGCAATTATACATTTTATGCTTGGGCATTTCAGAATGACCATAGCAACATTTCAGATGCTTTGGAATGAGATCGGTCCACTGGCATGTTTTGCCGTCCCATTTTTTTGATGAGTACGGAGGAAATAATTTGCCAAATGCGTTTCCATCTTCCATTTTTCACATTAACCCTTTTTCATTTTCTGTCGGTTTTTGTACATGTAACTACAGAAGAGTCTAGTTTTAAACAGGAAAAATATCAAAAATCTTTGGTCATTTTTAAACGAGATGCTAATGGTCTAATCTGATTCAGTGATTTATGCTAAGCTATGCTAAAAGTGCTAACGGCAGACCCGGAAATCGGCTGAATGGATTCAAAAACAGTAAAACTCATCTGTTTAACTCTAGGGGAGTTGGAAAATGAGCCTTTTCTTAAAAAAAGTGTAGTGTTCCTTAAAAATGTTGCATTTCCATCACTTGTTTCTGATGCAATACTTCAAAATGCCGTAAGAACAGCGATGGAAACATAGCTATTGCAAGAAACGGTTCAAATACAAAAAATGCTGGAAAACCAAAGAATTTGTGGGATGTTGACTTTGGAACTGTAAATAATGACAGAATTTTAATTTTGGGGTGAACAACCAGATCCAACCTTTTTTTTTTTCTTTCAATAATACATTTTACTCGGTTGTATGTCACAATATGAAAAAACAAACAAACAAAAAAAAAAAGCATCTGTTGCTTCTTTCGTTACATTGCGACTTAAATGTGCGTAAATGTCATTAATTACTCTCTTTCTTGTTTTCTTTTGTGGAACCCTGAAAGTGAATTTTTGTATGGCCTTTCTTTTTAATATACCTGTAATAAAAGCGAATGAGAAAAAAGGCACCATAAAAGTGGTTCACATAACTTGTGTATTGTATTACAGTCTTCCAAAGGCATATAAAATAATTGTGTGAGGAAAAGATGGAAATTTAAGTCATTATTCATGGAAAAATATTGACATCTGCCCTGGCTGTGCTTGGCGAGTTCATAAAAGTTTATGAGAACTGTAGCAATTTATGAATGAATCATTCTTGTGAGACTTTTTGATGAGTTTGGAACAAAAAAGGGTGAGTAAATGATGACATTTATTGCAAGGACATTTATATTTGTCTTTGCTGGTGTGAATGCCATTTTTATCACTTTATAACCTCTTTGTCATCCTTTAACACCTATTTTAGAGTTCTAATAAAGAATTAATAAATAAACAATCAAATAATTGAATAATAAAACCAAAAAACTAAACAATGCATAAACAACAAAAGCTTTCATGGAATAGTTCATCCAAAAATGAAAATTTGGTGTTCATTTACTCTCTCTCCGAGTGTTCAAGATGTGCACAAATTTCTCTCTTCTGTTGAACAAAAAAGAAGATCTTTTGAAGAATACTGGGAAGCCCATTGACTGCATACTATTATTTTCCATACTTATTAGCCCTACCATCATTCTTCAAAATATCTTCTATACTTTAAATCTTGACAAGCACTGTTTAAGCACACAAATTGCAGGTTTGAAACTATAATTGTTAAAAAAGTACTATAAACCCTGGACCACAAAACCAGTCAAAAGTCGCACAGGTATATTTGTAGCAATAGTCAACATACATTGTATGGGTCAAAATTATACATTTTTCTTTTGTGCCAAAAATCATTAGGATATTAAGTAAAGATCATGTTCCATTAGCATATTTTGTAAATGTTTATATTAAAACTTGATTTTTGAGTAGTAATTTGCATTACTAAGAACTTAATTTGGACAACTTTAAAGGCAATTTTCTCAATATTTCGATTTTTTTTTTTTTGCACCCTCAGATTCCAGATTTTCAAATAGTTGTATCTCTGCCAAATAATGTCCTATTCTAACAAACTATACATCAATGGAAAGCTTATTTACATTAATATGAATTCAGACTCTTTTCACATGTTGTTTTACAATTACTATTTTATATTGTTTTATATTGAAAAAGTTTCAATTCAGTCAGTCTTTTTTTACCCCATTTTATAATGGATTTCTAAGGAGAGCGCAACATGAAAGCACCCAAATGTAATTTGGAATCCATTATGGTGCCGCTCATTGGTTACTCAGGAAAAAGATGGGTATATATTTAAGCAAAGTAAACATATTCAGACGCAAGGATGAATTATTATTTGTACTTGCAATATGCTTGTCAGAACCAGGTGGTATTTGGGTGCCATGTCCTCATTCTAGAGCACCTTTGATTGGTTGAAGATTTTGTCACATCCATGAGTGCAAGATCATGCAAGAAATGAAACTGTATATTTTACTTTTGCTAAGTGAATTTTGTCCAAACTTAAAAGGATAGTTCACCCAAAAGGAAAATTCTGTCATTATTCTGAATTTTGTTAATCTTCAGAGCCTAAATTAAGATATTTTTGATTAAATCAAAGGTAGTAAAGACATCATTAAAATAGTCCATGTGACATTAGTAGTTCAACCTTGATGTTATAAAGCTATGAGAATACTTTTTTCGCGCAAAGAAAACTAAAATATCAACTTTACTCAGTAATTTCTTCTCTTGCGTGTCAATCTTCAGTACACGTTCACAAGAGTCCTGCTGATGCAGGAGCCGGCGTTTTGACATAGAACCCGGATGCGTTTCGCCTTGTTTACAAGCAAAGGATGCACAATGTACATAAAACAGTCTTCGTAAACATGTCTGAAGATTTCGACAAGAAGATTTTGCCCAGCCTAACTTATTTGAACCAGAATATACACTATATCGGCAAAAGTATTGGAACACCCCCTTCTAATGAACAGATACTTTAGTAATTTCCATGATGACTAATCTTAATTTTTAAGCATATAATGATATTGTAGGGAATTTAATTTTTTTTTATTTTATAGCAGAAGTTTGGACAGGACCCTTTTTTATTCTTACATGACAATGCCTCTGTGTATAAGGCAAGGTTCATTGAGAAATGTTTGATTCAGTCAGTGTGGAAGAACTTGCCTGGTCTGCATAAAGCCAAGTTCTAATCCCAACTGAACACCTCTGGTGTGACTTTAAATGCAGACCTTGAGCCAGATGTGCATATGGGTACAGTCATTTTAAACACTTCCAAAGCTGAAGCAAGAGAGATGGAAATACAATTTTTAAATACATGAATTATGCTTCCATCTTTGTTGCTACAGTTTTGGAAGTGCCTTTTCTGTTCTAAAGAAGGGGGTGTCCCAGTACTTTTGTCCATATAATGTGTGCAAGTGATGAGTTTTTGGCTCAAGGTCTGCATTTAAAGTCACACCAGGGGTGTTCAGCTGGGATTAGAACTTGGCTTTATGCAGCCCAGTCAAGTTCGTTCACACTGACTGAATCAAACATTTCTCTATGAACCTTGCCTTATACACAAAGGCAGTGTCATGTTAGAATAAAAAACTGTATTCTCGTAGCTTCATAAACAATATTCTTACTACCTTTTTGAGCCTTGAACATGGTAGTTAAGTTGCAGTTTGCAGGGTCAGAAAGCTCATTAAAGATTTCATCAAAAATATTGTAATTTGCGCTCTGAAGATGAACAGTGCTCTTAAAGGTTTGTAACGACAAGAGGGTGAGTAATTAATGACAGAATTGACATTTTTGGGAGAGCTATCCATTTTTAAGGAGCTCAAACATTTAAAGCGGCAGCTAATATGGATGCAAATGTAGTCATTGTTATCTTTTTAGTTATCATTCGTGGTGTGAACACTAGCATATAGATGACCTCAAAGCCATGAGACTTCAACTTTAAGTACAGGAGGATGTGTGATGCTTTGTGCACTTATCTAGTGTGAGTTCATTTCTCTTCTCTCTCCCTCTCTTCTCCCGCTCTGGCTCTTTCTCAGCTGTCAGTCTGGTCAGGTCCAGTCTGTTTGTAGCTCTATTTTAAGCGAGGACACAGCCGGGGGGAGGGGAGGAGGAGCAGGGGAGGATGAAGGCTCCAGGGGCGAGAGGGTGTCGTAATGAAAGACTTATCAGCAGGCCAGAACACCCGTCCAGACAGTCTATGAGATCAAGCAGCATGTAGATTTTCATATCCGTCCATTGACACTCACCTCACATATCAAAACCGTCAATAATTAACCAGGCCCGAAGCTATAATTATTCATTATCCATCAGAGGTGCTGGTAATCTGGTCATGGCTTTACGACAGACTCGCTGCTCAAGGTTATTTGGAAATGATGATCATTAAAGTGACCCTGCCTGCATATAAAACGTGTTGTGCAGCATTTCTGGATGCTTTAGATCTATCACAAAAGGCTTGCTAGATTGTTTATGAGCGAGTATGGTTTTGTGGGGCATTTGGCAGGAGATGTTCAGTGTTTTTCATGTGGTCTTAAAAGGCAAGGCTCTGAACAAATTGTGGCTGTTGCGGATGCCAAAAACAAGAGCCGTCTCATCAGAATTATGGCCATCTTATCTTCTCTCAGCCAGACGGCTGTGTGCGAGCACAATCTAAACCTCTCAGAAACCTTCAGAGCATCTTCCTCTTAATCTGCATATTCAGATGGTATTCAGCGTTGTGATCATCACACAGGCCTGCTCTTGTGTGCAAGGAAGCCCGCTTTTGTTTCAGATCTCCACAGACGGTTTCCATCAGTCTGAACAGCTGGCTGAACAGCAAAGATTTACCTTTATTATTTTTTCCCCTAGCATGCCTTTTATGATTTTTTACATATCCAATACAAACATTAAACTGACATGCTTTCTAAAGACGACCACATTCACATAAACCAAATGATTTTGCCAACTTGACCTTGACTTCTGCTCTTCAGCTATAGAAATCTGCTAAAGCATACTGGGTGCATACTATATACTATAGTTTGATAACTTAGTATGGTTTGTATACTAAAGCATGTTTCAATGCTAATAGTTTGTATATAGTATATAAATTATATAGTGCTAATAGTTTATATACTAAAGCAGGATAGAAGTTGCATACTAAAGTATGATACAAGGCTAAAAGTAATGATACTAAACCATGATACAATGCTAATACAATGGTATACAAAAGCATGTTATAATTATAATGCTGTAGTTTTTATACTAAAGCATCAAATATTGTAAATAGTTTGTATACTATAAAAATAATAATAATATAATAATAATAATGCAGTTTGTCTAATGAAGCAAGATACAGGGTGCATACTAAAGTATGATATAGTATGTATATGTTTTATATGAATGCATGATATAGAACTAATGGTTTGTGTACTAAAGAATAATATATGTGTTCATATTTTAATAATACTAAATCATGATACAGTGCTAACAGTTACTGTATACTTCAGCAAAAGTAAAGAAAAGTTGCATACTGAACTGTGATACAGTGGTAATAGTAATGATACTAAATCATTATACAGTGCTAATAGTAATGATACAAAAGCATGTTATAATTCTAATAGTTTCCATACTAAAGCTATTGTGGTAATGTTTCTATATTATAGAAATAATATAGTGCTAATAGTTTGTATACTAAAGCATGATAGAAGTTGCATACTAAAGCATTATACTGTACTAAAACTATTAAGATTCTAAATCATGACACAATGCTAATAGTTTCCATACTAAAGCATGATAAAAGTTGCATACTAAAGTATGATACAATGTTAATAGTAATGATACAAACTCATCATACAATTCTAGTAGTTTGTATACTAAAGCATGTTATAATTCTAATACTGTAGGTTTTATACTAAAGCATAGTATATTGTAAATAGTTTTTATATTAAAGCATGAAATATTGTAAATAGTTTGTAGAATTTTTTTTATAGAAATAATAATATAATAATGCAGTTTGTCTAATGAAGCAAGATACAGGGTGCATACTAAAGTATGATATAGTATGAATACTTTTTATATGAATGCATGATATAGAACAAATGGTTTGTGTACTAAATAATAATATAGTGTTCATAGTTTTAAAATAGTAAATCATTATACAATGTTAATAGTTCGTATACTAAAGCATGATACAGTGCTAATAGTTTGTATACTATAGAAATAATGTAGTGCTAATAGTTTGTATACTAAAGCATGATAGTTACATACTAAAGTATGGTAAAGTGCTAATAGTTTATATAATATAGTATGATACAGTGATAATGGTTTGTATACTAAAGCATGTTACATTGATAATAGTTTGTCTACTAAAGCTATTGTGCTAATAGTTACTATACCATGGGAATAATATAAGCTAGTGCTATTAGTTTGTATACTAAAGCATGATAGAAGTTGCATACTAAAGTAGAATTAAGTGCTAATAGTTAACAGAATATAGTATGATACAGTGATAATGGTTTGTATACTAAAGCATGTTAAAATGCTAATAGTTTCTGTACTAACGCTACTGTGCTAATTGTATACTATAGCAATAATATAGTGCTAACAGTTTGTATACTAAAGCATGTTACAATGCTAATAGTTTCTATACTAACGCTACTGTGCTAATTGTATACTATAGCAATAATATAGTGCTAACAGTTTGTATACTAAAGCATAATATAGTGCTAATAGTTTGTATACTAAAGCATGATGGACGTTGCATACTAAAGGATGATGCAGTGCTAATAGTTTGTATACTAAAGCATGATAGAAGTTGCATACTAAAGGATGATGCAGTGCTAATAGTTTGTATACTATAGAAATAATGCTGTGCTAATAGTTTGTCTCCTTAATCATGACAGTTACATACTAAAGTATGATAAAGTGCTAATAGTTTATATAATATAGTATGATACAGTGATAATGGTTTGTATACTAAAGCATGTTACAATGATAATAGTTTGTATACTAAAGCTATTGTGCTAATAGTTACTATACCATAGGAATAATATAAGCTAGTGTTATTAGTTTGTATACTAAAGCATGATAGAAGTTGCATACTAAAGTAGGATAAAGTGCTAATAGTTAATATAATATAGTATGATACTGTGATAATGGTTTGTACACTAAATTATGTTACAATGCTAATAGTTTCTATACTAACACTACTGTGCTAATTGTATACTATAGAAATAATATAGTGCTAATAGTTTGTATACTACAGCATGATAGAAATTGCATACTAAAGGATGTTACAATGCTAAAAGCTTGTATACTATTGAAATAATGAAGTGCTAAAAGTTTGTATACTAAAGCACGATAGAAGTTGCATACTAAAGGATGCTGCAGTGCTAATAGTTTGTATACTAAAGCATGATAGTTATATACTAAAGTATGGTAAAGTGCTAATAGTTTATATAATATAGTATGATACAATGATAATGGTTTGTATACTAAAGCATGTTACAATGATAATAGTTTGTATACTAACGCTACTGTGCTAATTGTATACTATAGCAATAATATAGTGCTAACAGTTTGTATACTAAAGCATAATATAGTGCTAATAGTTTGTATACTAAAGCATGATGGACGTTGCATACTAAAGGATGATGCAGTGCTAATAGTTTGTATACTAAAGCATGATAGTTATATACTAAAGTATGGTAAAGTGCTAATAGTTTATATAATATAGTATGATACAATGATAATGGTTTGTATACTAAAGCATGTTACAATGCCAATAGTTTCTATACTAACGCTACTGTGCTAATTGTATACTATAGCAATAATATAGTGCTAACAGTTTGTATACTAAAGCATAATATAGTGCTAATAGTTTGTATACTAAAGCATGATGGACGTTGCATACTAAAGGATGATGCAGTGCTAATAGTTTGTATACTAAAGCATGATAGAAGTTGCATACTAAAGGATGATGCAGTGCTAATAGTTTGTATACTATAGAAATAATGCTGTGCTAATAGTTTGTCTCCTTAATCATGACAGTTACATACTAAAGTATGGTAAAGTGCTAATAGTTTATATAATATAGTATGATACAGTGATAATGGTTTGTATACTAAAGCATGTTACAATGATAATAGTTTGTATACTAAAGCTATTGTGCTAATAGTTACTATACCATAGGAATAATATAAGCTAGTGTTATTAGTTTGTATACTAAAGCATGATAGAAGTTGCATACTAAAGTAGGATAAAGTGCTAATAGTTAATATAATATAGTATGATACTGTGATAATGGTTTGTACACTAAATTATGTTACAATGCTAATAGTTTCTATACTAACACTACTGTGCTAATTGTATACTATAGAAATAATATAGTGCTAATAGTTTGTATACTACAGCATGATAGAAATTGCATACTAAAGGATGTTACAATGCTAAAAGCTTGTATACTATTGAAATAATGAAGTGCTAAAAGTTTGTATACTAAAGCACGATAGAAGTTGCATACTAAAGGATGCTGCAGTGCTAATAGTTTGTATACTAAAGCATGATAGTTATATACTAAAGTATGGTAAAGTGCTAATAGTTTATATAATATAGTATGATACAATGATAATGGTTTGTATACTAAAGCTATTGTGCTAATAGTTACTATACTATATGAATAATATAAGCTAGTGCTGTTAGTTTGTATACTAAAGCATGATAGAAGTTGCATAATAAAGTATGATACAGTGCTAATAGTAAAGATACTAAATCATGATATAATAGTTTTTATAATAAAGTATGATACAGTGTGAATACTTAATATTTTTCTATGATATAGTACAAATGTTTGTATACTAAAAAATGATATACTGCTCATAGTTTTTGTGCTTAAGCATGATAGTGCTGATAGTGTGTATACTAAAGCATGATAAAGGGTGCATACTAAAGTATGACACAGTGATAATGTTTTGTATACTAAAACATGTTACAATGCCAATAGTTTGTATACTAAAGTATGGTAAAATTTGCATACTAAAGTATGATACAGTGCTGTTTGTTTATATACTAAAGCAGGATACAGGAGTCATACTACAGATGCAACGCTAATAGTTTGTATAATAAAGCAAGATAAAGTGTGTGTACTGACTTTTTATATTAATGAATGATATTGATGAATACTGAATTCGTTAATACTGAAGCATAATGCTAGTAGTTTCTAAAATAAAGCATGATAGAAGTTGCATAATAAAGTATGATACAATCCTAATAGTAAAGATACTAAATCATGATACAATGATAATAGTTTGTGTACTAAAGCGTGTTATAATTTTAATACTGTCATTTTTGTATACTAAAACATGATATATTGTAAATATATTGTATACTAAACTAAAGCATGATAGTGATAATAGGTTGTATACTAAAGCTAATTGCTCAAAAAATTTAATGTCAAAAAAGGGGAAAAATACAAATGAATTTGACTGATAGTATGATTTATGTTTTTTTATCTATTTATATTCAATTTTTTTGATAATTCTGTAGTGAAAAAACTGATATTGTGAGGATGTTTATTACTAAAGTACGGTGCAATGCTAATCATTTGTGTACTAAAGCATGATACATTGCTAATAGTTTATATACTCAAGCATGATTCAGAATGCATACTGAAGTATTATCCAGTCACAGTGCTAATAGTTTAGCATGATACCGAGGAACAAGGGTGCGTGCTAAAACATGATGGAGCAATAATAGGGTGCAAAGTAAAAGATGCATTCCTGTTCCAGGACTCCATTCAATCTCAGTCAGATGCACAGAGCAGCAGCACAGGCAAGTCTATAGAGCTCTAATTATGACAGAACAGTCTGCCTGTAACCAACCTGCAAACAGCCCCAGCAAAGCCCCATCTCATGCCTCTCATTTATCTTGTTTGGAGGAGAGGAATTGGGTTTCAGATAAAGCATAGGATATGGTCCTGCTCCTGCCTCAAGGCGGTGGGATAGATAGTCTACCTTGGTGTGTCAAGGTGGAATAGATTGATTTGTTGTGGTTGAGGTCTGTGCGATGGATGTTGGAAAATCTCGTTTCGATTTTATTGCCTTTAAAGCCTTGGGAAGGCTTTTTTTGTGACTTGTATTGTACACTGGAGAGCGTTTGGTGAAGATAACGTCGGTTCAGAGTAACATTTCACCATTAATTCTGTTCATCTTGATTGTTTTTTTCTTTCATTATCTGATGAAATGACTCTGAAACGCTGCTGCTGCTCATGTGATATCGCTCAAAGTACATCCCAGACTTGGATGTTTCATTCTTCATGTTGGTTTTTGGTCGGAGTGGAGCACAGAAATTATCAAGGTCATGCCAACAGGCATGAGATCCCCTTTGGGTGTTTAGTAGCGGCAGCCTGTCCTTTGGGAAATCCCCCAGACCGGGATAATGTCAGGTCCATGCTGCCCCTGCTGTAACTGTACAGCTTTAATTACAAACCTGCAGAGTATTTCTGTGTGTGTGTGTGTGTGTGTGTGTGAGAGAGAGAGAGAGCGATGGAAAGATTCACTGCGGGAGACAATTAAAAATTCACTGTGGAAGAGTCAAACAATTATTCTGTATACAGATTTCTAATTACCCTCAGTTTACGTGTGTGTACACATTAGTGCATTTGCTGCGAGTGAAAGTGTTGCTAAATGTCAGGCAGGGGAGGAGGGTCATGCCAGCTGCACAACACTGACGTGGCACCCATACCAAATATCAGCAGACATGTCTGGATTAAACTAAGGACAAAAGCGTAGGTGTTTGTGTGCATATAAATAGTTCTGACTGAGGAGGAATTAGTCAATTATTATTCAATAACAAAACTAAAGTTTGACTTGCTGTCTTTTGTAAGATAGTATCAGCAGACAAAACAGTTAACATTCAGAAAAGCAAAATAGTCATTTCCGCAATGTGCAAGAGCAGTGCAAATTATTGTCTGCTTTAAATTCTTTGCAAATCTCATTTTGTGATTCTGTATCACATTGCGTCTCAAAGGGAAACACCTACAAATGTATGTTCAATAAGGTCAGGCACTAAACTGTGTCCACACCTTTTCAGTGCTAATTGTTCACTGCGCATCTTTGGTTAATCCTGACAGTACTATTTTATACATTTTAAGAAATGGTTTAGTTGTAGTAAACCTGGACCTAAGTAATGTCACTGTAGTATGGAGCAGAGTGCAATTCAAATGAGCATTTCCGAATTTGAATGTTTAATGGCTTTAGTGGGCTATACAGTTGAAGTCAAAAGTTTACACCCCCCTTTCAGAATCTGTCAAATGTTTTAATTATTTTTAACAAAATAAGAGGGATCATGCAAAATGCATGTTATTGATTATTTAGTACTGACCTGAATAAGATATTTTAATATACATTTTTTAATTTAAAGATCTGGGTAATTGTAAGTTTTTTTTGTCTTTTGGGAAACATCTTCTGTAGCTTCTGAAGGGCAGTACTAAATGAGAAAATATGATATTTCGTCAAAATAAGAAAAACGCACACATCTCCATTCTGTTCAAAAGTTTTCACCCCCTGGCTCTTAATGCATCATTTTTCCTTCTGGAGAATCATTTAGTGTTTGAACCTTCTTTAATAGTTGCATATGAGTCCCTCAGTTGTCCTCAGTGGGAAGAAATGGATCTCAAAATCATACAGTCATTGTCGGAAAGGGTTCAAATAGACAAAAATGCTGAAAAAAAACAAAGAATTTGTGGGACCTTCTTATTAAATGAAGTTAATCTGTTGTATAACTGGTATCAAGTTTAACAGATTTTAAAATGCAAAATGTACATTTACACATTAAATGTAACATCCGTTGTATGTGACACATACATGTGTATAAATTAAATATTTACAATACACAAAATGTAATATTTGCAATCATTAGTGCTGAAAATAGTATAAAACATAAAAGTCATCATGGGGGATTTTTCAAACTCTAAAACATGATGACTGCAGAGGCTTCAGTTGATATTTAAAAACATTTTTTTGCACAAATATTTAATGATCATTATTATTATGTGATTAAGTATATTTCTTCTGTATTCTCCGTTTTCTGATTTAAAGCTTAACAAATTTTTAAACATTGAAATGCATTTATGAATTTGACAGTTGTAATATAAAAATAACTATAGTGCTTAAATATGTGCAATATATTTAATGACACATTTGCAATAGCTGTGAGTAATTTAATGATAAAATGGCTTCTCAAGTGTAACATATTCACACAACTTCATTGATTAGATGTCACTATATTATGACATCTAGTGGAGGAAACAAGCAATAACAATTATTTTACCAATAATTATTTGTGATTCTGGATGACATAAAACTAAAATCAAGATGAAACAAGGAAAAATAAAGCACACTTTGTGTGTCACAAATAGCATCCCTTTCTCATCTCAATTTGCAAAATTTTAACATCTCATGACCATTTGCATTTCCCATATCCTGTCATTAAAACAATGGTTAACTGGTGTTCGTAGCCAATGCTCTTGCACATTCATAACAAATTCAAGTCTAAATAGTCATGGCCATATGTGGTATTAAATGAAGGCTTGTAAAAGAATTAACCTGAATGTTGCATAGTGACTCTAGCTATGAATCAGACAATATTGCATTGACCAAATAAGAGAAACAAAAAAGTCAGTTAGATCTACTTTTGCTCAAGGGACATTGGGACATTAGTTACTCCATTATCTGTTGATAAATGCAAAAGAAAAGCTTCTTTAGAAATGGTTTTAAACTGTTTTCCACTACTAAATGTAGATAAATGTTGTTTTAGTACAGCAGTTGATGCCAAAACTGCAAGGCAAATGAAATACGCAGTATTTGATTACAACAAGGCGATGCATTAATAATAATTATGGATTTGACAAATTGCAGCCCCTGTTAGACAATCATTTTGCAATCAATTTTATTTGGTCTCTGATGCTTCAGAGTCGCATCACACTGATGAGACAAATGAGGCCTCCTGCCTTTATTCTGGCCGTATACTGCGAGATATAAATATAACTACTTATCCTCAGATCTCCGCAATCACAAAGTACATCCTGCAATTCACAGAATGATAGCTATGTTGAAAATTAACATGTCCTCATTCAGAATGTCAGACGTATTTCAGGTCTTAGTCTGCAATTACCTTCCAATAAGTCACTTTGGTTTAGCTTTGGGAAGTGAGAAAGTGTTTAAATGTGTTAATCAATGTCCATTATAGAAACACACACCTGTCATCAGCTTCCACTCCTCTAAGATCTGAGACGGCCATTTCATACGCTTCCTAAATCAGATCTCTCTCTGTTTGGGTTCTATAGCATTACTGGCTATTGTTATCTAATCAGACTTGATAAAGAAGTAATCAGCATGCATGTATGCATGAGCCCAATTTAAATGTTTGAAAATAGCTGCATCAGTGGACCATAGCTTGGCTGCTGACAACCACTGAAAGGTTGTTTTTGCTAGGAGAAATATGCACGTCTGTTCATGCAAACTCCCAAACGGGCCCCCGAAAAACAACCAGGATGTGCAGATTTGAGAACACTTTGTATTGTAGTGCTGCTGCTTGATTTGGTGCAAGGCGTATTTTGATTTTTTGAGTTAGGAACTTCAAGAATTTATGTTCCTCTTAATCTGTGCAATATACAATGCATAACAATATAAACTTTGCAGAACTCAGTGTAGCTCAACAATGTACAATCCAAGAGTTGCAAGTTACAATAAGAGATCAGTAATGAAGCAAAAAAAAATATTCTCTGTTAATAAATACAAGAAGTTAAAGTGACAGACTGTAGGTCCACAGAACCTTGGGAGTCCCTGAATGTGTGAATTTTAAAATAAATATGCTTGTAATTTATATTATTTATGTAATCTTATAGTTTTTCAATTGCATTTTAATTTATTTCCAAATAAGTAAATCTATAAATGTTAATGTTTTTAAAAAAATAGTATTTAGTTATATGCATCTTTTAAATAAATGTACATTTATTTCTAATTAAAATATATTTTATATTCTGCAGAATAAAGAAAGGCAGATTTGAAACAACGTGAAGGTGAGTAAATGATTTTCATTATTATTTCTAAGTGTGGTTAATATGTTATATGCAATATTCTGCAACATATATGGTAATATGTTATAGAAATATAAAGTCTAAAAATAAAAAGAAGTATACATTTCAATTGTCTTTAATTTAAATATTTTCTTTATATTCTGCAGAATAAAGAAAGTCATGCAGATTTGAAACAACACGAGAGTGAGTAAATAATGACAAAATTTTCATTATTATTTTAATATGATTTCACCATGATGTCCAAATGTGGTTAATGTTATATAAAATATTCTATAACACATATGGTAATATGTTATAGAAATATAAAGTGTATGAATATATATTTCATAGTTTTATTTAAAATATTTTCTTTATATTCTGCAGAATAAAGAAAGTCATGCAGATTTAAAACAACACAAGAGTGAGTAAATGATGACATCATTTTCATTATTGTTTTAATATGATTTCTGAATGTGGTTAATATGCTATATGAAATGTTCTATGACACTTATGGTAATATGTTACATGTGGTTAATATGTTGCATGAAATATTCTGTAATATATATATGGTAATATGTAATAGAAATATAAAGTCTAAAAATCTATTTTCTTTAATTAATTTATTAATATTCTGCAGAATAAAGAAAGTCATGCAGATTAGAAATAACATGAGACTGAGTAAGTGATAACAGAATTTTCATTATTATTTTAATATGATTTCAACATGATGTCCAAATGTGGTTAATGTTATATAAAATATTCTATAACATATGGTAATATGTTATAGAAATATACATTTTATGAATATAAAGAAATATATATTTCATTGTCTTTAATTAAAATATTTGTTTAATATTCTGCAGAATAAAACAACATGTCATGCAGATTTGAAACATGAAGGTGAGTAAATGATGACAGAATTTTCATTATCTTAATATGATTTTAAAATGGTTTCTAAATGTGCTTAATATGTTATATGAAATATTCTATAACATACATGGTAATATGTTATAGAAATATAAGTCTAAAAATATTTCCTCATCTTAAATTACGTTTTTGAATATTCTGCAGAATAAAGAAAGTCATGCAGATATAAAACTACATGAGGGTGAGTAAATGATGACAGAATTATTATTAGTTCATAAATCTTTGCTGGTTTAAAGGGACACACATATACACACGTCTTCACCAGGACCTTATAAGCATAGGTTTTGATGTTTCAAATAGCCTTAGGATGGGTTCATGGGCCATTGTTTAACAAGTAATATATATAAGTAACACGTTACAAAGCTAATGATTGCCCCGTTGGCTCTCTGGATTATTTTGTAAAATAAACATGAATCAATGACGTTATCCTTGTAACACAGCATTGATATTGAGCAATATAGTATTGATAACCAGCCTTTAGAAATGTTCTTTTAGGAATTCTTTCCTTATGAGTGTTGAGATCATGCAGACACAATGTTCTATACAGCATGTTGATGTAATACAAGTGGTCCAGTCATGTTCAAATGATCACATTCTGATCCACGACTCTCATTAAAAATCAAAATCATTGACAGTTCAGCTGAAAATCATTGACAGTTTCGAAGAGCTTTGTTGAGAGCTGATTTCTAGGCATTAACTTCTGAAGCATCGCACAAAGGTTCATGAAATGGGAGGAGTGAGGGAATATAAAAGCGGGAAATTATGTGATTTGTCACCGAAGCAAATGATCTGAAAACCAACTGAAAGAAACATCCAGAACTCAGAAAACTTCTGTGAGTGGAACTGGTTGGAGATTTTCACACTATGTTAATTGAAGAGCGTATATTAACACTTTTCAAAAGGAACTGTCAACATACACTGACATACTGGAGTGTGTTCTTCAGTTTTGGATTGAGCATAGCCTTTCTGGGGCCTACAATCCAAGATCTGAAATGCCAGACTGGCTCCACGTTACAGGAGATCACCTGGGTGTTCTTCTCCCAGCAGTTCTGCCTGCTCATCGGCAGCTCGATCGGAGGAGCTTTCACAAAAACGTGAGTAGAGCAGCAAGTCTCTGCTGGAAAAGGATGGACATCTGCATCAAGATATACGCTCCATTGCTCAGACACACTCCTGCCTGGAGAGTTTATGTACTTTTTAGTCCCACTTTTTCACTTTTCAATTGTTTGCTTCTTAACTTGCGATTCTCAGAAGTTTGGTAAACCTTTTATTATGGTTGTTTTATAGTTAAACACAGATTTATAGCAGTGTTTAGTGTCAGCTTTTAGACTCTTGACATCCTCAACAGATGTGATTTGAGCGCACTTAAAAAAATGCTTTCACTGTCCCCATATCTCTTACAGAAAGAAAAAATTGTGACCCTTAGCTGTGATTTATCATAAGCTGAAGCTAACACCTACATGTATTTATTTGTATAACTTTCATCAATTTTTAAAAATTGAAAAAAAAATCCTTTAAAAAATTAAAAACTAAAGTTATATAAAGTAATACACATTTATTTATGCATCTTGAAATCACATTAAAACTATTTGAAAATAATCATATTTAATGTCTGGTATAGTTTTATGTCTACTGTATTTTACGAACACATAGGCTACTAGGGCTGCACCATTTGGGAAAATGTGATTAAAATGTACATTTTCTGTTCAAATTTGTGAATTTTATCATTCATAATATTATATAAAAAATAAAAACTGGAAAATAAAAACTGTTTAAATCACTTTTATCATTTTTGTAATATTTCACTGTAAAATAAAATATTTAAGAGTATTTAAGAAAATTATAGAGGGTTTGCACTTACATTACAATTTGCAATATTTTGACAAATTCAGACAAACTGAAGTTAATAGGTGGTAAAAATACATATGAGCAGTATTAATTAAGATATTAGCCTAATATTTCACCTACCTGAGCGGAAATGATGAGAACAAACACAAATGTACAAGATTCCTGCCCTGGAAATCCTGGTTCAGTTTGGCCAACCACAAATGCCTTTTGTTCCTCAGTTTTTTTGCAGTTTTTTTTCTTCTTGATTTGTTGTAACTTTTGACAGTCTAAAGCACTCCAAATGTTGTTCCTGGTCTGACAAACATGACAATAATTGACAATTTTCAGGAGCAATAATGAGCAAAATATGCAAATTTAGTTTGGTTCATTAATGATTTGGTTTCTGAAAACACTCTATTTTATTATTATTTAATTTTATTTACATTACAACTATAAAATTACAGTACTAATATTTCTGGCCAATAACTTCATTTTCAAAAATATCAGATTTTTATTTGGATGTAAAACGGCCCTTTTATATGTAAAAACACAGTGCTGGACTTCACTCTGAAAAACGCAATGCATATCTTTATTTTGATTCATCTTGCGGCTAGCTGTCAGACACATGAAAGCACATAAAAAAACACAATTTAAGTGCAGATGAACATCATGTTGTTGAATATCAAGTGGTGAGCTCAGTTAGTTGTCTCGATAGCTGCTACAGATCTTAAACATTTGTATTTGATAGTATCTGAGACAAAGTGTTAAGTACAAAGTAAAAATCTGAGAAACAAAGAGGTATAATTACCAAGTAATCAAGCATCCAATCTATTTGTTGTTGTGTACCCAGGTTGTTCGGAGCCCTCATCGCTCTCTTCCTCTCTGCCCTCATCATCTCTGTGGTTTTTGCTATCGTACCACTTTGCTATAATGTGCTGTTGCTGGCAGTTGCTATGGGAGTGTCTGGTCTGGCTATGGGAATCATCGACACTATTGGAAACATCCAACTGGTGTCCATTTATAAGAAAGACTCTCCTGTCTTTCTACAGGTAAGGAAAGACATTTATCTTCATATGCTTATCACACTCAGGAGAGGTGCTAGTCCATTCATACAGATCTTTATAATGTTTATTTCAACTAGTTATATTAGCAGCAGTGCATGCGTGACTAAAATAAAAAATAGAGGGTTTGCACTTATGTCACGATTTAGTCAGTTACCCGGATGCTTAGCCATATTGGCGATACTCGAATGTAAGCAGCAGCATGGATTTTATGATTAATGTACTACTGAATATGTTGTTCTGCTAATTTATGCTGTATAAACCACGTAAAAAACATAATAAATCATATAGAGGACTTAGTAAGCAGGAAAAGGCACAATATTTTGACAAACTGAAGTTGACAGGTGGTAAAGATACATACGAGGAGTATTAATTATGATATTAGCCTGAAAAATCACTGTTTTAGATCGACTAACTGTAATACTGTATAAGATTTCCACTTAAACTGAAAGCATAATCTAGGCTAAACGCAAAAATAACATTTCATTCACTGCTGCGCTTCACTTACGTTAAATCCACCAGTGCATTTTCCTACCTAACGGCTACCAGACAAAATAAGTGTTGACTGGTCTAGATACAGTTGCCTAAATATCATATTTTTATATCAAAACCCTCTGTAATAGTTGCATATGTGTTCCTCAGTTGTCCTCAGTGTGAAAAGGTGTATCACAATATCATACAGTCATTGTTGGAAAGGGTTCAAATAATGCTGGAAAACCAAAGAATTTGTCTGACCTGAAGGATTTTTCTGAAGGACAACAGGTAATTCAGCTGTTCATGACAAACAAGGGACTCAACTATCACTAAACAAAAAAAACAAAAAAAAACACACTTTTAACTGTCAATCATTCAGGCAACAACACAGTATTAAGAATCAAGCGTATGTAAACTTTTGAACAGCATCATTTTTATAAATTCAACTATTATTTTCTCTTGTGGACTATATGTAAACATCTGTTATGTTAAATATCTTATTCAGGTCAGTACTAAATAAAAAATAACATGCATTTTGTATGATCCCTCTTACTGTGGTAAAACAATTAACATTTTGCAGATTCTGTAAGGGGGATGTAAACTTTTGACCTCAACTGTGAGTGTGGTTTGGACAGGGACATAATTAAACACGTTATTTATTTTATAATTAGTTGTACTAAATTGACACATTAAATTGCCAGCTCTAAATTGTGTTTCCTGTCTGTGCCTTTACTCTTTTTCTAGGCACTGCACTTCTTCATTGGACTCGGTGCTCTGGTGAGCCCCCTGATTGCAGACCCTTTCGTATCAGAGCACTGCCTGGGCAGTAATAGCACAGAAAATGCCACAGAGATAATTCACCACTTCAGATCCAGCTTCAGGTCACCTGTAATCCTTTCTGAGAATTCCCCGCACTCAGAGCCGGTGGAGGCGAAGGCCAACGTGGCGTACGCCTTCTGGATCATGGCTCTCATAAATGTAAGCTGATGCCTAGCCCTGTGTGTGGTGTAGAAAAGGTCTTGGGTCTCTGTGAGATCTCAGTGTTTTTCTCTCCTAGTTGCCAGTGCCGATTGCTGTTTTTGTGTTGATGTACCAAGAGAAGCTACTGCCCTTCTGCCCAAATGGCACACCACGACTGCTGGACAAAGATGAGCTGGCCATGGAGACTAAACCACCAGAAGGCACAGAAATATCTGAACCAGACGATGCAGGTACAAGTGTATAGCAGTCTTAATTTAACATGTCTTTGAATAACATTGCCATTCAAAAGTTAGACTTTTTAATGGTTTTGAAAGAAGGGTTACTAAGGCTAAGAACAATTACAGTAAAAACAGCAATATTGTGAAAGGAAATGTGTAGTAGAAAACCTATGAAATCCACATAGTTTTATAGATATTTTGCACTATGGGGGGCGCCATTATTTCGGTGACATAATGATTGTACTCGGTGAGCTACTGGTGCTATGTTGCTATTTTTACTGCAACACAACTCGAAAAAGAAAACCAATTGTCATAACATTGATTTTTTTCCCACAAGGAGTCTAAACTCCCCCCGTTATCGAGTAAAATCGGCACAGAGAAACTCCTTTGTTGGCTGCGGCGTTATGCATGTTTACATCCTGCTAAGATGGCATCTAGCGTTTCTTGTCTCTGCCATTTGCAAGCTCTTTCAGTAGCTGTGGTCAACTAAAGCCTCAAAGGCATCAGGGCTAAAGTGGATAGAACAAAGACGCTGGTCTTTAGGAAGTTTTATTTGTTCACAGGCATCGTCCCATTTTTTTCTCCTCTTTTTATCACTAGGAAAGCAATAAAGACTTACAGTCATGACCAAAAGTTTTGACAGTGACATAAATTTTGTGTTTTGCAGTTTACTGCTTCAGCATAGATTATTTTCCACGTTTCTATGGTATACTGAAAAACAATGATAAGCATATTATAAGTTTTAAAGGATTTTATTGGCAAAAAATGATAATGAGTCAATATTTACAATGTTGACCCTTGTTCTTCATAACCTTTGTAATTCGCTCTGGCGTGCTGGATATTAGCTTCTGGGTCAAATCCTGACTGATGGCGATCCATTCTTGCCATATTAGTTCTCGGAGTTGACCACAATTTGTGGGCTTCTGCTTGTCCACTCACATTTTGAGGACTGACCACAGGTTCTCAATGGGGTTGAGATCCGAGGAGTTGCCTGGCAAAGGATCCAAAATTTCAATGTCATGATTTTCGAGCCACTTCTTTATCACTCTTGCTTTGTGAAATGGTGCTCCATTATGCTGAAAAATGCATGGATCATTACCAAATTGCTCATGGATTGTTGGAAGAAGTTGCTCTTGCAGGATGTTTTGATACCATTCTTTATTCATGGCAGTGTTTTTTGGCAGAATTATGAGAGAGCCCAGTCCCTTGGTTGAAAAGCAACCCCACACATGGATGGTCTCAGGATGTTTCACTGTTGGCGCGACGCAGGACTCATGGTAGCGTTTACCTTTTCTTCTCTGGACAATCGATTTTCCAAGTGTCCCAAACAGTCGGAAGGGAGCTTCATCAGAGAAAATAACTTTGCACCAGTCTTTTGCTGTCCAAGCCATGTACTTCCTGCAGAATTTTAGTCTGTCCTTGATGTTTTTTTTTGGAGAGAAGTGGCTTCTTTGCTGCCCTTCTTGACACCAGTCCATTGTCCAAAGGTCTTTGCCTCACTGTGCATGCAGATGCTCTCAAACCCACTGGTTGCCATTCTTGAGCAAGCTCTGCTCTGGTTGTGGCATGATTCCGTAACTGACTTCTCAGGAGGAGACGTCCTAGCGCTTGCTGGACATTCTGGGACGTCCTAAAGACTTCTTCACTGCAGTTAAACCTCTTTCCTTAAAGTTTTCATGATCCGGTAAATGGTTCTTTCAGGTGCAATATTCTTTGTAGCAATTTCCTTGCATGTGAGGCCATTTTGATGCAAAATGATGATGGCTGCTCATTTTTCTTTGGAGGTAACCATTGCTAACAAGAACACAATAATTGCAAGCTCTTCTTCCCTTCTTTTATAGCAATCTGCTATAGCTGTTACAGTCTAATTGGCATGATAGTGATTTCATCTGACTAGTGCTTATTCACACTTACATAAGTGATGCTGATATTAGTCAATTGGTGTTAGCAGATCATTTTGTGTCAGGATCAAATAACAGTGAAATTAGGCCATTAGGCCACTTTTGGCCATGACTGTACATCGCTTCTCTTGTTGCCATACATGAAAAGTACAACCAAAAGCCGCACAATGTGGCATCGTATCAGTATTTTATTTTTTGAGTTGTGTTGCAGTAAAAATAGCAACAGGTATCACCAATAGCTCCCAGAGTGCAGCCGTTTTACATCATTGAAATAATGGCGCCCCCCATAGTTCAAAATATGTATAAAACGATATGGATTTTTAAAATAATGTAATCTTTAATGGGTTTTCTACTACATACATGTATTTCAGTAAGAAACATAATTTCTGTTGCATTAAGCCATAGAACTCTGATTCAAAACATTGGCGTTATTGAGGTACGGCTTTTGTGATAACTTGTTTTACTTTTTTTATTACATTCCCCTAAGGTTCTCATCATGGAGGACATGGAAACATCTTCAGCTGCTGTATGAATGGTAGCCTGCGTGGGTTACCAGTCACGTTTTTTGGTATCCACATCTTAGGCGGTTTGGTGTTATTCATGACGGAAGGCATTATGGTGAGTGAGCTCAGTGAGAGTGATTATTTCTATGAATATTTTTTGAGAACAAGAAGTTTATACAATGTTCATTCCTGACTCTTAAACCTTACTTTTAGGGGGTATACGCCGGCTTTGTTTACACATACGCTGTTTCAGCTCCCATGTCTCTGCATGCTAAAATGGCAGCATACCTAAACTGTATCTTCTGGGCAGCAGTCACCGCTGGACGACTGGTGTCCATCCCACTGGCATACCGCTTCAGACCTGTGCATCTGCTCGTCGTGAACATGGTAATCTAATTTGAAACACTGTAATATAGTATATAGAGCTAATTATTACTGTTTCATAGAGTACACATCCACCCAAACTAACATCATTTTTACCATCACACTGGTCTCCTTAAGGAGAAGTTCACTTCCAGAACAAAAATGTACAGATAGTTTACACCCCCTTGTCATCCAAAATGTTCATGTCTTGATTTCTTCAGTCACAAAGAAATAGTTTTTTGAGGAAAACACTTCAGGATTTATCTTCATATAGTGGACTTCTATGGTGCCCGTCAGTTTAAACTTCCAAAATGCAGTTTAAATGCAGCTTCAAAGGGCTCTAAATGATCCCAGCTGAGGAAGAAGGGTCTTATCTAGCAAAACAATCAGTTTAAATAAAAAAAATGGACAATTTATATACTTTTTAACCTACGTTTTTTGACTTTCTACATACACTGTCTTGAACCGGAATACACAGAGTACACGCAGAGCTAGACAAAACAAGCATTTGAGGTTAAAAATTATAGAATTTTTATTTATTTTATTTTTTTTTAGAAAGCAGCTAATTGTTTCGCTAGATAAGACCCTTCTTCCTCAGCTGGGATCATTTAGAGCCCTTTGAAGCTGCATTTAAACTCTATTTTGGAAGTTCAAACTTACGGGTACCATAGAAGTCCACTACATGGAGAGAAATCCTGAAATGTTTTCCTCAAAAAACATAATTTTGTTACGACTAAAGAAAAAACATGAACATTTTGGATGACAAGAGGGTGAGTAAATTATCTGTAAATTTTTGTGTTGGTAGTGAACTTCTCCTTTAAAGCTTTTGAATTGTCTATTCAAAATACAGCATGTGGCTGTTGAGTATGTAATAAATCATAGATTATTGATGCTCTGTTCTCTCTATTAAGGCTGGTGTGATTGTGACATTGCTGCTGTTAATGATCCTCTACACAAATAGAGTGTTTCTGTTTGTTGGGACGACCCTGCTCGGGCTTTTCATCAGCAGTGTTTTCCCCTGCATAGTGGCCTACACCGAGGACATTCTAGAGTACCGTGGTAAATTACACACAAACGTACATCATGTTTTATACCTTGTTGGGGACTTTTAAAAGCATAGTCCACCCAAAAATAAAAAAATTGTCATTAATTACTCACCCTTGTGTCGTTACAAACCCCTTTGTTCATCTTCGGAACACAAATTAAGATTTTTTTAATGAAATTCGAGAGCTTTCTGACCCTGCAACGCAACTGACATATTTAAACCTCAGAAAGGTAGCAAGGACATAATTAAAATAGTACCATGTGACATCAGTGGTACAACCTTAATATTATGAAGCTATGAGAATACTTTGTATGCGCAAAGAAAACTAAAATAACGTCTTTATTCAGCAATTTCTTATCTTCCATGTCAGACATCATGAGAGCACCTGTGACACATGTGATTGTTTGAGGTATCCAATCTAAAGTTAAGACTATTCATCATTTATAAATGCTTATAAATGTTTACTAATCAGTATTACCTTTATGAGCAATGGCAAAAAAGTGTCCCAGATAACTGAACTTACTCTATTTACACATATATTTATTATTCATTTGTTCATGTTTTTGAGTTAATCTAAAGTTGAGACTATTCCATTTGTAAATGTTTATAAAGGTTTACTAGTCATTCAGTACCTTTTTGAGCATTGGACTTTTAGCTGCTGTAACAATGTTTGCATAAAGGGTGGTCAGTTAAGTTTAACTAAATGCTTGCTTAAGACACAACACACATTCACTTACCTAAGTAATTTGGGTGCAAACATGTTTTTATTGCCTCAACACCTTTATTATATTACTACTGTATATCATTAAACATGGTATTCCTTGAATCATACATGAACAGGAGAAAACCAATGAGTTTTTTTAAGAAAATATAATCATTTGATTAGTTCACATAATTTACTCACCCCGTGTCATCCAAGATGTTCATGTCTTTCTTTCTTCGAAAAGAAATAGAGGTTTTTGAGGAAAACATTACAGGCCTTTTCTCCTCATAGTGGACTTCAATGGGAGTCAGCAGGCTCCAAATTGCAGTTTCTATATTCCAGCTGAGAAATAAAGGTCTTATCTAGCGAAAATGTATATACTTTTTAACCAAAAATGCTTATCTTGCACAAAGCTCTGACCTCACACATTATGTAATCATGGTGGAAACGTCAAAAGGTATGGTAGGGTGAAAAACTCCATCTCATTTTCTCCTCCAACTTCAAAAATCATCAAACCTTTTTTTTTTTTTTTTACTTTGTTTGACTTTCTGCATGTTCGCTTTGTAAACACTTGGTCGGTTCTTCTACCAGTGTAAGATGAACATTTGTGGTTAAAAAGTATATACATTTTAATTTTTTTTTAGAAAATGACAGGTCATTTTGCTAGATAAGACCCTTATTCATCGACTGGGATCCTGTAGAGCTCTTTGAAGCTGCATTGAAACTGCAGTTTGGACCTTCAACCCATTAATCCCCATTGAAGTCCACTATATGGAGAAAAATACTGGAATGTTTTCCTCAAAAACCTTCTGTTCGACTGTAAACCTGTCTCCAACCTATAAGAAGTTTAATTTACATTAGGCTTAAATAATGATTTGTTAATGATTAAGTAGTTTTTAAGTTTATAAGTAAATATTAACAAGCACATTATCGCAAATTTCTAGCTATTTGAATATAGGACCACAAAACCAGTCATAAGGGTCAATTTTTTGAAATTGAGATTTAAACATCATCTGAAAGTTGAATAAATATGCTTTCCATTGATGTATGATTTGTTATGATGTGACAATATTTAGCCGAGATACAACTATTTGAAAATCTAGAATCTGAGGGTGCAAAAAAATAAAAATATTGAGAAAATCACCTTTAGAGTTGTCCAAATGAAGTTCTTAGCAATGCATATTACTATTGCTACAAATATACCCCAGCGACTTATGACTGGTTTTGTTGTCCAGGATCACATATATGAACTAATTACCCATTAACTATTATATAATGTTTGTTAATAATTTATTAATGAAAGGTATTTACTTCTTCAGGATGTGCATCAACAGTCTTAGTGACAACTGCTGGAATGGGTGAAATGACGTTGCAGGTGTTGGTTGGATCAGTAAGTACTTAGGCTCCTTTTTAACATTTAGAAATGATTTTCTAAAAATGTAAATAACCCTGAGCAAATTTCTTCTAGCTAATTCAGAAAAAAGGCACTTATAGTTTTTTGGTGTGCGGTTTGGTCATCGGATGCCTTGGTTTCATCTTCCTCCTCAGCGTGATTCTGTGCAACTACATCCACAGAAAACTCACAGGTAAACTCAAATGGTGGTAATTTATACACTTAACTGATATTAACACTGTTTGAATAAACTGGGCAACATTATATGACTCTGTCTCAATGTGTTCACCCTCCAGGAGTATCTAAAAAAGCAGCCATGGTGGAGGCGCCATCAGAACCTGCTCCACCTGCTTCAGAGAAAGTAGCACCAGAACAGAAAGTTGCTGTAATACAAACCGAATCAATTAAATGTGACTCTGGATGAGATCATTTGTAGGTCATAATGTGCTGGAAATACTTAACAATACAAGTGTAAACAGTCAGTGTGCTTTCATTATCATATTTGTGTAAAAAAAACAACTCTTCATGATGCAATATGTTTGTTTTTGTTTTGTTTTTTTCTGCTAAGTATTGGTATATAGTTATTTTAGTTTGTTTGATGTTCAGTTCCTGCAAATAATCCTGACTGTTAAATTATAAATATTACTGTAACAGAAGACTAATGAATGTGGGAAATGTGTAGTTACAGGACAGAAATTAAATAATTTATGGCATGACATGTATAAAGTTTTGTATTTTACCCAAGACTGAAAATCATTAACACCAAAATGCCAGATTAACACTTGATTAATAAAGTCATTCAAAACTGTTTTTATCTTGGTTAAACTAGTCTTGGGCGGGAAGGTTAATGGAGTATCATACTGTACTCACATGAAAACAAATAAACTCATGACTAACGCAAACAGCTTTTGCAGTAAATTATTGTTCGTCATGTCATCACCTCTTCAAGTGTTCTGCCAAAATAAATACAGCATGTGTGCCCTAGACAAATTATGACTGAGGTCAGATGCTGAATAATTCACTTTCATGTTGGTCCAAACCTGTATGACTTTTTGTTGCAATTAAAACATTTAAAACAAACTTTGAAATACAGTCAAACCAAAAATAAGTCAGACACCAGATATAATATTAGATTTTTTTTTAATTAGTGGATGCAGGACTTTATAGTTTATTTATTTAAGTGAGGTAGCAAAATAAAGTAAAACACAAAGTAAATCCTTTTTACATCACAGACTGAACAAAATTAGGAATTGCTTGGTAATTGGTCAACAAAGTATTTATAGTTGTGTAAATATCGTCATACTAACAATTGTCTGTATTTTTGGTTGATTGTAATCCATTACATAGCTTTCTATCAAAGTTACCTAACATTATCAAGATGAATTTGTTCTGACACAGTTAAACTTCTAGTTCTTGGCATATTTTATTACCCTTTTCTAAACTCTAGTGAATAAACTCTGAATAAATTTTGGTTTGACTGTACCATTTGTGTACTGCAGCCTACTTGTTTGTTCCCTCGGTCACTGCTCACGAGGAAGTCAGTTTCAAACCAAGCAGCTTTCCGATGGTCAGTGTGGTTAATCTGCATGACTTGAATCCATTGCAAAATCTGTGTTAGGAAATCTTGAGCTTTCGTGTAAAATTACAGATTACATGAACTTCTGTTAAAATGACAGGGTTTTGTCCACAAAAATTACCAAACAGTGGTAAATGCGACAACCCACTGTCACTGCCGCCTCTGGCTTGCTTAGCTAAGGACACCGTCGTCAACGTGATTGCGCAGATACTATTTGAACCGAGCTGAGCTGGGCGATATCTGAAAATTAAGTGTTTACTACGGCCTTTGACATTATCGACACTATTTTCCTGTTTAATACTGTAAAGATGCTTTGACACAATCTGTATTGTAAAAAAACACAAATAAATAAATATGTGACTTGACTAGCCCTTAAACAGCGTTGGGGTAACGCATTACAAGTAACGTGATTTACGTAATCAGATATTTTTTTCCCCAAATTAGTGAAGTAATGCAGTACTTTTTATTTACAAGAAAATATCTTTTCCCATTTATTGGCCGACAGCTCTGCTGTTCCCATGCTGAGAGGCGTTGTGTGTGCAGATTCAGGATTCCTCAAAATGAACAAAAACAGTGAAATGCAAACTCAGTGTATAACCCAAACCTGCGATAATTAAATGTTAAATTACAATGAACCTTTATGTATTAAATCCTATTTTATTAACCAATTTTGCTGCTGACTTTTAATGATCCAATTTTTTAACCATACTGATAAGCAAAAATTACTTTAGAGAAACATGAAATTTGTGTTTCTTTTTATAAATATTGCTGAAGAGTGTTAAACTTTCTTTTCCTTTGTCCTAATCTTCATGCAATCCAGAATGCCTCAGGACTATTCATTTAACTTTTTTTTTTTTACGTTTGCCAAAAATATAACTCTTATATATCAAAAACAAGCAAGCAAGCCCAGCCCAGACAAGAAAAAGTAATATAAAAGTAAAGTAACATAACGTTCTGTAAAAAGTAACTAACACAATTAGTTACTTTTTAGGGAGTAACGCAATATTGTAACATGTTAAAAGTAACTTTCCCCAACACTGCCCTTAAAAAGAGATAGTTTACCCAAAAATGAACATTCTGTCATTAGTTACTGTCCCTCATGTCGTTCCAAACCCATAAGACCTTAGTACATCTTCAGAACATGAAATAAGATATTTTTGATGAAATCCGAGAGCTTTCTGACCCTGCGTAAACAGCAAAAGACATGGAACAGAAAAAATTGTTGAATAAAGTTATTCATAAATTTATAAAATTAAGGTTGAATAACTCCTCTCACATGGACTATTTTAACAATGTCCTTACTACCTTTCTGGGACTTAAATATATGTCATTGGCTTTGTTGTTTATGCAGGGCCAGAAAACTAATTTAATCAAAGATGTGTTCTAAAGATGAACGAATGTCTTACGGGTTTGAAATTACATGAGGGTGAGTAATTAATGAATTGTCATTTCTGGGTGAACTTTCCCTTTAAGTATTTTATTGTGACACTGTTTTATGTTTATATAAAAGCAAATTTTGTTCAGATGAACTCTTTCAGAAAGTTCTTAGTATCTTACCTGCACAAAAACAAATAAAAGAAGAGTAAAAGAAAAAGTTGTATTTCTTTCAAGCTATTGCTTGTGTGATTTTTAACTACATTCAGTCATCCTGGGATGTACAGTGCTGGTTATAAAAAACAGCATGTAGGATACTTTAAGGAACAGTACAAACATAAAACACAGCTGCACGTCAGAGATAAATCTTCTCTGATCTTCTTCAAACCTGTAAGAACTCAGGAGGGAGTTGTGCTTCAACAATATTCATCTAGCACTTGAAGAAAACCTCTGGACGCCAGTCTTTAATCTGAAAGATGCTAAATAAAACATGATGTCATTTCCATTTGTTAAAAGAGTGAAGAACAGGTCACCAACTACTTTGTTTCTTTAAAGATACATTTTATTTTTTCCTTGTAAAACAAATTTTACAAAAATCAGAATAGCGTAATTAAAACAAACATTTATTTTGGATAAATTATGATATAGACTGAAAGGCTACAGATTAGGATGGAGATACAAGCAATAAAAATAGTCATATGCAGCTGAGAAAGCTATGGATGGTGTGCACTGAATTCAGCTCGTTTTCACCATTCTAATGGCTCGACGGACCGCTCATTTAAAAAGGCATCTATAAGCATCAAAATATTCTTTAAAAAAATGCACACATGAAGCATCACAGAGGTCAATAATAAGGTTTTCACTAGCTCACTTCTGAAATCACTCATCCTGAAGGTTTACATCAGAGCCCAAGCGCTCCGCCCACCGACGTACTTCGCACCACGTACATGAAAGCATGCCAACCATGAAAGAGGTTCAATAACAACCATAGAAAAAGTCATCTTAGTTCAAATGCTCAGACGGAAAAAAGCTGATTTACTAGACTGAATCAAGAATTAACTGCATGGAAAGTGGGAGCAAGTAGCGTACTAGAGCTATGTAACGTACAGTTGATGTAGCAAGGAAATCACGTGACTGAACTGCAGCCACAACAATCCAGTGCAGTTCATGACGACAAGCGTATATGTTCATTAGAAGCCTGTGTTTTCACCGGTTCAACGCAGCTGGGATGAAATCATGTACATTAAGAGTCACCAAAAAATGCTTTGTTTGGGAATTAAACGAGCAGTTACAGCTTTCAAATGCGTTTTGAAAAAGTAAACTACAGAGCCTACAGTATAATCTGTATTTTTGGGGGGCAAATCATCTTCGTCCTTTGTTATACATCGAAGGTCTGTAACGAAACGGTTTCGGTCGCAAAGCTATAATTGAAACGTTGATAAATATTAATATGAAAGACCGCATTTCGGGATTAGGCCAAACGGTACAGTTTTAGGGTAGGTCTGATGATACTTTACAGATTTCGTTTCGAGATATGGTATTTACAAGCTGAGAGACATAACAAACATCCAAAACACTCTTTGAGTATTGTGGGAAATAAATTCTACTGCTCCTCGTTAAGAAAAACAGATAACAGACACGGTCACCAGCAGGCGAAGAAGCTCAGTCTTCACCTGATGGAGCTTCCTCCTCAGAAACATCGTCCTTTTCCTCTTTCTCATTTTCATTCTCCTTCTCCTCCTCTTCTTCCTTTTCTCCGTTGTCATTGTTTTCCTCTCCTTCAGCGCCGCTTTCGTCATCCTGCTTCTTCTTGGTGGCGGGTGACTCCTTTTTGTCCTCCTCTTGTGCCTCGTCTTCTTCCTCCTCCTTGTTGCTCTCGATATCTTCATCTTCGGCTTTAGGCGAGGCCTTCTTCACAACTCTCTTCACCTTCGTCTGACGCTTTCCTCTCCTCTTCTTGGGCCCTCGGGTTGCTGGGAAAAGATAATCGACTTGATTACTGTACTGTAACTGTGACAGTTCCTAATTAATTAAAGCAGGAAGTGATTCATTATAAAGGTATTACAGTTCTGGGTGGCTTTACCTGAAGCCTTTATCTTGGGTTTGGGGGATTTCTTGTCTTTGCTTCTTCTGCTCACTTTTGAGTTCTTCCGTTTGGGTCGGCCATAATCGCTGTCATCGTCGTCATCTTCAACCATGAAGTCTTCATCGCTGCCTGAATCCTCTGTGAGCATAAGAGGGAAGAACAAATAAAATCAACATAGGTCTCACTGTCACTGATTTTGACTAGGAATGTAACAATATTATCAATATTGTGGTCTTAATAGCCCCTTTCACACATATAGACTTTACTGGTAAATTGCCGTTACGAGATCATGTGTGAATAGGACCTTTTCAAAAATACCGGTAAATTCGTTCTGGCAATTTACCAGTAAGGGTAGTTGTAAAATTACCAGTAAACTGCCGGAATCCTGCTATGTGTGAATGCGGAATGAAGATTACCGGTATGAGCACGTAGAACACCTGACTAATAAAGTCTGCTTTGGTCCAAATCGGCCAATCATAACGTTCTTTTGGAGATGACGTTATTACTCTGAGCTGTTTACAAAGCTCTGCTGCTTGTTTCAATTGGTTTTTTATGCAAATATGCACTTGATAGATATCTTTACCACTGTGCCTCGTCTCGCAGCTGTTTCAAGTGTTGCGCTCGAGACCTGGCCTTCTTTCTCTGCAGCTCTGCAGTTGGATACTATAATGCGCATCTCGGGTTTACAAGAGCAAAAAACGCGTTCCGTTTGTTCATCGGAATTTACCGGCATGTTGGTGCTGTTGTGTGAATGGTCTCTTTCCGCTAAAAAGCCAGAACGCCGTTACCTGTGTGAACAGCATATTTCTGTATTTACCAGTAAAGTCGTACTGGTAATTTTACCGGGATTGCTGTGTGAAAGGGGCTATTGTCTCAATATTATCATGGTCACATGACAATATAAAACGATATACAGTCATGGCCAAAAATATTGGCACTCTTGCAATTCTGTCAGAAAATGCAACCCTTCTCTCAGAATTGCAAATGTTTTGGTACTCATGTTTATTTATTTTTTTTGTTTGCATTGGAATAACACACACACACAAAAAAAAAAACAGAAAAGTCAAATCTAATACAATTCCACACAGAACCCCCAAAAATGCACTGGACAAAATTACTGGCACCCTAAACTTAATATTTGGTAGCACCCCCTTTGGAAAAAATAACTAAAATCAATCACTTCCTGTAATCATGAATGAGTTTCTTACATCTCTTTACTGGAATTTTGGACCACTCTTCTTAAGATTTGAAGGATTCCTTCTCCCAACTGCTGTTTAGAACTCTATGGAAGTGTTCTATGGGATTCAGATGTAGACTCAGAACTCTCCAACGCTTTGTTTGCAACCATTTCTAAGTGCTTTTTGAAGTGTGTTTTGGGTCATTGTCCTGCTGGAAGATCCATGACCTCTGGTGGAGATGCAGTTTTCTGACAATGGCCACTATGCCAGTGCCAGAAGCAGCAAAGCAACCCCAAAACATCTTTGAACCTTCACCATGTTTGACTGTAGAAACTGTTCTTTTCTTTGAAGGCCTCATTTCCTTTTCTGTAAACAGTGCCATGATGTCCTTTACCAAAAAGCTCTGCTTTTGTCTCATTTGTCCACAGTACGTTCTCCCAGAAGGATTGTGGTTTTGTCACATAAGTTTTGGCTAACTCTAGTCTTGTTTTTTCAGTGGTGTCCTACCATAGCGTCCCTTTTCACTCAGATGGCGACGGATATTTGTTTGGAAGTTAATCTGGGTTCTTTATCCAGCATTCAAACAATCCTTCGTTGTAATTTTTCATTAATTTTGCTCTTCTGTCCACGTCCAGGGAGGTTAGCTACAGTGCCATGGGCTGTAAACCTCTTGATGATTTTGCGCACAATGGACACAGGAACTATAAAATCTCTGGAGATGGACTTGTAGCCTTGAGATTGTCCATGTTTTCCCACAATTTTTTCTCTCAAAAACTCTTTACACTTCTTTCTTTTCTCCATGGTCAGTGTGACACACAACACAAAGGTTGAGTCAACTTTTCTCCATTTTAACTGTTTGCAAGTGTGATTACTATATTGCCCACACCTGTTACATGTCACAGGTGTGTCTAAATACAAATTACAGGTGCATGACATGTTTGAAAAGCAATTATTTCTTACAATTTTGACAAGGTGCCATTAATTTTGTCCAGTCCATTTTTGAGTTCTGTGTGAAATTTGATCAAGTTTCTCTGTGCCTCAGACCACCGTTCACAGTGAATGAATGCTGTGAGTTTAGCGTGTGTTTGGAAAGCAATGGCTACCAGTTATGCATTATTTCTTTATTTTCACAGCAGATGATTACAGCATTTCACTAGATTTGCAGTGAGATGTGTTTTTGTTAGCCTGTTTTCACTGAAGCTGGAGTTTTTCGTCAAAATAAAGCTCTAGTGGCTTAAGTGCAGTCCAAATTCAAAATATCTCTTTTAAGTGTAGAAATTAGGAAAGAATTTGTAAGGAAGAATTGTAATTTCCCTGCTGTAGTGTAAAGCAAAAATAATATACCCTTGAAATATTCATTTTTATTTAAATTTAAAATGTAATTTTCATTTATTTACAAGTCTTCATTTGTCCTGGATATCGTATCGTGGACTTCATATTGTGATATTATCATATTGATATTGTTACATTTTGACTTTAACATAAAACTCTTCATACCTCCGGTATAAACGTCACTGTCATCTTCCTCCTCCTCTTCCTCTCCCTCCTCATCCTCACTTCCTCCATCCCCAAGAAGAATCTCCCTCTGTTTGGATGCAGCTTTAGTGGCAGCCTGACGCACCTGCCGGCCCTTCTTCCTCACGACCTTGCCATCATCATCACTGTCATCTGTGCGTCAAAAGAGCAGATGCAATGTTAATTAACACAAGCTGAAGGTTTATTAACTATGCATTAATATGCAAAATGCATAAACAAATCACAAACACAAGCATGAAAATGTTACTGCGATTTTGCTTAAGTGAATAAAAGCAAGTTAATTAGAGTGGCAGGCTAAAAAAGGAATAAACGACCAAAATTGCATTTCAGAAGCATAAACAGCAAATGAGGAGGAGCACGAAACTTAAACTTTTATTTATAATAGATATTGGAAGGTACACTGAAATATCAGTGTGTACACGGGACATATCAAGCAGCCCCGCCCCCCTTTCTAAATTGATAAAAGCATTCTGTTTATATCACAGCTTGGGCAAGAGCCAAACAGAAAATACAAATTCTGTGAAAAAGTGACAGTTTTCAGATCAGCTTTATATTTAACATTATACAATACTAGTCAAACGAATGTATTTGTCCCTTATTTGGGATGTTTACATTTTTACTGTTTACTATTTAAATAATTAAGAAAAAACTTGAAGCAATATTTACATTATTGCCACCAGGTTTATATAGTAACATAAAACTAAAACCATAAAAAAAAAACTTAAATGGATGTATAGTATTTTTTATTTTATTTTCTTGCAATTTTATCTTTGTACTTCCTGCAATAATCCAATCTCAGTATTGCTAAGCAGATCAACTTCAAAAGCAAATAACAAACATTTTTAACAAAAACTTGACAAAATACAAGCCATTGTTTTCATTTAACTTACAGCTTATGTTTGTTATATTTATATTTTATATAATATTTTATCAAGAAGCTAAAACATAAGAACATTTAAAAGGACGAATGTCAGATGTGCACAGAAAAATCTTAATCCATTCATGTTTTCAGCGAGGACTGAAGGACTTTATGTAATGAATGAAGCAGTCATTCAGTGTTTATATTGGTAATACCTGCAGCCCTTTTCCGTTTAGCTGTTGCCTGTCTCCCCCTGCTGGCCTCTTTAGCGTCAAAATCACTGTCACCACCATCATCATCTTCCTCCTCATCTTCTCCATAGTCATTGTCATCATCACTCAAATCCTCTGAAACATAAGAACAAAAAAGCATTTTGTCAGAATGTTCAATAACTAAATAAAAAAGTATTTAATAATAAAATACTTCATAATACTTAATATTAAAATGTGACCCTGGACTCCAAAACCAGTCATAAGGGTATATTTTTTGAAATTGAGATTTATACATCACCTGAAATCTGAATAAATAGGACAATATTTGCCTGAGATACAACTATTTGAAAATCTGGAATCTGAGGGTACAAAAAATTCAAAATATTGAGAAAATCACCTTTAAATTCTTAGCAATGCATATTACTAATCAAAAATTAAGTTCTGATATATTTACAGTAGGACATTTACAAAAATTCTTCATGGAACATGATCTTTACTTAATATCCTAATAATTTTTGAATTAAAAGAAAAATCGTTAATTTTGACCCATACAATGTATTGTTGGCTATTACTACAAATATACTTGTGCTACTTATGACTGGTTTTGTCGTCCAGGGTCACAAATATTAATATAAAATAATGGCAAAAAATATGTAATTAAGTAAAATAAAAATGAACTTACTCTTGTGGTCCTTGACTCGAGAATCATCACTGCATAAGAAGAGATACAGCATTTATTAAAAATAATCCAGACAAAATTACAGCCCCCATGATTTTAAATAAAACTAACAGTCTAATAAATATGTATGCAGCTCATAAATAACATTCCATGCTAAAATAAATACATGCAAATATGACAGTGGTGCTTAATCTGAAATATCACACTTTTACAACTACTATTTATCACTTTTGCTTTCATTACTATCACTGCTACATATTTACTATTTAACAATATTATAATTATTCAAACAGACTAACCTGCGCTTTACAGAGGTTTTCTCAGGCCGCTCCGATTCTCTTCCATATTCCTCATCTGTATCAAGTTGTTGAGTTGAGTCAAGTTAGAAAAAACAGCTTCAAATCACATTCAACACTGCATCTACTAGACTATTAATGCTCATTTTCAATTTACTTATTTATTTATTTTAAGCATTTCCACACTGTAAAAAACAAATAACACAATTTGTTAAGTCAACTTAAAATAATTTGTTACCCTGCTACCTAAAAATTTCAGTCTGTTCAGTCAACTCAAATAAGTTTATTCAAGTTGAAATGTTAAGTCGTACTAAGTGAAAACTTAGATATTCGAGTTGACTAAACTAAAAAAAAATTGTTAAACTTTACAGCTGTGTATGTTATGCTGCCTTAAAATTTTAAGTTGAATCAACTCAGGCTTAGTAAAATGCAACATTTCAAGCTGACTAAACTTTTTTTCGAGTTGACTGAACTTAAAATTTTATTTTATACTTTATTTTACAGTGCAGTACTTTTCCAAACCTGGAGTAAAACACTTTTGAAAATTCCCATATATTTACAGACTGTGACTGTGGGACACAATTGTGACCCTGGACCACAAAACCAGTCTTAAGCAGCATGGGTATATTTTTAGCAAAAGCCAAAAATACATTGTATGGGTCAAAATGATCGATTTTTCTTTTATTTTGTAAATAAAACCACAAATATATCAAAACTTAATTTTTGATTAGTAATATGCATTGCTAAAAACTTCATTTGAACAACAAATATCCTATCGTAACAAAATATACATCAATTAAAAGTTTATTTATTCAGCTTTCAGATGATGTATAAATCTCAATGTCAGAAAAATGTACCCTTATGACTGGTTTTGTGATCCAGGGTCACAACTGTGATGCATGTAACAGGTATTTGCATTAGAGGAGTTTACCTGCATCGTCAGACTCCTGGAATTGTGCATAGTCAACAACCCTTTTATTCCTGTACATGAAAGGAACATGAAAGGAAAAGTAAATGACTCACAAGAGAGCAAACATACATGCAATATAATATGTTTACAAATCATTTATTATCCATGACCTAAAATGATCTATACTACTATTTTTATGGCACACTATTAATGCATTTACATGCTTTGATGCTTACATTACAGTCAATAATAATAAAATAACAATTAATTAATTAATGATGCTCATTCTTGTACATCACATTGTAAATGTAACTTTGACTGAAGTTCACTTAGTTTTACATTTTAATCATTTCATTTGTTATTTGTCAAAAATGTGTAATTTGCTAAAAAAAAGTTCACCTTAAAAAAAAAAAGATCTGAATGCAGCAAAACTTCTTAAGCTTAAATGCACGAATGTGAAATAAATAAATAAACAGAAAAATCTAAAGGTGGCGCATTTATTATTATAGAAAAATGTTATTCATCCTCCATATAGCAACAGAGCTGTCACTCCTCTTATTTAAAGCTGTGTGGCTTGACTGAAGGGGCAGAGGAGACAGGGGTGCCATGTTGGAGTAGGTTAATTGCCATGCCAACAGCAGCAGTGTGGGGAGGGACTCTGCGCTCGGATAGGGGCATTGAACTACAGGCCCTGCAGGTCAGATTATATTCACTGGCCACAGGACCTCCTCAATCCATAAATTACACCTACGAGACCAACATTCCCTCCCAAGCTTCAAGAGAGCTCGCATATTAAATAAAAAACACAGTCTGACAGATGACAAACAACATGTTGCCTGTGTTCACGTCACTTGGTTTAAGCTCGTCGGTTCATATCAGCTTTACGAAAACAACAAGGGCGCATTTAAATATGTACTTTTCGCGAAACGTAAACACGTTTGTTGATTACCTATGTAAGGGCCTTAATTTCTGATTGAAAACAGATCCAAATTCAAACTGCATTAATTAAAAACAGAAGTTTGCAGGAGAAATGGCTCAAGTCCTGTATGTGAAGTAATGGCGCGCATTGCGCTGGTGGAGTTTCACGCTGCGCTGCTGCTCAAACACGCCGCCGCTAAACTAACACTAATGCTCACGGGGCTAACTGTGGAAAACACGTGAAACTTCCACCGCAATACGTTATCAGCATACCACGTTTTCAATAAATTACGACATAATTGTAAAGCGAGTGTTTTTGTTTTTTGGCGAGTGGCTAGCTGGTTGTTTTTGCATAACATTAATTAGCCACCAGCGTGAACTACTATCCCGCTTTTTTATTTGATACTGGCTGCTTACGGTTAGCACACGTACGTCTAGGGATGCAAACACCGAAGTAGCCATGATTTTAATGAAAATAATTCTATACATGCATAAAAAGATGAAAACGTGCGCGTTTACGTGCGATTTTAGCTGTTTTGGGTTGCAATGTAAACACGCGTAGAAAACGCTGGTTAGCCACTTAGCATTTAGCAAACATGGAGAGACCCACATACAGATCGCATCATGTGCGAACCTGCGATTTGCTGTAACGCAAGCGACAAACAAAACGCACTTACCTTGAAGGTCTCGCCATTCTGCACACAGATTGAGAGACTTTTGCTAGTCCAAACTGCAATCTTATTTTAAAACCAACGTGCTGGCTTTTTGCAGCTGAAATCCAGGTGTCTCCTGCTGTTGGAAAGCTCTTTCTGTAGCACGGAGCTGTGCGAAACTAACGTTGCCCAAATGCAATGGAAACTGCACTAAAGACGCGCAAATGAGTGCGATCTAGAGCATCTGCTCGCACGCCGTGTTGGTCTGTGTGAGTTGAAAACGGAGAAATGTTGAAGTATCCACAGGCCGGATTGACCTGGTTAAGCCTGCTGTCGAATAGTAGCTAACTAATTAGCTACTGCCTGGCCTGCCAGCCAGGATTCTTTTATGAGTAAAAGTGGGATGGGAGTCTGAAGAACGCAAGATGCCCGCAAACCACGATTGGATGACCGCACTCAGCAACAGCCTTTTACTACCCACTCATTCACATAGAAAGAAGGTTAATCAAGTGATTTGTTTATTTGATTTGAATTATTTTCAAATCCAGTTTAGTCAGATAATGTTATTACCGTGAGATAGTGAGGCTAGACTCATTCAATCAGTGTAATAAACATGTTTAAGTTTTAGGGGTGTTTCAGTATCACCAGAGTAAAAGCCATTTAACCACATTCATTCTGATTTAAAGGGGATTATGCAAACTGAGATTGCTGAGAAATGTTTTGTGTTGCAATTGTAGGAGGCAACAGGTGTGTAATGTTGTTTTAGGCATATTATTAAATGTTAAAACACACAGACAGTGTAATCATGGCATCATTTAATTTCTACCAGGTTTTTGTGTTTATTAGTACAGTAATAAATACTACACTGGGTCAAATATCAGACTAGTTGCACAGTGCTAGAAACAGGTTAAGGATGAGAAGTGTTTGTCAGAGGGGTCAGGGTACAAAAAGCATTCACTCACTGATAAGGAAAAGCAGTTTAAGCCATTACCAGCCTTAACTGAGTCAGGGTGAAATTGCTTCTCCTCACTGGTAGATTCATAAATTAAACCAGTGAAGGTTTAGCACTTTGATATTATTTGAAAATCGAGCAAAGGATAAGCATGAAATTATTTTTCAAGAAATTATTTTATATGTATAAAATGTGTCCTATGATTATGTAATTAACATATAATAAAGTTCCTGAGGGTGTTAAAAATAAAAAATAAGCATAAAAATGTGAATGATGATATTATTTCTGTGTTATTGTGTAAGAAATTAGATTTATGTTTCTGGGTTTGTTGCTCTTGTAAACTTTAATCTCTAATTTAATTTCCATCTAACTTACGCAATACAATAATCATAAGATGTAATACATCAAAGTTCAGTATTCATCTTGATATAACTACTTATTTTTGCTTCCATAGGAGTGCATTATATATTCATCTCTTCTTTTTTTCTGTTGGTCTTTTTTCATGGCTTGCTTGAAAAAAATAAAAGCTTTATTAATATTAGCAAAATTATCATAAAGACTGAAAAATCATGTAATGTACAGTAATAACAACAGCACATCTAAAAGATTAAAACAAACACTTTATTTAGCATGTAGTCTATAGCCTATTGTAAATTGGTCATATAAACTATTTTCACAATGAATATTGATATACTTTTTCACTTGTTAAGATTATCATAATTTTAATAGTTTATTCATTGTATTAAATAGAGTGGGTTTTTCAGTGTATATAAAATCTGGGGCTGGGGCAAAGGGGAAAAAAAGATAAAATCTCTGAATAAAATAAAATAAACTATCCACCTTCTTCTTTAAGGTGGAAGAAAGCCTATGGGTGCAACTTCATAAGGTAAGACACACTAATTTGCAATAGCAAGCAGTAAAACTAGCTGTTTTGTACAGCTAAAAATAGCTGGATGCGGATGAGACCGGAAACCAGACCCATACTATTGGATAAAATGTACAAATGGCAGCGCCCACTCTTATTACAAAAAATGGTCGATAAAGGCATAGTAAAAAGTCCAGTCATTGTGATCTTCATGGTCAGTCTGTAAAATTAAATTATAGCTTGATGAAAGCAAAGTTCTGTGTACATAATTTATATTCTTACTTATTGTTTTTGCTTATTGACAGCTTTAGCACATGTTCAAATCTGCTAAGAAAAAATCTATTTCTGTCAAATTAAATGGCGTTTGATGTGGTTGCAGGCCTCCAAGTGGCGACAGTTAGTCACAATAGTGGAAAAGGTGAGCATTTCGACTTGAACTATGACAGATGAGCCGCCGCAAAGCAGTATGGGTAGCAATGGGACACTGAAAGTATGGCGGATGGAGAAGAGCCGTAAGTGCCGCTGAATGAGCAATGAACACAAATGAACTGATTACAACATTATTACACGGATATATCGTCGTATGGAAGCTTGTTTAAGCCTCGTCCTATTTCTTCTTTTCAGGGAGAAGAAAAGAAGGAGAATAGCGGCGCTGACTGAGAAGTTAGTGATGAAATGCTAAGAGCTGGCTGCAGGTTTGAGGATTGCTCAGCATAGGGACTGTGAAAATTCATCCTGCATTTGACTTGTAAACAACGCGGAGAAAGTAACTTGAATCTAATAACTAATTGGATTTTAATTTGTGAAGTGCAGGATTTTAATAGCATAACGTACATAATATGGAAGTGTTATGCTGATAGGCTTGTTAATAACACTTAAGGCAGCTAATTGAATTTAACATTACTGTATGTCGTGCAGTATAATTACCGGTAACTCTGATGGTTTTCATTTGGTGTAACACTGGTCTGTGTTGAGACAGAACTGTCATTAATACGTTAATTAAACCTGAGCTTTAACTGTGATTGCCTTAGACATAGTCGCGTTCTTTACGATATGTAACACTTAAACCATGTCTAGTGTTATTTCAGTAAATTAAAGTTGTTTGTTTACTGTGTATTATGCAGCATGGGGTACAAAATGCTTGTTTTAATTAAAAGAACATTACCTGACAATGCTCATGGACAGATAAACCATGTTCATAAACCGTGGCATTGCATCACAATAGAGGGTTTGCACTTACATAACAGTTTGGTCAGTTACCTGGATGTGCGGCCATACTGGCGATACTTGGATGTGAACAACATCATGGATTGTATGGTTAATGTACTACTGAATACGTTGTTCTGTTAATTTATGCTGTCTAAACCACTGGAAAAACACATGGAAGCTGCTAAATCATATAGAGAAGGACTTAGTAAGCAGGAAAGGGTGCAATATTTTGACAAACTAAAGTTAATAGGTGGTGAAGATACATACGAGCAGTATTAATTACGATATTAACCTAATTATTTCTCCTACCTGACTGGAAATGATAAGAACAAACCCAAACGTTGCCAAGGTTCTTTCTCTGGAGATCCTGGTTCATTTTGGCCAACCACAAACACCTTTTGTTCCTCAGACAGTTTTTTGCACGCTTCTCCTCTCTGTAGTACTCCAAATGTTTTTCCCAGTCCGACCAATTAGTACAGCCCAAAACATGACAATAATTGATCATTTTCAGCAGCAATAATCAGCAAAATATGCATGTTTCTTTCATTCCACTGGCATTGTTTACATTCAGTGCCGCCAATATGACCCACTGATGACGCGTTGTGAAAATTAAAACAATGTGAGTTAAATGTTTGTAAATTCATGATTGGAGTGCAAAAAAATCAGATGCATAGACTTTCAGATAATCTTTATCAAACATTTCTTTCAGAAATCCGAGCCGTACAATTTTTATTCCTTTATTTACAGTTGTTTAGTGTTGGTAATACTGTAGTTAAAGATTATGGTGGTTATTACATGTGTATTAAGTATATGTTTTTCATTTTGTTTTGTTTTTTTGCTAGCATGGCAGTTGAAGGTTGCAGTATTGGTGACTGGGATGGCCGCTGGAGTCATGTGCAGAAGTTCCTGGAGAGAACTGGCCCCTTCACACACCCAGACTTTGAACCTAGTGAGGAGGTGAGAAAAAGATTGGACAGTTTTGCTTACTTTTTATACTTAATATTTATTTAGTAATATTTATTTTTATATTTGGACATTTTATCTTATTTTTTAAAAGACACTACAGTTTCTGTTGGAAACATGTAAAATCCTGGTCATTGGAGCTGGGGGTCTTGGCTGTGAACTACTAAAAAACCTGGTAAGGTCCTATCATTTATATTTTTCATATTTAATATTTTTAATTTTGTTTTTCAGTAAAAACTTGCTGATAATACTTTTTTTAAGGCTCTTTCAGGTTTTCGCCATATTCATGTTGTGGATATGGACATTATTGACGTCTCCAACCTCAACAGACAGTTTCTCTTTAGGTATGACTGTGTAAATTTTAATTTCAAAGCTGAATTTTTAGCATCATTACTCCAGTTACATGATCCTCCAGAATTCATTCTAAAATTCTGATTTGCTGCTCAAAAACATTTATTATTATTATTATTATTATCATGTTGAAAACAGCAGAGTTGAATTTTTTTTCCAGTTTTCTTTAATGAATAGAAAGTTCAGAAGAACAGCATTTATCTGAAATAGAAATCTTTTGTACCATTATAAATGTCTTCATCATCACTTTGATCAATTTAAAGCGTCCTTACTAAGTAAAAGTAATAACTTCTATAATTTCTTTCCCCCAAAAAAATTATACTGAATTTTACTATACTATATTATACTATATATGTTTAAAATGTTAATAATAATAATAATAATAATAATATTAAATGTTTCTTGAACAGCAAATCAGCATATTAGAATGATTTCTGAAGGATCATGTGACAATAAAGACTGGAGTGATGATGTTGAAAATTTAGCTTTGATCAAAGGAATTAACTTACATTTTAAAATATATTCAAAATAGAAAGCATTTTAAACAGTAAAAATATTTCACAATGTTACTGTTTTTGCTGTACTTTGGATGAAATAAATGCATGCTTGGTGAGGAGAATTCTTGAAAAAACATTTAAAATCCTACTGTTCAAAAATATTTGGTGAGGTACAAGATTGTTGGCACCTACATTATTTAATTTGGTTTATGCCTAACTTCTTTTAGGTCCAAAGATGTGGGACGACCTAAAGCAGATGTGGCAGCTGAGTTTATAAACCAGCGTGTTCCTGGTTGTAATGTTGTACCGTATCCTTCACGTTAATGCCTCTGTTTGCGACTTTACATTTACTGAAGTTCTGAACACACATGCTTTAACATTTCTGGGAATGAAACAAATATTGTATTTTCTTAATTTGATTTCAGACACTTTAAAAAAATTCAAGACTTTGATGCTTCATTTTATAGACGTGAGTGGAGATTTTTCATTATATCTGAAACCATCTCTATGAAGTATTTATAGAGTCTGTGATCTGATCTATGAATATTTCTTTTTTGCCCTGTAGAGTTTCATATTATTGTTTGTGGGCTGGACTCAATCATTGCCAGGCGCTGGATCAATGGGATGCTGGTCAGTTCTAATACATCAAATGTATTCAACATTTCAACTATGAAAACTAGCTTAGATTTGATTAAAAGCAAATGTTAGCTAAATAACACATCAGCACTTTAAAACTAAGCTGGCCTCTTTCTAACCATTGACGGACAAGCCACACTGTCATTTTATTTTCCCCATCCATCTGAAATATTTGTGTTTACAAATAGTATTTTTCATCTTTACTTTGAATTTTAAGTTATTTAGTTAAATAATTTTAATAAAAATTTCTTAAATACCTAATAAAAAAAAAAGATGTGTAGCCAGCAGGTCTAACCCTGAAAGGGTGATCAGCCAGTTGCATAAACTTAGCCTCTATGTTAAGACAGTGTCTTAAGTACTATTTTGACCAACTATCAGTTAACCAAAGGGTAATCAGTCTTATATTTTGGATTCAATTTACACTAATCTACATTTTTCTGTAACTGAATTAAAAAAAATATGACCAGTCTTAAAGAAAAAAATAGCTGACTAACTTTTTAAAACTAGTCTAAACCTTTTATGCAACCGGCCCCAGGATTTTTATGTAATGCTATAAAAGCATTTTGATTTTTTGGGGGTGAATATAGCATAGTTTACAATATTATATACATTTAAACTTGCATTTCTATATAAAAAATTGTAACATTTAAAAGTGGAATTTTAATTTAAGTGAATTCAACCATTCTCTGTAATCACGTTTCATTGAAAAGTGCAAATTCTCATGCCAGAGCCGTAATCTAAGCTGGTGATGGGCTGCTGTTCGCCAGAGAACTATGAATCTCAGACCGCCGCCTCACAATTCACTCATAGCTGAAAGATGCCATGACTGACTCCATAACGTGCCCATAAACAAACAGTACTGATATTAGAGAACATATTTTTAACATCAAATTAAATTAATGTAGTATTATAACTAATAAAATCAATTTATATTATGCAAGACAAAAAGCGTTTCCATCATGCGAAATGGCATCTTGTCCTTATATGTTGCGTTTTGTAAAATAATACAATTTACATCACAGTAGAGACTTTATAAATTAAATAAAATGTATACAAACCTTTATTTCACTGAAGAAGTGCACCAAATCGTGCTGAGAACCACTCTTTTCTGTAGAGGATGCAAAGAGTTTGCGCTATGACTGTAACTCAGTAGCTGGGTTGTTTCATTGGAGACCGGCTCAACCCAGCAGCTGGGTAGAAAAAAATAGCCCAATATTTAAAAACCCATTAAAAATGACCCAGCAGCTTAGTCACAAAAAAATTACCCAGCACCTGGGTAAAAATATTTAAAATAACTAGGGCTGTCAGTCGAATTTTATTCAAATGAATTACATGATGTTTCGATTAATTAATCAAATTAATTGCAAATTAATCGAACATCAAATTTGGCTGAGAAATTTCTCCCAAAAGATAATATAAAATCATAGTTGTGTAAAGCATCAAACAGACATTATAGCTTCAGCAAGAAATAATTTGGTTAGTAATTTGTTTTATTTGATTCAATATATAATTTATTATACATAAACATTTAGGCTGCAATGGCCTAAACGAAAACTATGGAAAAGATAAACATCTCAGTATATTTTATTCATACGATGTAAGTCATCATTGGTAACCAAAACAGCTTTGTTACCAACAGTCTTCGAAATACCTTCTTTCATGTTCCACAAAAGAAAGGTTTAAAAAACGACATGAGGGTGAGTGAATGATGACAGAATTAAAATATTTTTGGGGGAACTATCCCTTTAATGTTTTTTATTTTTATTCTTCTTATTATTTATTAGTATTAGTATTTGTATTATTTAATTAAATTATACTCTAAATAAGAAACTAAATCTGCCAGCAGGTGGCGATAAATGTATTTGATTCATTTTGATATGATTCATTCAAGAATTAAGTAAATGGTTCTCTGAATCATTGGTTCACACTGTAAAACGAAACTAAACACTTTAACGTTTTAACAATTCTGCGATGGCTTCAAAATATGTTTTCTGCAGAATTGAACAAAATCACATATATAATATTGTTTAAAATGTAACACAATAGGCTATCAACTTCTTATTTACCAAACTGTTGTATAAAATCACATTTAAGCTTGTGATAGATTGGGACAAATTCAGCACTCGTTTCGTATTGCTCTTGCTGCCCGTGTGATTTTGTGTGATATGTGATATATATAAATATGAGACAAAACACATATAGGTTTTTTTTTTTTTTGCACCAATATCTTGAATTTTAGGGCATAACGGCATTTATGGATCTCCAAAAGTGTTTACTTCTTGCTTATTTGAGGGAAATGGATGAGGGAAAATTGCGCATAAGGAAAGAAAAGGTATACATTTTTCACGGGCTATGTGACATCAGAGCGTTGAACTTGGGAGTACATCGATCTAGTACGAGTTTGACTCCCATTCCAGTGCACTTTCAAGGGTAGAAGGTTGGAAAAACAAGGGTAACAGGTTGCCTGGAACGCAGTATAAGACGACGTACAGGTTCAGGGGTGGGGCCAGTGCGTTAACTGCGTTAAAATATTTTTGTCACGTTATTTTTTCATAACTAATTATAATAAGCTGACAGCCCTAAAAATAACCCAATAAAATGACAGAACGAGGTGAACCCAGCATTTGGGTTAAAAAATATTTTTAGAGTGTATAATGTCTGCCACAGTAGCTGTAAGACCTGACAGACGTGTTTTGGTTTAACTGTCATTGGTGTGGTTTCTCTACAGTTGTCCTTGCTCTCTTATGAAGATGGAGTTTTGGATCCCAGCTCTATCATTCCTCTGATAGATGGAGGGACAGAGGGCTTTAAGGGGAATTCAAGAGTCATTCTGCCGGGAATGACAGCCTGTATAGACTGCACACTAGAGCTTTACCCACCACAAGTACTGTAGTCTCACCCTCACATGCTGCTAATTCCATTCATCACTGTAAATTAAGGGTTTGCTGTGACCATACAGTAGTACATTACTGGTAGTGCTGAGATGAACTGACTGTGTGCTTTTGTCTGTGTTCTCTTCAGATCACTTTCCCAATGTGCACTATTGCCTCAATGCCAAGGCTACCAGAGCACTGTATAGAGTATGTTAAAGTGCTGCAGTGGCCCAAAGACAAACCTTTTGGAGGTGTGTGAGCTCTTTGTTTTCATCCATTTCTCCCCTAAAAAGTTTCTTTTCAAGAGTCTATATAACCCTGAATTTTTGACTGTAAATTGAATGGCATTGTTGTGTCTGCAGATGCTGTTGGTCTCGATGGTGATAACCCAGAACATGTCCAGTGGGTGTTCCAGGAGTCTTTAAAGAGAGCAGCTGAGTTCAATATCACTGGTGTCACCTACAGACTCACTCAAGGTAAAGCCAGGACTGATGTATCTGAGAAACATCAGGAGTTCTATCTTATAGACTGTAATTCTAAGATGTTCATGCTTTTCTTCCAGGTGTGGTTAAACGAATCATCCCTGCTGTTGCATCCACAAATGCAGTCATCGCTGGTATGTATTGAACCTGAGAGGAAACTGTTTTTCTCCCTTAGTTTTTGTTTTTTATTCTTAATTTATGTAGTTGAGTTTTAATGTTTTTCCCTGTTTTCAGCTGCTTGCGCCACAGAAGTTTTTAAAATTGCTACAAGGTGAATATGTTTCGATTCCATCTCTGTCATTGTTTTGACATTTCAAGTTTGTTCCATGGCCAGTAAAAAAAATATTTATGTGATTTATAAGAATGTGTTTAAATTCATGTATTTTGTGAAAATGCAAATAATGTATATTTAAAAAATAGTCGCCTAATCTGTTTCTTAATTTATGTGTGTTTCTTTTCTTTCAGTGCATATATCCCATTGAATAACTATCTGGTTTTTAATGATGTGGATGGATTGTATACTTATACATTTGAAGCAGAGCGAAAGGTAATGGTGACATTTTCAATCTTTTATCTGTTACACAAGTTATTCATTTAGTCTCTTATAGTCTCTCTACAAAGATTCAGCTTTTTGAAAGTAAAAGATGTCAAATGTTCCCAGCTGTTGTATTATTGTCTGTTATGATTGACAGGACAACTGTTCAGCATGTAGTCAGGTTCCTCAAAAACTACAATTCCCACCGTCTGCTAAACTGCAGGAGGTCTTGGAGTATCTGACTGAGAATGCTTCTCTGTAAGTACACAAATCCCATTAACTCTCTCTCACTGCAGATGATTTCTAAATACTTATCTATTTGAATTTAATACTGTTTTTTAGTCAAATGAAGTCCCCAGCTATCACTGCAACACTTGAAGGCAAAAATAAAACGCTGTACCTGCAGGTGAGACAGTATTAATATGCTAAAATTCTGAATACAGTGGTGGCCAAAATGATTAGAACACTAGAGTTTTCACCTATTAAAAATTGTTTTAAGTCAGTTATTTCTATCTTTTGCTGTAGTGTGTCAGTGGGAGATATCAGTTTACATTTCCAAGCATTCATTTTGACATTAATTGTAATAATTATTACAAGATTTTTGTTTGTACAAGGAGTCTGGCAACAGCCAGTGCTCCACACAGAGATCTAATCTAATAATTTTGTCCACCACTGTCTAATGATGTTTATTATATTTCTGTACTGCTTAAATATTAAAGTATTATTTATGTCCTTAAGACCATTGCCTCAATTGAAGAAAGAACAAGACCCAATCTTTGCAAAACGTTAAAAGGTGAGATCTTCCAGCCACAAGATTCACAAAACCACAATTAAAAATCACAAGGTTGCCAGCATTATCATTTTTATGCCCCATGTCCTTGTTTCACCATGATTTTTTTTGTGTGTGTGTTCAAGAGTTGGGATTGGCTGATGGACAGGAGTTAGCTGTTGCTGATGTCACCACACCTCAGACTGTCCTTTTCAAGCTCAACTTCACATCAGAAACAGGCAGCATTAAACACGTACAAAATTAATTTAATAGCGTAGGGTCCTTAAATTCACCCGCAACAATTTCTTTGCGTCATAGACTTAAATAACTTCATGTGTCGAGTGTATATTTGATTTGTACTTCAAACTGAAATATCATGTATTGTTTTCTCAGTGATTTGTAACTCATAATTTATGAGGAATGTTGTCATTTTATCAACCAACAACCTGGAAGATTTAAAGATTTTATGCAAGAGTGAAAGGTAGATTGGTGTTCATTGGGATAGTAGCAAACAGCACAACTGACTTTCTCCAGTCCAACTTAAGTTCTCAATCACAGGTCATACACACGTTTTTGACCAATCAGGATGTTTTAGATGTGCAAAGTCGTCACTTATCCTGTATCTCAAATTAAAGCACTTTTAGTTGCGCTTTAATATAATAATAATCAAATTGTTCGTCATGATCTCTAAGATGATGAAACCAGTCCTGAATCGAATTTCTTTAAATAGTTTTGTGGGACAGGCCTCTGGTAATCATGTCAGTTGCAGTTTTTGCTTAGTAGGTAGCACTTTACAATATGGTCTCGTTAGTTAACATCAGCTAATGCATCAACTAACAATGAGCAAATACATTTGTTACAGTGTTTACTTATCTCCATTAACATTAATTAATAAAAAATACAACTGTTCATCATTAGTTCATCATAGTTCAGGTAGTTTAAATATTAACAGACAGCTTGATTTTCATAATGTACAAGTAAATGCTAAAATTAAACGTTTGTTGATGTTAACTATAGTTAACTAATGTTAACAAATGGAACCTTAGTGTAAAGTGTTACCGTTATAGCTTTATTTCTGTTGTTTTCCTTTGTGTTTTGTAAAATGTGTTTTAAATTAATATGTACATATTGTTTTTGCAGATGTTTGTGAATGAATTTGACCCATAATAAATTCTTTGCTGAAGTTGTTTAACATTTATTGGCAAATTTATTTAGTTGAAATGTGAGGAAACGGACCAATATGTAGCTGTATTCACTCTGTTGATAGTTTTTTTTTTTTCCTTTCAGTATTAAATGCTTTAACCTGTTGAGCTGTATGCAGTGTTGCCAAGTCCGCAGTTTTCCTGCGGAATTGGGCTACTTTTATACTGTTGTCCGCGGGTTGAAGTGACCCCAATAAAGTAATATTTAGCACCTGGAATGCTAATTTTACCAGAGGAACCCCACCACAAAACGTGTATTTTACCCTCTGAATTTTTACTGAGGGACCCCCCTCGAAACGTGATTGGTCTACTTTTGGGCTAGTTTTAAGTAGCAATTAGGTGGGTTTTGTTGTGAAAATCTGGCAACCCTGGCTGTATGGTCCCACAGATGGGATTCTTATTTCTGTGCCCCTGAGAGTACTGTCCCATATATGGGATTTCGGTGACGTCACACAACTGCCAAATTCAAACTGTTGGCGCGTTGTCTGACGCTGCATAACATTTATTTTAGGTTTTAGACATTTAAATACACATAAATACTAGTAAAACAAAACATTTAGAGTTTATAAAATACACACGGATGTCGATGGAAGCAGCAATAACAATCCATTCAAATATAATTTGTCGACGTCTTAGATTCATATTAGATAAACGTAGTGTAAATAACCATAAAGTTCACTCTATTCCTTTCCCAGTTCACCAGCCACTTGAATGTATTTCGGGAGCAAAGAGATAAATTAACGTGCAGTAAATCCGGCTGATAGGACTCTCGCAAACTAACATGGCAATGGCCAACTCACGTTATAGATCACGATCCAGATCATTTATAAAGGTTTTTAAACGACAAAATACACTCACTTACAGGTATTTATGAATCGGAATATCATATAGTTGATGACATAGTAGGCAAGTGTTTGAATATTTTGAATAAAAAAGGAAAACCAAATAAAAGCGATACATCTGTCATACAGGCTATTGTGGCTGCAACGCGGTGCCATGGAAACAGAAGAGGACACGTTCTAAAATAACGGTCGCCTAAAAAAACCCTCACTCTGGGGGACAACTACAATATTATAAACTCACCAGTGAAATGGTTATTTTATTTATATTGTAAGTCTATGCACATTAAATAATTGTAAGCAAACTTTTTGACTCCCTGCTGTTTTTGAAGCTAGATTTGGACTCCTGGCACTGACCCTTTTGAGAGGGATCAGTGTTTTATCAGTGTGTGTAAGTATGTAATATGCACACAGCAGATTACTAACAATTCACAAATAATGACTGTCCAGTAAAGAGCTACATGAAGTTTCATAAACTTGCTTTAATTGTCAAATTGTGAATTGTAAATTTGCATGGTGTGCTGTGCAATACAATTCCCAGTAAACCTTCCTGTTTTTTATTTTATTTTTATTTTATTTATTTTTGTATTATTATTATTTTTTTTTTGTTTTTTTTTGCACTGAACTTTTGTCTTGTGCAGGTGGAAGCACCAAGAGTTGTGTTATAGTGGAGTTTGTGGAGAAGCACGGTGAGTGTTTTGACAGTGTTTTTTAGTGTTTGCCACGTGCATGTAGAGATTGTGTGTATTTGTAAAATGTGTGTTTGTGATTAGGTCTCAGTAAGAGTGGCCTGTTCAGGATCCCGGGGTCAGTGAAATGCTGCCAGGAATTGAGGAAAATTTTTGATAAAGGAGGCTTTCCAGAGTTTGACAGTGTGGATATTCTTACTCTGGGCTCCTTATTGAAAGCCTTCTCCTGGTAGACTTATTCCAGAGACACAAAGGACACAACTGCTGAAGGAGTTCAAGGGTAAGTGCAGTTGAGGTTGTGATGAGTGAACATTGTAAGTACTTGCTGCACAAAAAACAACATTTATCAGATTCGACTGAACTTGCAGACTCCAAAGAGGAAAAACTGTATCAGACTGTGAGGACAATCCTAAGCAGTCTTCCAGAGGAACATTTCAATGTCCTTTGCTATCTAATGTTCTTCCTGACCCGTGTGGCTGCTGAAAGTCATCTGAATCTAGTGACATCTGAGAACTTGTCAATAGTTTTTGGACCCACCATCTTTCAGTAAGTGTTTATATGTGTATTCAGCTGATAATGTCCGTCTTTCAGAACACATTACAATGTAACTAAAGGACTGAGGTGTTTAGAATATCATACACAAGTTTGTAGCATATTATAAGGCGTAGAGACCAGTCTAATGAAGCTGTCAATCATGAAATTAAGATATGTGTGTAACCCACAGAAATAAGGTACATTTACTAAAATCACACACATGTGCAGACACACAGGATGCTGCTCATTATAAGTTTATTATAATTAGTTAACTGTAGCATGATTTCCAGTCAACATTCATGCTTGTTTTATGTATGTATGTTCCAGATCAAAGCAGCCCAAAATTGGATGACTTGGGTGATTGAGAAAAGGATTAAGAGGTTTTTGGAGAAACTACTGCTCATTCACTTACAGGTACATAGTTGCAAAAGTAAACAACATTATTATGTTAAATGATGAAAAAGAGAGATAAACAGATTAATCTAATTGTTCTGTTCAAGTGCTCATATGAAGTTTGGAAACTTTTACTATGAATAAGATTAAATGAGAATAAGTTAAGATTAAAATTATGTGGGTCATGAATGTTAATAAACAAATTTTATGATTTATTCTTTCTTTTACATTTCTATGGCACATAGCAGTGACATAGAGAGTGGAGAGGCCTCTGCAGAAGTGGAGACAAGAGAGTAGAAGACACTATGGCTTGTGAGGTTCACCACAAAACACTGCGGCAACTGAGGTTTACTGCTAGAAAGTGGGGCCGGTGAGGGTCACCAAAAGACAATGGGGCTGATGAGGGTTGCCACAAGACACCAGGGACAGTGAGGTTCACCAGAAGACAATGGGGCCAGGGAGGGTTGCCACAAGACACTGGGGCAGGTGAGGGTCACCGGAAGACAGTGGGGTCGGTGAGGGTCACCGGAAGACAATGGAGCTGGTGAGGGTCAATGGAAGACACTGGGCCTGGTGAGGGTCACCACAAGACACCAGGGACGGTGAGGTTCACCGGAAGACAATAGGGCTGGTGAGGGTTGCCACAATACACTGGGTTAGGTGAGGGTTACCCGAAGACAATGGGGCTGGTGAAGGTCACCACAAGACACTGGGGCAGGTGAGGGTCAATGGAAGACAATGGGGCTGGTGAGGGTCATCACAAGACACCAGGGATGGTGAGGTTCACCAGAAGACAATAGGGCAGGTGAGGGTTGCCACAAGACACTGGGGCAGGTGAAGGTCACTGGAAGACAGTGGGGTCGGTGTGGGTCACCGGAAGACAATGGGGACAGTGAGGGTCACCGGAAGCCAATGGGGCTGGTGAGGGTCACCACAAGGCACTGGGTTAGGTGAGGGTTACCAGAAGACAATGGGGCTGGTGAGGGTCACCACAAGACACTGGGGCAGGTGAGGGTCAATGGAAGACAATGGGGCTGGTGAGGGTCATCACAAGACACCAGGGATGGTGAGGTTCACCAGAAGACAATAGGGCAGGTGAGGGTTGCCACAAGACACTGGGGCAGGTGAAGGTCACTGGAAGACAGTGGGGTCGGTGTGGGTCACCGGAAGACAATGGGGACAGTGAGGGTCACCGGAAGCCAATGGGGCTGGTGAGGGTCACCACAAGGCACTGGGTTAGGTGAGGGTTACCAGAAGACAATGGGGCTGGTGAGGGTCAATGGAAGACAATGGGGATGGTAAGGGTCACCACAAAGACCTGGGGCAGGTGAGGGTCACCACAAAGACACTGGGGCAGGTGTGGGTCACCACAAAGACACTGGGGTTGATAAGGGTCAGCGGAAGACAATGGGGTCGATGAGGGTCACCACAAGACACTGGGGCAGGTGAGGGTCACTTGAAAGAAACTGGGGCCAGTGGGGGTCACCACACGACACTGATGCTAGTGAGAGTCACCACAAATACATTAGGTCCAATGAGGGCCACTGCAAGACAATGGGACACGTGAAGATCCCACTGGGAGCAGTGAGGGTCACTGGAAGACACTGAAGATGGTGAGTGATGATGGCAGGTTTATTATGAAGACCCAGACATGACAGATCCCAACGTTCCTAAAACAATTAAAGCTTCAATCGATTATTGACTCTCTTTTTTTTATATTAAGACTGTACTCAGTCTTCAGTTTTTGGTTGTCCAGGCAAGTTGAATTTACAATATGTCAAATTTAGCAAAAGCCAAAATTCTGCACTTAAAAGTTCAGCTGCTTACAAATGTATGTACACCAAAATAAACACCGGTATTTTATTTTTACAAAACAGGCATGTTAGAAATCTTATGAATATCTAAAATGTCCTTTTAATAAGTTTAATCACATGTGTTATCAAATACTATATAGAAATGTCAGTAAGTAAACACAATGGTTTCTTCCTGTAACTGTCATGAGCTCGCGCTATTGAAAAATCCTTGTCTTCCGCGTAACTAAGACAAGTAATCGCCTTTAGAGTAGCAATAGAGAAGATCTGAATGTGAACAGATGGTCTCTTAATTAAGTTTGACACTGACGCATGTAGGAAGGGTCTTTCTGTGGAGTTTCCTAAACCAGTGCTGAATTTATACATGAAGAGGAGGGACACTTGTTTTCCTGAAGAAATACAGGTAAGGCAACTATATACTTGAATATACTTGAGGAGCAGGTGGAAACATTTATATTTTTTATTCGTTTACAGAATTATGCTCAAACACTGTATGCGTACACGGAAATTATGAGCGAGGTTATGTGTAACGCAAACGCAGCTTGACTGCGTTTTTTTACGTCCGTGGTAGAAGGATCAAAGTTATCTAGCAAATTAAAACTGCGCGCAGGTACCACATTTGTTTAATAAGGAGCTTGTTCTATACTCGTCCTATACTATCTATAAGAAAACAGTGAAAGATAAGGCAGCACACTCTTTTGAAACGGGAAGATTGACACAATTTTCGCCAGTTAGGAGTCAGGTGTATAGTAAACCAGTAAATTAAGTAGCAGATTCATAAGTTGTTTTTAGTATTGGTTTGCATTCGTTAATAATAACCGTTCTCCATTAACCTCTGTAAGGTTTTTTACTTTAATTTTGCTATTCCTCATCAACAGACAGATTGCCTGTTACTTTATTATTTACTCTTTAGGTGGCTTTAAAACGTTAAAACTGAATAAAAAAATAATATAAAACGAGCTTCAGCATGGGTAGTCATGCATTTCGGCTTAATTCTGATTAACATCATGTTTTGGTCTATATATATATATATATATATATATATATATATATATATTTGCTCGTTAGTTTTTGTTTACATATTAATTTCACATCCTGTCAGTTATAATAGCTGCTAAGCAATCTAGGCAGATTATTGATCAATTGCTACTGTGCTTCAAAAAAAGTGTGAACATCCTGAACATTAAAAATGTTATCCTGACAACAAGTTTGTTATTATCTTTCCACTGAGACCTGCAAGAGCACTAGGGATCTGTTTTCTATAGTCAGGTACTACGGTTATAAAAGCTCATGTTTACAGACACTCTGTCAATAACAGTCAGATGAGAGCAGTCACCTCTGAGCTCACTAGTCATGGCAGGGTTGCAGATTGGGAGATGAAAGATCAGATTAACCCCGGGGACTTCACAGTAATACTGACACTAATCGCTAACAGTATTTTATTTCCCTCACACTTTTTTTTGTTTCTTTCTAGGCCTTGCATATGACGAAGATGATAACAAGGATGATACTGAACCTCAGACACTCTTTTACGTTTGATGGCTCGCAGATGACAGAGCATTAAGTGAAGTGTCATACTAAAGGTAGGTATCCTTTAAAGATCTGCCAGTTTGAGGCAGAGTAATTACTATGGTTAATAAGGTGTATTGAATTTTGATGTGTCATAATATTCATATTACTTGGTATTTTAGCTGTGAGCTTTGGTCACATTCTGATATTTTTAAACATGCTATAGAAATAGGTGGACATGCACAGTATTAAAATAATGATATATATATTTTTTTTAATTACAGGAAAATGCAAGCATGCCTTGCAAAAGAGAAATCTGTGTAAAGCTTTTCTACAGAAATAAAGTAAAGCAGAAAACAGGGGCTCTTCTGCTTGTGTGTGTGTGGCTCCTGTGCTCACAGTCAGTGTCCAGCAGCAACCAAAGCTCTCGAGGCCAAACCGGTGAGCTAAGCTTGTGCAACATCTCTCTCTTTCTCTCTCCCCCTTTCGTCTTTCCCTTAGGTCTAATTAAACACACTGGACACACAGTTATATAGACCCTCTGGGAGCACAGTCAGACCACTGCTAATAACAGCTAAAGAACCATTTGCCACCTATTATAGCTCATTCAGCCAGTTGGTCATGAGGTGTTTGGTGTTTGGTAGATTGAAAGTACTGTATTTATTTGCATACTGAAAAAGTCAAATAATATACATTGTATATATGTATATGTGTATATTACATCACTCTGTGTCAAATTAACCAAAGCTACATTTTTTAATTTTGTTAATTAAAAAAAAAAATTCTACCTTTTGTGAAGTCACTGGATCAGAGCTCAGCGTAGGCTAATTGTAGTGTTGTGTATGTCCATGTGAGGGCACCAGGATACAAGAAATAATGTTGCCTGTGCCTCTTTTTTTCACCATTTTATATTTCAAGATGTGTACACACAGTAATGACAAACATTCTGCATGGAATCTCCAACTGTCTTCCTGTCAATCTAAGGTCGGACTGAAGTTAAGCCGGGTACCTGTGAGGTTGTGGCAGCTCATCGTTGCTGTAATAAGAATAAGATAGAAGAGAGGTCTCAAACGGTCAAGTGCTCATGTCTTCCTGGACAGGTTGCTGGGACCACCCATGCTCAACCCTCATGTGTAGATGGTATGTAAACTGTCCACGTTCACAGATTTTCATATTTTTGTGTGAACAGATTGGTCAAAACAAACAAAAAATGACTTGGTACTAGGGATGTAACAATATCAAAATCTCACAATATTTAAAAAAAGACAATTGAAGACTTGAAAAAATGATTTGTACATTTTAAAGTTAAATTATTCTATCTATTGCACTTTGAGAGCTCCAGTCAGAAAAAAGTCAGTGAATTGACTTGGACCTGAACTTTGAAGAGGACTCTAAACCTTTTTTTAGTTGTTGTGTACTATCTGAGTATAAATTACATTCACACTTGTGTTTTAGGAAGCCAAACTAATTAAAATATAATAATAATAACAACAACAGCAATTTTATATTAGTGTTATTCCTATGCCAGTAATAGCCATATATTGTAAAACAACTGCACTATAAAATAAATGAAAACAAATATTTCACAGGTATATTATTTTTACTTTACACTACAGTAGGGTAATTACAATACTTCCTTCCATAATTTCTACACTTGAAAAAGATATTTTGAAGTTGGACTGCAGTACCGTTACCCATTTAAACCACTAGCTGTCAGCAATTCATACTGCACTTTTAAGCTTTTATTTTGATGGAAATGACTGTAGAGCTTTTATTTTGAAGGAAAACTCCAGCTTCAGTGACAACAAAAACACTTCTCACTACAAATCTAGTGAAAAGCTGTAATCGTCTGCAATGAAAATAAAGCATAACCGGTGGCTGTTGTGTTCCCAAACACACGCTAAACTCACAGCACATGCAATAAACACATGCATTCATTGTGAACTAAGCCGTTCTGAGGCACAGAAAACACTGGTTCACGAGCTAATCACCTAAACAAAGTGCACGCTTTACTTTGAAACGTGCAGCGAAAACAGACTTGATGACGGGATTAGGCCATATTGTGATCAGTTTTAGTTCGTTTGACAGATACTTTGCCAAAGCATAATGGCTCAAAACACTTTTATGTTTAAATATATTTTAAAAACAACACTGTTTGCCTGGAATACCTATATTTCATATGTGACCACAATAATATCGAGACAGTTTTGCTCTCGCGATACCACAGTATTGATTCCTACCTGCTATGTAGCACAGCATAAGCTGCAGTCAGTGATATATTAGCATCAGTGAGATCCTGTTATAGTTTTATATTTTGAATTAGAATTTTTGAATTGTATGTGTTTTTTTCCTTTAAATGTCTATACAGTTTTCATAAAATATTCAGAGTAATGAAAATGTTTTTATAGGTTTAGTTTCAGTTCTAGTTTTAGTTAATATTAATAACCCTGGCTGCATTTGATGGCTTGCAAACTCCTGTTGCGTCCATTTGAGTTCCAGAAACAGGTTGGACTTCAGGGCAACATTTGATTTAAAACTCCAGAAATATAAAACAGTGGCTGTCTCAAGCTGTCACTCTACTTAAATTTACCCCAGGCTTCGAAGTGTGAATCTAATCCTGCTCTGCCAGTTTGCTGACTTTTCAATCAACAGATATTTTTGGGGATTTACTGCCATGCACCGTTTCTTGCTGGAGGGCTTTTCTGCAGGAAGCTTTTGGCTGATACAAAAAACTAATAATTAATTAACCAGTAAATGGTCAGTATTCAAATTCTATGGTGTCTTGTCTAAATAAATGAAAAAGAAAACACTAAAAATTGAACTTGGTCATTTTGAAATGCTACAAATGAATTCAGGCATCAAAACATTATAATGTAAAGTATGAAAAATGTATATTTGAGTTTTGCTAAAGATTACTTTTAACAATGTTCTTCAGTTATTGCTGTTTTTAAAGATTAACTTTAAGTAGCTTTTAGTTAAGGAGCTTTTACAATTGACCCTTCTCAGGGAGTTTGATTGAGAGGTGATCTGATCAGTCATAACACAGAATTCACCATGATTTTTGTCCGACAAACGTTGGCGGACTTGAACTTAAAAAATGATGTGTGTTGACATCTTTTTGCATTTGAAACAAGATATCTTCTGATGTTCACTTTTGTTTATTTCATGCTATAACTAGAAAAGAGGAAATGACCGGTTTACGTGCCACTTAAACTAAGGTGCTACAGTGATCTGTCATGACACATTAGAGCCACAAAACATTTTTTATTGTTTGAATTTCTTAAAACATTTGTAAACTGAGATATTGTTTCTTTATATACTTATAGTTGAGGTCAAAAGTTTACATACACCTTTCAGAATGGTTCATTTCAAAATGTTAATTATCTTACCAAAATAAGAGGGATCATACAAAATGCATGTTATTTTTAGTACTGACCACAATAAGATATGTATACAAAAATACGTTTACATATCGTCCAAAAGAGAAAATATTTATAATAAAATAATTTTAAAAAAGAATAATAATTTATAAAAATTACGCTGTTAAAAAGTTTACATAAGTTTGATTCTTATTACTGTGTTGATACCTGAATGATCAACAGCTATTTTTGTTTGTTTTTTTAGTTGTTAATGAGTCCCTTGTTTGTCCTGAACAGTTAAACTGCCCGCTGTTCTTCAGAAAAATCCTTCAGGACACACAATTTTTAGTTTTTTTGTTTTCTTGATTTTTGTGTATTTGAACCCTTTTCAGCAATGTCTGAATGATTCAGAGATTCATCTTTTCACACTGAGGACAACTAAGGAACGCATATGCAACTATTACAGAAGGTTCAAACACTCACTGATGCTCCAGAAGGAAAATCGAAGCATTAAGAGCCGGGGGTGTAAACTTTTGAACAGAATGGAGATGTGTACATTTTTCTTTTGCCTAAATATGATATTTTTTTCATTTAGTACTGCCCTCCAGAAACGACAAAAGATACTTACATGTTTCACTGAAGACAAAATAAGTTTAATTTACCCTGATCAAAATCATACTGTCATTGTTGGAAAGGGTTCAAATACACAATAATGCTGAAAAAAGCGAAGAATTTGTATGACCTAAAGGATTTTTTTGAAGAACAGCAGGCAGTTTAACTGTTCAGAACAACTATCACTAAACAAAAAAACACTGCTGTGGATTCAGGTAACAACACAGTAGTAAGAATTAAGTGTATGTAAACTTTTGAACGGAGTTATTTTTATAAATTCAACTATTATTTTCTCATGTGGACTATATGTAAACATCTTTTATGTGAAATGTCTTATTCAGGTCAGTATTAAATGAAAAATAACATGCATTTTGCATGATCCCTATTATTTTGGTAAAATAATTAACATTTTGCAGATTCTGCAGGGTGTATGTACACAACTTTTGACCTCAACTGTAAAGTAACCTGCTCTGTCTTGTCTGTTGGCACGTTGTCAGCTTCCTCTTTGCTCCGAGATGTATTTTTCACTGTGTGAGAATATTTTTTGGCGTGAATATTTTGTGGCATGAGAACGCTATGGCTAGTTGGACATAGCTACAAAAACGAATGGGGGCAGGTCTTTGCGAAGGTTCAGTTTGAATATCAATATATCTGTAAATGTCCAAAATTGGCAGGAGACCAATGTGGTGTTTTTTTATTAACAAAATGTATTCATACGATTAATATTCCTCAGTAATACTCTATATAATGCTTTTTTTGTACACAGGACACTTGAGCTTGCATTCAGTTGCGCTATCAGTGATGATTCTCTAGTACTTGGATTTAGTCTAAATTATAATGCAAATTTGTGCAGAATTCAATTCAAAGTCTTCATAATTCTTAGATAAAATGTCATGGAAAAGTTTTGAATGAAAAATCCAGATGTAATACCACATTCACTTTCATACATTTTCTCATATCTTCAATAGCATTACTATATCCTGGTGCCTCGGGTGCATACGTATTGTGTTAAGCAGGATATTACCATTTTACAAAAGAAGCTGCTGACTATGTGTGGATCTGTCCCCGAATAACCTGCTGAAAAGACTAGCATGAATTTTCGACCAGGATTGTCTTTCTGATAAAGCTGGTTGACCAGTGCAAGTCTTGCAGGTTAAGACACACATGCTGTGACTGCATCTAAAACCCAACATATGCTGTTCTGTCATGTGGTTTTGTAAGCGTGGAGCATTAATCAGCCATGGCTTGTGTCTTTTTGCATAGTTTTAACATGCACGTTTTTCTTTCTGTGTGGGTTTGAGTGTGGGTTTATGTGAATCTGAGAGGTAGGCAGTGAGTTTATGTGGGTGTTGATATCATGGTCATTTTTGGTGTGCCTCTGAGCAGGTGGAAACTTCACAATTTCACAATGTGTTTTCAATCCGATCCAGTTGTTCATTTAGTGATTTTAGTAGTTCTTCTTACACTGATCTCTGGAATACTAGATTCCAATTGGTCTGTTTTGGAAAACCTATGCAAAACATTGTTTTATATCCACTCTTTTTTCATGTAAGTGTGGGTGCGGCCATAAATTTTATGGGTTTGGCTTCCGGTCTCATCCACATTTTAGGTCTACAAAACAGCTTGTTTTGCTGCTTGCTATTGCAAATTGGTGTGTCTTACCATATTATTTTAATGTATTATCTTAATTATGAACACACTGGTTTGCAATGCAAACAGTTTTACTGTTTACAGCACGTTTTTATTCTTCTCATTATTTCCTATTGCGGCTAATGAACCGGAAGTCTCGCCCATAGGCTTACTTCCACATTGAAGAAAAAGGTGGATACTGACTGTTAAACTCTGGACTGTTGTTTTGTCCTGAATTTAGTGATGGTACTGTATGTTGTTCCTGTCTTTCACTTGGTTTTCTTTTCATTCCCTTTCAGCGTCGATCGTGCGGATGAAGTGGTGGTGTCAAATGGAGCCATGTTTAAATGGTGAAGAGTGTAAAGTGTTGCCTGACCTCACCGGCTGGTCCTGCAGTTCTGGGAACAAAATCAAAACTACCAAGGTGAGTTGTAAGGCCTGGTCTATGGAGAGAGTCTACTTTTAGAAATATAGTCAGCGGTTCGACAGAGACCACACATATGCCAGAGCTTCATTGCCAGATGTTTAGGGCTGAATGTCCCAGCAGTAATGCTTGTTTGGACTGCAGATGCATCTGTTTTCTTCTATTTATTCATTGCTAATTCTGCCTGTCATATGGAATATCATCTAAAGTGCATCTTGGCTCTTCTTCCCCTCTTAGGTCACGCGGTAAAGCAACACTTCTGTGGACATGTGATGACAACTCATAATTTCACACAAGCATATTTTAAAATCAAACCTGCGAATGTCAACAAAAATGCGTGTTTGAGCAGAAACATGCGAACTGTGAACTAAGACTGTGAGAAGAGTTCAAGGCACTGGCTTCACGAAAACCTAAATATTTCTAGTTCAAATAAATGCTCTTATTTTGAACTTTATTCATCACGGTATCACGGTTTTCACAAAAATATTAAGCAGTAACTATTTTTAAAACGTCTCTTGAGCAGCAAATCAGTATATTAGAATGATTTCTGAAGAATCATGTGATGATGAAGAGTAATGATGTTGAAAATTCAGCTTTGTATCACATTTTACATTTTAAAATATATTCAGATAGAAAATGTGTATTATTAATTGTAATAATATTTGACAATAATTCTGTTTTACAGTTTTATTTTTGGGTGAGCATAAACAGTAGTATAGTAAATTGTCCAAAATATCATCTTTTGTCCTTCACAGAAGGAAAACAAGTCATACAGTTGTTGAAGGACACATTTTTGGTTGTACTATGCCTTTAAATATTTTTGGAAATCACAGATATGTTTAGTTTTTTCTCTCTCCATCTTGATTAAACCATGTTGCACTATAATACAAAAATCTGTTGTTTCCCAAATTGTAACCGAGTTAACTCTGATGTTGTTTTTGCGTAGCGAAACTTCTTCTGGATGTCTGATTTAGACAAATATTAAAATAAAGCCCCGACCAACACACACACACACACACACACACAAACACACTGCCAGTCTCTTCATTTTCATCTGACTGACTTGACACACCACCTGCAAGTGGAGGCAAGTAAACATGGAAGTTTGGAGCAAAACAAGCCCTGTTTGATATGGAAATAGAACAGAGGAGTGTGAAAGTGTGTGTGTTTATCTGGATGTGCGAGAAAGACAGATGGAGAACCAGACTATGCTGGAGCCCATGTGCTCCTGAGTTGTAGGTCATTATCATATTAGAGTTTATTAAAATTTTGATTCCTTTTTTTCCCGGGTTTGGAGAAGTAGGGGGCTCAGCTTCGAATTATGACTGTGAAAAAAAGTGAAATTATGTATTAGTTTGCTTACACAAACACATGTTGGGGATCACGCCAGGTTCCAGTCTGTTATTAATTCACACCGGGGTCACCGCTGACTGTTTTGAATGATTTATGATGAGGCTCATTAAGACGCATGACAATGCACTGAATTAATTTGCTGGTTCCAAATGTAAAACTCTCAGATTTTTTAAGTGTTAATGAATAAACTTTCATTATTGAGGTGCCTCTCTGTATGAAGAATGTGGGTATTTTTTTCACCTTGTTGCTCTGCAGTGCCCATAAAATTATACCTGACAGTTTAAGTGGCAAGAGGGAAGATGAATTTGAATGTATTTCAAAATAAACACATTTCAATTTTAATGACACAGAACTCTCCTGGAGAGAGTAATTGTTCTGTGTGGAGATTCGGAAAACAGGGTATTACTTATGCATGCCATGTCTGGCATCAGTCCCCTGGGGAGGGCCGGCGCGCTCCTGTAGTGTTTTAGAAGAACCGAGGACAGTGGCTGTAAGTATACCTGCTTGAATTTAAACGACGTTGACGTCCATAATGAACTTAATGGCGGGGTGCTTGAGTTTTACATTCACACTCTTCTGTTTGCATCGCATTATTAATAATAAGAGTGCAGCTGAATAACTCGATGTGCCATTGTTCGCATACTTTAAAATAAGGAAATGAGGAACTCATGCCAACACGCTATGCCAGCATCTTATTACATCCAGCAGTGAGCGGAGGAAGACAGAGAAAATTGTTTGGCTCTGTGGGAAATAAAAAATTCAAATTATCAGCTACTTTAGACCTGCAATCTACCATTACCAGACTCTTGTTTTGGAGGCAAAAGTTGGTGTGCAAAAAAAAAAAAAAAATAAATAAAATAAAATAAACAATTCAATAAATAAATTATGCTATCAAGCCATTGCATACAACAGTAAAAAATTACACTAAGCAGAACCCTTACCAAAAAGAAGTATACTTCAAGTTTATATTTTATTTTTAAGTGTGCTACTTCAATACTCGTTGGGACTAAATTAGCTTGCTTTCTAGTATATAAAAGTATACTTTTAAGTATACTTTAAGTATAACAGTAGTAAACTTTGAGTACACAACTAGTTTACATCAAGTTTTCAGTTTGTACTGCAAGTATACTAAAAGTGAACTGATAGATTACTAATTAAATATGCATTTTTATTACACTTTGAAGTATAGTCCCAGTAAACTACTAGTTTAGTAGTTTTTAAGTGAGACATTACATCATACTCTAAGTATACTACTAAGTCTCTATTTTGGTGTTCATTTTTACATGAATATCTGAACATACAAAACATCAAAAGAAAGAACAGGGTATCTGCATGTTAACAAAAACATTTTAGGCCTATGCTAACTTCATGCATTATTTTTTATAAACACTTGAATGTGGGCAAGTTTCATAAATAAATAAACAACATTTTGAACAAAATGCTAAAAAATAAAGACTATTCATGATAATCAAAACGTATATGGAGTTGATCAACACCCCGAAGCTTGACAGTCTATTACCTGTTCATGGGTCTACATTTTATTCCATAAAGTTACACAGTTTTACATATCCATGGTTTTGATGCTGTTTTATGTCTGACGATTGTGTTAGATTACACGTGGAAGCTGTTGTGTTTTGGAAACTCTGTAAAGTAGATGTGTAATAGCGCCCCAAGCGAATAACAATGAAACACGGATTCTCAGAGCACATGTCAAAGTGTCATTTTAAGTATATTTCTGAGAAATATATAAAGCACATTTCTGAGAAGTACATAAAAGGTATACTGAAAGTATACTTTTCCATTTTAGTTTAAAAGAAGTATACTAATAGCACACTCGAATAAATTCATTTTTCATAAGGGAACAGACTAAAATGCTAACCGTTTTTAGTTTAGCACAGTGTCAAAGATGATTCATGAGAATAAGCACATATTTTTTACTCCAAACTTGCATTAAAGTGTTGATTACTGTTTGAAATAGCTTCCTTTTGTGAACTGATTCTTATTTTATAGTATCTGATAAAGGCTATGTCGATTAGTATTGCAATATAAATATATATTATTCATATGAAAATACCTGAGATGGTTTAAAGAACACAGATAAACCAAATAGAGGGTTTGCACTTACGTCACCATTTGGTCAGTTACCCGGATGCACAGCCATACTGAATGTGTTGTACTGCTAATTTATGCTGTCTAAACCATGGGGGGGGGGGACATGTGGAAGCTGCTAAATCACATAGAGAAGGATATATTAAGCAGGAAAGGGTGTAATATTTTGACAAACTACAGTTTATAGGTGGTAAAGATACATACGAGCAGTATTAATTAAGAAATTAGCCTAATATTTCACCTACTGGACTGGAAATGATAAGAACAAACACAAATGTTGTCAAGATTCTTGCCCTGGAAATCTTGATTTAGTTTGGCTAGCCACAAACGCCTTTTGTTCCTCAGACAGTTTTTTACACTCTTCTCCTTGATTTGTTATAACTTTTGGCACTCCAAATGTTAGTACTCAAAATGTTTTCCCCGTCTGACTGATTAGTACAGGCCAAAACATGAAAATAATTGACCATTTTCAGCAGCAATAATCAGCAAAGTTTGCGAGTTCCATTCGGTTCATGGCATTGTTTACGTTCAGTGCTGCCATTATGGCCAACTGATGAAAAAAAAATTTCTTTCTGCATTTTATTCAGCTACAGTGACAGCTACATGCCTTTGCCCCATAATGACACTGGTGCCAGATTATTATATGTCATATTTTCATATGTGCACTATTCATTTTTAAATATCGACAATACCGGTATATTGCGACAACCCTAGTTAATACGACACCAATATTACAATTATTATCAAAAAATATACACTGCCCTCCAAAAGTTTGGAATCACCCCTTTGAAAAAAGACAGGCAAAGTGTGGTTTTGGACAATATCGGCATAAATCCTTTTCATTTTTTGGTGCAAATACATTAAAGTAACTTGACATTATCATTGAAGACCATCATGGAATGGCCTCCCCAATCACCCAACCTCAACCCAATTGACCTACTATTGGAGGAACTGGACCATGATGTCCGTAAGAAGTGTCCAACCAGTGTGAATTATCTTTGGGCAATCCTTCAGGAGGCTTGGAGTAATATATCAAGTCAATGTTTGAATAAACTGACAGCTCGGATGCCCAGATTATGCAGAGCTGTAATAGTTGCTAACGCTGGATATTCTGATAAATCGAAAATGTAAGTTTTTTCTATTTATAAACTGTTTATGTAACAAAATATGTTTTCGTAGTTTGTGTTGTCCCTTATCAGTGCAAAATTATCACAAATTAAAAAGGATTCATACCAATATTGTCCAAAACCCCACTTTTCTAGGGCGTTTCCAAACTGTTGAAGGGCAGTGTAAATATTACAGTTCTTGTCAATACTTGTACAGGTCCTTCTCAAAAAATTAGCATATTGTGATAAAGTTCATTATTTTCTGTAATGTACTGATAAACATTAGACTTTCATATATTTTAGATTCATTACACACAACTCGAAGTAGTTCAAGCCTTTTATTGTTTTAATATTGATGATTTTGGCATACAGCTCATGAAAACCCAAAATTCCTATCTCAAAAAATTAGCATATCATGAAGAGGTTCTCTAAACGAGCTATTAACCTAATCATCTGAATCAACTAATTAACTCTAAACACCTGCAAAAGATTCCTGAGGCTTTTAAAAACTCCCAGCCTGGTTCATTACTCAAAACCGCAATCACGGGTAAGACTGCCGACCTGACTGCTGTCCAGAAGGCCATCATTGACACCCTCAAGCAAGAGGTCTGTGGGAAGGAAAAAGTGTGGCAGAAAACGCTGCACAATGAGAAGAGGTGACCGCACCCTGAGGAAGATTGTGGAGAAGGACCGATTCCAGACCTTGGGGGACCTGCGGAAGCAGTGGACTGAGTCTGGAGTAGAAACATCCAGAGCCACCGTGTACAGGCGTGTGCAGGAAATGGGCTACAGGTGCCGCATTCCCCAGGTCAAGCCACTTTTGAACCAGAAACAGCGGCAGAAGCGCCTGACCTGGGCTACAGAGAAGCAGCACTGGACTGTTGCTCAGTGGTCCAAAGTACTTTTTTCAGATGAAAGCAAATTTTGCATGTCATTCGGAAATCAAGGTGCCAGAGTCTGGAGGAAGACTGGGGAGAGGGAAATGCCAAAATGCCTGAAGTCCAGTGTCAAGTACCCACAGTCAGTGATGGTCTGGGGTGCCATGTCAGCTGCTGGTGTTGGTCCACTGTGTTTTATCAAGGGCAGGGTCAATGCAGCTAGCTATCAGGAGATTTTGGAGCACTTCATGCTTCCATCTGCTGAAAAGCTTTATGGAGATGATGATTTCATTTTTCAGCACGACCTGGCACCTGCTCACAGTGCCAAAACCACTGGTAAATGGTTTACTGACCATGGTATTACTGTGCTCAATTGGCCTGCCAACTCTCCTGACCTGAACCCCATAGAGAATCTGTGGGATATTGTGAAGAGAAAGTTGAGAGACGCAAGACCCAACACTCTGGATGAGCTTAAGGCCGCTATCGAAGCATCCTGGGCCTCCATAACACCTCAGCAGTGCCACAGGCTGATTGCCTCCATGCCACGCCGCATTGAAGCAGTCATTTCTGCAAAAGGATTCCCGACCAAGTATTGAGTGCATAACTGAACATAATTATTTGAAGGTTGACTTTTTTGGTATTAAAAACACTTTTCTTTTATTGGTCGGATGAAATATGCTAATTTTTTGAGATAGGAATTTTGGGTTTTCATGAGCTGTATGCCAAAATCATCAATATTAAAACAATAAAAGGCTTGAACTACTTCGAGTTGTGTGTAATGAATCTAAAATATATGAAAGTCTAATGTTTATCAGTACATTACAGAAAATAATGAACTATGAACTCCATAGATGGAACTTATTCTTCAAATCTCTTCAGATGAAATAAACTCGTCTGAATCTTGGATGGCCTGATGTTTAGTAAATATATAATATATAGTAAACATTTTTGGGTGAACTGTTCTTTTAGGTGCAAACTAAAAACTTTTCAGACACTTAATTGGATGTTGTTTACAATTACATGAAAGTGCATTATAGTTTAAATTGAGATTTAAAGAGCTTCTAAATTGAGAATTGTGCAGTCAATGGAAATGAGTTAACTACAGGTGCTTGGCGTAGGTAATTGAGCAATGATGTGCCCCATCTGTTTTGGGATTTGTCTTTGTGCGTGATTTAGAAAGGTGTATCTGAGTTTCCATACTGAGATTGAATCAAAAAAGGCCAGAAATGCATACTATTTAGTATATTTTTACATGCACATTAATCATGCAACTGACATGTAGAGCAACACAGACAAAACTGACTGGTGGACTGTCTTGTTTTGTCTTATTGTGTGGAATTGTGCTTATAATTGACTCATTTGAATAGGGTTGCTTAAAGGGACAGTTCACCCCCAAAAAATTCTGTCATTTATTACTCATCCTCATGTTGTTCCAAATCCATAAGACCTTTGTTCATCTTCAGAACATAAATGAAGATATTTTTGATGAAAAGAGCTTTCTGACCCTGAATAAACACCAATGCAACTTCCATGTTTAAGACTCAGAAAGGTAGCAAGGACATCGATAAAATAGTCCATGTGACGTAAGTGGTTCAACCGTTATTTTGATGATGCTATGACAATACTTCTTTGCTGTCTATGCAGAGTCAGAATATAACAAGAAAGGATACATAAAATACTAAAAAAGATTCAAAGTTAATTTAAAAAGGCTTGTCTCATTAAACGTGTGCTTATTTAATTCACTATTACCTTAAAACTGTATACGCTTTAACTTGTCTTATGTTTAATGAAGAACTACTCAGACGCTGTAATGAGCTGTCTGGGATGCTTTTGGGTGATTTCATTTTTTTGGCTGCTCCTCCTGATCAAGTGTTTTGGTGTGTGTATGTTTGCAGTTGAGAGATACCTGTCTTGTTTGTGTAACTGGGTGTGAGAGGAGGCTGTGAATTAAGTGACGCGAGAAGGTGAAAATGAAAGGTGAGAGCGTGTCTTGGGTTCACATAGTCTATCACCACAGCCTGTGCTGTTCTGATCTTCAGGTACCATGATTTTAAAAAGAATAATGATAGCTGGCATTTAAAGGAAAAAATACTTGAACGGGTTGGTTGGTCGGTTGCTTTTTTCTTAAACATGCTTCAGATTTGAAAATCTCTGCTTTTCTTTGAATTATTCAGTGTTACCCATTAATTGTGTTGGAAAGACTCAGAGTTTTAATGTTGTATTGCATGCACATTTCCAAACAGCATATGTTGACAGCTCCTGACTCTGTGCTGGTCATTAATAATTGTGATTGAGAGCAGGGTTGTGCAAGAAGCTCCTGATGTCAGGTTAAATTAGAGTCAAAAAGAGGGGCTTTACCAACAAAAACAAGGGAGCTCACATTGTAATCAGCATGCATGCCGCATTCAAACACAAAAAGAAAGCAGACATTGTTACATTGCTGACCCTGTTATTATTATTTTTTTTTGTTAAAGAAACTGTTCATCCAAAAATTACTGAAATTTACAGACCCTCAGACCATCTAAGATGATGAGTTAGTTTTTTAACCAGAACAGATTTGGAGAAATGTAGCATTACATCACTTGTTCACCAATGGATCCTTTGTAGTGGATGGGTGCCGTCAGATAGAGAGCTGATAAAAACATCACAATAATCCACAAATAATTCACATGACTCCAGTCCATCAATAAACATCTTGTGAAGTGAAAATCTGCATGTTTGTAATAAACAAATCCATCATTAGGATGTTTTTAACTTTAAACCGTTGTTTCCAGCTAACAAATGAGATTTATAATATTGTTTTCTCCAGTGCCCTTTTTGGGTAAACTATCCTTTCTAAGATCAATTATTTAATTTCATACATTAGAATTTCAGTTAGTGTTTTCTGTATTTCTTTTGAATCTGTCAGAAAAAAACACCAGCTAGTTATTTTCAAAAGGATCCAATTTGCAATCTCATTTGCCGTCTTTTTAAAGTGTTATATAAATGACTTTTTGTAATGACATTGAGACTTGCAGCGCAGACAGAGAGCCTCACAGGAGCGTTTCAGACTTCCTAGACCTAGAATTGTCTCTCTGAGCAAATATCAGTGCAGTCAACTCTGTGGCAGTGAGGAGGACATAGCTGCTTTTATCCTTCAAAGCTCCAGCGGCTTCATTGTATCAGAAACTGCTTTGAATCTTTAATAGCCTCATTTGCTGGACCTCAAAGAGCTCAACAAGCAACCATCAGCATGTGTGATATGTTTTTTTCCCAACACTTTTTTTCCTGAAGAACGCACAGTGCATATGAATACCTTTGCCCTTCCAAAAAACACTGGAGGTTGGAAGTGGTAAAAGGACATGGTAGAAAATCTGGAAAATATGGGTATGAGTAATTGACATGAAACACTATGGGAAAGTTAATGTCCTGTGGTGTGACATGCTACACTCTCCAAATGTGTTTAACAGCTTGTTTTTTATTCTGTTATAATAATTATGCATGCTGTTTTTGTGAGCTCATATTCTTGACAGACTGTTTTAACTGCATTTAACATGAACTAATGGAGCAAATATGGCATAAAATAAATTTTTTTTTTTTGCTTGTTTGAGACTTTTCATGATTTTAATGTTGTTCGTGACAAAATGTTCTGTAAACAAGAAACATGAACACTGTGTAAGTTACATATTAGACACAGTATTGTAAGTTACGTTTTCTGTTTTGATCTGCCAACAAAAAAACAAAAATAAGTAAAAGCAGAATCATTTCCTAGCAATGGTGTCCTTGAATGAATCAGTGTTTTTAAAGGAATCGGTTAAGTAAATGATTCAGTGACTCATTTATTACAGCAGGCACTTGTTTAGCTCTTAAAATAATCATTGTTTTTTTTTAATTAATCGTTAAAATAATGGTTCAGTGATTCACGCATAAAAACAGTGGCTACATCTACAGTTGAGTTCATAACATACACCTTGCAGAATCTTCAACATGTTAATTATTATCATACAAAATGCATGTTATTTATTTAGTACTGACCTAAATAAGACATTTCACATAAAAGATGTTTACATATAGTCCACAAGAGAAAATAATAGTTAAATTTATAAAAAAAACCCAACCCTGTTCAAAAGTTTACATACACTTGATTCTTAATACTGTGAATGATCCACAGCTGTGTTTTTTGTTTGCTTGTTTGTTTAGTGATGTTCATGAGTCCTGAACAGTTAAACTGCCTACTGTTCTTCAGAAAAATCCTTCAGGTCCCACAAATTCTTAGTTTTTTTTTTCCAGCATTTTTGTGTATTTTAAACTTTTCCAACAATGTATGATTTTGAGATCCATCTTTTCACACTGAGGAAAAACTGAGGGACTCATATGTGACTATTACAGAAGGTTCAAACGCTCACTGATGCTCTAGAACGAAAACACGATGTATTAAGAGCCAAGGGTGTAAACTTTTGAACAGAATAAAGATGTGTACATTTGTCTTATTTTGCCTAAATATCATTTTTTCTTCATTTAGTACTGCCCTATTAAAGTTACAAAAGATACTTACATGTGTCCAAGAAGACAAAATAAGTTACATTTACCCTCATCTTTAAATTCAAAAAGTTTTCAGTTTTTGAATTTAACCCCCCCCCCCCCCCTCCTTTCCTTCTGGAGCATCAGTGAATGTTTGAACCTTCTGTAATAGTTGCATATGAGTCCTTCAGTTCTCAAAATTGTACAGACATTGTTGGAAAGGGTTCAAATGCACAAAAATACTGAAAACCAAAGAATTTGCGGAACCTGAAGGATTTTTCTGAAGAACAGCAGGCAGTTTAACCTATAGTAAAAAACAAACAAAAAAAAAACAGGTAAACCTGTATATTTGAACAGGGTAATTTTTTTTAGAAATTCAACTATTATTTTCTCTTGTGGACTATATTTAAATGTATTTTATGTCAAATACCTTATTCAGGTCAATACTAAATAAAAAAATAACATGCATTTTGTATCACCCTCGTACTTTGCTAAAATAATTAACGTTTTGCAGATTATGCAAGGTGTATGAAAACTTATGACCTCAACTATACATGCCTGCTCAATCATATATGTGATTTCAGACACAACCAGTCAGGTTTGGTTGAGCAAAATGATTCAATGACCCATTTCTAATGGCTTTTTCCACCTAAATGAATCAGTGTTTTTTAACTGATTGGTTGAATGAATCATTCAGTTGACTCACCCTTCTCTCGCAATGATGCAAACTGTAGAAAGAAACACTGTAAAATCACCACTGTTAATGCACAGACTGAAAGTTTGGAACATGCAAGACACAGACAAGTGGAGTGATACAAACAGTTAAAAGTCCCAATGCAGCTGCCCTGTATCAGGACTCTTGGAACGCTGCTCAGCTGCTCAGATGAGCATCTTATCCCTTCCATTTAATGTAATACTGTAATTCCTCTTTATATTTGAAATCTTTTCAACACAAAATAAATTTTCCATTTGACAAAAATCTATAACTGCCAGCAAAAGCTGATATTTGCTTAAGATTTCCTTGTATTAATTTTCCACTCTGATATTCTGTAGTCAACTGTTTGAAATTCCACTAAAGCACCACTGAAGGTGAGGGCTAAAGTTCATCCTCTGCTGTCCCATGTGGAGGACTGTAAATGTAGTGATCTGTATTCACTCAGCCTGTAGTTAGAGCCTCCTTTCTGCATGCCGACAGCAACACTGAGGCTCTTATGTTCACGGCTCCCTGCTTAAAATGCCGGTGCTACATATTCAGAGCGAGTGCGTGCTCTGGCCCTCAGCTGCTCTGAGCGGAGAGGACTATTTCTGAATGTAAACGACAGGTAAATGTCCCAGCGGGTGTCAGAATTTCCACAGTGTCCTTCAGTGTGGACAGCCTGGTGACACATTCAAAGACCCTCCACCAGCTTTCCTCTGGTCCATTCAAATGACCAGATGCCCCAGTATACAGAATGGATCTTGTGCCATTTAATGAAGTTATATTTGAACAAGGGGAAATGAATTTGAATCAGAATATTTAAATGTCATGGTATTTTATATATGCATGCACCAGCATATTTCAATCAGGCTTCATTAACTTCAGTAATAAATCCACAACTTTTATATATTGCTGCAGCCAAAGTGATGGTCTATTAGTTTTTCATTAAACATGTAAATTCTCAGAACACTTCAGTTAAGCCTTGATGACTCAATTTGTCAAAATATTACTGAAGCCCAAAATAATAAAAACAGCATCTTTAACCAATCAACAGAACAGTGGACAAGAATATGTAAACAAGTTCCTTTGCACCTTCCCACCCAGTACGTTCACATTAAATTATTGTTTATTGTAAGTCAAATACAGTTGTAACATCCTGTTTTGAATCCCTTTTATTTATGTAAAACATGTCTTTCCACTATTTTTACAGCTTTACAGAAATCATGCTAAAGACTTATTTGGTTTTCGTATCACCACCAGAATTCATTCTGAATCTGATATAATGTTCCAGGAAATATTTCCGGACTAGATCGGTCGTTCCATGTACATGTGCTCCTCAGCGTTTCCTCACAGTCAATGCAGCGTGTCTTAATTAAACTTGCTTGATGAGGATCAATCCCCTTCTTAAAATCCACACAAAGCCAGTTTCTCTACATACAGTAGGAGACCTCCGGAGACATAGGAACATCCAAGAATATTACAGTTGAAGATTATTTCACGCAAGGTATAGCTGGGTTGAGTGCACTCCACACAAAGGGATACGAGGGTAATTATCCAGGACTCACTGAGAGGAAACAAATATTTGACAATTGTCAAACAAAAACAAAACAACGAAAGAACCAGCAGTGTTCGACGCCCACAAAGATTTTCTTAGAAAGTCTGGTGCCCGTGTTACTCAGAGACAGATGGATTTATGAGCAGAGGACTCCATTTCAAATCATTAAACACCTGTCTGTTGGTTTGGAGTTGGGAAAACTTAATTCAGCTTGTCCTCTTGGATGTTTCCCTGAAAAAGTACAGTAAATAAAAGATGGATGAGTAATACGAAAACAATCAAGTTTGAATAATTAGCAACAAACTGAATGTAACTGGAATTATCAGAATTTATTATAAGTTGTACCACAGTGCCTACACCTTTGAAATCCATAATTGGTCTGTTTTCTATCTGTCATTTTATGACTTCGCACAATGGTGACAGAAAAAAAGAAGGAATAAAATTAAAAACCTTCATACAGTTCCTCTGTTATGAGCTTGTAGTGACTTTACATCTGCTACAAGGAGGTGTATGGGTGGGTATTCTGGAAAAAAAGAATGTAAGAAAAAAAAAATCACATCTGCTTTTATAGAAGTTACCATATTGGCTACCTGAAGACACACTCTGATTGGCTACTTTTATTTTATTAACGGTTTTTTCAGTGTCATTTTCTGCTTGAGGGAAGTTACATGACCGAATCACTGCTATTTTAATAAATATTGGATTTCTTGTGAGCTCCGGCAGTGTGCAGGTCTTCTATTTTTATAATACTTTCAGCGTCCAACACACCTGCCTGCAGCCATTCAGGTGTAGGAGGGTTGTTTATTTATTGTTCTGTATTCTGTTTTTATTAATATTTCAGTGATTTCAGTGAAAAAAAAAAAACTGATGGAGCACACATGCACTTAATAACACAAAACGAGTTTTGTATTGGTAAATAACTAAAGTAAATAAAGGAATGATTTTGGTCGCTCTAAATCTCACCCTGGTGGTTTTAATCTTGTTTCCGGAGTAGCACATCCAGCCAGAGTTATCTGGTAGAGTCTTGCATTCCTCTCCCTCCAGACATGGCTCCATCTCACACCACCACTTCCCAATCACTATGGAGGCTGGAAGCAGATCATAATTGGGTTAGACTCAGACATGCATCTGACTTAAAACAGAGTAGTGTTCCATTCTCCATGATCGACTGCTCCTTGACCATCTAACAAATTATATTTACATGTCTGAGGATGCTTCATTAATTGACTGCATAAGTGTTTTAGGATAGATTTTAAGCAATTTAAGCTTTCGGTCGCTTCAACCCGCGGATATGGAAAAAAAAAAAAAATAATTACACGACAACACTGTTAACCCTCTGGGGTCAAGGACCACACTGGTAAGGTCTGTATTCTTTTTTCTTGATGACCGCGAAAAGAAAAAAAAAAATCTGTCATTTTGAAACTGCAAATGGTCTACTTTTATTTGTGTATAGTCTTAATAACAAGAAAACAATGTGCTTTTGTAAAATCAATCAAATAAACAGGGTTCACTCTCTGCAGTCTCAGTCTGTGTCACCTCTCTTCACAGACTACCTGAATCTCCACAAATACGTGCCTCACAGACATGAGAAATATATGTATAGAAAGCTTGAATAGTCTACTGTGAATGACGTCAAAAACAAATATTCTCTGATAAGGTAATCTGTATGATACCAACGCGAGCTCTAGTTTTTCCAGTCTAAACTTATCTCTAAAGTTAGCATGACCACGAGTGGCTCAGCTTTTTAAATTTTAAACATTTACGTGAGACGCACGGACATGTAGGTAAACGCCCACATCACCTCCGTAAACAAATTCATCAAGTTCATTTTGGCTACTTTTCGTTTCTGGAGACGCGATGAGAGGAATAAGCCAGAATTTACCTCAGAAGAATACAACAAAAATTATAATAAGAACACATTTTATTGTCATAAATGGCATTACCATTCATAGCAATAAAATGTGTTGTTATTATAATTTGTTGTAACAGGGAAACAATAATTAATTTGATTACTCGTTACTGAAAAAAGTAATGCCATTAGTAATGCCGTTTATTTATAATGCTGTTATTCCCATCACTGATGTTCACAGGCAACTTTTTTTCAGTGCGGAAGTAAGCTGTTTTCTGTTTTAGACTTCTGGTTCATAATCAGCTGTAGGGAAATAACGAGAAGAATAACGAAGTGTAGTAAACGGTAAAACAATTTTCACTACAAACCATTGTGTTCATAATTAAGATAATACATTAAAATATTATGGCAAGACACACCAGTTTTTAGGGATGGGTACCAAAACACAGTATAAAATTGTTCCCGGTGCTAAATTATGAAAGACAAGAGTATCGATAAGCTCTGATGTTAACGGTTCTACTTTCAGTACTGGAGAAATGTATTATTGCTATATATACATTATGTTGCAAATTCTGTCTCCCCAGAGTTTCTATATGCAATAATATTAGTATATTTGTGTATGGTGCATTTTTGCTATTTGCAATTTAGAAGAGAGATCACGCTCACGCCGAGGAGCTACAGAGCGCACAATAATAAAGCCCTGTTTAACTGTGATGACAGAGATCAGAAATATCAATCAAATGGCTGCTTACGCTTTAGGACTGACTGTGATATTAAGCCAATTTTATTGTTTGATTTCAGTGTTGACTTCCAAGGATCACAAAAAAATTAATTATGAGGTAAAACTATACTTTCAACTTCTTTACCTTCACAGCAGTACACATTCATTCCTCCCTAAAACCCAAACTTAACGTCAGAATCAATACAATCGGTGACCGTTTCAAAATGCAGTCTTTACTGTTGCTGAGTTGCGGGACATGTTTGAAAAACAAACACTGAATCACAATAATCTGTGCAAAAGATGCTGTTTCCCATGTTGCATGCTCCAAAACATACAAGTAAATTACACTTGTGCTTCGGGTGTGGGTCCAAACAATCAAATACACACACAAATAAGTCAAAGTGACCGGCTTGAAAAGTATTTTCTTAAACACAGTTTATGTCTTGAATGTGAACAGCTGTGTATGTGCACCAAAATCAATTTCTGCGTATAAATAGCACACCAGAGAAAATCCCTCACAGCACTTAATCTGAATACGTTAGCTTTAATAAGCAAATTATAGTGAAAACGATACAGTGTTGCTTTACATTTGGTTATTTTATTAGATTTCTTTCATAGCCTAGATTATACCTGAACAAAAAAGTTAGTAGACCTCCATGAAAAAAAAGCACTGTTTATTTAATTTGTATCTTTATTTTACTGTATTTGTCAGATTGTTTTACCTTGTTTCTTTGTTCATGTTTACTTCATATTATAAAACACAAAAAAATACCTGCACACTGGTGCATTTACAAAGTGATGTTTTATATTAATTTCATCAAATGATATTAATTTTTACAGAATAAACCGTTGTCATAAACAGCTGTTGAGATAGTATTCTCAAGTGAAACGAGTAGAGGCTTGGACCCGAAAACAGCTTTCCTCACACCACAACTTAACAAGCGGATAGGGAAATAATGAAAAGAACAACAACGTGTAGTGAACGGTGAAACTGTTTGCACTACAAACCAGTGTGTTTATAATTAAGATAATACATTAAAATAATATAGTAAGACAACAATTTGCAATATCAAGCTGTTTTGTATAGCTAAAAATAGCTGGATGTGAATGAGACCAGAAGCTAGACCCATAAAATGTACAAATGGCCACACACACTCTTACGGGAAAAATAAGGTGGATACGTGGTCAGTGTTTTTGTTGATGTTTTCATTTTTGTGTCAAACATTCACATTCATGCAGCTGCTCCTTATGGCTCAGAGACATTGGATTAGATGACTTCAAACGGGATAAAAGCTTCAGTAGACGCCTTCCGTTCAGCACGTTTTGAACTCTAATCTTGTTTCGCGTTCACACAGAGCACATTACTGGTAACTTACTCGTAATGTTACAATTTCTCATACTGGAACAATTTAATTGCCGGAACAAATTTACCAGTACCTGTTCTCACATGATCTCTTAACGGTAATTTACTGGTAATTTCCAATAAAGACTGTATGTGTGAAAGGGGCTAATATGTGTCACATGTATTTATTGTAATACGTGTTTTGTCAGAGGAGGGTGACTTTTTTCAGCAGAGTCTGGTTCCCCTTAAGGAGGTTTTTCTCCCTCTTAAACATTTTATGGATTTTTGTTCTTGCCACAGTCGCCTTTGGCTTGTTCATTGGGGCTTTAAGGTACAATTTTCTATAAAGCTGCTTTGAAACAATATGTTGTGAAAAGCGCTATACAAATAAAATTGACTTGAATCTAATGTGCTTGAATAGCCTCAGTGGATGTCTGCGGTCAGTAGGAGCAGAGCCATTTCACAGAGTGGCAGTTTGTGAAAAGTATTATTCTGAAATGAAATCCCGTGCCGATTCATTCACCTAAATCGCTTAACCTTGTAGACGTAGGAAATCTTCTGAAGGATTACATGGTCTGTATTCTATATTTATATAAAATCAATTTACTGCCAATTTACTGCCATTACAGTGGAAAGTTTTATGCTATTTCAGTTGCTTAAGACAGAAGCATTCCCACTTTGAGAAATTTATGTTCATTACCAGATGGAGAAAGACTAGAGACCATTAAGGAAGCAGGTGCTCAGGGGTTTGGGAACATCTTATCTTTGCATCACTATGAATATGTTAGAATATGATACATTAATGCATCACGGTAATGCTATCTAACTTTCAACACTAAACGTTTAAAGAGAGCGTTACATGAAAATATAATATACGGCATGCACTTTTATTATTATTCTGACAAGTACATGACAAGTTTGTGACTTACTCCATTTCGGAGATAATGGGTGAACTTAAGTCACATTCATTAATATTGTAAAACCCCAAAGCACTCAACCAATAGTTGTCTCCTTGCAAACAGGGCATAAAAATTTGATTTGCATGTGCTTGGTGAACAAATGTTCATGCTTTATAGACTTTGTACGCATATACAACAGTCACAGCACTGGCTGAAGCGAACTTAACACTGTTCTTACCGTTTTTGCCAGTTCAGCATGGCCAAGGCCACAGAGCAATAAAAAAAAAATTCATGGAAAACATAACCTCAGGCAAGAGCTCTGTTTCTCGATAAAAATTCACTTTACTGGGGTCTCTTATCCTCCAAAAAGTAAACAAAGCATCTCATACATAACATGTAGCCCTCAATGTCATGTACTCCTTTGACAGAGAAAGAGTGTTAGCCTTCAGCCTCGTATCATAGAATATCAATGTGAATGAGAGGAGAACGAGAACAGGGAACCAGTTTTAATGGCCATCATCTCAGTGACACCTTAGTAAATGTGTCATCTCGGTTTAACTAGGAACCAGAGATCGTAAAATGCAACAAAATTTGACATTTTAATCCTAGTTACTGCTAAAATATTACAGCTACTTCAGCAAATGTTACTGGTGCAAGACCATAATAAATTAAAACATTAGGAAATTAATATAAATAGTTAATTAAGTTAATGTTACTGCTGCAAAGGCTAAATATATTAATACAAGTATTATTTTAATACATTTATATAAAATACCAACATTAGTTACAATTACTTTAACTGACTATTGACTGATCATAATTTTAAATTTAAAACAATATATGGGATTTTCTTCAAAAGTGGCTAATATCATAAGTAGCACAGGTATATTTGTAGCAATAGACAACAATACATTGTATGGGTCAAAATGATCGATTTTCCAAACTTCATTTGGACAACTTTAAAAGCAATTTTCCCAATATTTTTTTGCCCCCTTAGATTCCAGACTTTCAAACAATTGTATCAAATATTGTCCTATCCTAACAAACCATACATCAATGGAAAGCTTATTTATTCCTGTATAAATCTCAATTTCAAAAACTTGATCCTTATGACTGGTTTTGTCTATTGTCTATTGTTACTTCAGTTCTGTTACTGCTGGAAAGCCTAAAGAAATGGCTAAAAATGTACAAATTTAATAAATGTCTATAAAATATTATAATTACTTTAGTTAAAATTACTATTCCAATTTATAAAAACTTGCTTCAAAAAGTGATTAAAGCTTCCAGAATCTGTCTGTCATTGTTTTTAAATTACTTTCTTGGCAGAAACTGCATTTTTAGGGTGAAACAGCAACAAAATAAAGTTTCAAGTAACTTAAAGCATCTTTGGACTAAACGTCTGTGTTTTTTCCCCAGTTGCTTTAAATAAATAAAGATTTTTTCAGAGTGCAGATATCCTTGTGTATTTGTGGAAAAACAGCAACTACAGAAACAACACGTGAAACACACACACACACACACACACACACACACACACACACACACACACACACACACACACACACAAATATCAGGAAAAAAAGTCACTTCCAGACACACACCTCTGGCCCGGACTTTATTAGTAATCTACAGAATAGACAACACACTGCAGCCTAGAAAGAAAGTAACAGTAACTGCATATACATTTTTTTTGCCTTACAGTTTTTCATTAAATCATGATGCTAGCCCTTGATTTAGCCTTTTATAGCCATTTATACAGCCTAAGGTCACAGTTCACTTTCAATGAATATTTTTTCCATACAATGACAGTGAATGTTGACTAAGGCTGTCATTCTGTTCAACATCTCCTTTCCACAGAAGGTGGTTGTGGAACAATAAGACGATGAGTAAATGATGGTAGCTGAGCATTTAGGCGTTTTAATTTCCAAAAACGCCACACTTCACCTTTAGGAACAAAATATCCTAACGAGCTTGACATGGGGAAAAGGTTGGATGCTCCTCCACGAGATTCAGTCAAAGTTAATGTTCTTTGATTATCTCCGGGTGCGTTGCGAGTGAGATGTTCTCCCAGAAGTGTTAGTTTACAGCAGCTCGTTTGTCATAAGGACAGAGCATTAATAATGAAAAGCCCTGAGGATCTGAGCTTTTCTAGGGCAGGGACACTGCAAGAGCGACCCTGAACAGAGTTTCTTCAAACATACCACACCTTAAAAAAAAGCTGCACAGTCGTTTGGAGCACCTTGCAGCTTTACACAGCTGTACAGAGTGTGTTTAAGCACAGCTGTACAGTGCAAACCTGTTCAAACACTAGCTGCATTGAGATGATTCAAAACAGTTGAGCATCTGTTACATTTCTAACAACACAACACCAAGGACAACCAAGATGTATACAGATTTGGAGAAATTTAGCTTGAATGGGTGCCATCAGAATGAAAGTCCAAACAGCTGATAAAAACATCACAATAATATACAAGCAGTCCAGTCCAGTCCATTAATTAACAACTTGTGAAGGGAAAAGCTGCATTTTTTGTAATAAACAAATCCATCAAGGCATTTTAACTTTAAACCATCGCTTCTAGCCAAAAAAACTCGATAAAAGTCGATAATCCATAATAATCAACCTCTGTTGTCCTCTTACATCAAAATCCACCAAAATACATACTTGTTTAGATTGTTTTGGACTGTTTTTGCTTGTAAATAGTGCTTGATCTGTGCATATTTCTCTCCTGACTCAGATGATACGGCTTTTTCACTGTAGAAAGCGATTTTATGGATAGTGGACTTAATGATAAAAAATGTTTTTTTATTACATACATGCAGCTTTTCACTTCACAAGATGTTAACTGATGAACTGGAGCCGTGTGGATTATTGTGATGTTTTATATCAGCTCTCGTTCTGACGGCACCCATTCACTGCAGGGGATCCACTGGTGAGCAAGTGATGCTAAATTTCTACAAATCTGTTCTGAGAAAGAAAGACATTTCCACCTACATCTTGGATGACTTGAGGGTGAGTACATTTTCAGCACATTTTAATTTTTGCCTGAATTATTCCTTTCAGTCATCATCCTCGGTTGCCATGTCTTTTCACTTACCGTCAACACAGGAGGGTTTATTCCGGGTGGTTCCTGCCACTTTCCCTGGTAAACAGGAGCACTTCACTGTCTGAGATCTCTCTTCAATCTTGTTTTTGTTACAGCACCTGTGTGCCGCAATCACCTCGCATGTCCCTCCTTCTGTCGAAAGACAAAGCCATTAGTAAACCAACAAAAACTCCTGACTTGCCACGTGGATATACATTTGCAATCATTATCTCGTGCATGTCATCTTTCACGGTCTCCTTATATCGCCACATAATTCATCATGCATTTCAATGTAGACACTGCAGACACTCCTTAGGGAGGATGAGGTAGTGCTTTAGAAGCAGAAGAGAGAAGAGAAGAGGGAGTAAGATATATGAGAAATGAGCTATATTTTGTACAGGTATATACCATATTTTAGACCTTAATTTTATTGTTTGCTTTTATTTTTTTTTCTTTTATTTTTCCTACATTGTTCCTATATTTATTGTTTCCTTCTCTTTTTTATTTTCCATTCAGTTCTTTTGATTTAGCTTATTTGTTCCTTTCTTTTATTTCCCATTGAAATATTTGCCTTTTTGAAAATGTCTTTTTCATTTCCTATATTTCTTTATATTTATATATCATTATTTATTCTTAATTTGTTTTCTTCCCTTTCATTCTCCCTATATGTCCTATATCAACTTGATCTCTTTACTTGTCCCTTTCTTTTATATTCCCATTTAGTTTATTTTTCCTTTCATTTATGCTCCCATTAAAATCTAATATTCCTTTATTTACTTTTTTCCTCGTCCCTTTTTAATTCCTCTTTCAGTTCTTTCTTTATTCAAATGACATTAACTCTGTTTATGTTTCATTTGATGTATTCCTTGTCCCTTTCTTTTATTTCCCACTTCATTTCTTTAATTTCCCTTATTTGTTTACAGCATTGCCTGTTTTGGTACTTTAAGCAGTATGCTCTGTCAATATTGTAAATTCTAAAAATCATGCTAATAAAGCTTTGCTGACTCTTAGAGAAGAGAAAAGGCTCTGTAGGACCAGGACAAAGGGAAAGAAAGAGGTCTGCTTGGCCGCTGCAATTTGTCTAAGAGCACTTTAACAATGAGTGATCTGAAAAAAAAAAAAGTCCTTTAAGAATGACGGCCTGTAAGTTCCTGTGTTCACAGTGAGATATTACCAAGCCCTCTGCTAATCCAGCCTTTAGAGATAGATATCTCAGATAGAGAGAGAGAAAATCTTCAGTTCATGAGCAGATTGGACTCACTGAACTGAGTACCATACTGCAGTGCTCTGTGAATTCAAGGTTACTATTGATTCTGTTATTTTAACAAAGGTATTTAATACATTGAACAGCAAAGGATTGAATTGCAACTGATTCAAAACAGCATGCACTGTACATTTGTGTCAAAAACAGATTTGCGTGGACAGGTAAATCAAATTAATCTTTTGACAAAACCACAGCCCACTAAAAAATGAACCACTCATCAAAAAAACTGATCAAACAGTACTGTTTATGGCAGTGCAAAACACTCACAGAGACCAGTTATTAAAGGGATAGTTAATCCAAAATAGAAAATTCATTTTTATTATTATTAACTCACTATCATTTTGTTCCAGATCAGTATGGCCTCTGTTCAACCATGGAGTTATTGTGACGACTGTCACGTTTTCTTTTTTTGAACATACATCACGTAATTAGTTGTACTTCATATGAACTGTGACACTATACTAGTCTATATTCTAGGTCTGATAAACAATTATGTGGGGAACAGACTGAAATTTAGGTCGTTATTTACTGATTATTTGTTTAACACGACTCATGAGACATGCAAGCCGTGTTTTCCGATTCGTGACTGACTCGTTCATTGGAGTCGAATCTTTTCACTGAATCGGTTGATTCAGTTCACAAATCCAGTCTAAATGATTCATTCGCTGATTCGGTCCCTAAGGTCAATTCACTCACTCAAAGACGCGGGAGCTGAAAATAACATCAACAACAAATTGGATTTCAGTCCGTTTTTTTTTTGCACAAAGCTGTCGTATAATTTCAGAAGACCAGGAATACAGTTTACGATTCATATAAACCGCGTTTATGGTGCTTTCCGTTCTTTTTTAAAGCCTACAAGGTATACTTACCGTTTATTGTATGAAAAACAACGAAGACGGTGGAAAAGTTTCTCCGTTGGTGTTTGGTTTAAGAAAGAAAGTCTCTCGATTGGGAACAACACGATGGTGAGTAAATTAGAATTTTATTTTTGGCTTTTTTATCATCAGCAATCTAGTCGTCATGAAAAATAAGGTCTAATCAGGGACTAGCCTATCCACCTTATTTTTCAACGCAGGAGTAAGCCGTTCTCTGTCTGATATGTGCGAGACTTCCGGTTCATTAGAAGAATAACAAAGTTACCATCTGACAGTGCGCTAATCTACCTGCCACAAATGTGACTACCCAATTTCCGCGATTTAGTAAAGTACGTTCTCCTCTGTGGATTTCGATGATATTTCATTAGTACCAAGAAAAAAGCTATTTATTTATGTCCAACTATCTTTCATTAGTGTCCAAAGCTTAGATGAAGCCAGCCGACCGGTTGAAAGCCACGCAAATATTCCGAAAGTCGCGGTGACTTGAAAATACCTCAGGGCTTAAATCCCGAAAGCTAGAGGGGTTTGCACTCGACGTAGTTACCGTCGTATTTAGGAAAAACATACTCCCGCCAGGCGGCCAGGAGTAGATATTGAATGACACGCACACTAACATTACCGCGCAGTCTGAAACACAGAATTGAGGCAGAATGTTCGCCGCGAGTGGCTGCTATGTCATCATACCTAGTTTAAGTATTTATGTAGCACTAATTTTATAATGTATACACACCACAAATTGCGCAACAACAGTTCCAGTCATGGCCACACTGTAACTAGAAGGTTTGGCTTCCAGGGAGTCAGACAGACAAATAACATTGTGGAAATCAGGAAACAATAATGCTCCACAGAGAACTATTGTGGATTGTTGAGTAGGCCTTGTTTGTGCTTCTTTAATTATGAAAAATACTCCATTTCCCAGTGGGGCTTCAGTCAAAATTCACAGGGGTTTGTTTTCTTTAATGCCTAGTCTTAATTACATAAGACAGACCCAGTTTCCGCTTTGATCTATCAAGAGAGGGAGAAAATGCAGGAGCTCCTGACTAAAATATCTTCACTCCTCAATGAGCGTAAACAGAGCAGTGGGCCTCTCATTTGGGGATTTGAAAAGAGTGGGGGAAAGGGGAGGAAAAAAATGTTAAATGCACTTTCAAAAATCAATAAAAATGTAAATAGCTTCTCTGTCTCCAGCTTCTTAGGCTCTCATTACCTCTAGATTGAAGTTAGTCAAAACAGGAGGGGAGAGACACGGAAAGAAAGACAGGAACCAAGCGCTGCCTGTCGACTGTTTTAGCAGCACATCAGAATATTTTAGAGCGCTTCTGAATGTTTAAGCAGGTGACAGTGGACAGCCCAGATCCATGCAGGGACGTGATTGCTTTTTGTATTCTGTCACTTTGTGCGACTCGCTAAAAATTGATTGCTGAACCTCAGGGGCTTAACGTTATCTCGTATAGGCCTCCGTGTGGCTCCTTCCTACTCAACATATCAAACAGAGGGTCAGAGGACTTTTAGAGCTGTGGTAAAGCACTGTCATGCAGCTTTCATTAACTGGACCTTATGTCAGAGTGCGTGTTTGTGTGTGTGTGTGTGTGTGTGCGCGCATACTGTACACTGGAACCAAAAGTCTGAGACTACTAGTGAAAATAATTAGCTGTTTTAAATTGCAGCAGCTCTCAAGCTGCTTGAACTCCATAAGATTGTGTAAAACCTGGTGATTCTCCAGCATGATTTGAGATGATCCAAAGAGCATCTTGAGCTTCAGTGGAAGCAAGAACATCTGACCATCTGTGCAAATAGTCACATGTTTACTTAATTGATTAGTGACCTAGAAATAGTGCAAAATCTTAAATAGGTCTTAAACATTTTACGTCAATGTACAACTGCACAATTTGGTAGAAAAAAATCCTTTTTTTTTTCTGATAAAAAGTGTGATTGCAATTGTGATTTTATATATATATATATATATATCTCCACATATATAGTGTTTCCCCTGTCATTATTTTAGGGGGGTGGCCCGTCCCCCTTGAAGGTCAAGTTAATTAATTTAAGGTTAACTTTCCTATAGAACAGGCCCATACCTTGTTATTTTATTAAACAAACTAAATAGCTTTAGGTTATCTTATTTACTCAACGGCATGTCATTTCTATCTCTACATGGTCGTGCGCTATTTCTCCTTCACAAAAACACGGATGGGATCGCGGAGTGCATTCATAAAAAGGCTCACTCTATAGTGCGGAATGCCACAGAATTCATCAATTTTTGGATGAATAAATAAAAAGTAGGCCTGTTACTTAATTCGAATCACAAGCATATAAATATCACTGTTGTCATATTTTGCCATAAAATAAAAAAATGAGTATTAAAAATATAATAATAATAATAATAATTTTATTTTACAGTATAACTGTAAAATTACAATACTAATATTTTAAGGCTGTCTTAATTAATTTACAAACTGATGGGAAGCTGTTTGGTGCATGTTGCATTCCTAAATGCACGTTATGGTGATACAAACTGACCTGAAAGGACTTTAAAGGATTAGTTCACTTTCTGAATAAAAAGACCCAACACTCTGGATGAGCTTAAGGCCGCTATCGAAGCATCCTGGGCCTCCATAACACCTCAGCAGTGCCACAGGCTGATTGCCTCCATGCCACGCCGCATTGAAGCAGTCATTTCTGCAAAAGGATTCCCGACCAAGTATTGAGTGCATAACTGAACATAATTATTTGAAGGTTGACTTTTTTTTTTCTTTTATTGGTCGGATGAAATATGCTAATTTTTTGAGATAGGAATTTTGGGTTTTCATGAGCTGCGTGCCAAAATCATCAATATTAAAACAATAAAAGGCTTGAACTACTTCAGTTGTGTGTAATGAATCTAAAATATATGAAAGTCTAATGTTTATCAGTACATTACAGAAAATAATGAACTTTATCACAATATGCTAATTTTTTGAGAAGGACCTGTATATAAAGGTGACTTGATTTGACTTGACAAACTCAAAAGTAGATGCAGAGACGCTTTGAGGTGCTGAAAACACTGTATCATGAGCTCTGTGCTTGTAAAAAACACAGCGATGTGCTTCACTCTGAAACATACAGTGCAAATATTTGACTAAATTGCACCCTTTGTGATTTGATAATCATACTAAGCTAAAACATGATTTTGATTTTATTTTGGTTAATCATGCATCCTTATCATAACTGTTATTTGTCCCAAAATGGTTATGATCAGACTTAAATTAGATTCCAGTAAGCTCAGACTTTTGGACCCCACTGTATGCCATCAACCAGACTATGATACTACATTCTCCTGTTCCTTTTTTTAAACCATTTTTAGCATTTTTGGATCTCTTTTCTGGTTCCTTTCATCGAATTTATATCTGAAATTAGATCCGGTATCCATTTAAACGGAGGAAGCCAAAAGCAGTCTAGCACTTTGCTGCTATAATGTCTGCTAACCTCTGCAAGAACATCTCAAAAACACCTGGAAAATTCAATTTAAAAGTCTCACATATAACGCCATGAAACGTTAATGACTAAGCAACCTTAGAAAACCTACAGAGTATCATTGAATGGTGCTGAGTTTCATATTTTAAAAAACATAACATAAGGTCACCCTGAGGGAGTGTGGGCTACACCGCTGATTGATCTAGCGGATGTGCTGATAGCTCCTGTGGCAGGGAATCCTGCATCATACAGCTTACTACAAGGGCTATTTCAGGCACTTATTCAGTTTAATGGATATGAGACCAGGCCATCAGGGACCAATAAAAGCTCATTTTCCTGTAGCAGCCAGGGTGTGGAGAGGGAAAAATAGACAGCGTATTACACACGGGCTATAACTTTGACTCTTCCGCTGTCTAATTAGCCAGCTGGAGTGTGTGTGTGTGTGTGTGTGTGTGTGTGTGTGTGTCTTGTCTGTCTGTCTGGAGAAGGCGTAGCGCGCGCATTCGGCCTCAATTGTTCCATTCATCTGCAGCCATCTGCGTGAGAGTTTCCCCTGACAGGCAGGTTATATCACAACCTCTCAAAAGCAAACAAACACGCTTTCAGAGGACAAACAAACAGCGACAGATGAGCAGGCACAATGCGGCTCTGACTATAAACATATGAGCCTGGACAGGAAAGATTTCAGTCACATGCACTGCAAAACAGCTAGAAGGGAAACGGGACGATGAAAAGAGAAGCCAGTCTGGATGAGGAGACAGAAATGCTTCACACTGAAAGCAAAATCCTTACAGGTTCTATTTTCTTGTATTTATGGTCCTTAAAGTTACAGTGTATAATTTTTTCAACGTTCAGTGTCTCCCATCTTTATCTGTCTATAATTAATTCACCTTTCTTACAGAAGTGTAAACACTCTGTGTCACTTTGTGTGAATGAATGGTTTGACATATCAAAATCTGCCAAAAGCTCTACCAATGGTGTGAGGTTGGGGCGGGAATAAGTGTTGACAAACAGAGATAGGCAGGGCAGAGAGGTGGATGCAATTTCTTGTAAAAAACCTGTTGGAAAACAGTAAGTGCTTGTAAGGCAGCACTTTATTGTTTTTTTTTTTCTGTCTAAGTGTCTATATACATTAAGTGCAAATAGCCCATCTATGTACACTAAGGGTGTGTTCACACTTGTAGTTCAGTTTGTTTGGTTCATTTGGTCCAGACCAAAAAGGAAAATGATACATTTGGTCCTGGTCCACTTAGTGTTCACACTGACATTTTTGACAACAAACCTAAATACCGAACTTAAAGGCATAGTGATGCGTTCATAACTTGAGTGATCGCGTTGAATGATGTATATTTCTTGACGGAACTCATGCCGCGTTCCAGGCAACCCATTACCCATATTTTTCCAACCTTCTACCTGTGAAAGTGCACCGAAACGGCAGTCAAATCTGTGACTTCCCACCCATGAACTCGTAGATCGATGTACTCCCAGTTTCGTGCTCTGATGTCATATAGCCCGCAAACCAACAATGGCAGCCCCTACTGATGCATTTACAAATATACAAATAACGTAAAATAAAAGGTACAACAGCCTAACTCTGCCCACCAGGCAAAATTACAAAAGAAACCCATCAGTAACAGAACACTGGCATGGAGAGTAATAGTATATGAAGATTTTAACATGACAGACCCAAGTTTAAATCCCACCCAAGTTCAATTTCCTTTTTTCTCCCGTTTACCATTATGTATCCGCTTGAAGAGGTGTTTAAAAAAAAATGCAGAAAATATTCAAAAAGTGGAAATAAAGTGGGTTAACACAGTTAAGGCATAGGAAAAAGTAAGTCCCCCAATCCATTTAAATTTGTAACAAATAAAATTATATACACTGAGTTAGGGATGCGCGGTATAGCCTACCGGTAATGAAAAAATACCGATATATAATATATTTCAAACGGTTCCATATCATCATTTTGCCCAGTTCGGTATTTCGTAAGCTGCAGTTCCGATGTTCACCTGTAGGCGGCAGTACTGCCCAAATTGCTGCAAACCCGGAAAATGTGACAGATGAAACTCCATCAACGCGCTCAAAACTAGTAAATAAAGACCGTAGAAGTGAAATATGGCTATATGTTGAATACAAAACTGATGATAAGGGTGAACAAACTGACCTTACTGCACGTGTGCAAGCATTGCTATAAACCACCAAGCAATTGTCACTTGCTCATCCTGATCTTTTCCATTAATTTATAGATCGACAGGTGAGTGCATCAGTGAAAAATTCAGATGTTAATAACATTTATTCACAAATGATAGTGGACAGTAGTGAAGTATTTTTACTTTACTCAAGTAAATTGAAAAAGTATCTGTAGTAGGGATGGCTCGATAGCATAATTTTGATTTCGGTACGATACCAGAATATAATACTTCGGTATCGATACTAAATCGATACTGTAGTAAGTAATGTTAATAAACTAAAAATGTATTAGTTTATTTATAATTTATAAATAAGTATTGACCTAGATTAATAAGTGCTGCAATACTGTTAGGTCAGTATTGGTATTGGTCAGTATTCTAACAGTCAAAATATTCAAAATCACGTTATTAAGTCTCAGTCTCTCTGATTGTTTTTAGATTTCAGACTCAGAAAGTTTTTACTCTGCTTTGATAATACTTTTCAAGTGTCTGTACTTTATTAGTGTTTTCTTTAGAAAACTTTGCTTCACAACAAGTAAAAGTAATTCTAAAATTTCCTTGAGTACAAGAAAATACTACATTGTTAATATTCTTAATTATCAAAAGTAAAACAAACAACAACTTTTATTTATAAAATGTAGTTTAGAAAAATGTATGACATTATGCTTTGGAATGGAGTAAAAAAAAAGAAACACACTCTGATAAACTACAGATACTTTTTAAATTTACTTGAGTAAAGTAAAAATACTTCACTACTGTCCACTATCATTTGTGAATAAAAGTTATTAAAATCAGAATTTTTGATTGATGCACTCACCTGTCGATCTCTAAATTAATGGAAAAGATCAGGATGAGCAATTGCTTGGTGATTTATAGCAACGCTTGGATACAGGTGCAGTAAGGTCAGTTTGTTCACCTTTATCATCAGTTTTGTATGCAAAATATTGCCATATTTCACTTCTACGGTCTTTATTTACTAGTTTTGAGCGCGTTGATGGAGTTTCATCTGTTTGACGATCCATCGCTTTTTTCTTTTGTCACATTTACCGGTTTTGCAGCAATTTGGGAAGTACTGCCGCCTACAGGCGAACATCGGAACTGCAGCTTATGAAATACCGAACTGGGCAAAATTATGATATCGAACCGTTTGAAATATATTATATACCGGTATTTTTCCATTACCGGTATACCGCGCATCCCTAATCTGTAGTGTTTTTCTTTGGAAAATTTTTACTCCATTCCAAAGCATAATGTCATACTTTTTTCTAAACTACATTTTATAAATAAAAGTTGTTGTTTGTTTTACCTTTGATAATTAAGAATATTAACAGTGTAGTATTTTCTTGTACTCAAGTAAAGAATTTTTTTAGAATAACTTTTATTTGAGTAAAAGTAAGAATGTAATATAATTTTACTGTAATAAAGTATTAAATATTTAATATGAAAGAGTGAATTAAAAAGTATAATATTATGCTTTGGAATGTTGTGAAGCAAAGTTTTCTAAGTTTTCTAAAGAAAACACTAATAAAGTACAGACACTTGAAAAATATTTTCAAAGCAGAGTCTGAAATCTAAAAACAATCAGAGAGACAGAGACTTAATAACGTGATTTTGAATATTTTGACTGTTAGAATAACACTTTACAGTAAAGAAACCTTGACCTGAGCTGACCTAACAGTATTACAGCACTTATTAATCTAGGTCAATACTTATTTATAAATTATAAATAAACTAATACATTTTTAGTTTATTAACATTACTTACTACAGTATCGATTTAGTATTGATACCGAAGTATTATATTCTGGTATCGTACCGAAGTCAAAATTATGGTATCGAGCCATCCCTACACTGAGTATTATTGCTAAATGGATAGTTCACCCAAAAACGAAAATTCTGTCATTAATTACCCCCATGTTGTTCCAAACCCATAAGAGTTTCGTTCATCTCCAGAATGCAAATTAAAATATTTTTGACGAAATCTGAGAGCTTATGACTACTCTTGAACAACAATAAATTGTTGAATAAAGTCGTTATTTTTGTTTTCTTTGCGCACAAAAACTATTCTTGAAACTTCATAAAATTAAGGTTGAACCATTGATGTCACATGGACTATTTTAACAATGTCCGTACTATATTTCTGGGCTTTGAACCGTGGGTGATTGGGTCATTTCGTGTCAACTCAACCAGAAGTCCCCGGCACATTTTTTTTGATTTTGCTAGTATTTTTTCTAAAGAAAAAAAAAAAATATATATAGTGATGAAAGACGAAATATTCACGCATGACATGGCAATGGTGACCTATTAAAAAAATGAGTAAACAGCACTAAAGTCTGCATGCCATAACTCAAGAAGTATGAAAGATATCTTAACATTGGTTTTCAACCACTGAGAAGCGGTCATATTTAACAATCTGAATATGGAGCGTCATTGAGATCCACATATCTCTGGGACCGAATGATGTAGAGCCTTGAAAATGTCGATTCCAAAAGAAAAGTTTATTAAGAATTAGAATCTTAAATCAAATTGTGATATCTTTAATACTTCTTGAGTTACAGTCTTGCAAACTTTGGAAAAAGAATATTTATGGCACTGAGACAGGTATGTTCAAAGCAGTTGTCTTGACAGAAGGAAACAAGATGCATCTCTAGTTTCAACATTATTTGTTCATCACAAATTCCTCTTTAAAAGAAAAGAAGAGTCATGTTTTGGCAAATTGGCCCACATTTGGTTTTTGACCACTTAAAATGTGTACATTTTAACAATTTACTCCTGGAGCCATTTTGAAATTTCAAAATCTTTAGAATCGAATCATATAGGGTCTTAAACATGATGATGCCAAATGGAAAGTTTGTTAAGACCCACAGTCTAAAAGAGCATTAAGTCTTTCATACTTCTTGGGTTACAGGCATGCAAATTTTAGAGCAAAAACTTGAAAAATGCTGTTTCATTTTTGAATGGTCACCTTTGGCACATAATGCAACAAAGATTGCTAAAGTTAACAGGCTTTCATCACTAAACATGTTATCTTTCTTCAGAAAAAATATTAGCCAAATCAAAAATTTGAGCCTGGGATGTTTCTGAAATTTGGTAGATTTGAATAACCCAGTTGTGTTGGTGTCTATGCAGGGTCATAAAGCTCTCGGATTTCATAAAAAATGTCTTAGTTTGTGTTCCGAAGATTAACAAGGGTATTATGGGGATAAGTAATTAATAGTGGTAACAGCTATGTCAATGCTTCAGTACAATTTTACTTTTAAAGTAAGCTGTATGATAACAGTTTACAAGAAACAACAAAGGCAAGGAGCTCCATTTGTTTGCACATTTTTCCTTTTTAAAGTCTCCTTCTTTCTTAAAATCATCTATCAAACCCATTACTTACATAGTAGTACTTGAGCATGTGACTGAATCCTTACAGTTATGTTCTGTCACTACTTTTTTATTATTCATCCTATCCCCCTAAACCAGGTCTGTTTAAATTGAGCCAGCAAATAAGAAAGTCTCAAAGCCTAGAACCACAAGGTTTTGTAAGGTGACCTTGGCAGAATACAGGTTTTAGCCATACACTCTGACAGTGCTGTCAACAGCAGTTGATGAGAGAGCAGACTGATGACACGCACAAAAATCACAACCTCCACCGCTATTGCACACTGGCCAGGGGTGTTTATTCCTGTGGGTGTTACATCATGGAATGCTGTCACTCTTCTGGGAAAAGCTGAAATTGGTGAGTAGTGTTCACTGATGAATTGCTTTATCCTCGCAACCCTCAAAACAAATTTGTCACCGATAGAAAAAAAAAAACAGTTTCTTACAACCAAGCTGCTTCCACCAGGGCAAATAATGAACTCTGAGGCAGCGAACAGAGGTTATCTATTCCAGTGCACATGAAACGCATCCCTAGCAGTGTATTTTTACTCAGTGGAATAAAGGCTAACAGGGGTTTACTGCTACAGAAAAACATCCACCAATAGAGCAAAATTGTTACCTCGTGAAGGAAAATATACACTGCAAAAACCTTTAGTATCTGCACACTACCATTCAAAATTAGATTTTTAAAATGTTTTTGAAAGAATTCTATTGTGCTCACCAAAGCTGCAATTATTTGATGAAAAACACAGTGAAAACAGTAATATTATGCAATAATATTGCAATTTAAAATTATTTCTATTACTATTTTCTGGTTTAATATATTTAAAAATGTTGTGATGACAAAGCTAAATTAGAACGTTTTAAAGGCGTAGAGATAGAATTTTTATTATTTTAATGTAAAAGTCTTTTCTGTCACTTTTAGAGCTGCACCATTCTGGAAAAATTCACCTCTTTGTTTTAAATAGAGATCAGTTCTGAACTAAGCAAAATAACATGTGCAGTTGAAGTCAAAAGTTAACATACACTTTGCAGAATCTGCAAAATGTGAATTATTTTAACAAAAAAAGGGGGATCATAAAAAAATGCATGGTACTGAATAAGATATTTCAAATAAAAGACAATTAAATAGTTCCCAAGAGAAAATAATAGTTGAATTTATAAAAATGACCCTTCTGTTACTTAGAAAAAATCTTTTCAACAATGACTGTATGATTTTGAGATTCAACTTTTTACAATGAGGACAACTGAAGGACTCATATTCAACTTCAATGCTTCAGAAGAAAACACAATGCATAAAGAGCCAGGGCTGTAAACTTTTAGACAAACTGAAGATGTGTACATTTTTCTTATTTTGCCTAAATATCTTTTTTTTTTCAGAAACTAAAGAAAGGTAAAAAAAAACTACCCAGAAGATAATGTTTCCCAGAAGTCAAACTTGGTTAAATTAATCCCTGATCTTCAAATTCAAGAAGTTTTCACCCCCCCCCCCCCCCCCCCCCCCCCCCGGCTCTTAATGCTGAAACTGACCCCAAACAACTTCTTCTCAAATATTATTATTTCAAGTATCGCAATTTTGTCTCTTTTCTGTAAAAGATTAAGTATATCATTTTTGCAGCAACAATAAACTGATTTAACTGCAAAGTCCTTGTTCTATTAAGTTATTATCTTTTTACAGAAGTCATTCTAATTCTCTGTTGAACTGAGGTCTGACCTCTGACTGAGCGACCCCAGGACATTACACACTTCGGTTTGAAGTCACTTCAGTGACTTTTGTTGTAAGTTTCGTGTCTTCCTGTAGGAAGATGAATCATCTTCCATGTCCCAGAGCTCCTTACTGTGCCACCAGGATTTTTCTACTTTGCTTTCGATTTTGTTCTCTATCCATTTTCCTTTCGCTTTTTATGAGTTTTCCAGTCCATGCCGCAAAAAAAAAGTGCCTCGAGCGTGATGCTGCTTCACAGGAGGGATGCTGTGCTCGTTGTGATGCTGTGTTAGGTTTGTTCCAATATAGCACTTTGTATTAAGGCCTGGAAGTTGGAATCTGGTCTAACTACAGAATCCTCTTCCAAATTGTGGGTTTCTCCTACACGCCTTTGGGCAAAACTCCTGCTGAGATGAGATGTGATGTGTGTGTGTGTGTTTGTGTTTTTTTTTCTCCAAACAAAGTCGTTTTGGTTGCACCAGACAGAATTCTGAGCTGTGTTTGCTATTGTTGTCTCGCATGCACAGTCTTCTGTGTTTATCACAGAGGACTGTAACTCTGTTAGTGTTGCCGTGTTAGTGTTTCTGTTAATGACCTCTGCTTCTGTTGCTTCTCTCAACGCAGACACTGTTTTGGAGAACAGCCAGTTCTGGACAGATTCGCAGTTATTCCTCATGTCCAAACCATTTCAGTGATGGAAGTCTCTCTGCTCAGAGTTACATTAAGTTCTTTGGGTTGCCTTGCACTAACTGGTATTTTTTAAGAACCCTGTCTTATAATTACTTTTAGTGTTCCTTGGTGTTTCTTTGGAAGTACAATATCTCAGTGCAGCTTGAAATGCACACAAATGGATTCCTGTCAAGTCACTGTGTAACTTGGCAAAGGGTAATTAACTCTTATAAAAGTCATTTGTCAGGCAAAGGGGTGTATAGTACTAAATTATTTTCTTTTTCATTTATTTTTAAATTATTTAATATAATAACTTTTTTTATTATTGTGCAGTGGGTTTAACTAGTTTTGTTTCAGGAGTTTACTTTGGAAATCAATTAGTAATCCAAACATGAACCACAATTGTTTTCTTGAAAACCAAAATCCATGTTTATTCACATTTAAATCTATATTTTCTTACCTTGAGTTGCTTTATGGTATTTGAGGATGCATGCAACACCTTTTTGCCTAGAGTTACAGATAAATGTGTACCAGCATATCTTTAACTCTTAAAAATAAGGGTGTTTTTGCAGTAGTACCATAGAAGAACCATTTTTGGTTTCCCAAAGAACCTTTCAGTGAACAGTCCCTAATAAAACATTTTAAAGAACATTTTTGGTTTCCCAAAGAACCTTTTTCGATTATAAAGAACCTTTTCTTTTTTTTTAAAGGTTCCATGGATGCTCAAGGTTCTTTATAGAACAATTGATGCCAATAAAGAACATTTGGGTTTCATTTTCTATTGTGGAATCCATGCATGATTAGATGTTTAGTTGCATTATATTTTACTTGCATTCTGTGACACGATCAGAATAGATTTGTGACCCATTTGTGGATCAGTTCACACTGCAAGCCTTAGTGGTCAATTCTGATTTATTGCTCAGATCCAAAAAATGTTCTTAGCTGTTCACATTATTTTTTGGGCCAGTCTCAGAACTGATCAAGATCCTGAACAGACTCGTATGTGCAAAAGAACGATAATAAACAGCAAGTAGTGCTCTGTCATGCGGAAGGCCACTGAAGTCAGTGTTTACTCATGCATTTATAAGGTGATATTCTGTGGAAGCATACGAATGTGCACAGGCTATAAGGAGGGCAAAGACAGGGATGAGGAGATAATATTTAAATATTTACGATATTACCCCTCAGGTTTTGCTGGTATAGAGCTGTCACTGTACTACTTATGAGTTCTAACACCTCACTGTCTGTCCACCATCTACTTTAGCAGCTGTCTTAGTACTGGATGTCAATCTAAAGTGACGTAAGTGATGAATTCCAATATGACTGTTCAGACTGAGATCGCATTGCAAAACATCAGACCTTTATCTGATTTAGAATGACATATGGAAAAGGGCCACATCAGAATTTAACAGACTCCACGTGGTTTGTGCTGTAATTTTTGTACATCGTGTCTACATCATTTTATACATATTTTGGACTATGGTGGGTGCCATTATTTCAATGATGTCAAATGGTTGCACTCTGTGAGCTACTGGCGCTATTGCTATTTTTAGAGCAACACAACTCAGAAAATAAAATACTGATACGATGCCACATTGTACGACTTTTGGTTGTAATTTTCGTCTGAGTGTGGTGACTCTTGATGCACTGACTCTGGCTTCATTCTACTCCTTGTGAAGCTCTCCCAAGTGTTTGCATCGGCTTTACTTGACAGTATTCTCAAGCTTGCTGTCATCCCTGTTGCTTGTGCACCTTTGCCTACCCAATTTCTTCCTTCCAGTCAACTTTGCATTTAATATTCTTTGATACATCACTCTGTAAACAGCCACCCCATTCAGTAATGACCTTCTGTGACTTACTCTCTGTTTGGTGGGTGTCAATGATTGTCACCTGGATCACTGCCAAGTCAGCAGTCTTCCCCATTAGTGTGGTTTCAAAGAGCAAGAGATACACAGAATTTATACTGTAGGGATGGTCATTTAATGAAACTCAAATGTAAATATTCTTAATATCTGTGTTTCCTTTATAATAAATAAACTGTGAGAAATAAATGCACAGTTGTCATATACAGTGGGTACGGAAAGTATTCAGACCCCCTACAATTTTTCACTCTTTGTTATATTGCAGCCATTTGCTAAAGTCATTTAAGTTTTTTTTCTCATTAATGTACACACAGCACCCCATATTGACAGAAAAACACAGAATTGTTGACATTTTTGCAGATTTATTAAAAAAGAAAAACTGAAATATCACATGGTCCTAAGTATTCAGACCCTTTGCTGTGACACTCATATATTTAACTCAGGTGCTGTCTATTTCTTCTGATCATCCTTGAGATGGTTCTACACCTTCATTTGAGTCCAGCTGTGTTTGATTATACTGATTGGACTTGATTAGGAAAGCCACACACCTGTCTATATAAGACCTTACAGCTCACAGTGCACGTCAGAGCAAATGAGAATCATGAGGTCAAAGGAACTGCCTGAAGAGCTCAGAGATAGAATTGTGGCAAGGCACAGATCTGGCCAAGGTTACAAAAAATTTCTGCACACAGTGGCCTCCATAATCCTTAAATGGAAGACGTTTGGGATGACCAGAACCCTTGTTAGAGCTGGCCATCCAGCCAAACTGAGCTATCGGGGGAGAAGAGCCTTGGTGAGAGAGGTAAAGAAGAACCCAAAGATCACTGTGGCTGAGCTCCAGAGATGCAGTCGGGAGATGGGAGAAAGTTGTAGAAAGTCAACCATCGCTGCAGCCCTCCACCAGTCGGGGCTTTATGGCAGAGTGGCCCGACGGAAGCCTCTCCTCAGTGCAAGACACATGAAAGCCCGCATGGAGTTTGCTAAAAAAACACCTGAAGGACTCCAAGATGGTGAGAAATAAGATTCTCTGGTCTGATGAGTCCAAGATAGAACTTTTTGACCTTAATTCTAAGTGGTATGTGTGGAGAAAACCAGGCACTGCTCATCACCTGTCCAAAACAGTCCCAACAGTGAAGCATGGTGGTGGCAGCATCATGCTGTGGAGGTGTTTTTCAGCTGCAGGGACAGGACGACTGGTTGCAATTGAGGCAAAGATGAATGCGGCCAAGTACAGGGATATCCTGGACAAAAACCTTCTCCAGAGTGCTAAGGACCTCAGACTGGGCCGAAGGTCTGAATACTTTCCGTACCCACTGTAATATATAAAGTCACAGTGCAAGATATAGAGTCAAGGATGAGAACTATTGTTTAAAACCTTGGGGTATGTAAGATAGATTTTTTTTAAAGAACTTAATGCTTTAACTTAGCAAGGATGCATTAAATTGATCAAAAGTGACAGATTTTATGTATAAATGTTTCCTGAGCGGCAAATCGGCATGTTAGAATGATTTCTGAAGGTTCATTTGACAATGATGTAATTATATTTCACAGTATCACTTTATTTAAATAATTGCAGCCTTGGTGAGCATAAGAGACTCAAAACATAATTTCTTCCTGCCACAACTATGAGATACACAGTTGCAAACTTCCTTTTTCTTTGATAGTCAGGTGAAAACCATATTATAATATACCATTGCTCCATCATGTAATTCTGAAGGGGTTTATAAGGAGCTAATTACTTTTTACATACTTTCATAGCTTCTCAATACAATATGCATTTCCCTAAAATGCTAGCACTAGCTGAGCACAAGCTTTTGAAAAAACTTTTAAATGTTCAATCTCTCTGCTGCCGCTGCTGGCATGATGTCAGTCTGATGGAGTCATGCTGTTCAGAGCTTTGAGATGAAGCTGATTCACAATGAGAGATTTCACATGAAGGGCAAACAGAGAGAGACGCCCCAGCGCACACCCCCTTTAAAATGCACGGCACCGCGTCTTAAACAAAATACGAATAAAAAGAAAGATGGTACTGAAAGGTGTACTCTGAACTAATATTTGTTCTCCAGTAAACAGATGCAAGATATATTCTGTAGAGGCATCTCTTTACCTCTGCCCTGAGTGTGGTTCAGCGCAGAGGCAGAGCAAGGCTGTTTTCTGACCCCGACCGCTAAAGAATAAGATATTTGAACTGACTAGTAGCTAATGCGTTTTTGCCACATCTCTGTAAGCAACTCACGTGTGAATATACAGTTTATTTATTTATTTATTTTTTGCTCTTTCCAGTGGCCATTGGGCATGGTTATATATCACTGCTAAAATTATGCAAAAACTATGAATGGGCACATATTCCATTTATTATCTCTGTCGTAGATTCATTTTTCCGAAACAATGCCCTTTCAAATGCCGGGTAGGTTTTTTTTACACTACAATTTTTACAACACGTGTATTTTACACATGGGTGAAGCAAATATCAATAGCGGGACTGAAAGCACGAGTCACAGAAGACAAATGAAAGCTGGTGGTTTATAAAACTACACATGCCTCCGAGCACCACTATCCAAGCGCTGAGTGAAAAACAGCCTGCCAAGGGAGGCCTGTATAAAACCGCCAATGTTTTATTAAAATGCCGTGCAACTACAAAAGGGGAGAGCTGGTGTTGTTTTTAGATGAATAAGAATGGCATGAAAGGGGGTAAAGAGAGAGGGGACTGAAGAAGAGAGAGGGAGGAGAAGGAGAGGGGAAGAAAGGATAGCGGATGGGGAAGAGAGAGAGAGGGAGAATCTATCCACATCAGTATGCGTTTCCTCAAAGGCCGTCAGCGGGCTGTCACATTCAGAGGGGGCTGAAGCTTCAGACAGTGGAACTGATCTGGGGCATGAAATCATATTCTCAATCTCCTAAAGGACCTTAAGAGAAGCCGGCTGCACCCCCCCCCCCCCCCCCAAAAAAAAAATTTGGGTGCTCTGTTTGTGCACTAGAAGTCACCAGCATACTGCCACATGCAGCACTGCCAGCACTAGTGATTTTACACCAAACTTCAATGTGAGTGGCATATCCGAGACTGCTGGCAGTTGAGAGTGAAAAAGTTACATTAAAGTATAATGTGGATATCCAAATACTATACTTGTTAGCACGTGCACATATTAATTTTGGTTTTGTTTGTAAGAGGAAAACACTGCTGTTTCACTTGGTGGCTTAGACACCAATATATAAACTAATATATTAAAAAACATTAAATGTCCATCCATCCAATATATTTAATTACATATTTGATCTTTACATTTGATATAAATAATATAAATTTATATAACGTATATACACACTACCAGTCAAAAGTTTTTGAACAGTAAGATTTTTAAGACTGCATTTTTCAAGTACATCAAAAACAGTAAAATTGTGAAATATTTTTGCTATAAAATAACTGTTTTCTATTTGAATATATTTTAAAATGTAATTAAAATGTAATTTATTCCTGTGATCAAAGCTACGTTTTGTCATTACTCCAGTCTTCAGTGTCACTTGATTCTTCAGAAATCATTCTAATGTGCTGATTTGCTCTTCAAGAAACATAATTTTTTTATTATTATCAATATTTCAATAACAGAGTACTTTTTTCAGGATTTTTTTAAGAATAGAAAGATCCAAGGATCAGCATTTATCTACAATAAAACGCCTTTGTAACATTATACACTTTACCATTCAAAAGCTTGAAGAAATTATAGAAATTAATACTTTGGCAAGGATGCTTTAAATTGATCAAAAGTGCAAAATTCAGCTTTGATCACAGGGTTAAATTACATATTAAACTATATTCAAATAGAAAGCCAGGCAAGCAATCTCTTTTTATTTATATACATTTATATAAACATTTGCAGATTTGCATATGTAGATATACAGACTTTTAATTGTAATAAACCCAACAAAATTGCAAATGAACATGACATCTGGTGATCACTTTACTTTCCACTATATGGAAAGGGCTTTTGAAAACTTATAATATGAGTTTGTTATATATGTGTGATTTCTGCTACAGCATATTTAAACAAACATTTTTTTTAACTACAGGAGTTCTGCAACTTAATTATAAAAGTTAGAAACAATTAGAATCCATTCCATTTAAAATCCACATGCTCAAAAACTCAGGTTTGAAGCGGATGATGCTTATGTGCTGTCATTTTACATTTAACAGTATTACGAGAGTCGATCCTCGCTTGGCTTCTATAACAGCTTGCACCCTTCTAGGAAGGCTTTCCACTAGATCACAACTGTGTGGATTTGCTCCCTTTCAGTCATGAGCGTCACTGAGGTCAAGTGCTTCAGATTCTGAAAGGTGTTCAGTGAAGTTCAGGTCTGTGCGAAGCAGTCGAGTTTTTACACACACCAGACACCGTAAACAATTTCTTACGGACCTCACTGTGAGATGCGATGTCCTGTAAATCTCTGTCGAGGGAAATTGCGTCTGTCTGCAATGGGTACGGCTGAAATAGTCAAGTCTATCTTGTTGATCAGTATGTGATCGGTGTGCGAGCGATTCCCTGTCCTCTTTCTAATCTCTTGCTCTCCACCGTCCTCCAGTCTCCACACCAGAGCTCATCTCATCTCCAGAAGAGGCTGGCGTGCGTGTGTGTGGAACATTTGGACCTGGCTGCTCTTCACACAACTGTCTCATGCTCGAGCGTAATCACCACCAACATGACAGACCTAGACAGACAGCCTTGTGGCCTGAGTAATTTTGCCGTTAATGTCCCGAAGAAGTGTTTCAGACAAACACAATTACGTGACGAGATTGTCTGCCCACATGCATGAATAACCAGGAGATGAGAGCTTGAACTGGTAGAAGCGAATTAAGCCGCTCTCGGTTATGCTGTTCTGGATGCATTCAAGCACATAAGTATTATCTACTCTTTTTCTAAAAATACACAGCCGCTGAACCCTGCTGAATACCTGTCTTCATGGACAGAGCAATCTGTTTTCAGTACTGCCACACTGATCAAAGCGGCCCACTCGCGCCGTATAAATGCGACAGGCTCAAATTGTCCAATGTTAACACTATCTAACACACCCGCTCTACTTTTCCTCCCTATTCCATTCACACCTCAAACAACCTCTGTCTAATCCCTTCATCCTCTCATAATGAGAGAAATGAGCTCGGGCTGCAATAACGGCCTCGTAACTCCACGAAGGTGAGCGTGATAATGTGTGGGTGCTAAAATGCACATGAGGTACTGAATAAAGAACAACGGCCCTAATCACATACCGAGCCCCAGATTGGGTTGCTCATTATCTTGCTAATTTATGAAGTTTCCCTCCCTTTTGGGCTCAACTCAAGATGTTTTCTTCAGGAATAATGAGGTAATTAAATATATATGAAATAATGGTAATTAATTTTGCAGTGTATTCTGAAAAAGTCTTATTGGAAGAATGCAGATTCAGTGAAAATGAGCCTAATTGAAATATAGCTGCAGGTTCTCATGGGAATTTGAATGGAGAAATCAGTGTATCTCAAAACATAACGCATATTGCAACTGAAATGATTATTATGGGTAGGGGTGTATGATATATATTGTCTATGAAAGTTAATATTGCAGTTGTTGTTTAAACAATATGCGATTCGTAGGGTATCGTTTGAATTTTATTGATTCTGCTTACCAATTCAGATTCTTAACGATTCCTAGTTTAGATTCCAATAGCATAAAAAAGTCAATAAAAGATTAAGTCAAACATTTTTATTCTGCATTTTTACAACATTTTCTCTTGCAGCTGAATAACAAGAGCAAAAATCAGCAGCCTACAGAAAACGCAGGCCTAAGAAAAACTTTTACCTATGGTTTTAACAAAAAAATACCACAGCAAAAACAACTACACTAATATAAATTTCAATATATCATTTAAATTGTAAATGACAATTAAACAGTCAGCAATAAAATAGGAACAAGCTAATAAATTAGCAATATCATAAATAAATATATAAATACTGCTGTCTCTTTAACACCGAACGTATGTGGCTTATTGAATGCCCGGGTTTTTGAAGTCTGGAACCGGTTCTCAATACCCAACCCTAGTGATTTGACATTATCGAATTTGTCACAAAAACCAAACAAAAACACACAGACAGTGGACGTATGCACTCCATGATGTGGGTTAGTCAACTTTATTCTTCAATGCAGAAGTAAGCCTATGGGTGAGATACATGATGTGGGCCAGACACATCAAATTTACAAATGGCCGCACTGTTATGGGAAAAATAAGGTTTTTATTTTTTACAAAGTTTCAAACAAAGCCACAGCAGAACTGTTTTGCATCCCTTAACAACACACAATGGTGTTTTGTTGAATCAACCAGCCTTTTGAACGAATCGGTTGAATGAATGACTCAAAGACTGCAGTTATTCGCCGCTACTTAGGTTTATATTTAAAGTATATTACCTTTTTTCCCCAAAATCATTTCAAATATCACAATTGAAGAAATACCAGCAGCAAATAACATGCTCAGCAAAATATCGTCTAATTATCACAGTTCCAGAAAATATTATTGCACATTTCTAGGCATAGGCGTAATTACAAGGTGGGACATGTCCCCACCACTTTTTGCCATGGTCAGTATTGTCCCTATCACTTTTTTGAAACATCTCGCGGCAAGGACGTACCTGATGCAGATGAAACATATGACATTTGTTTCTGTTAAATAAGCTGCGATGGTGCTGGAATCCGTTGATTTTAAAATTATGCTGAATGTTCGCTGCAGTGTTTTTAGTAACACAACGTTCTGTTGTAGCTCTTGCACAGTGTGTGCTTCAATCTATCGCTTAAACATTGCGGAGACTATCTATTCATTCCGGTTAAATCACAAAACAAAACACAAATCGTATCTCCGCTCTGCATATACGATTACTGATGAACATCTCTGATTTTAATAAGTAAAAAAAAAAATAAAAAATGAGACATGGGCAGATTAGAATCCAAAACTTCCTACACGCCTATCACAAATTCTACCACTAGACTGTTTAGGAGTATGAATGTTTATTGCATATCTAAGCATTTATTCACTCATGTGAAGAATTTTGAGCCTAATATGTTCTATAATAAATAGTGATGTGACGAGACACAAGACTGGGTTCACGAGACAAGATTTTTTAACTTTTTTTTAAATAAATCCTCAATTAGGAAATATATAGGAAATAGTATTTTATTCAACTGAAAAACAAAATGCAAAAAAAAAAAAAATAATATATAGCCAGACACATCAAATTTACAAATGGCCATGCTGTTATGGGAAAAATAAGGTTTTTATTTTGGATATATTTAGAATTCCCCCAAAAATCAAGAAAAGGGGGCAAATATTCCCCCATATGACTTTCATGTCTTATATTTATATCCTCTGATATAATTAATATCGCACAAAAAGTATTTTTTTATCTAATATCAGTCAGATTGCAAATGTGGTATTGATTTTATAAAACAGTCTACTAAACAAGAAGTTAATATTAATTGACTTACATTTTAGACACCAGTTTTTGCTCTATTTCGTCAATGAAGTTTGTTTGAAAAAAAAATTAGAATAATATATATATATATATATATATATATATATATATATATATATATAGGTGCATTTTGATATGAACTTGTACTTTATGAAATTAAACTTCTATTTTAATGAATTATATGCAGTAATAAATGCAATGTAAACTAAAGCTGCATGTTTCTGGATACATTGAAAATCACTATTTTTTTTAAAGAAATAGGTAAGGTAATTTACTGGTGGTTCTGACACAATGTTCATTGCTTAAGTCTTGTAAAAAATATATTCAATCAAAATTTTAAAAAACAAAGTTAGTCAATTAATAAAGACTTGTTTCACTATTGTAATGTCCTGAATGAATGAATCAATGATAAATACTTTTTTTTAACATTGATGCAGTTGTCGCCACCTCCTGGCGGAAGAGGATAAGCATTACAAGATGTATAAGTGTTAAGATACTTTTGTTCTGATCGCTACTGCAAACAGTAAGCGTTTATACCCAACCTATAAACTTTTTTATCCAGTACTTCTGTTATTTAAATGTCTGTAACAGAAATAATGATCATTATGTGATTGAAAAGACTGTGCTGCTCTTTCTGGATCATCAGCAGCAAGAATGCAGATTTGAATGTCTTTAACACCTGTTTCACATTGTAAGTGTCAGTGGAGTGTGAGCAGAGCGATGTGAAACAGTCATAATAGACAGCTGAATCGTCACTCAGGAATAAGATTGCGTAAGTGTTTGAACAGAGATCGCAATATTTTAAGGATTAATGGTGCAGCTCTAATGTAAACACTGCAAAATGTTTTGCAAGGATATCGTCATGTATCACATCGGATCTCGCTAGATCTCGTACCACAAGATCTCTTCACGTCCCTAATAATAAAGGCAAAAAAAAGTGTCCCACCCACTTTTTAAAACAAAGTTACGCCACTGTTCTTAGGTATGACATGGTTTACCACACATTTAGTTTTAAAATCCCATTATATTCAGCTCTAATGAGTCCTAGACTTTTTGTGCACATAAAGATGATTAAAAGAATAAAAATAACATGAATAAGAGAGTCCAAACATTTTCATTGTGATTATGGACGCATGAGGTCATATTTATGAGAGTGTCCAGTTTAATTATTAGACAAAAGAGATTGTGCATCTTGCCCGTAAACCATCATTACCATGTTTTATTAACAAGCTAATAATTTTGCATCAGAGAAGCACTAACAGCACTCTGGCTGTGATTTAGGTAGTGCTAATCTTGCCGTTTTGCTTGCAGGGCATACAAAAAACAACTCGCAGTGGGCCTTTTAAACTCTCATTACAAATATTCACATGGCCTGGGGGAAGAACACTCAACTGATGTGTTAATCCAAACACGCTGATTTCACAACACTGCTTAATTCATATTATCTTTTGCTCTTTGCATAGAACACATTCAGTGGGGAATTGACTTGTATTTTCTGGTCATTTCCCGGTGTGATGAGTTTTTCCCTCACTGTGGAAATATGTTCCAATTCTTTTCAAATTATACCAGTGGCATTGGTTTATTTTGAACGTTTAGTGCGCTTGATTGCATATTGAAATGTTAATCTCATTAATGTTTTGGTTTTCTTGTAATGTGAGAATGTTTTATAGCTGGGGAGTGAGGTAACATGGCATAAGTTATGACGTCATCAATTTAACCAATTTGAAATGAGGCACTAGATTAAATCACCATCTTACATTACTGTTCTAAAGGTTGAGGTCTTTAGGGTTTTTTAAAAGTTTTTTTCATCTCTTCTGCTTGCCTAAGACTGCATTTATGTATTAGTATATTATATTTCATTTTTGTTCAAATTCAAGTTTACAGTGAAATAGGATTGCATAACATTCATTTTGAACAAGTACAGTACATTTGCTTACAACAATATATTAATGTATAATATTTTAAATTGCGTCCCATGTTTTGTAATAATGTTTCAGCCCCAGTGTGAAAGTTTGTAACAGCAGCACTCTTCGTACTAAACACTAATTTATACCATTTATGAAAAAAGTATTAGGTTGTACCAGACAACTATGGGAATATTATATTATTAAAGTTTGAGACGCATAGCACAAATTTACACTCTGCGCAGACAATGTTACATCACTCCTACATTACACTACATTTCCTAGATTTGTATACACAGCAGGTACTGACAATGTAAATTTAGTTTAATTTTGTATTTACATGTTGTGCTACAAAGCAGTTTTTCTCAGTTATTATGTGTATATTCTGTTTATTGATGTCAGAAACAATTGTCCACTATTAACGCTTTGGGTAATCATTCACTTTACCGCTAGTACATGCTAACATTTTCATTTCCACTGTATGCTGTAGAATTCATTACCTCAACGTGATTTCTTTTAAGTGCCTTCCAGACAGAAGAAAAGTCCTGTCCTTGCTGAAGTGAGTCATTATGTGTGTAAATGAGTACAAAATTGCCCTCAAACACACAAGTACTAAAGCGCTCTTTCCGGCTCTCTCTATTCATCTAAAGGGCCCTTAGTGTGTTCGGACGTGTGCTTAGGGCTGTGCGAAATGGGAAAAAATATTCTCACTGTTTTTTATCTAGATTTCGATTTCCATTTTAATTATGATTTTGACACAAGGTTTCATTACACATATGCTTTTACATTCATAAATGCATTTCTGTGTTTTTTGAATTTCAGAAGGAATTAGAGCTTTGTTTTCTATTTCTGTTGATGTATGGTTTGTTAGGATAGGATACAACTATTCGGAAATCTAAAATCTGAGGGTGCAAAAAAAAAAAAATATATTGAGAAAATCGCCTTCAAAGTTGTTCAAATGAAGCTTTTAGCAATTCATATTACAATTTAAAAATTTAGTTTAGATATATTTACGGTAGGAAATTTACAAAATATCTTCATGGAGCATGATCTTTAAAAGAAAAATCTATAATTTTGACCCGTACAATGTATTTTTGGCTATTGCTACAAATATACCCGTGCTACTTGTTTTGTGGTCACATATATAAAAAATAATCAATACAATTTGAAATTATCATTAATAAAATGCACCGTGAAACCTAAGTAAAGCTCTGATGTTCTGCTTGACCACATACCTGAAGTAGATGCAGCTTTACTGACAAATTTTGTGGGTGCCGTGTCTGTGCATAAATGATATGCCATTGGTTATTTCTTTATGCTTCCTTTATTATGGTGTGCATGTTATAAAACGCTGAAAGTGGCTTAATGCCACTTTCTCTTGTCATAAAGGCACCATAATCCAAATGGAAAGACAATAATAAATGTTTTCTCACTCATAGAAAACTTGCAGAGAAAACGCTTAATGTGACTTTATGCATTAAGACTAAATTCGATACACACCTTATTAATAAAACATGCTGTCTATAGGAAAGAAGTTTTGCATTAAGCGTTTTTTCTCCCATAGAAAACAATTTTAAAGCAAATGCTTACTGTGGCTTAAAGGGATAGTTCACCCAAAAATATAAATTCTGTCATTATTACTCACCCTCATGTTGTTCCAAACCCGTAAGACCTTCCATCATCTTCAGAACACAAATTAAGATAATTTGATGACATCTGCAAGCTTTCTGACCCTCCATACACAGCAACACAATTACCACGTTCAAGGCCCAGAAAGGTAATAAGGATATTGTTAAAATGGTCCATGTGACATCAGTGGTTCAACCATAATTTTGTGAAGCTCTTGATCAAAAACATGTTAATGATGAATGAAGGTCTTACGGATTTGGAATGATTAATGTAATTAATGACAGAAATTAAAATTTTTGGTAACTATCCCTTTAATGTGTTATAAAATATGATTCATTTTGGTCTGTCCTGAATAAGGTGATCAGATTTCTGAAATGGAAACCAGGGACATTTGCTGGTTTAGTGGTCAAAAATGTTTAATTTTACATGTTATTATCTACAGTTTGAATCAGAATCAGAATGAGCTTTATTGCCAGGTATGTTTGCACATACTAGGAATTTGTTTTAGTGACAGAAGCTCCACAGTGCAACAGGGTGACGATGACAAGACAACACACAGATTATAAAAAGAACAATATACAAATATACAGACAATGTGCAAAATAGTAAAGATACAATGTACAAATTAAAATAAACAATTTACTATGTGCAGGTGCAATTTAGAAATGTAAATAAGTATGTGTGTTAAATAAATAAATGAATGTATAATGCAGTTCCATGTTTATTTACAAGTGTTCATGAGATGGATTGCCTGAGGAAAGAAACTGTTCCTGTGCCTGGTTGTTCTGGTGCTCAGGGCTCTGTAGTGTCGACCAGATGGCAACAGTTCAAAGAGCGAGTGTGCTTGATGTGAGGGATCCAAAATGATTTTACTAGCCCTTTTGCGCACTCTGGATAAGTACAGATCTTGAAGAGTGGGGAGGGTTGAACCAATGATTCGCTCAGCAGTCTGGACTATCCGACATGGTCTTCTGAGGTCAGAATTGGTATCAGAGCTGAACCAGACGATAATTGAAGTGCATATGATAGATTCAATGACGGCAGTGTAGAACTGTTTCAGCAGTTCTTGTGGCAGGTTGAACTTCCTCAGTTGGCGGAGGAAGTACAGCCTCTGCTGGGCCTTTTTCACAGTGGAGTCAATGTGAATGTCCCACTTCAGGTGCAGAGAGATGATGTTGCCCAGGAACCTGAATGACTCCACTGTTTTTACAGTGCTGTCCATGATGGTGAGTGGGGAGAGAGCAGGGGGCTTTCTCCTGAAGTCCACGATCATCTCCACTGTTTTGAGTGTGTTGAGCTCTAGATTGTTGTGACTGCACCAGACAGCCAGCTCTTTAACCTCCACTCTGTAAGCAGACTCGTCACCGTCCTGAATGAGGCCGATAAGTGTGGTGTCTTCCGCAAACTTCAGGAGCTTGACAGAGGGGTCTTTAGAGATGCAGTCGTTGGTGTATAGGGAGATGAGCAGTGGGGAGAGGACACAACCTTGGGGGGCACCAGTGCTGATGGTGTGGGTGCTGGATGAGAATTTTCCCAGCCTCACTAACTGCTGCCTGTCTGTCAGGAAGCTGGTGATCTACTGACAGAGCTGAGTTACTTTGGGAAGGAGGAGGTTTGGGATGATAGTGTTAAAAGCCGAGCTGAAGTCCAAAGACAGGATCCTTACATAAGTCCCTTTTTTATTAAATTAAAAAAGGGACAATAAATTTGAATGAGTTTCTGTTGTTTAATTGTTATGAATTCCTTGGGCCCTATTTTAACGATCTAAACGCAAAGTGTAAAGCGCACGGCGCAGGTGCGCTCAGGGCGTGTCCAGATCCACTTTTGCTAATTTAACGATGGGAAAACGGTCCGTGCGCCCGGGCGCATAGTCGAAATGGGTTGTCCCTATTCTCTTAATAAGTAAGGGGTGTTTTTTGGGCGTAACGTGCAATAAACCAATCAGAGTCTCATCTCCCATTCCCTTTAAGAGCGAGTTGTGCTCGCGCCATGGCGGATCGCTATTTACAGGGACAGGGACAGATATGTGGACCTCGGCTGGTAGATCCTATGCCTCCTCCATCTTTCAATATTTTGGCCGAGCAGGTACTCCATTTGGCTGAACAATTCGACAATAGGTAACATTATAAAATACACTGACTTATTAAATACACTGATTAAACTGAGGAGTTCAACGAGTGATGTTTTGCTGAAATTACCTGTTAAGTGGCCAGTCAATATTTCATTCGTCTGCGTTGGATGTAGACTTTCAAATAGCTCCGTGCGAGGAGTCAGTTAATATATATGTGTGTGTATTGGCACGATTGTTCAATTAGCCAATTTCATTCATCATTATAAGTACTAATAGGCTGAACTGCAAATAGGTAGCCTAATTCTACTACACACAGTGGCTATCCATCATTACATTTTTATATTTATGTAGCCTACACAATAATATTGTTTTACACTGTAATCCTTTTGTTTTTAATATTTGGCATTTTGGCAGTTTGTGTGATGCGCATCCCTGTGTGTAATAAGCAAAGTGAACGCGCGTTGTGGACCTGCCCAGAGGCGCAAGATCTACCAATGCGCTCTTTAAATAACAAAAAAAATATTGCGCCATTGACTTTAGACTTTAGACCAGGTTTGAGTTGGTCTATGGCGCAGTCTATCTTCAGTTCCTCAAAATAGCAACGCGCCAACAATGCGCCCGAACACACCTCTTTTTTAGACCAGCATGCCCATGGGCACACAAACGGGCGCAAATGCATTTGCTAATTAAACGACGGGGCGCTGGACGGGAAAATGCGAACTGCGTCAGACTTAAACTAGCAAACACACTTGCGCTGCGCCTTGCGCCACATTGCGCCGGGTGTATGATAGGGCCCCTTATGTGCTTGTTTTGTAATTTAATAATTATCAAACTGGCCCTAATTGGTTTAAATACAGTTTACCAAAATTCACTATATTAAAAATAGTAAATGTTTCTCATATATAACGTATTAGAGAGTATGATTCATTTTAGTAAATTGCTTCGTCCTGAACAGTTTTATTTGTCCTATGTGATATTAGAAATTCTGATTAATTTGACTGAATTGGTTCTTCTTGAACAGTTGGTTATCTCAGTTATATATGACGTTGGAATGTCTGATACATTTTAGTGAATCGTTTTACTGAATACCTATATCAGACCAATGAAAACTTGAGCTGCGTTGTGCTACAAGTGATATTGAATGGCTTAAAATTCATTGCAAGAGGTTTTGCTTCTCCTCAATGTGGTTTTCATTTTCCTGCCCGCAAGACGGTTTTTGATTGATTACTTCTCTGCATGGCTGATGGCTGCAACTTTGGCATGCAAAACAGTTAAATTGCCTCACCACCTCTACTGCTGCAGGTAGGAAGAGGGATTGTGTGCGAGAGAGTAGGTGTGAGCGTGGATGCAAAAGACGTGAAGTGAGAAAGAGTAAATGAGAGAGACATACAGAGAGATGGCATGTTTATTATTGCATGGGGATCCTCTTATTGGGTCTTTGTGGCTGTGAGCGACATGAGAGGACAAAGTGTGGTGTAATTAATTAAGCTGTAGGCGACCGAAATCCATTTTTCTCAACCACCGCCTGTACACTTTCAATTACTCCTGCTGTTTAAACAATTACACACAAACACATTCTTGATGCTCCCTCTGAATTATTCATCAACTTTAAAAGTGATTTTTGACTGCAAGCCACAAACTAAAACTGGTAACTGCTATAGAGAACTCTGAGAAGTGAAGATACTTTTTTGTGTTTGTGATCAGTATTGGGAAGTGTGACCTCATGTGCTATTGTTTGCACGCATTTTAATCATTGTGGTTTATAAACAAGTGATTTTAAGCCACTGAAATGCAGTCAGGAGTGAGGGAGAACTCATTTTGCACATGAAGACAGTAAAAGACAATAAAAAGAGCTATTTTTGATGCTTTATAGGCCTTGAACAGTTAAATACACACACTTGTATGTCAAAATTCCCATCTTTGCAAGTATCCCCATAAATGAAAAGAGCAAACAGCATAGAAAGAAAACGTGTAACAGTATTTTGGCTCTGGGCAGATCTTAAAGTGACAGCAGTCATTCATGTTAATCAAACAACAAAAGAGAAAATCCCTCACTGGTCTTGACTAAATCTATTTCGTAACTTTAATAAGAAGAAATATATTTACAAAGTGGAGAATATGCAGTGTTTTTACACATTTGATTACTTCATACAGTGTATGTAGCAGTTTTTATTTATTTGTTTTACTGCCCTTTTTTTGTCCTATTGCTTGTAATTAGTTTCTTATTCATATTTAATTGCTGACTGTCTTTTTAAGGCAAGTATTGGTTTTTGGTGATATTGACACTGTGACAAGAATTTCTATGATATCAAAACTTTTGATATCACAAAGACCTTAATAATATTGTGATATATATCGTTACTGTAAAATCAAATGACTCATATCATGATATAAGATTTTAAAAAGTAAAAAAGTAAAAACTTTTAAAAGTAATGCATTACAATATTGAGTTACTCCCTAAAAAAGTAATTATGTTACTTTTTATGGAAACTAATGCGTTACATTACTTTTGCATTACTTTTTAAATCGGCACATAGTTTGCTTGTTTGTTTTTAATATAAAAAGTTCTATTTTTGGCGAATGTAAAAGCCTTTTCACACCAAAAGCCTCAGGCTTAGATAAAAGTAAGTCCACGTCTGTACAGTAGACAGCAGAAGAAAAAAATTTAGACTCTTCAGGAATACTGAATCTGTTTTATTATGAATTAATTGCATGTTCACATTTATTCTAGAACTAAAGTGACATCTAATCAATAAATGAGGAGGAAAAAGTAAATGGCGTTTTTCTCGTTAATTGAAATGTAATGCGTTACTTTACTAGTTACTTGGAAAAAGTAATCTTATTACATAACTCGCCTTACTCGTAACATTGCTAGTAAGTATATCTTTAAACATATAATATATTTTGATCTTTTTTAATGAAAAGTCAAGGTTAATTCGGGTCATATAGATTAACCCCAAGAAATAGAGTTCTAAATGAATAGCAGGGCTTGACATTAAGCTTTGACATGTGCTTGTCCTTCGGACACGTAAATCAGTCATTCACTTGTCCGAATAAAAAATGTTCTTGTCCGGGGCAAAAACATGCCTTTTTTTTCTTTGACATAAATGTAATCCATTCCAGTCTCATAAGAGGTCTTACTTTAATCAGCAAAGTTGTGATATTAAATTGATTTCTAAGACACTTTTTAACTTTATGAAGGGCAATATTTTCCTAAGCTTACTAAATGTATGTGTCATAATTTGTCAAATTCTTACATTTTATCAATACATTGAGTGCTCTGTATGGTTGTTACCCATTCAATCCATTCATTTCCACTGCAGAGGAAAAACCAAACCTGTATCGAAAGTGCCATTTAAAATGTATTTACTCAGACTGTTTAATGAAGATAAAAGGTTCCAAAAATGCATTTACACAGTAAAATTGCAAATGTATAAATAATGTTATAAGATTAATGTTTTACTTTTTTTAGCCCATAAATCTGAAATGTTGGAAAAATGCAATAATTTTATATGAAATATGAAACCGAACCACCAATAGGTGGCGCTAAGTCACTGTCTTAATGAGTGAGTCACGGATTCAACCATAGACTGATCCAACCAGTTTGTTCAAATGGCTATTCATTCAATAAATAAAGCAACTGACTGTCTTTATGAATGGCTCGGAGATTCCCAACTATTCTGCTGTGGCGTTGCTTAGAACTATTTTTTGTTAGGGAAACGTTGTATGTATGATGTATCTAAAATGTAAGTCAGTTAATTAACTACTAGTTTTTTGAACTGCTATTGTAATAAAAATATAAAATAAGTGTCACATTTGCAATCATAATGGTGCTTGTTGGTGTGATGTCGCTATACCTATATCATGTTATATTCAATATTTTTCATTTTATTTCTGCTGCAGTATGTTTGTTCATGTTTGTTTCTTTGTGTATGCAGTTGCACCTATTAGTTTGATTTTCTGTGAGTCAGATAGGCTGCACGAGGCTCAGCTGACGCAACCTTGATACTGTCCATTTTCAGTCACCGTTTACACTGTACATAATACAGTCAGAATAAGTTTCGGTGGTGCGCTAGTTGTTTGTTATTGATGTTTTAATCGGGTTACTTGTCCGTTGGGCAAGTAAAATTCTCTTTCACTTGCCCTTTCACAAAATCTACTTGTCCCGGACGAGTGGACAAGCGTTAATGTCGAGCCCTGAATAGAATTAACTGTATTTAATATGTAAGGAATGTATTTTATTACTTTAAAGTGTTTGATGAATGAAGGAAACTAACATGAGTACAGGGATTACATTGTCACTTGTCCTGAATTTTTGAATTATTTCTCTTTTTCATCCCTGATGTTCTTATTTGAATGGTGACAAAATGTAAAATAATATATGTATGCATTTTAAATTATTTGAAATGTAATTTAAATATGCTTCAATCGAGTCATTTTGGGCACAAAACCAAGGGTTTCTGAATGCAGTATTTAGGAACTCCTTTAAATCCCTTGATTTACATTTATATGTATGTATGTGTGTACATATATATGTGCATATAAATGTTATATGTTACTGTTTTGTACAGGTTTCTAATTCATCCCACAACAAATCTGCCTAGTTACACAAAGCAACACTAATATTCTATCCACATGTTGGTCTCGTACATTGATTCTCATCAGCTATTCCCAGAATGTGATACACAAATCACGGATGGGTTGTTTCCTTACACACAAATTATGCAGAACATTTCCATGACAGGAAAGTTGAATTGTAAGCGAGACAGCGGCACACTGTCCCCCACACTTGAGTCTGTTGCTCTGTCTATATTTGTTCTAATTCTGGAACTGTCAAGTTTTGTTTCACGGAAAGAATACATTTAAAACTACAAGAAAAAAACAATAAGGGCAATGTTTGGCTATGCATCAGCAGCTCAGTTTCTCTTCCTCTCTGCTGAATATCTGAACATCAGCCTGAACTCATCTGCAATATAGATTTCTCACTTGCACACTGGAAATTGTTTGTTTTGAAACTGAAGGCACAAACAAGCCTATTAAACTTCTGCCGTTTGCGAGAAATGAAATCAATTAGAGGAGATTAATGGATAGAGCAGATCAGTGTTTTACTGTGCTGTGAAGACTTTGATTACCCCAGCAAATCCCCCCTTGAAACCACAAATCATCAAACGGAGAACGCAGCTTCATATCATCAGTATAGTGTAGTCATGACAACATCGGCAATATGTCACTTTAAGTTCTATGCTTATTGCATCATGGGAGATCTGGAGAGCATTAACACATTGAACCGGAACGAGCTGACAGAGATTAAGTATGTAATGACACAACATACAGATAAAGTAGAAATGCTCAGTGGTATCAGTTCTCAGGTTTCTTTGTGACATTTAACATACATAGTATACTTGCCATATAAGCAGTACTCACCCACTTGTTTTCATGTTTTATTGCTTTAGAGAATTGAATCACAGTGGACTTAATTTGACTTTGTTGCCACTGATATCTTGAAAAAGATTCACTTTATGTCTTATGAAGTGAAAAATGGTCTCTAAAAATAGAAAAGGAGCAAAGTAATTGATTTCTTAAGAATAATAAGTATATTTAAATAATGGTATATATAGAAAATTTAATATACTGTATGTATGACCCTGGACCACAAAACCAGTTATAAGTAGCACAGCTATATTTGTAGTAATAGCCAAAAATACATTGTATGGGTCAAAATGATCATTTTTGATCATTTTCAAGATCATGTTCCATGAAAATAGTTTGTAAATTTCCTACCATAAATAATTAACTTAATTTTTGATTAGTAATATGCATTGCTAAGAACTTAATTTGGACAACTTTTGAAGGCGATTTTCTCAATTTTTTGATTTTTTTTTCCAACCTTAGATTTTCAAATAGTTGTATCTCAGCTAAATATGCTTGGCTAAATATAATGTCCTATCCTAACAAACCATACATCAATTAGGGCTGTCACGATTATGAAATTTGGGTGACGATTAATTGTCTAAGAAATAATTGCGATTATGTCAATTAATTGTCTGGTTTAGGGCATTGTTGATTATGGCAATTAATTGTCTGTTTTATGTCTTTAACATACATTTTTATGCACATTGTTCATTAAATTGTTACAAAGCATTGTGATTGGGGACAAAATAACATTGAAACGTTTCTGAAAACCAGTTACCTTTAGCGACACATTCATATAAACCCCCACCCCAATGTTTAGATTTTTCTTCTAATATTTTGATGATGAATAATAAGGAGATATTTGAATTATTTATTAATAAACTAGTGTATTCTGAGTCAGTGTTGCAAAAATCCTGACTCGTGATCTCCTTATTGGACACGCCTTTAGAGAAGATTACATAATGAACAAGTTTTTGTTTTCGATTGTTTTATTTAATTAAGTAATAATTTATATATATATATATATATTACAGTTGTGCTCAAAAGTTTACATACCCCTTACAGAATCTGCAAAATGTTAATTCTTTTAGCAAAATAAGAAGGATCATACAAAATGCATGTTATTTTTTATTTAGTACTGACCTGAATAAGATATTTTACATAAAAGACATTTACATATAGTCCACAAGAGAAAACAATAGCTGAATTTATAAAAAATGACCCTGTTCAAAAGTTTACATACCCTTGATTCTTAATACTGTGTTGTTACCTGAATGACCCTCAGCTGTGTTTTTTTGCGTAGTGATAGTTGTTGTTCAGTTATCCTCAGTGTGAAAAGACGGATAAATAAAAAATAACATGCATTTTGTATGATCCCTCTTATTATATATTATATATTAAATCGTGCCTGTTCAAGAACGAGACTGCAGAAAGCGCATTATGTTAGTTTTCTTTAATTTATAAAAGCTCTGTTTGTAACGTTTTGTTGATATTGTGAGCACACACAAATACAAGTAGACCCTTTACAGTTAAGAATGATGTATTACTCTTTGTGAGCAAAAATTGCAGATAATTTTTAAAATAGTTTCCACTGAAAAAAATGCAAGTGTTCACACTGGCGCCTCCATGTCCTGTAAAACGCACTTCATCTTCCACTCTCCACACAAATGATTGGATATGCACCTAACAGCCACATTTATCTAGGTTTAACATTTAAACTAACATTGTTTTATACTTGAACTGTTTTATAATCTATAGTTTTTATTTTAGGGAAGTTGTGATGATTTGAGAAGGCAAATTGATTAAACAGAAGTCTTCCGCTGGCCGCTGTTTGTTACTTTATGAAACAAAATATAATTACTTTGCCATTACATACAAAACAGAACTATTTTAATAGCTGAAACAGTAAGCTCTTTTAGGAGAAGGGAAAAAAAGACAAGCTCGGGTCAAACTCGGGCTCTAATGCAGTGTGTGCGAAACAGCCTGAACAAGCATAAACAAAACACAGTGCCTCCATCCATTGTTCTTCGTTTAAACTGCTGAAAATAATGAGCGTTTTGTCACTATTACTTTTGTCACAAAAACAGATACAAAAAGTGCAAAATGTGGCTACGGTTTCCAAGCTGTCAATCATGCAGTTTCGAGTCTTTTAGGGGATTTCACTCTCAAATTTAAATGCTGTTGTCACTCCTGAAACTTAGTGTTTATGTCGCCTATATGAATGCAAAGCCTTTTTGTGGTTGCTAAAGGAACGCAATAATCGTGGTTGTCTTAATTGACCGCGATTTAGATGAAATAAGTGCAATCAGGCGGTTACTTAATAATCGTGACAGGCATAACATAGATGGAAAGCTTATTAATTGTTTTCAGATGATGTATAAATCTCAGTTTTAAAATATTGACCCTTATGTCTGTTTTTGTGGTCCAGGGTCACATATAAAAAATTAATTCATATTCAAAATGTGTCTGTCTGTCTGTCTGTTCACTTGTAACGTTTTTATTTTTATTTTTATAGAACTGACTCAAATCTGTGGCTGCACCTGCACCTTTGAGAGAAGATTTGTTGTCTGGCAAGACAATGACCTCAATCATAAAAGACAATGCTAATGTCCTGGATTGGTCCAGATCTCAATCCAGTTGAGAATTTTTGAGTGGGCTGAAAAAAGCTCATCTCACAATCTCCATGCAGCCTGTCTTGAGCAGTTGTGCAAAGAACAATGGGGGAAATTGCAGTGGCCAGATCTAAATCCACATAGACTCAAGATTAGAATTGCTGCCAAAGATGAATCTGCTAAATACTCATTCTGAAGGAGTTGAATTTCTTTTGCACAAGATTATTTTTTTACCAAATAGAAATTCTCACTTTGACATATTATTAAAAAAGTCTGTTCATCAGTGTGTCATAAAAGCCAAAACAAATCTTCTGTGATCCAGTGTTGTAAAAAATGGAAACTGAATATTTATTTTGTGTTCAATAACCAAAATTCAAAACACGAAATTCAAGGCACCATCAGTGTTGGGGAAAAAAGTTACTTTTAAAAGCAACGCATTACAATATTGCATTAGTCCATAAAAAAAAAACTGATTGCATTACTTAGTTACTTTTTTATGGAAAGTAATGCATTATATTACGTTTGCGGCACTTTTTGTCGCCTGGGCTGGGCTTGCGTATTTGGTTTTTAATAACAAAAAACCTAAAAGTAAAATTGTTGGCAACTGTACAGGCCTTTTCACACAAAAAGTGAAATTAATAAGTGTCAGGCTGAAGGAAGTCTGTTCCAGGAGAGTTGTTTAAGAATAAATTGGAAAACAAAGTAACTTGCACTCTAAAAAATGCTGGGTTAAAAAGCAACCCAGCACTGGGTGAAATATGGACAAACCCTGTGATTGGATTGTTTTGACCCAGCTGTTGGGTTTTATTTCACTCAACTATTGTTTAAAAAATTACTGAACCCAAAAAATGAACCCAAAACAGACACATAATTACTAGAGGCAGCAGCAATAATCATATTGTGAACATTTATTAATAAGCAATTAAAAATGCTTATTATTTATTTGTTAATTAATAAATGTTAATTGCCAACCTGTTTGGGTTTCATTTTAAACAAGAAATACAGTAATTGTTAAGCAATAGTTAAGTAAAACTACCCAGAAAGCAGGTAAAACAACCCAGTCACTGGGATTGTTTATATTTCTTTCAGCACTGGGTTGTTTTTAACCCAGCATTTTTTACAGTGTGTTTTTTTGTTTTTTTTTTAAAGTAACATATTTAGTTGGAAATGTCATAGTAATGCATCACTAGTTATTTGGAAAAAAGATAATGTAACTTGCATTACTTGAAATGCGTTACCCAACACTGGGCACTAGGGTTGGGCAGATAGATTAACTTTTTAGTTTTAGATGATAGATGATTTTTAGTTTTTCTTAGTAAGTTACCTTGTATAGCCAATGCAAATTTGTTTGTTTATGCAATGCTGATTGTCTTATTTTGCTAATAGAAAAATTCTTGTCACAGCAACTGAAGCTACAATTACTACAACATTTTTTTGGGTATCCATTTTGTTTATTTGCAAATGACAAACAGTGAATTGTTATAGAAACCTTACTTGATAACTTAGTGTAAAATGTAGACAGCTTTGTCTTTGCTTGTTAAACATCTTTCAAGACTAAGATATTCAGCAAATAGATGTAAGTAGTGAACCATACTCTAGGCCTCAAAACTAGACACACAAACCTCAAGAACGGTGGCAATAAACAAATGTTACAAAGATGAGCCCTTTACATCACAATAATGACAAAACAACAAAAACTTTAAATTAAGTCAGCAAACAACATAACAATACTCCTATAACAATAACTGCATAATTTATTCATGCTGCAATGCATGCTAGGAACTCACAAAGCCTTAACATTTCAACAACATGAAATTCGTTGTTCAGACAACTGTGTTTGACTAGTTGGGACAACATTTGGGGTCATTGTGTTGGGGTTTTTATGTAGTTTCAACAGAAAATAGCATTTTTTAGTATTTGAGACTTAAATGTTTCGTAAAATAGAAAATATGCAGTTGCATTTTTTACAGTGCTCACTCTGAGTTTTGATGTTATTCAAGAAATTACAGTGTCTGTAGGTTTTCTGTCATAAATTAATCGGCAAATATTAAAAATTAAGTAGACATGTGAATTAAAGTGCCCCTATTATGGATTATGAAAGGTTTATATTTTGGTTTTGGGAGTCCCCAACAACAGGTTGACTTGCATGTAAGGTAAAAAAAAAAACTTTCATTGTCTTATAATATAATTTATTTTTACCTCAGCGATTCATATTCCCAAACCCCTCCTTTTGCGGAACACCAATCTGATTGGTTCGATGACCCTGTCTGTTGTGATCGGTCTGCAGACATTTGTTATAATGCGTTATGTAAATTAGCTCTATTGTATTTTAACAGTTTTGTTCAATAAAACTAAATGAATACTTGCTTTTGATACTTTATTTGAATTATTGCCTCATTGCTGTTATATATGTATTTGAAGTCATTTTAAACGCTATTGTTCCAAAAAATTTACTTCGTTGTTCGTAATTTGATCGTCCGAATAATCGACAGATTACTTGATTGCCAAAATAATCGTTAGTGACAGCCCTAATATCATCCTCCGCCGATGGCTGACAGACATCATGATGTTGAGCTGGCATCATGATCCCCACTCCGTTATTAATATGCAGGGCATTGAAATAACTTTTGAATGCGCACTTGCTTTTTACTTTCACTTTCTAGATTCGCAATCACACATACTTTGTGTGTACTACGGAGCGGCAGTACTTACCACACATTTTACAAGATTAGATGTTTGTTAGTGGTGCCCCTAATGCACCCATCCCCCACCCTGATGTCATCGTCCATCACATTTGAGTGCTAATGTTTCACTGTAGACATCGTGTGATGTCATTTAATAGACTTTGCCCAACCCTCCAGGGCACCATATTGTTGATATTGAGAATCAGTATAAAATGTCACTTATATTATACTAACTATGCATGTTTAACTACTTGAAATGATGAAAGACTCAATAATGTGTAGAAGTTTTTGTTTTTTAAAAGAAGAAAAAGAAATATAAATCTGTCTCTTTTTTGTTTTAGGTATAGCTCAATAGCTGTCACATGTCTAGTAAAACTCATAAGGCTGATGTAATAAAGTTGATATAGGACTTCCTCCGCACTCTGGCAAGGGTAGAATTCGGAGGTAATATGTGGTTGTGCGTGTCTGGTGGCTTCAGGTATTGTGAGGTCAGATTGGCATTCATAGAAGCGCTGTCTGGAGCAGAGAGAGAGGGAGATGGAGGGAGCGAGCGGAAGTGTGACAGAGAGCAGATGGAGGACAGCCCAGGGGCTGAGACTGTACGACTCTCCCATTGTTCCTACAGGCGAGCTGGCACTGTCAGGAAGATTGGATGGAAGCGGGAGAGATGGACGGAACGTCTCTGCTAAAATAATGTGCCTTTAGGAGCTGCATTATATAAAGCTATTAAACTGTCAGTGTGTGCTGGCGTACATGCGGGAAGATAACCTTTGTTTTGCAGCAGATGAAAAACACATTCCATGTTTGTTTTGATGTAGCTACATCCATGGCCTGCATCCGTCGGTGCGTGTGGGGGGAATTATCACAGATGACTGTCTTCTCTCTTGTGCCGCCGAGATATATTTAATACAAAGAAGGACAAGCAGGATGCCGTGCCGCAGTCGAGCCCTGATTCTGTCAGAGGCACTTTGTAAGAAAGTCTTCGGGCGGCTTCGGCAGCCTAGAGCTGCAGATGGAGAACCGGCATCCAACGTCACCTCAGTTATTGAGCTTTATTGAGCCCTCCTGGAGATTTCCTCCAGAGAAACTCTAATGGCAGAGCGGAAACCAGATGACGCTTTGATTCAAAGAGATCCGGGCATGTCTTTTTTGTAGCCTCGGAAGGATTTGAAATATTGCCAGATCTCCCGCAATGAGTACATTAAGCTGTTAACAAAGTTAAAACGGGTTCAACTATTTGTTTGTTCAATTGTTGGCAAACAAGTAGGTCTGTGTGATACCTGGAGAGAGGTAGAATTCCCATTTATCTCAATGGCAGTTGCTCGGCTGGCATCGGGCCAGGCCTGGAAGTACGTGACCTGGAGGCTGCCATCTTCATGGGTGCTCAGTTCTGCTGCCAGGTTGTTTTGAGCCAATTAACTGAACTTAAATGGCATGTGACTAATGACTGTAGTGCTGAGAGGAAAATGATGTCATGATCACACCGATTAACTGATGGCAACACAAAAATGCACGCATACCCTTCATCCTAAGCTGGGAGTTTGGAGCAAAAAAAATATTTCTCTTTCGGTTTTAGGAGCCTCTTAAAAAGAAGCAGGGTTCGGTGATGCATGTAGAGTAATAAATGAAATATTTGTGGTTGCTTGTAAAAAGTTTTATTACACACTTCAGCTCTAAATTATTTTTTAATATCTGCAAATATCTCCCTTTTCATGCCTCTTTTATACTGCAAAAAACCTTGTTAATATTATATTTAATTGAATTGAATTCTACAAACAGTACAGTTAAATATGATTCAATGTTTTATTAAGAAAAAAGATATATAATACCTTTTCCTCCAAGTTTTTAATCTCGAATTGGCACAAGACTCTATCCAGCTGCATCAGTTTTGTTAATTCCAATTTACTGTCAGTGTTCTCACTTTTTTACCAACAAAATGAACCAGAAAAATCAGATGTATGAACCAACCTGCATTCGCATGGTATGAAAGAGCTCATGGTGTGATGGTTCACAATGCTTTTCATCATATGCTCAGTGAAGCAGCAGTAATAAGACATTTAATATTAATTTCAATTAGAGATTTTAGTAGATATTTAACTATGAGGATATGTGTACTGACGGGAGACGCTTTTACTCACACACTACAAGATGACAAGTCCTACATAGAACAGTTGGCTACACTGCAGAAAAAACAGCAAAACAAGATGCGTTTACTTTAGAGACAAAAATTGCTATCAAAACTTTAATTATTAAGACTTAATTTAGTTAGATTTGCATTGAATTTTCTAGTGAAGGCTATTAATTTAATATATGTTTACTGAAATCTTTTTTTAGACTTTTTTTACACTTACACTTGTTTTACACTTGATAAATGTATCTTGTTTTAGGAATGTTCAGAGGTTTTTAATGGAGATAAATATGTTTTCAAAATGTTTTTAAAACATCTATAGTAGAAATGTCCAATATGACCTCCAATTTATACGACCGACGTACGTCATTTTCACAAATCCTCAAATATGTCTCTATAGAGCGTATTCAACATCAAATACGTCTCTATAGAGCGTATTCAACATTTGCTCCCTTATCAGTAACAGGTATCTAATTCAACCTTATCGTTATGTGTAGGTCAATTAGTAGCGTGTTGCATTGCGAAGTGGAATAATCATATGAACACAGGTTCGATACCAGAGAACGCATATGTTTTCATTGTATGTTTTTTTTTGGAATATGCACTAGAAATCATGATTTTGCACTATTTCTGTAAGGGGTAGGTTTAGGGTGGGGTTAGGTGTGGTCATTTATACGAATTACACCTAGTAAAACACGTTTAAATTACCGTGAAATCGGTATAAAAACTCATACGTCATTCCATGACGTCAGATCCAACGCGACATTATTTTTACGACCGCTAGAGGGCGCTTAAGTTTAAAACGTAAACGGGTCGTATTTTCTTTGAGGACAGTCTCAAATGTCATAAGTATTCTATTTATTAAAGAAAAATATGAATCTCGTCAAGTTAGTGTTTTTAAGCATTTGACATTTTTTCCGAAATAATAACTCAAGGCAGCGACAGTCTAAACAGTCTAAAAACTCCCAAAGATCATGTTTTCATGCCATTTTAAAACTTGTTTTGATGTTACAAAGTGGTCATATCTAAGTTTGTGAATTGTTGAGTTGCTTTTTAAGTACACTTTAAGTATTAATGCCATTATATTGTTTATTCAGACTGAATAGAACACAAGAGGTGGGATTAATCGCATGAACCAATCAAAGCCAAACATAACCAGTCATATTGCGATGGAGGCATTGCTTCCTCTCAGGTGACTTTCCCCCATTTATTCTCAATTACCCCCCACCAAACTCACCGCACGCTTTAGGGCTTCTGTTAAAACTAAATAGGCTTAGTGGAGGCGAGAGAGAGGCATACCTGTTGTTTACCTGCTAGTGTCGCTGTTGGACAATATTATTTTTGTACTACACATTTTTTGTATAGTTATACAGTAGTCAATATTTGAAGTGGATCAAAACCTTTCATCAAAGTTGCCCTAAAACTAAAACAATACCCGTTCTTGTCTGAGGACAACCTCGATAAACCTTTTTGATCCACTTCAAATGTTGACTACTAATAGAGTGTATCATATAGTGTATCATCACTTGTATCAGCTTACATGGATGGATGGAAATATGGCGTGATGTACATCTGATGTCTTATATTTTCATGCCTGGATGTATGTTGTTACATATCAACGTGTCATGCATTTTCACAGCTTCATGTCCAGGAAGAGCTACATTGATCAAGAACCTAACAAGTAAACTGAATCTGACAGACAATCTATATTTCCCAGAATCTCTGCAAGATTGATATGATATCTGCCCTCTGAAACCACAGCAAGAAGCTCATAAGTCACAGTTGTGTTGCTGTTAAAGTAAAGAGGCAGCCAAACCACGGTTATTGGATTATCCTACTGTTATTTTCAATGTAATACAGTTAGCCGCCTGTCTACTATTAACACCTGCACTTTAAATCTCTGATCCACCCAGGTCGATTCCGATGTGGTTGGTTTTATAATAGCCTGCTTGTCCTTGGACTTAGTGATGGTTTCCCAGGGGCCTGAGAAACTGTGTCTGTTTTTGTTTGTAAAGGGTTGGTTCAGGTCTCGGTTTGTTAAAGATGGGTTATTTTCTACATCTGGAGAGTTCAGACTCATAACACTAAAACATGGCAGCTATGCATGCATGACAAACACAATTTGCTTAGTGCCGTTGCAGCTGTCAGTGCTGAATAAAGACCTGGTCTCATGAATCACCCATCCTCATCTGTCTGTCTGAGCCGGAGAGCAAGAACAGCCGGCAGCACATCTGTGAGAAGCGCTACACGTTCCTCTCTCTGTCTGTCTCTCCTTCTGTCTTTCGCCCTGTGCTTTTCACTCTCTCTACCCGTTGCTTCTTACCTATCACTACATTTAAAATACATATAATCATCGATTCGCATCTCAGCAGCAAGTAAATCAGGACCTGTGAGCCCGCAGAGCAGCCGATACATGCATCACATAGAAAATTGAAAGCCTTATAGGCACTACAAGCATGTTGTTTCAAAGCATATAGCTGCAATAATTCAAATTCCTCAATGTGTTTTGCAAAAATGCTTGTCACAATGAAATGTTATAATTTTTGGACAAACATATATTATCTGTTTAGGCCTTTAAATGAATGTCACTGATTTATTAAAGCAATAAGCTTAATGAAACTGTGCTTTACAGTGATTTCACCTGCAAACTTTGACTCTGAGTGGCTTATAGCTTTAATAAATCAGCCACAGCACAATGATAAGACACCCATGCCTATAAACAGTGCAAATTTTATTATATATATATATATATATATATATCAAAGCTGTCTGTAAGTCTCTTGCTCCGTGCGTTTCACGCTCTATGTCTCACTTCTCACCCATCTGTACATTTTGAAATACATATAATCATCGATTCTATGCAGCAAGTAAATCAGGACCCTTGAGCCCACAGAGCAGCCGATGTACACACATCACATAGGAAAATTAAAACAGATGCAATCCCATGCACTACTGGCATGTTTCAACACATATAGCTTTAGTATTTCAGGTTCCTTGATGCGTTATGCAAAAATGCTTGTTTTATAATTATTATATGGGTATGTAGTCATCTCTAGTAAGCCTTTGAATGATTGCTTCCAATGTATGAAAGCCACAAGAAACTGCTTCATATGCCTGTGAACTGTGACTCTTGAGTGTCTTACAGCTTTAATAAATCAGTCTCAGCTCTGGGATAAAAGACACCCATGCTTAATAGAGTATAAATGTATAATTTTTTATTTATAATATATATTGAATATTTAAATTATATAATTATAATACTATATTTAAATAAATATTTAAATACATGTACATTTATTACAATTATTTAAATGAGTGTATTATTTATAGCATTATAAAACAGTTCCAATCCTGGCTTCTGATTGGTCAATATGTTGCAATTCCAATAAGGGGACACTCAACCCCTCAGCGGCATAAAGGTGGTGATCCCAGTTGTGTTGACCAATCACAATATAGTAACAGCTTTGACCTGTTCATCCCATTACTCCACAACTCCCATAATGTATCATTATTTTTAATACATATCAGCATTCTGTTTTTTTCAGGGAGTTCATTTGCTAGAGGGAATGCGCCGATATAAAATGGCACCAAAATTCACCTTTACATGTTGTTTGAACATAAATGTGTGTCGGCAGTGTGTGTACACAACCACCCTATAATGATAAAAATCCACCTGCTTCTTTTTTTAAATCCCCATAAATCATAAACAGTGTCTCAAAACAAGCCAATCACAGAATCCATAAAATGTGATGTCACATTTTACAAGCCCCACCCATGACTGTTGACAGACACTGCTGCTGTCAAGACCCCACCCTGAGTGAGCCGCACACAATCCATGATTATCTTCATGCTAGAGCATTTAAAAACAGCATTCATATAAGAATATACAGATTGAATATAAACAAAAAGCTGTTTAACTTAACACAGACATAACTGACTGTGTTTTTGTAACTTGTGTGTGAAATAGAAGTTAGTTTAGTACTCGTATGCCGTGTGACAGCTGCTTTCTGTGCGTATGTTTAAACTGATATGGCTTTAAAACGCATTATTTCAGTGCCAAAATTAAAAACACGCTTGTTTTTTGGCAGAGCATATGAGATATGAGCTGTAAAGGCGAAGCCCTGTTCTGGAAAAAGGGGGCGGGGAGCATTTTTCATTTGCATTTAAAGAGACATGCAAGAAAACGGCTTGTTTCTGCTTCCATTTAAAATAGGCATTTTTCAAAATGATATAATAAATTATCTGTAGAGTATTTTGAGCTGAAACTTCACAGACACATTATGGGGACACCTGAGACTACATATTGTAAAAAGGGGTATAATCGGTGCCCTATTATAATTTCTGGCTGATATCAATAATTATTTTCATGATATGGGAGATAACATAAATAAATTATATTAAAATTAAAAATTTAACCTAAAATAAAAACCAAAATCACTTTAACCCCTTCACTGTTACCCATCCCCTCTGTGGGATGCCTAAGTTTACTTCACCATTTTACAAATAAATCCTAATCTAATCATGACAATCTATATATCGTTGGAAAGGTCTAAGTCTCCTAAATAGATATTTTACCATTTTAAAATTAATAGATTAATATATGACAGGAGTGCACCTCAAGAATCTACATCATAACAGGAAAACTTTTTTTGTTGCTTTTTTTCCCTATCATGCTGTAGAAATCATAAGAAATTTTATATCAGCTGAAAACTTAAAATCTCAAAAAAAATAAATAAATAAAATAAAGTAATAATAAAAAATAAAATCGTCATTTGAAAACCATTTTAAAATCAGACAATGCATTACCATGGAAAATGTAAATTAAAATCAAATTCCAAAATGTTTTCGTTCATTAATTATAACAATTTAAATCTGAACACTGCATTTTCCTGTCTATGTTCAAAAATGGGAGTGACAGTTAAAGGGGTAAATGCAGCAAGTATCTTTAGAAATTACAACACTACAGTGTTCATTATGAAAATGCATATTATTTTGAAATTTGCTAAAGATTACATTAAGATTACATTTACCAGTGTAATTAAATTAGGTTTTATAGGTAAACCTTACATGAGCATTAAATCTAAATGTAATAAAATCTGAGGAAATAAACAAGAATGATTACATATTTATATATCCAGTACTGATTAAAACCAGTCAATTCTCAATTAAAGTGGATGTGAAGCAGTCAGTCAAGTTTACCTTATTTAGTAAACTAATTTCCACTTTAATAAAAAAAAAAAGTATAAAAAACACGATTAATGTTTAATTGTGTTTGTAATATCTCCTAAAGCTATAACAAAACATGGGTATATTTGTAGCAATAGCCAACAATACATTTTACTGGTCAAAAATAAATTTTCTTTTATGCCAAAAATCATTTGGATATTAAGTAAAGTTCATGTTCCATGAAGATATTTTGTAAATCTCCAACCGTAAATATATCAAAACATAATTTTTGATTAGTAATAGGCATTGTTAAGAACTTCGTTCATTGTTAAGACTACTGTAAAAGTGATTTTCTCAATATTTAGATTTTTTTGCATACCCAGATTCTAGATTTTCAAATAGTTGTGTCTCGGCCAAATATTGTCCTATCCTAACAAACCATACTTTAATAGAAAGCTTATTTATTCAGCTTATTTGTCTTCCAGTGTAAAAAATTATGTATAAATAATGCATAAACAACAGAACAGTGTTTAAATAAAAAAATATGTCCTTAATATTTTTATTATGTGGTAGCTGATTTTAAAATCTGTGCTGTGTCTATCAGCATATTTCAGCTATGACTGTATTCACAATGTTGCACATCATATAAAACCTTATTGCTTAAATTTTGTTCGTTTTTCTACCTATAGGCTGTTTGCAGTTGCCAAGCAAGATTATTTTGGCACATTATGTGCAGTTTATGCTGCACAATTGCCAATGCTGCATAAATCAAACATATGCTCCATAAACCTTGACCTCCAGTTAAATTCAAATACAAAATCATGATAAAAAAACAAGTGTTTTTGCAATTGATGCAAACTTAATTCATCAGTTTCAGAACAACACTGTTTCCTATATTCGCAATTTCCTGCTGTGATCTTGGTCACTAGTCACATTGATGCTTTTAATGAAAGCAACGGTACCGCAACAATTCATGACCTGTCAACCCTGATACTCAGGACAATCTACCAGCCTCAAAGCACTCAATACTTAAACAAATATCTTTTTGTAACACAACACACACATGCACCCACTCCCACCTCTCCAAAGCCACAATCTCATCCTGTCTTGAAAAAGCATTACAGTTTTAGCACGCACTTGTCATAACATCAAAAAATGTCGCTATAATCACACAAGGTTTGAAAGCAGAGCAGATGTTGTCGGTTTGGCTGACCTTTAACCATTTTTTTTCTTACATGATTGGCAGTTTGAGAGAATGTTTGCTGAGCTTGACGTTTTTACAACATGCAAATGTGTTCTGGAGCTGTGCAATTGGCTGATGGTTTGTTTTTCATACACGACAAGTGATAAAAGAAAATGGCTGTGAAGATGTGGTTTCAGAAAACAAATCTCAAATTCCTTCCTTCGAAGTATTACAGAAAATATGACCATAAGTTGGTATCTTTTGGAGAAATCATCTTTTTGGAGCAGAATAGGTGCTTAAATATGAATTATTCAGTGTCTCAGTCAAGAAACATCTAAATGCCCCAGTATTGTTCATCTTTTGAGAGAACATATGGACACTTAAACGTAATCTCTGTCCATTCATTCTATCCAGCACCAAATGTGAATTTTATGCAACGTCACCAAAGCTCATAAAAGCCCAATCTGTGCAGTTTATCTGCTTTGATATTCAGATTTGGGGTAGTGGAATCCCAAAGTGCTCAGTACTGTTGAGCCAATATATGGCCCTCCATTTAGGATGAAATACTCTTGTGCTCTGATAAGACTCTCAGCTGGAAGTTGTTTAATCAAGGCTAGCTGTACTAACATTGCTCTATCTACATTCTGAATGGCACTGAAGCCAAATCGTTCAAATCTAAATAGTCAAAGCATTTAATGTCAACAGAGGCAAAACTTCACTGACCTTCTGCTTTGAATCAGGAATAGCATGTACCTCTATAATTGTTCTATAGTCTGTACAATAAAATCAATTCCAATTCAGGATCCAATCCCAGTAAAGTGCCTCTAGCAAGATTAGTTAAGGTAAGTGGTACGGTCTCAAATTGCTTTTAGCCTTCTCATTCGAAGGTGTGAGGTTACAAGAAGCATTTGTGCGCTGTTTCAATTGAGGTAAACCTTAAAACCACCCCAGACCGCCGAGATATTAGATAAACGGGGTTTTCCAGTAGATTTACATTTTGATAAAAATGTGTGATATCCTCTTGACCTGATGTGTGGAAGAGAAAGTGTATTTTTTTTACTGTGATAGACACAGGGTGCACAAATTCTCTTACTCTATTATTCATTCCTCTATGTGCATATATGGTTTATTTAAGAGGAAAATTCATTTGTAATCATTACTTTATCATAAAAAACTAAAATAAAACGTACATCTAACCATATAATTGCACTTAGTTAGCATAGTAGCTTATGAACTTGGAAGGAAAAATGCTTTTGTTGCTGATATCAGAAGATGTGACTCCAGTGCAAATTTATCAGTCTTTTACAGATGGTAAAAACTAGCCAAATTAGGCAGAGTTACTTGACATGCCCTCGATGTCAAGTGCTTGACTCCTTGAACAGCATGAAAAAATCCCCACAATGCAAACCCCGACATCATTAAATGCAGACCACAATGTGCTGTGTGCAGTGAATTATTGGCTAGCGAGAGCTTGAAACCATCAAAACAATTCTGCTACTGTGTTGGGTTGCCACTTGATAAATGTCCAAATCGGGGTCCGGCAGCAACGCCATGTTGAAAACTTCTGGGCTAGAAATCCATCCCCTGTGTGTCTACTTTTCTGAATTAGGGTTGCACCAATAAGAATTCAATTAAGAAAAGGATTTGTTGAAATTGTGGTGCTCTACTTAATAATACACTGCCTAACAAACCAGTGATTAAAACCTTCACCTGCAATTAATTTTGATTGTCCGCCATGGTGGATTAACCAATGGAAGTAAACAGAAGCAAAAAGCCCCTTAAAAAGTCTGACACCAGTAGATGGTCATGTAGATATGAAAAATAGCTTATATACTATCATATATTTTTAATATGTATTGTAATATGTTTGTTTTCCTTCAATAGTATTTAATATTCTTTGTTAAATATTACCATTATGAATAGTCTTCAGATTAGCTTCTGATTAACCCTTAATTTCTTTACAGGAATTTGAAACCAGAAAGTTTAAAGGAGACATCGGATGCTCATTTTCCACAAGTGGGTATGACTGTTTAGGGTCTTCATGAAATGTCTGTAACATACTTTGGTTAAAATTTTTCAATGGTCATAAAACAACACCTTTTCACCTTGTCAAAAACAGCTCTATTCACAGTGAGCTGTTTCAGTGCATACCTCTTTAAATGATAATGAGCTACTGCTCACTCCGCCCCCTCTTCTGTTTTTTGTGTATTTGGTTGCTCAATGCCATCAAAAACAAACTAATCCACTGCGTGCTCACTGGTTCTGATGTCGGGAGACTCTTATGTTCACTTTTACATCCAACTACAAAACACCTGCATTGCTTACGAGACCGTAAGAAAAGATGGCGGAAATATGCTAAAATGGGACAGTTCGTCAGCAGTCGTGGGCGGGGCCTGAGTACTATGACCGTATACTGCTTAGAAAATCTAAACGGCTTGATAATTAAGACTGTTTAGGTTTTTCGGGGATTAAAAAAAGGAGTGAATGGATTTCTGTCATTGTAGGATGGTTGTGTCCACATACTGCTAAGACATTTATTATGAAACACCATGTAAAAGTGAATTTTCCATCCAATGTCTCCTTTAAAGTTAATTCTTAAAGGGTTAGTTCACCCCAAAATGAAAATTGTCATCATCATTTTAGGCTTTTTGTTCACATATAACCAGTGATCAAAGCACATCTATAGACATCAAATATGGTAAACGGAAACTCGAACATACTGTCTTGAATCATGAGAACCTTTTGAAGTTTGTTCTTGCATGTCACACATGCTTCCGTTTTATTTATTTATTTATTTATAGATTTTTTTTTTTTTTTTGATGCGTTCAATTTGTGGTTGTGTGGACTTTCAAGGGATGGACAAAAAGGAAAGGAAATATCATTATTAAAATAATAATAATATAAATATTACAATAACAGTATTAAATGGATAGAGATTATTCTAACAAAAAAAAATCGTCATTTGTTTCTTATAGGTTTTGTGTCTTACTGAGTCTTACAGGTTTGGAATGACATGAGGATGATGACAATTTTCATTTTTGGGTGAACTATCCTTTAAAGTTTATAGCACCAGAGCAACTACATTTAAAATAGCTTAGGTTTATTATTTATTTATCTATTTATCTATTTATTTATTTATTTTTTTCTAATGGAATAAACGTACCCTTATTTTAAGGTGTTGAAAGTGTGATGGAACTGAAGTAGTATAGGAATTTGATTTAAAGAAATAGTTCACCAAAAAATAAAAAATACCCCATGATTTATGCACGCTCAAGCCGCCCTAGGTGTATACAGTCAGTTAAATTTAATTTTAAATGTCCTGGCTCCACCGAGCTTTATAATGCCAGTAAATGGATGCTGACAATTTGAAGGCCAAAAAAGTGCATCCATCCATCATAAAAAGTACTCTACACAGCTAAGGGAGATTAAAAAGGCCTTCTGAAGTGAATCAATGCATTTGCGTAAGGAAAATATCCATATTTAAAACTTCATAAACCGCAACTCTAGCATCTGCTAACTAATGTCTGAACGTCTAGCGTTCGTTCACGAGAGAGTGGCGTTCCCGCAGATAACTTAGGATGTAGAAGGTAGGCATAGCGTAAAGATTCTGTGAGAAAATGATAGTCTCACAACAACCAAGTTTTGTTTATAGCCAGTCACCTCTTGGTTATAAGCCAGTCACCTCTTGGCTTATATTGTAATCCTCCAACATTTTTCTTTACAAATCCTCATTTTATACTTCTAATTCCAACCTAGGCTCTAAAAACATTTCTGCAAAACCGTAATTATGTACCTTATTTTTCACAGCAGTTTCAAAGTGAAATGTCTAGAGAGTGATGCTCAAACACATGTTCAATGTATGACCATGGCATGTTTTTATGATGTTGGTACAGGCATGTATTGCAGCTGTTCAGAATTCAAATTCTGGGGGGTTTCGCTAAAGGATAATGCTCTTAATTGTGTTGGAAATTACAAATACAAAAGTGATATAAAAATGCATTTGTTGATGCAGCCGTGCTATCCTTATGTGGATTTTAGCTGTTTTGTCAAACCGTAGTTGATGACAACATTTACAAATATCATAGCCAAATATTTGAAGCCAAAGCATAATAATTGTGTGAAAATTAGGCTATATTAAGCAAATCATACATGGTGTGAAAAGGAATAAAAGTTAGAGTTTTACTGTTCATTTCAACTGGAAACTGCAGTGATTCGTACAGACAGATACGTTTTTTTTTTAGTTTTGCAGAAATGTACTGCATTGACCCGAATATAAGACAGTGTTTTTTTTTTTTCTTGAAAAAGTACATCTGAAAAAACACGTTTGTCTTATATTTAGACATGTCAATAATACACCCACAACTATAGGTGGTGCAATTTTCGGGTAAAACGAGTGTGCCAAGAAATACGTAATGTAATGTTTGTCGGTAATGTTAGAACAATGCGATTGAAAGCAAAAGAAAAAGAAAAGCTTACAGCAGCATGAGTCTTGACTGTAATGTTAGTCTGATGGAACCAAACTTCCAAAAAAAAGTGATTTAAAAAGTGATTTTAAAACATAAGACAGTACCCAGATTTGAAGATTTCACTTCTACTGTTAATGAAATGTTGGTAGGCTACTATGGGATGGATAGACTCATTGTAATATAATTTAGATGGGTTAGCTGTTATTTTTATGGTATATCAAGAAGTGTATTTTTTAAATGTAATTTTACCAGTATTTACCATACTTTCAAAACAAAAACTAAACAAGGAAAAATATGCAATATGAAAATAATTTAAGAAAAAAACAATATATAGAATAGTATATAGAAGCACGTATTTCCAATGAGTCTATGTTGTCTAATTTGTGACCACTGTTTTGTTTTGCTCTGTTTTCTGACCTTCTGCGTTTGTCGCTTCCATGTTTGCCTACATCCTACATCATCTGCTGGAACACCACTCTCTAATGAACGTGCAAATGATAGTTAGCGAAGCTAGAGATCACAGTTTATAAAGTTTTAAGCCTTTATTAACCCCCCCGCAGCTGTGTGGAATACTTTTTATGATGTATGGATACAGTTTTTTGGCCTTCAAAATCTTTTTGATTCACTGCCATTATAAAGCTCGGAAGAGCCAGGACATTTTTTAATGTAACTCCAATTGTATTCATCTGAAAGAAGAAAATCATATACACCTAGGATGGCTTGAGGGTGAGTAAATCATGGGGTAATTTTCATTATTGAGTAAACCAGGGATAAGCAACGTCGGTCCTGGAGTGCCAACTCCAACTCTAATCAAGCACACCTGAACAAGCTAATTAAGGTCTTCAGGGTTATTAGGGCTACAGGCAGGTGAGTTTTTTTTTATTTTTAGGGTTGGAGCTAAACTCTGCTGGATATCGGCACTCTAGGACCGACATTGCCTATCCCTGGAGTAAACTATCCCTTTAAACTTGAATAGTGTAATCCTTCTTGATGCAACCGCTCTGAGAGATGCATACCTGAACCTTTACCCCTACAGAGATTAAACTGAGATTGAGAAACCAGGCAGGAGATGAAGAGAAAGGAAGGACTCACCAAGGATCTGTATGTTGGTTCCGGGCGGGGCCAGGTGCTGCTGAATGGTCTCATAGAAAGTGGCCTCACACATCAGCAGGACTGTCACACTGACCCACACCCACACCAGCCACGACATCCCAACACTCCTCTAAAGACACACAGAGAGAGAGGTCAGTAACTCACACATTCGCTTTTCATCTCTCACTTCCATTCATTCCTATGTAAGTGCTGTGAATGCCGTGAGGTGCATTCAAGCCTGGCATTTCTAATTAAATCTGAAAAAAAGAAATATTGTTGTATATGTTAGTCTGAGAGAGACAGAACTTCCTCACACTATAAAAATCAATTAGGAATTTGTAAATAAACCAATTATTTAATGCTTTTACAGTGTTTATACTTTAGTGTTTTACATTTCATAAAATTTTGCTTTCCATTTCTTTGTATTTGTTTGTGAAATCTACTAGCAATTGTAAGAAACTGATTCTACACCAAATAATTTTCAGTGCAGAGAAAATCTCGCAGATCCAATCTTCATGGCTTGCTTTCAGCCTCTTAGTTTATCTATTAGGCCACATTTAGAGATGAAAGTGCCAATCGGTTTCTTTTCCTCAGCCACCTGACAGTCTGCCTCCATCCTTGAGTCTCCAATTGCCTATTCATATTCATAATTTAGAGTTATGACTAGGCAGTCACATTTTCTTAAGTTATGCACATAGCATGTACTGAAATTGGAATGTCAGACTATAAAACGTCTGGAGAACTTATGAAAAGAGCCAGCCATTCAGACTCCCAGCATATGCTTCACAATGTAGGCTATAATAATCGCTGAATGCGAGATCAGATAAAGGTATTCATGCTGATCTCTGAGTGTGCCCCTTTTTCACAGAAAAAACAAGCTTTTTTCATGCATCAAGGTAAAAACATGTTTTCTGAACATTACTATTGCATCAGCTTACTTGGTAAAGAAGAAAACAAAGCTGAAAAAAACTACTGTACCTGTATCATTCAGGGACAGCCGTAGGAGAACTCAACACTTTGTCCTCAATCCATCCATTGTGAGTGTCCAGATATCCCCGTGTCCAGGTATCGTTGTCTCGTAAAAACTCTCAGTTCTTCTGTCTTCTCACTTTGAAGCCTGAAGCTGAAATCAGGGACACTGTAGGACAAACAAAGAGCGAAAGAGAGAGAGCGCTATGATTTGAGCACGGCAAACCCGCTCATCTAACACTAGAATCGCCTCTTCACTCCCCTGAGCCACAGAGATGATTTTCCGCTTCACATTTAAACACAACTGAAGGGCGGTACTCTCTCTCTCTTCCTCCCTCCCTCTTTCTTGCTCTCTCTCTCTCTCGTTTCACTCTCCCATTTCATCTCTTTCTCTCTGTCTCTTTCTCTTAGTCCCTCACTCCATCTCTCTCTTTCTCCCTCCTATTGCACGTAATAATTTTTCCCGATACACGAGAGCTCCTAGCTTCAAGCTATACATGATCTCTCATCTAAAACCTGCCTTGATCTAGCAGTCACTGGAAGCTGGAAAATGATGCCAGGCATTTGTATCTTAATATATCGTTCCAATAGGTTATGGTGAACTGACATTTATCAGAAACTTTTTTTTTTTACTAGAGCAACACAGATCCCCCCCCCCTTGAGCAGCTGAGGATTCAACATTTTCCGCTCAACACGCAAACAGATTGTGGTTGTGATCTCAGTAACTCTCCGCTTTTTAAGCCCCCTCTATCCTCAGCTTGTAATTGAGCCTCAGACCTTGACAGACCTGGAGTCACTTGCTTGTCACCAACAAATTGCTTAGGCTACTGTGTTTTGCACAACAAAAACTCTTTTTTTTTCTTAAAACCAAACCAGGCTAAAGACAATAGACTTGTGACACAATCAGCAGGTCCTAAAAACAATCAATTAGCTCTTTTAAAAGGGACTAGCATGAAGTGCAGAAAGTTTCATCCTCAGTGATGTTCAAAATCAATTTGAACTTTGAGATTAGAAAAAGGAGCTGTTTTGGAAGTAGCCTAATTTATTTAAAAGACAAGACATTTTAAATAAAAATATATGTAGCACACACAGTTTAATGCAGGCTCATACTGTATATAATTTAGGATCTGTGTGCAAGTTTTTATTTTATATATACACTGTCATTCAAAAGTTTGCGATCAGTAAGGCTGTATTTATTTAAATGCAAATACAGAAAAAACTGTTTTTAAATGCTTATTGCAATTTCTAATATTGGTTTCCTATTTTAATATACTTTAACGCTGAATGTTCATCAGGCATTACTCCAGTCTTAATGATCCTTCAGAAACCATTCTAATATACTGATGTATTATCAATGTTGAAACTGTCTGTCTTTTCTTGCAATATTAGCTTTTACTATCACTTTTTATCCATTTAACGCATCCTTGCTTAATAAAAGTATTAAATTATTTAAAAAAAAGAGAGAAAATTTACTGACAACAAACTTTTGAATAGTAGTGTAAATTATAACACAACATTTCTATTTGGAATATACACTGTTCTGTTTATCAAAGAATCCTGATCCTTGCTTTCACAGGAATAAATTATATTTTAAAGTATATTAAAATATAAAACTGTTATTTTAAATTGCAACAATATTTCACAAAATTATTTTTTTTCTGTATTTGTGATGAAATAGATACATAGATGACATAGATTAAATAGATGACTCGATGGGCATAAGAAACTTCTTTAAAAAAACACTATAAATCGTACTGATCCCAAACATTACTAATCTTAATGTTTAAGCATATAATGATATTCTAGGGAAATGTGTCCTTCTAATTTGATAGCAAAAGTTTGGACAGGACCCTTTTTTATTCTTACATGACAATGCCTCTGTGTATAAGGCGAGGTTCATAGAGAAATGTTTGATTCAGTCAGTGTGGAAGAACTTGACTGGTCTGTATAAAGCCAAGTTCTAATCCCAGCTGAACATCTCTAGTGTGACTTTAAATGTAGACCTTGAGCCAAAAACTCAACTAAACTCAACTAAACACCAATGACTATTTGGACAAAAGTATTGGGACACCCCCTTCTTTAGAACAGAAAAAGGCACTTCCAAAACTGTAGCAACAAAGATAGAAGCATAATTCATGTATTTTAAAAATTGTATCTCTGTTCCTTCTGTTTTGGAAGTGCCTAAAATGACTGTAACCATACGCACAATTCATTGGTGTTTGGTCATTGGAGTTTCTGTCCAAACTTCTGCCATAAAATTAGAAGGACACAATTATGGACATGGAAATTACTAAAGTAGTCAAACCTGTTCATATATTTTGGCAATATAGTGTATATAAAAATGTAAGAATTATTAGCTCCTTGGTAAAATGAGCAAACAAGGCTGTAAAAATAAATCTGCGTTGTTTATCTGTTTGATCTTCCATACATGTTTTTTACCTTTTATTGAAGAAAATTGAAAGTGTAGGGAAAAGGAAAATAAATAAGTGTTTTTCTCAAATACACTGTGGCCACAGTTATTGGACCCATTTTATGCCAGAATAACAGCTCTGAATATTCTCCCATAATGCCTGATGAGGTTGGAGATTGGAGACCATACAGAATAATTGTTATAATACTTTACATACAGAATCTTTTGAGGTCCTTCAAATGCCAAGGTCAGTGTTGGTGCTCCTCCTCTTCAGTTCACTCCACTCATTTTCTGTAGGTTTCTGGTTGGACCTGGATGGCCATGGCAGAACCTTCATTTCATGCTCAGTGAACCATTTTTGATGTTTGTTTTGGATCATTGTCCTAATGGAAGATCCAGCCATGGCCCATTATAAGATTTACTCAGGTTTAACCTGACCACAGATCCCAGTTCCATTTGAAGTTCCAGTAGTGTCTGGCAACTGAATGTGTTGGAGTTTTTATTTTTTTCTTGAAACCATCCCAAACAACTTGTTGTGATGTAATTGATTTTTTTTTTCTTTCTGACCCCAAGACTTAACTAATTTCTGCAATTTCCACCTGTGATCCCTGGAGAGTCTATGGTCACTAAAACTATCCTCCACTTGAACAATTACAGATCATATAAGCTCCAAGATGCTTTAAAAGACAACCTACTCTCAGTACCTCAAGCTTTTCCACCTGGGGAAGCCTGTAATGGGATTTGATGCTCCTTTATGGGTTTGTAAAGCAGACCTTCAGACCATGGTTATGTGTTGTGAAATTGCTGTAAACCATCAGCACCATGGAGAGCTCCCACTCAGCCTGCCTACTGACTCCCTTCCTGGCCAGCTCACTTCCACCTGCTGGCTGCTACAAACCTGATATCCCTCCCATTTAAAGACTAGTCACACTGCAGTCCTGCTCACATGGGGAGGGGGAGCTGCTTCTGAATAACTTGTATCTACAAACAGACACTGTTTTCCTGAGTGGAGTTTGTCTCCTCACAAGCAACAGCTCTATATACCCTCTTAGTTCAGAGAGTAGATCTGCCAAAGCAGGGCTCCTAAAGCTGTCTGAACTGAGACCTTGAGCCATTCTCTGCCAGCTGGATTTTTCTTTGCTTTTCTTGTTTGAGTGAACATTTTGGACAAGATAGAATATACAAGCACATTTTGTGCTGAAGTCTTAATGTTACCCACATTCTTTTAAGTCCATGTGCAACTTCGCCCAAACCAGATGTAATTGTGAAGTGGGTTTTAGAGCTGTCTTTGAAATAGTTTGAGTGCTCACCACCAAGTAATGTTCAACCCCTGTCAGAATCTGAATAAAGATGTTCTTTAGTCTTGTTCTATTCATACTTCCCTGGAACACTGAACTATTTAAAACAGTTCAAACAATGAAAATTTAAACCAAATGACTAGATTTTGCAAGTGATGGAAAACTTGCACCAGATTTGTTTTTTGTTTTGGCCAATATACATAATGATTGTATTCTCATACATATCCAGTAGCTTTCAAGCCTGCAATGCTGTTATTGGTTTTAAACTAAACCCATTGAAATATTTTTGTACTTATCTTTGACACTTTTACTCAATTTATTCCATACCTCTTAACATTTTAAGATTTTATCACTGTTCATCTATGATTCACAGAGGCCTTGTCAGATTTTCAGAAGAGGTCTGAGCATAATTTTAGGAAAAGTATTTGGGGAATACTCTCTTACAGTGAATTTTAAGAGTCTTATATATAGTAGCATCATGTTTCTATCTTGTGTTTCTAACTCCTTTTTTATTGTGACGTGAAACTGTGTGCTATAGCTTGGGTTTAATATCACACAAAAGGCATGTGTTTTTGATTAGAGGTTGTGATCAACACAACGTGTATGAGGTGTTTATGAGGAAATATGCTTTTCTGTACACTAATTAGAAGATAAAAATCAACTTTTTATGCTGTGAATTTTGTGATGAAATGAAGTGTGATTAAATGACATTTCAAAAGTATTCATTTTAATGAACAAAAAATGCTGTATTAGAATGAGGAAACTAGCATTAAAGGGATAGTTCACCCAAAAATTTTAATTACCCCATAATTTACTCACCCTCAAGCCATTCTATATGTGTGTATGACTTTCTTTCAGACAAATACAATCAGAGTTATTAAAGTAAAGTGCAACCATCTATCATAAAAGTACTCCACATGGCTCTGGGGGGTTAATAAAGGCTTTCTGAAGCAAATCGGTTTGTTTGTGTTAGCAAAATATTCATATTTACAACTTTATAAACGCATTCACAAAGTACAAAATGAGGATTTGTAAAGAAAAATGTCTGAGGATATTGATATAAGCCAAGAGGAGACTAGTTTTCCTTTGCTATAAACAAAACTTGGTTCTCACGAGACCAGAACTTACGCTACACCTACTTTCTGCGTCATTTGCTGGATTGCCCTCGTGAACGCACATACGACAGTCAACCCCAAGAACACTGTTCCCACAGTGAAACATGGTGGTGGGAGTATAATGCTGTGGGGATGTTTCAGTGCGTTTGGAACTGGGAATCTCGTCAGGGTTGAAACATGAAAAAGGAAGACTATAAGAAGATTTTGAAAGACAACCTCAGACAGTCTGCAAGAAAACTTGGTTTGGGTTGACATTTTGTCTTCCAGCATGATAACGACCCAAAGCATACCTCACTTCTGGTGAAGATTAGACCTCCAAATGAGCAAAGTGAGTGTACTTGACTGGCCTGCACAAAGCCCAGACTTGAATCCAATAGAAAAAAAATAAAAAAATAAAATCTGTGGGGCACACTACAGTCCAGAGTTTGTGCCAGAAGACCAACAAATCTGGAGGAGCTTGAGAGATTTGCTAAGGAAGAATGGGCGGTCATTCCTCAGGAGACATGCTTGAAACTTGTTGAGAGCTACAGCAAACGACTAACGGCTGTTATCAAGCAAAAGGGATACACTATTGACTATTAACATCAGAGGGCTAATAATTTTGACCAGCAGACTTTTTAAAATTCTTGGTTATACATTTATTTGTATTACAAACCCTAAAAGCTTCCTGAATAAAGTATTATGTTTAAAAATGCTGTGTTGATAAAATCATCTTTCTGTTAAACAACACTTGGGAGTTATTTGAAAAATAATGAAATATTTTATAAGGGACTAATAATTTTGTCTTCAACTTTATATATATATATATATATATATAGAGAGAGAGAGAGAGAGAGAGAGAGAGAGAGAATAATAATAATTTTATTATTTTATTATTATTATTATTTCTTTATATATATATAATTGTAAATGTATGATTGCATTCGTCTGAAAGAAGCAAGTCATTCATTTTTTGGGAGAACTATCCCTTTAAATAGAAAAATATAAATAATTTCAACTATGTTCAGAAATCTCTGGACTTGTAAATTGCTAGAGATGTCTTTATGAAGCCTTATTCTGAGAGCTGCACTTGAGTGATTTGAGGAAGATAACCCTGCTGAGATAATACAGCATCAGCATCTCTCCTGATTCCCTGGTTACCCTCAATCTATGGGAGGTGTGTTTAGAGAGACAAAGCACCAGGATATAGTCGAGGGAATACAGGATCGAGATGTTATTCTATGGGTAACACTGCAATAGAGACATTTCAGCGAAACCAGGGGACCATGTAAGACAAATCCCAGAAGCAAGAGTTTTGAGGAAACTAGAGAACTAGAGGCGTTTGAAGGAGAAAAAAAGAAGAAACAAAACAGAAATGTGCTATAGTGCTGATAAAGCAGGATTTTCATAATGAGCTCCGTGAAACTTTTAAATATTTACTCCTTTTGGGGTGTGATTGATGTGGATTTTAACAGAAGGGAAATCAAAGGAAATGCGTATGTCAATACTTCTGCTGCTCGTGGGAGAATTGAATGTCAGTCTTATGAGAATATTTCTGTATGGAATGGAATTAGATTGAAACTCATTATCTCATGAGCACAAATCTCTCTCCTCTGATTCTTTCTAATGGCTGACAGTTACATTTCACAGTGAGCCTGCCAGATACACTATCTCACTTCTAATACAGTCTGTCTCTCAGCCGGTTCTCCCATCAGTGACTTCTCCTACCTGCCCTGAAGAGATTACTAATGACAGCAGCAAAAAAAACACACAACCTCTCTCTTTCCTCCAAACGTCCTTGCTGTGCATATGCTCAATTAGAGAGTATATTTTTAATGGCATGCCAGGGATTTGCATCGCATGTGCATTTGTATCTTGACGGCCTCGTCAACGGCATCCACCTGAATCCGGGCTTCTCAATAGATTCGCTTTTTTATATTCATTAGGGAAGCCGGTGGACGACAGGTGAATTTAAATGGACAGTTTCGGTGTAGGAGTCTCTGATACGACATGATGAAAAGTCTGATTAAACATCTCATATCTGCAAGTCATGTCTGACTGAGCGCGTTTGGGTCAAGAGGGCGCGGTTTAATAATTTAACTCGTTTTAATATCTCGTCTGAGAGAAGCGTGGCTTGCGGTTTTTCAGCCCCACATATTCGCTCTGTCTGCTGAACTCGGTGACAAATGATAAATAGTCATTTATCCTAAAGTCGCTCTGGTTTGTTCTACACTTTCTGCGGCATAAAAATGCAGTGTTCATGAACTCGAGACCTCTGTCAAGCGGCATTATGAATGGCATAAAGCAGTTCTGAGAAGCGCGTGACGTGTGAGACAAGAATCCTGTAACTGTGCGAGAATGCGGTGCAGTGTGCAGGTGTTGTCGGCAGTAAGTGAGTTAACCGGATATGCGTGGGCACCGAGGAGCTGAAGGTGAGCTGAAAAGCATGATGTTCTTTTTTATGAGCTCCAGGCATCTGGCACCTGCTCTGATCTCTCAATGGAGGGATAGATGCCCTGTGGGCCTCACACACACTTCCACACACTCATTCGACCACATTGCACATCTCACTGACAAGTGGTGTCTGAGAACGGATGAGAGGGACTTGATGTAAAGGGAGAGGAAGATGGAAGAGGCTTGGGGGGGAATGGGGACTTGAGGAGTAGTGATATGCCAAGGGCAAGTATGTGATGGATGATGGATGGGATGAGTTTTTGGAGTGATTGTCAATGGCCATTTTAGCCAGTACTGGCCGCAGATAATCCTCAGCACCACGGACAGCGACTGCTTCCGTTCAGCACCGCTGCTGAGTGGACAGCTCCCGCGTATACATGCGGGGAACGGCTACTGTAGACCATCGGCTCTAATTGGTTGCGGCGCAATCGAGAGGAGATAGCAAGTGTGAGCACATGCTGTACGTTAATAAGCATTGCACTTTGTCCTTTGCTGGTGTCCCCACAGGCAATGAATAAGAATGTGGTTGCACAGAAGAAATAGAGCGCAATGAATCCTACACAATCGGGTCAATGACAAATAGTGGCCATGATAAAGAAAATATCATAGAAATGTGCTCTTTGTATTCATTTTGGTTTTGTATGGTTTTGAAAAACATTTTCAAGAAAGGTAAAAATCTCATGTTGTCTAACAATCAGATAAAAGTAATAATGTTTAATGTTTTTCACTGTGTTCATGATAATTAAAATATGTTTTAATGTAATGTAAAAAAAATATTTTATACTCAGCATGACATTTACAACAAAACAAAATTATTTACAAGACTTATTGACCTTGCCTCAGGGTCTGCAAAGGTACTCTCTCATTTCCTGTTTTATGTTTTTTCTGCATTTTTCTGTTGGACTTTGACTTGTTTTTCAGTGAATTAATAAGAAAACTACTACTCAATTTTTGATTTACTTTTTAAAAAAAATATAATATCAGAAAAAAAATTATCTTTAAAGTAACTAATACTTTTAATTTGCAAGAATTCATGAAATTATTCAAAAGTAAATTTATGACTTTATTTTTTTTTATGACTTTTTTATGACTTTTTTTTTTAGACTTTATGATGTTATAATATTTCACATTTTCAAATAAAGGCTGTTCTTTCTAGTCACCAAAGAATCCTGAATAAAAATGGTTTACACAAAAATATTAAGCTACATTTATTAGTTGCAAACTGTTTTCAACCATGATTATAATAAGAAATGTTGAGAATTAGAAATTGGAGCATTAAAATGATTTCTAAAGGATCATGTGGCGCTAAAGACGAGTTTTGGCTGTTGAAATTTCTGCTTTGCCATCACAGGAATAAGTTACTTTTAAAAATATATTAAGATAGAAAATAATTATTTTAATTTGTAATATTATTTCACAATATCACTGCATCAAATAAATAAGACTAAATAATCCTACCCCAAACATTTGTTCTGTAGTGTACATACATAAAATTGAATTCATCAAATCAGCGTGTTGAAGGTGCAAATTGCAGTTTCAGTGCAGCTTCAAAGGGCTCTACACGATCCCAGCTGAGGAATAACGGTCTTATGTAGAGAAAAAATCTAATTATATATACTTTTTAACCACAAATGCGTATCTTGCACTAGTTTGACTTGGAAAGGCCGCGCGTGATGTAGGTGGAAGTACCGACCCAGTGTTTACAAAGCAAACTTGCAAGGAAAGTCAAACGCACTTTACGAAAAAGGTAAAACAACGATGTTGGATGAGAAATTGGAAGATGGACTTTTTCACCCAACTCTAACTTTCTGAACCGAAGTACACAGATAAAGAACTAACCGCTTTTTGCTAGATAAGACCATTATTCCTTGGCTGGGATCATGCAGAGCCTGCATTGAAACTGCAATTTGGACTTTTAACCCGTTGTTCCCCATTGAAGTCCACTATATGGAGGATAATCTTAAAATGTTGTCCTCAAAAAACTTAATTTGTTTTTGACTGAAGAAAGAAAGACATAAACATTTTGAATGACCTGAGGTTTCACAAAAGGTTCCAAATCATTGACACAATCACAGGGTGTAAAGCAGAAGTATCAAACATCTGCTTTACCTCTTGTCCAATCATGCCTTAGAGTCAAAAGCTCTCATCCTGTCCTGCTACAAAAAGAGTTTTCCAGCTCATATCACTTCACACCACATTGCTTCATCCTTGCGATCGAGTCTCTCAATTGCTGTCATTTTTGACTCAGATAATGTGCTTTAATGGACGGTCCACAATGGATGCCCTTTTTTTAAAGCATTTGAATGCGCACTTATTTGGGAATTAATGGACCTAGGTGCTCCATTTCCAGCTGAAAGACAGAAGCTGGCAGATGGAATAGAATATGACTGTAGAGGTTCAGTCCAGAATGCTGATGAACATCTCCAGAGAGAGCATCTGCTCCAGCTTCTGGCCTTCGCTTCACACTAATGAACCTTAAATCAGATGCCCCATCAGGCATATTCTCGTGGAATATCACCTTTCGTAGAAGGCATACTGTATGTTTATGAATAATTCTCTGTATAATGTTATTCAGCTGCAGACTAACAGTGAGTAGATAAGGAGTTTTCTCATGTCGCATTGAGGAGAGCTTTGAGAGCGATGTTTGGTTTGCCATGTGGTGTCCTTTGAAGTTGACTCGCAGCTTTGGCCTCTCGTTTGGACTCAGATCTAAATGGGTTTTGAGAGGCCTGTGAAAGTGAAAGTCACAAAGTGATTTGACCGTGTAAGAGGTCTAAGTGACATTTTAAGATCACATGGAGTGGACAGGGACACTCTGACACTCTGTTTGGCATAGATGTTTCGATGAAGTCATAAGATTGGAAGTGATGCTTTCCCTGAGATTGAAATGCAGTCTCTTGAGTCTTTGTTATTCACGCTAAGGGATTTTTTTTAAACCTCTGCATGAAAGTGCATTTAAGATGTTCAATAATATTAGAATGCACTCAGGAAAATGATTGTGTGCTGAAGTAAAAACAGCAGACAAGATTTGGTACTTTCTACAGTGAATATGTTTGTTCAAGGGTGAACTTGAAAGTATTAAACTTACTCTACATTTGTACTCAATTCAGGTCTGTAGAAAAGAAAGCTCTAACTTTTTTATATTTTATTTGCATTGTTATTGTTGATGTTTTGTCTAGTTTAGTGGTTTGTTTTGTGAAGCATTGAGCTCATCTGCTCAAAATGATTCATTCATGCTGAAAGTGAAGATCTGTGTGTGTGTGTGTGGGTGGGTGAGTGTTTTATTTCTTAAACCTACTTAAGCGTTCAAAACTTTGGGGTTGGTAAGAATTTTTAATGTTGTTTTGAAGAAGGCTCTTATGCATTTATTTAATTAAAAAAAACTAACTGTTTTCTGCTATGCAGTAGAGATCAAAATAGAGAACAATCTATAAATAGTTGATTTTTTTCTGAAATATTGTTCATCTTCAGGGCTTTAAATTAGTCATAGTTGTTTGACTAAAATGCCATTTAGTTTTAGTCATATTTTAGTCATCTGAATTGTTTTTAGTTTTAGTCTAGTTTTAGTTGACTTAATATTATAAGATTTTGGTCAACTAAATCTACAGTAAATTGAATGGGTTTAGTTACAGTACAATGCATTTATTAAGCATTTCTCTAAAATGTCCAAACCCATTATATAGGTTCGGATTAAGATTTTATCATGATAAATACATGATTTAACTGCAGTGATACACAACATGCCCTAATATTAAAATTTAATAAAACCACTTCTCATAAAGAACATGGTCTTCTTTTCAATGAAATACCAATGGTTATATATGCTAATTATGCATTCTTTATAGTAACTTGTTTACCATATTCTTCATTCTTTCAAACAGACATGTTTATTTCTATAAATGAATTTAGATGAATCTTTAGGCCTATGTAAGTGATTCAGTCAAGAGCAGTAAGTGGTTTTCTGTCTTTCTTTTGTTGCTTGATTAACATCAATGACTCAGACAATAGCAAGTAAATGTGGCTGCTATCCCTTTAAAACCGAATGCGGGAACGCAATGGATGCAATGTACTGATATACTTTCTTCCTACTGTTTACGTTCATTTAAGACTTAATCGGCTGTGTTTACGTGAATACTCATCAAAACGGACAATTCAAGATCATTTTGTGTGTATTTCTCATTAGTTCATGCAACGCGAAAGAATGTGAGACGTGCTCGCTTCTAACCTCCTACTGTGCAACAGATTTTTCTGAATGAATCTCTTTCCAAATCATCCCTTCCTAACAATAAATATGACAAAAATCTACTGCCATTTTCATCAACGAATAAAAACGAGACAAAAATGGCAGTAGATTATTGTCATTCAAAAAATAAATTTAGTTCGTTATCGTTTCGTTTTCGTCTGTGAAAAAAATGTCCTATGACGAAAATTATTTGTCAACGAAATTAACACTGGCTTTAGGCATACCACTGTTATACTAACATGTTTGACATGTTAACCAAGGCATTTCAACAAAAACCTTTGTTTTGTGGAAAACAGCGTGATCAGAATTAGAGAACAATAACCACTGAAGCATGAAAGAAGATTACAACTAAAATTTTGGAGGGTTACAGCTGTCAAAAATTTGTAGGAAATTTAGAAGCTCTTGCTTTGAATGATTTCAGCACATCTGTGGCCACAGGACATCACTAATTTCTCAGACTGCGCTGGTGTGATCTCGGTCCAGTCTTATTCCAGTCTCTGCCATAGTTTGATAACTTTGTCGGAAAGAATTTTTTTCAGAGATTTCCAGTAGAGCTTAAATCAGCCGACCATTGTATTATTTCAGTGTTCTTAGCTTTGAGTCTTTCCGCTGATGAGAGGTTTAGAGAGTGCACTTTCAGTCCGACTTTTAAACATCGCAAGACAGATTCTTAACCTGTTCAGCACTGAATTGGCAAGCAACTTCAGCTGCAGTGTTGAACTGATTACCCATTGAGAGTCTCTGCATTATACTGTCCTCTCATGCATTTGTCTTATGTGGATGACCCACCTTTTTGAGGGACTTGAATGAATTAGTGATAAACCTGCAATATTCGAGATATCACAGATTTAATGACCATCTTAATTTGAATGTATCTTGTACAATAGGGTTGTGCGGATGGACGATAGTATCGTGTATCGACGATAGTGAGAGATATCGCCTGTAGCGGATGCCTTTGACGATAGCAAGACGATTATTATTATCCAACAAAAGACTGTTCACTTATATTTAGCTAAGCAGCGCGGAGAACCGCTTCTAGGATATTTCAGAAACTTGCTGCGGGGCGTCGGAGCCGTAACGTGCCGCAGACGTGTACAGTGAAAATATGGGGTAAGAAATTTTATTCGTCATATAGTGTAGATGGCTTTACTGACTATAACGCGAGTGTTTTTTAAAGCGCATAAACTCCCTAGACTAGGCTAGTGATGTTCTTTATAAATATATATATAAATATAAATATAAGCATTAGCCTATATTATCCAGCACTGCACAGTCATTAGGATTACAGAGGTGGTAAAATGTGGTTTAGGCTGAAACAAACAAATACGATCAGAATCCGTCTGTATACAGTAAACATAAACATTCACCTCAGTAACATCTGTATGCGCGTTAAGTAGAAATATGATGAGATAAAATGGCTCTAAACATAGGCATGTGAAATAACGACGCTGCAGCTTCTTATTCGCAGCTTCTTTTTGACGCTTTAAAAACGCGACGCTTCCCGCGGTTCTTAGCTCCTTATTCATGTGCATCGCTTTTCCACATTCTATATAAACTGAACTACAGCATGGACAGACATAGCCTGATAACATTGTCAGTAACATTGTCGCAATATGACGGGTAAAGAAAGATAAATTGATTTACATTGGGTGTGCCTCACACGTCCTGAAAAGTGAAGCTGTGGGCTCTTTGATCGCCCCCTGGTGGCTGGCTGCAGTATAGGTCATTAACCCCGCCCTCTCCATGCAATTAAAAGGGACTGGAGACAACCTAAATAATTAAATAACACTTTGAATATTTTTTTTCCAGAGATGGTTTTCAGTGTTTGAGGTAGTTCTTATAATGCTGATTTATGTTCAAGTGTTCGTTTTTCTAATAAGTTTGCTTTTAGGTAGTTATTAGATTCTATAAAAACGGGGTGTGCTGTCATGATTGTGATCTTGCGATTTGGGTCTGCGGGAATTTGGGCGGGACTTTTATACTACGGCTCCACCTCACGACCCTACTGCACAGACTCTGGCTCCAAACGAAACTCTAGTGCGCAGACTCCAAATGACGTAATTTCCCCCAGTATGGCAGCCACCATATTAAGATGCTTTGGCTTCACTTTTCCATAGTGGAATGAATGGGAGACGCGTCGTCCATCTTTTTTTACAGTCTATGATTTACATTCATGCACGCACATTTAGCCTACCACTATTTCTAGCGGATAGCAGAGAATGAAACCGAAAGTAAACTGGAACCACTCAGGCAGAACTATCGTCAGCGCTTTGTATACGCAACATGCCCATTAACGAGACTACCCTTACAAAACGAATAAGGAATTTAGCACATGGATGATATGAAAACTGAGCATATCGCCCAACACTATTGTACAACATGTCAGGTAAAATATATGATAAAACAGAATGTGTGCAAAAACCTTTTTACGTGTGATTTTATTCTGTTTCTGTCTGAGGTACTTGCGTTGCTTAGAACTCACTGGTGAGTGTTGTATCAACAGCTTTACCTTTTCAACACTGCATAAGCTCTTGGATACCTGATTAATTCAGATACATCTCTTTCTGTGGCAGCGGCACAACGACATTCTAAGTGAAAATGTCAAGGTCACTGACTGTGCTGCAGAATAAAGCTTCAGTCTGTTTTTTTCACTAGACTTATTGAAATGGCTGAGTTCTTTGCTTGGTGTCTGAGGCTTTCATTCCTGACACAAAGCACTGCTAGAGCAGACGGAGACACTTATTTCTCACATCGGAGAGGTTCTCTAATAACACAAGCGTGTAATGGCTGAAACCGTCTTGGTATTTGTTCATGTTCAAGGTTCACTTTGCTGGACATGGCACAAATTACATCAGGGTGTTTGCATCTCATCACTGATCGAACTTGAACGATCTCTGGTTTTCCTAGTCTAAAACAGATGTATTGGTGTGATTGTGTCTTGTGGAATGAGGGGCGAAGGACATTGCATGTATCAGCAGGGAAAGAGCAGAGGCACGCGGTGATGGACAGATCTCGCACTGGGCCTGTCAGTGGAACATGCCTGCAGGGACACGCTGATGTAGAATAGCTCCAGTCTCTTTTAACACACACCAATTTGCCAAACTCCATTTTGGGGGAAGAATTGTCATTCTGCTAACACGAACTATAGAGTGAAGATTAGACTGGAGAAGATGACTATTGCTTCTGGAACGTCAATGAAAAGTCGCCTGATGGCTTCCTGAGACATACTTTGGCTGCAAAAGTATGAAAAAGTTTGAAATAATAGGGATTATTTTTAAGTGTTTTTGAAAGAAGTCTCTTATACTCACCAAGGCTGCATTTCTTTGAACAAAACTACAATAAAAACAGTAATATTGTGACATTATTAAATTATTTTTTTTTCAGTTTTAATTAGTGCTGTCAAAATTAGTGTGTTAATGCAGGCGAGTTAATTTTTCAAAATTTTTTTCATTAAAAATATTTAGTGCATTCAGCAGCAGCAGCTCTTAAAGTAATAGCAGCCAAATAAGCTAATAACCCAGCTATTAATCAAAGAACAAAAAAAGAGGAAATAAAAAACTTTTATAGATTTAAGGATTCATCTATATATAATTTTGTATTTAATGTTTGATAACTTATAATATAATAATAATAATGATAATAATTTAATTTTTGTATATTTCCTACTTGCTGAAGAGTTCAGGTAAATAATGGATTTATAAGTTCACTTAAATTAGAAGTTGTTATATTTTAAAGTCTAATAAATGTTCATATTGATAGCTCTCAATTATACTGTAATGTTGAATGGCTATTGATCAGAAGTGATGATAAAGTCATTTATACATTCAGACATGTTTTTTCTAAATAACTGTAGCAGATTACAGTTACATTTATTTCGTAATTAAATTATGTAACTCTACAACACTGGGTATCAGTGATATTTGCCTTCAATCATAAAAAAAAATAATAAATTAAACAAAAAATATACTGTCTCTAAGTTGTTTCTACATTAATTTAAAGATTGAATGTGAAATTATTGCAATATAAAAGTATATTTAAAAACGTAATTGTTAGGTGGGATTAAGCACGATTAATCATGATTAATTTCAGAAAAAATGTGATTAATAATTTTTTATCAACTGACAGCACTAGTTTTAATATATTTTAAATGTCATTTATTTCTGTGATGACAAATCTGAAATTTCAGCAGACTTTTATTATATGACCCTTCAGAAGTCATTCTAATATGTTGATTGGGTGCTTAATTATTATTGGTGCTCAGTTATTAATAATGGTTCTTATTATTTCCATCAATGTTAAAAACCATTATACATTTTTTTAAGCATTCTTTGATTTAATATGAAGTTTATTGAACAGCATTTATTAGAATTTTTTTAACATTACAAATAAATGTCTTTACTGTCTTTTTTAATGGATCCTAGCTGAATTAAAGTATTAACCTTTTTTATTTACCCCAAACTTTTGAATGGTTGTGTTTCCCTGCAAATATTAAGCAGTAAAACCTTTTTTTTATCTTTGAAATCATCAGAATGATTTTTGAAGGGTAATTCTTCTTCTTCTTCTTCTTCTTATTATTATTATTATTATTATTATTATTATTATTATTAATGGCTGATGAAAATTTAACTTTGCCATCACAGAAATAAATGACATTTAAAATATATTAAAACTGTGTAAATAATATTTAAAAACTTTTGACCACCAGTGTAAATCTGACCAAACTTCAAGAAAACTTTTTGTCGTCATGTGGCACTTGAATCAGGATCTAATGAGTATTTTCTCCTAGATCTTGTTTTCATAGTCTGAAATGTTTTCGATTTGGAGTGTCTCATGTTTTAACCGAAAAGTGGAGTATTTACAATCCTACAAAAGGGAGACGTGTCTAGTGAGCATTTTTTTCAGCTCGTGTTATGTTTTTCAGCTTACATTCCTTCTTCCCTTATGTGAGTTACACAAAATTGGTGGATATGAGCCCTGAAATTGCATTCTCTGCCTGTGATGAAAGGAGATTGCTTGCCTAGCATGCCAGTTGAGGAAAACCAGCATGCACGACAAACGCAGTTGCCAGGGGAACATTTTTCATCCTCAACTAGGGGTGCGTGAGTCAGGTTTATTACTTTTGGGAAACAGGGTCCCGCCTTTATCTTCCTGAAAAGACTCATAATTATTGGCCTGTAAATTTACGGCGCATTGCTGCAGAAGGCAGAGCGCCGAGAGGCTGCCGTTCCCCTGCCCCGTAATGCCCCGATGATAGATACGTGCCATCATCATTCAGTTGATAAGTCTGCAATTTTTCAGAGGAACTGTACAGCAGAGGTCTTTTGAGAGACGTTTCTCTCTTTTGTTCTTGGTGTGCGAGTGTGTGAGTGTGTATTTGAGTAATGAGTGAGAGCAATTCAGCCTTCAAGTTCAAAGTGAGAGCTTTGTTACTTACTGGAGGTACTCTGAAAGGTCCATTAAACCCCCATGGATCTGATTCATTTAGTTTGTTCAGAAAATTATTTGCAAATGGCTCCTAAAAAACAAAATCTCTCTGTTTTAGACCAAACTCTTAGACTCATGTTTATTGTGTTTTATATCTATTTGAGGCCAATTTACTAAACCCCTTTCCCATTACAACCTATTAAACTCTGTTATTTGGCTTTATGTGCAACCCTGCTTGCAATAGTTAACTACTCTACTAATGACTAATCATTAAATCTGCTGCTACATTTTGCTATGTATACATGTCCTATGTTAAAATGGGTGTAAATATTCTAAATTTGACTTCACTTTTACCATGCAACATTTAAAGGTTATTTTTATGTGTTTTAAAATTTTTTAATATTTTATTTTAATGATTTTAATATATATTGTCATATATAAGATGTTCTTAGACTGATGCGTTGTGGGTTTTGGGAGAACTACTTAAAAACATTTTTGTTGATATTTAAATCATGTTCTTTTGTAATTGATCATGTCAAGTAACCTTTATTTATATGTGACCCTGAACCACAAAACCAGTCATAAGGGTCTATTTTTTAAACTTGAAATACATCATCTGAAAGCTGAATAAATAGCTTTCCACTGATGTATGGTTTGTTAGGATAGGGCAATATCTGGCTGAGATACAATTTGAAAATCTGGAGTCTTTTAAAAAAGAAGAAAAAAAAAAAGAGCTTTATGATTTTTGGCAGAAAAGGCATATGCTTTTTACTCATACAGTGTTTTATTGGCTATTGCTACAAATATACCCATGCTACTTATGATTAGTTTTGTGCTCGAGAATCACATAGTGCTTTACAGTACCTAATACAGACAGTTTCAAAGCAACCCAATAATAAACAGGAAAATAGCAGAATCAATGATGCATACTTCATTAAATATGAGACAAATTCAAATTCATAGTGTCATTATTGAATCAATAACTGAAAAGTAAAAAAAAAAAAAAAAAAATTAAATGTAATTTTATAACTTTGTAAACTTAACTTTATAATTAATAATGTTATTTTTTTTTGCATACAAAAAATATTCTTATAGCTTCATAAATTTAAGACTGAACCACTGATGTCACATGGACTATTTTATCTATATCCTTATTACCTTTCTGTGCCTTAAATGTTTCAGTTGCATTGCTGTCTATCGGGGTTCAGAAAACTCTTGTATTTCATCATCATTTAATCTGTGTTTTGAAGATGAACGAAGGTCTTACAGTTTGAAACAACATTAGGGTGAGTAATTAATGACAGAATTTTCATTTTTGGGTGAACTTGCCCTTTAACTCGTGTCCAGTGATTTATGACCAGTTTCACAGGTAAACATGATTTCTTTTAGTGTCTTTGCAGAAATAGCAGGACATAATAGCAGCATCTGTAAAGCTCTGTTCACACAGAGCTGAATTCAGCAAAATATTTGTTGCTTGAGCTGTTAAGTTGCTCCCAGCACTACACCATCATTCCTGCAGATTCCCACTGGTAGCAACTTAACACCTCAAGTAACAAACATTTTTTACTGAACAGTTCCTAAGCTAAACTATGAGCGTCACATTCTTTTTAACACTCTTGCTTGCAAGGTTTCATTAGTGTCTTTTTAGTGTCCTGTTCATTTATAGACACTGAGGGATGAGTGGAAATTACTGTCTGTGGGTAATCAGCAGCTCAGCACATGTGGTACATAGCCACTGTTCAAAAGTTTTAGGTCAGTAAATGTTTTTTTTAAGCAAGGGTGCATTATTTTAAGCAAAACTAACAGTAAAGACATTTATAATGTATAAATATATAAATATACAGTTTCAAATAAATGCTGTTCTTTTGAACGTTCTGGTGCTCCCCTGCCCACCCTTCAGGAACTGTATACATCCAGAGTGAGGAAAAGAGCTTAGAAAATCACTCTGGTTCACTCACATCCAAGCCTTTCACTCTGAACTTTTGCCATCTTGCTGGCGCTACAGAGCCCCAAATACCAGGACAACCAGGCACAAGAACAGTTTTTTCCCCCATGCAATCCACTATGAACAGCTGAATGTTCCCCCCATTGTGCAATAAAAAAAGTGCAATAACCTCATATTTATTTGTTACCATCTCCATCCTAATACATTCCTGCATCTCTTTCTATTCTATTCTATTCTATTCTATTCTATTCTATTCTATTCTATTCTATTCTATAGCACAACTGTACATACCACTTATTTCTTAATTTATTTTTTCATATACTTTTTGTCTATTTATATTTACATATGTGTATTTTTTATTATATTTATCTGTATTGTCTCTGTATACTGGAAGCTAATGTCACAAAAACAAATTCCTTGTAAAGCGCTTTCTGATTCTGATTCTATTCATCAAAGTATTCTGAAAAAATGCATCACCGTTTCCACACCAAAAAGTTTTGAATGGTGTCAAAATTAGCGTGTTAACGCAGGCGATTATTATTATTTTTTTATTTTAACACGTTAAAAATATTTAACGCAATTAATGCATGGGTGGGGTTCTGTTTGGCCACCCCACTCACATTTCACATTTCAAGTTCAGCAGTGGCAGCTTTTAAAGAAACAGCAGCCAAAATATCATAATAACCAACTGCTGTGATTATGTCTGTTAATCAAGCAATAAAATTAAAAGAGGAAATTAATAGCTTCTGTAGTTTTAAGCTTCATCTTAGAATTTAGTTTTAAGCTTTATTGTAGAATTTAGAATTTTATATAATTTAGTGTTTGATAATATTAGGCTACATTTTCTTGCTGAAGGGCACAGGTAGCTAGCCTATATGACATTTTTTATAATTTAGTGTGAAGTTTATGTGAAGATTGTTTCAAGTTCACTTAAGTCTAATAAATGTTAAAGTGATAGCTCTCAATTATACTTTCACGAGTTCGCCCTTACATCTAATCTGATTGAGCAAAATAAAAAAGCATATTTTGGCGTGCTGTCCTGGGGGAAGGCTTCCTGGCCTGGAATATAGACTGAACGCAGAGAACCCCCCCGCCCACCCCCAGTATTGGACGAAAACAGATTAGGAGCGAGGAGTTGGGCTGGAGGAGGGATGCGGAAAAACTGTCAAAGGACAGAGGTAAGTGGTTGCCTATATGTATATGTGTGTGCTAATTAGGATGGTTAGCTAAACGAGTTACACCTGTACCAAATTGGCTGATTATCTGATCGTGCTCCTCCCGAACCTTGTTAATAAAACGTAATGTTGAATGATTATTATTCTTGGTTAAATATTAGGAAAAAAAATCATAGAGACATCAGTTCGAATCAGCGATACTCGTCTTTAGTCATAAAAAAAAGATATTAAAAATATACATTCTCTATGTTGTTTCTACATTAATTTGAAGCATGAATGTTAGATTATTGCAATATAAAATTATAATTAAAAACTTTAATGTCAGGTAGGATTAAATGTGCAATTAATTCATTTTTTTTATCAATTGACACTACGATAATAAATATTTCTTGAGCAGCAGATTTCTGAAGGATCATGCGACACTGACTGGAGTAATGATGAAAATTCAGCTCTGCATCACAGGAATAAATTACATTTTAAAATATATTAAAATTATTTTAACTTGTAATAATATATCACAATGTTACAATATTGTTTCTCTGCAGCCTTGGTGAGCATGAGACTTTCAAAAACATTGCAAGCTCTTACCAACTCTTAAACTATTGAACTGTCCTTTATGTTGAATAATAGACTGAATATTCTTTTAAGTATCTTGCTAAAAGGCACAACGGTGAGCAGGATAGCAATTTCAGTAACTTCACAGTTATTGGGTCATCTACTCTGAAACAAACCTGCAGCCTTTGAAGCAATAGCCTACATCTTAAACATGTTAAATATTAGATTGCCACCCCATTTTCGAATTATTTTTACACTCTGAAACTATCTAAGATGCAGGTACCTCACAGCAAGAGTTGTCAAAGAATATTAACAACAGCGAGATAATGACCTCTCCGAACTGTACTTTGTTTAAGACCATTACAATTACATTAGCATTGAAAAGAAAAATGGGAGCCCTTTATCTTTAATTATCCCTTCAGTTGAGTGGATCATTCCACCGGCCAGATTGTTCAGGACTCGATTAGGATCTCAGCCAAGACATTAGCTGCAAATATGGACCTGCTTCACCCAGCGACCTGGGTACATTATCTGATAACTGCATCCGAGTTCCTTTTTCGACATTGTTTTACAAACCAAGGGCATGTTCTTCATCATTCAGACGTCATTAAATTCACTTCTGTCCAGCTTCTAGTGAACCTGCCTTTCAAAGAGCGAGAGGACGGGCGTTCATTTCATAGTTCAGTGCTCAGTGAGGGGCGATGGCTCTCTGGATGCCTCTGTCTGTCTTCATTCAGTGTTATGTATTCAGAGCAGTCATGTAACATGGTCTAATGTTCTATTCATACTCTTGAAAACAGGATCACGCAGCCTCATCATCTCATAGCTGGCTTTGACACAACCCGTATGACATGCGCTGTTGGTCAGGTGAGTTATACTCTTAAAGAGAGCATCCATGAAGTCCATACGTCGCATAATGAAGGAGAAGGGACCTGAAATGTCATCTGTCTAACTAAATCATTCACGTCACGCGGTACTGGTTGCAAATTTGACGTACAAACTTTGCCCTATATTGGCTACCTGTGATCCCATTAGAAACAATGCAACATTGAATGATAAATGAGGTAATTTCAGACCATGTATGATTTCCAACAAGAAGAGCCAATTTGACAAAGAAGATAGGAGAGCTAATCTGTTCCCTCTACTCAAAATGATTCATTCACTGAAGAACACTTGAAATGTGTAACAATCATCCTGTTTCCACAGAGCTGGCTATACAGTTTTGTGTAATTGACTGAATAGGTTTGGTTTCAGAAATAGGTTTCATGTAGAAGAACAGCTTTTTTGCAATCGTAATGTTTTGAGAGCACATGCATATTAAAATTACAGAAGATCTCAATCTAAAGTTATCATCCTCTATTTGCTCCAACATACTGTATCATATTGGTTTGGTTTTATTGTGACAGAGGAGATGCAAAAGCAGTACCCTGAATGACACTGTTGCAATTCAAATCAAAACAAAGATTTGTAAAGGCAAAATATATATATATATATATATATATATATATATTTTTTTTTTTTTTTTTTTCTATAATTAGAAATGTGCGCATTTGCTTATTGCTGAAATATAAATAATGGAAATGATACTGTACAAATTGTAAAAAGTACTTGCACAAATGTGTACAGTTACACCATTTACTATATAATACTATAGTGCATGCACTAGTGTATTACTAGCTTACAAAATAGCAGAATTATGTTTGGTTTAGCTAATTTAAACAAGTAATTTAGATATGTATGGAAGCCCATTTCCACCACTGAATAAAAAATAAAAAAGGTAATTGCGACTTATCTCACAATTCTGACTTTTTTTCTGAAATGAAATCAGAATTGCGATATAAAAACGTGCATTTTTTATGCAATTGTGTGATGTAAACTCATAATTGTGAGTTATAAAGTCGGAATTGTAAGATTTAAGCCTGCAATTCTGACTTTAGAATTGTGTGATATAAACTCATAATTGAATAAAAATTAAAAGGTAGTTGCGACTTTTTATCCCACAATCCTGACTTTTTTTTGTGAAATCAGAATTGTAATATAAACTCAGAAGTGTGAGATGTAAACTTTCAATTCTGACTTTTTTCTCAGAATTGTGTGATATAAACTCCCAGTTCTGAGAAATTAAATCAGAGTTGCATGATATGAATTCTTAATTGTGACTTATAATGTCAGAATTGTGAGATAAAAACGCGCAATTCTGATTTTTTTCTCAGAATTGTTACATGAACTCCCAGTTCTGAGAAATCAGAATTTGTGTGATATGAAGTCAGAATTGTGTGAAATAAACTTGCAATTCTGAGAAATTTTGAGAAAGAATTACAAGATATAAACTCACATTTCTAAATACACAGTTTTTTTTCCTCTAAGAATTGGACTTTATAACATGCAATTGTAAGTTTTGTCTCACAATTCTGAAAAAAGTAGGAATTGTGAGGAAAGTTTAAGAATTGCGAGATATAAACTCGCAATTGCAAGAAAAAGTTTGGACTTTATTTCTCACAGTTGTTTAGTTTATATCATGTATATCTGAGTTTATATCATGTAATTCTGAGAAAAAATTTTGAACTTTATTACTCAGGATTGCAAGTTTATGTCTCACAATTCTGAGTTGTGAGTTTGTATCATGCAATTCTGAGAAAAAGTCAAAATTAAGATATATAAACTTGCAATTGTGAGAAAAAAGAGATATTTGAGAATTGTGAGATAAAAGGTTGCAATTACCTTTATTTTAAAATGGCAATAAGGTCAATAAATGAAAGCTATAACTATATCAATGTTTTTTTTCGTGACTAAAATGTATATATATAAATATAAAACTTTACCAAAAATCTCTCTGTATTTTCATAAAACAAAAAAGAGACAAAATGTTATTGTGGACTGCTGTACACGCCTCTACTATGTGATTGTTCATGAGTGCGGTTGCCAGATATCAAGAGTTCAAATCCCCAAATTACTCCCCTACATTTTATGCCAGGTGTTTTGCTTATTTTAAGCAATCTTGCAACCATGTGCACGCGCTCGCCAACAATAAACACCGACAAACAAGCTGGAGCTTAGCGATCAAAATGAAAGTGTCACACAACCAGCCTGAGTTCTGTTATGAGATCTTGACTGTATTGTTTGCAATTGTGATCGCTGAATAAATGGAGCATCCATGAAGCACATTTCCCCAAATTTGCAAAATTATCTAAGAAATACCTGTGTTCCAGCAACTGGCTCCACATCTGAGAGGGTTTTTAGTGCCAGTGGGAACATAGTTTCATGCCACTTTCTTTTCTTAAACCAGAGACAGTTGACAGACTTGTGTAGCTAAAAAAAATACATACACATACACTGCATACACTAAAAAAGTTGTCAGAATGCACTTTCTGTACTTGTTTTGCAGTACAATCATTTGGTCTAGATTTTTTTAACTGCTTTAATGGGGGCAAAAGAAAATCATGTTTATTATTTAAAAACAAATGTAAACATATCAAGATATATATTTAATATCATAAAAAATAAAAAATGACAACATCGAGATTGAAAATGATTATATATCGCCCAGCCCTAAATACAAATAATAATCAGTAGGTTCACCAAATGGTTTGTTGCTTAACCATTAGGATATTTTGGATTCAGTGATGGTTAAAATTCAGTATGTATAAAATAGGGTAATATAGTAAAAACGTATCACTTTAAAGTCACAAAATAACCAAAGCAGCAAGAGATTCCATATTGGGATGTACATTTGAGTAAAATTGAATATAAAAATAAGAAAATGTATGGCAGAGACTTGTTTTTATGCATCGATTGTTGATTGGATACAAGCTTGCAGGTGGTGTAGTAGGAGATGTGTTTCTTGATCTGTTATCTAGTTTTAATTTCTCCTTAAACTCGGATAGAGTCTTATCTGTCAGATTGGTGTCAGCATGTTAAGAGCACAAAATCTTCAATCAACCGATCTAGCTACATGTACTTGTGTTCCTCAGGGATCTAATTTGGGGCCACTGTTCTTTGCTTTATATAAAAAAATGATCTTCATTTTGCATGTCCTGGCACTAATATACAAATGTATGCGAATGATATTGTAATCTATTGCAAATTAGCTTTTTCTTCAATTGTTAATGTGTCGGCATGGCTAAAAGAGAATTGCTTGCAACTAAATGTGTCTGAAAACAGTGTGTATGTCAATGTCAGGGGTGAGGCTGCAGATAGTTTCTCAATATTAATTCCTCAGAATACTGATTGATTCTAAACTTACATTTAAAGCTCAGGTTAAAAAGGTTTGTAAGCAGACTCTGTTCAATCTCTATAGTTTTAAGTTTACTAGAGATTTTATGTCATTAGAGGCAGCTAAGGTGTATATGCATTCAATGGTTGCTTCTCATATGACAGTGACTTAGTCTTTATACAGACATACACTAATAGTTCTTGATAACAAACCGGTACACTTTCATCTTCAGTATTAAAAAAATATTCTTTGTTGGGAAAATATGATTAAGTATGCAAATGTATGTCTGATGTATAAGATCATTTACGGTCTAGCTTCTACCCTCTTAGTCAGTTAGTATTAGAACAGTTCCTTAATGTTCTGCAAGAGAGCGGAGATCGTACTATTCCACTTAGATGGGGTAATCTTAGTCAGTCTGCTTTTTCTGTTAAAGTTGCATGAGATTGAAACACTATTCCAGCAACTATGAGTGATCTAGATACATATGAATTTTTTAGAGTTCAGTTAAAAAAAAAACTTTGTCAACTTTCTCAACACTACAATTCTATATCTGCTGGCTGTCTTGTTTGTATTAGTTTCTATTGCTCTTGATTGTGTTATGCTTTTGTTTTTTATTTGTTCTATTTCTCTTAATTGTTTTTTATTAAAAGATTGTTTTATGTTATTGTTAAATTCTTTTAGTATGTGTTTTAATCATATTTCTTTTTGGGTGACTTGTAACATTCTGTCCAGGGACTATGGATGAAAAATAGCCTTTGGCTAATTCTGGTACATGTAGAAATGTTTTATTAATGTGCAATGTCCCTGTTAACTAAACAAATAAAATAAGTAACATTTTAAGTCTTAAAGACTGGAGGAAAAAAATGAAACCTGCATGGATGAATCTTTTACAATAAGATTATTAAGATGCATTTAGAAAAAAAGATTAATTGAAAGTTGAATTTGAAAAGTAATTAAACTGAAAAGATACATTTCTTCTTAAGATGAAAAGGGTGAATTTCCATTTTATGATGAATTGAATTGAAAACGTGTCTAGATAAACACTGGTGAAAAATTACTTTTGTGTCAGAAAAAAATAATTTGGTAGGTTTTACTATGAGTAAATCTGACATTTATAGACTTGCAGTAAATAACAACTTACTCAGTCTACATGCTTGCTCATGTCTGTCATGTTAGCCCTAAGTGTTCTGATGGCTGTTTTGTGGCTTACTGGCATGTCCTGTATCAGATTCATCTGACTCAGACTCGTTTGCATAATTGAGCTTCTGTTTGAATAGATTTCAATATATTAAAATTGATTGGACACAGAAGTGTTATAAACTAGAGCAAAAGTGTTTTATATTCAGCTGCAGGTTTTTCGTGCTGGTCTCTAAGGTGATTATCAATGCCATCCGATATTATTATGAGTTTTGTTTCAGTCGAGATGTGCGGAAAAGATGTGCGAAAGCAGTTTGAGAGAAAAGGTGTGGCAGACAGATAGATGCATAGATAATTGAATGAATCTCTGAGGGCAATTCAGGTGCAAAAACGAAAGCGTACAAATATGCTGAACTGTGATTAAGGATCATCCCCCCTTTCCTAGATCAGTAACTAATTCATCAGCGATGTGTCTTTGATATGAATCAAGTAGACAGGTTTGAAAAATGCCCATGTTAACTGTACTTCGGTTATGACATTAGCCTATGCATAATTTACCCTGAACTTTGGGAAGGGGGGGTTTGGTATTCCAGAGAAGCGTTGTATAACAGACCAGCCGTAATGCATTTAATAGATACTCTTACAGCCGGAGTTTCTTGCTCTCGAGGGGAAGTTTGAGAGAACTGCACCCTGCTGAAGGAATGGAAAGCGGCTGAGTTTGGCTCTCCTTTGGGCTCTCTACATGAAACTGCTTTGCTAATGAAGTCTCGCTGACTACATCCCAGACTATCACGATGCTTGCGTACTGTGGTAATGATGTCTTTGAAATACTAAGCAATTGGAGTTAGGCTGCTATGAATGGATAAAGACAGTTCGTGCTCCATGCCACTGACTCACAGTTGGAGATGAGTGTTTGTAAGCTCTGTGATTTGGCTCAAAAGGGTGAAAATCTTCAGCAGTTGCTGAAATTAAAAATGCATTTCATTTCATGCAAGCCAGCAATACACATTTAGACATTTTATGCTGATACATTCTCATTAACAAAGTTATGATATTCAGTGTTCATTTTCCAGATGCACACGGTAATTAAATGGACAAGGTAATTATTTTGCAGGTGGAGACTGATACAGATTTTTCATGCATAAAAGGCCTTGGGAGGTGAATGAAATGTCCTGATGCAAAGGTGTACATGCATGTGTAATTATATTTATTTAGTGTGTTTAAAATTCAACATATAAGCATGCAACATATCCTGTAGCTCAAACAGTACACTATGCTGCAATGTCAAGGTCATGGGTTTGATTTCCGCGGAATGCGTGAACTGCATATCGTGAATGCAGTGTAAGTCACCTTAGATAAAAGAGTCTTTCAAATCCATAAATGTAATTAAGAGGCTGTCATATCAAAAGAGCATATATGTTCAATGGAGATGCTTTGTTATGCAAACGAGATTTGAAACGCTGCGTCATGAACCTTTAACAGCTTTGTGAATCTTTTGTTTGGAACAGTGGTCAAACAGGCCAAATCATGGGGGGGACATTCCCTGAATTCCCTGTTACATTTCAAATTTGATGTTTTTGTTGTTGTTGTTGTTGTTGTTGTTGAAATAACTATGGCTCCATCCGAAAGGTCTAAAACGCTGCCTTCAGAGGTAGCATTCTAAAGCCCAGTCACACTAGACTTTAAACATGTAAAATTCCCTCGGATGCTGCAACGATTATGGTATGACGTCATGCTCTGCAGCGTCTTTTTACATGACAAATAACAATACATCTAAAATATAAAAACATACAATCAACTGCACTTTCCCGCAGCGCTGCAGTTTTAAATTTGTTCTTTTCATTCAGCTACGAGGTCATGCTGTGACGTATCGATCTGCTGTTGGTCACACGATTTCACGTGATGCGAATTCGCTGGTTAGAATTCAGCAAGCTTGAACTTTGGAACGCAGCAAAAACTTTTGGGGGTCTGACGCATTCGCATGCATATGAATGGAAGTCATTGGAATGAAAAGTGCAGTGTGACCGCACCTTAAGACAGGAAGGCATCAAGGCACATCCGAATCCAAATTCTTCTTTACTTCCTGTCTCCGGAGGTACCTTCTTCTGACTGAATTTTGAAGGCAGCATAGATGTATCCTTTGCTGCCTTTGATATCCCACAAACCTGTGTGTTCCATTCCGTGATAGTTGAGCTAAAAAATAAAGATGGTGTCTGAAAGTTGCATTTGGTGGTCAGTTTTTGTGTAAATGTATATTTCTGACTAACTTTTTGCACTTTTGATGTTATTTCTAGTGAGAAAACAGTATTATAGTAATTAAATATTTGTTCAGTTATCATCAAAACTCATTTTATTTTGATGTAGATCATTAAACCATTATGCTGCCTCAGAAGCCTGTCCGAAATCAGTTTCTTGATGTGCCTTCGTGCAGAAATGCTGCCTGCAAAGTCATTTCCGATGAGGCAGCAAGCCTAGGCTTTTGGACACAGCCTATGTTTCTTATCAGTTTTGAATATTGCGTTTGTATGTTACATCTAATGTTGTTAAATGAATGTTTATTGCATTATTTCAGTTTCATCATATCACATGAAAGTGTTTAGTGTTTGTGTGAATTACACTGTGCACCTTCTATATATGTTGCTATTTAATAGCTGCATGTGATTGGCTTTGATTCATCATGTGACTTTCTCATCACCACCTGCTTTTGGTGATTATCAGTGTGTTACAAAGGTACAAAACAGATTTCAGTACTTCAGTAGGTTGGTATATTAACATTATATAATTTATTGAAACTATAGTATTTAAATGTAAATTTAAGTTAATCCGTAAAACCTAAAAGATTGCTACCATATTTTTTACAGTAAAATTCTAGCAACCACAGCTGCCGTTTTTTTTTTTTTTTACATAAATGTTAAAGTTTTTTTTTACAGTGTATGATTCCTTTACTGTCTTCATAAGATTCCTCAACAGTTGTGTAAAATGACACCCTTTTTCCTTGTCGAAAACAGCTCTGTTCACAATCTCAGTGCATGCTTCTTTAAATTATAATTAGCTCTTCTCACTCAGCCCCTCTCTTCCATTTTTGCGTATTTGGTGGCGCGTTACCATCGAAAACAACACTTATCCACTGCATCCTAAGTGGCTCTCGTGTCGGGAAAAAAGGAAGACTCTAATGTTCACTTTTACATCTAACTACAAAACACCTGCATTAACTGACTGGGGCGGAAATATGCTAAGCAGCATGACATGATATTGCTCAGAAAACCAAAACGGAGAATTTAATGGATTTTTAGCATTGTAGAGTGGTTGTGTCCACACCACGCATTTATATGCAAAATTGATATGCCCCATGTAAAAGTAAATTTTGCATCCAGTGTCTCCTTAAAAAATCAAATTCTCTTGTCCGCCATTGGTTAAACAACCAAAGGTTCCTGCATCCAACCTTATGACACTGGTTGAGCCATTATTGCCCTACCACTGGTTTGTGTATTCAAACAAAGCAATATTTTGATAGCCATAGCATTTACAGACTCCGTATATTAAGCTGGGATACGAGGGATATTTTAAATATTTTAAAATCCACAAAAATGTTGTCAATTGTGTGTCATGATTTAATGCTTCTGAGTTGGTGGTTCAATCTCTCTCCTTAGAACAGACAGTCATGTCTCACTTTGTCTAATAATTGTTTCTGTTTTCTCTCTGTCTGTTTTTTTTTCTATCTCTCTCTTTTTCCCTACTTCCCCTCAAACCCAGCAGTGAATTGAATCTGAAGCTGGCATTTCTCTCCCAGTGGACCTGTCACCGGTGTGACTGCCTGTCCACCATGTTAAAGTCAGCATGAAACGGAAATTGCAGTCGTCTTTTCTTCCCTACATTGATGTATATCCGAGCAAAACGGCTTCTTAAATGTGGAGACATGTAGGGCGGGACTTGATTCGTCCACTGGGAATAGATTGGTTGGATCATTGTCATTTGCTAATTGCTGCAATCTCATGTGAGTGACAGGTTGCTGGAGGATAGGGATTATTGTCCCGCCATCATGTCGGTACATACGTCATCAGAGATGAAATGTTGTGTGAGGGGGAGGGGAAGTTCATGTTTTTGATTAAAGATTCTAAGATTATGAATTGTCAAAAATTGACACGTAAGAGAAGAAATTGTTGAGTAAAGTCATTATTTTTGTTTGCTTCGCACACAAAAAGTGGTTTGTAGCTTCATAACATTACAGTTGAACCACTGATGTCACATGACTATTTTAACAATATCCTTACTACCTTTCTAAGCCTTGAACGTGGTAGTTGATATGCTGTCAGGGTCAGAAAGCTTTCGGATTTCATAAAAAAAAAATCTTTTACTGGGTTTTACGGGTTTAATCAAAGGAGAAGTTCACTTCCAGAACAAAAAGTTACAGATAATTCACCGCCTTGCCATCCAAGATGTTCATGTCTATCTTTCTTTAGTCGATAAAAAATATTTTTGAGGAAAACATTTAAGGATTTTTCTCTATATAGTGGACTTCTATGGTGCCTGTGAGTTTGAACTTCTAAAATGATTTCTAAACGATCCCAACTGAGAAAGAAGGGATCAATTTTTATACTTTTTAACCTCAAATGCTTGTCTTGTCTAGCTCTGCATGTACTCTGTGTATTCTGGTTCAAGACAGTTAGGGTATGTCGGAAAATTTCTCTCATTTTCTCCTCCAACTTCAAAATCAAGCTACATCGCTGTTTTACCATTTTTTGTAAAGGACGTTTGATATTCTTTGCACGTTCACTTTGTAAACACTGGGTCAGTACTGCAGTGATTTTGAAGTTGGAGGAGAAAATGAGATAGGAGTTTTTTGACCTACCCTAACTGTATTGAACCAGATTACCCAGAGTACACACAGAGCTAGACAAGACAAGCATTTGAGGTTAAAACAATCGGCTGAGATTGTTTAGAGCCTTTTGAAGCTGCATTTAAACTGCATTTTGGAAGTTCAAACTTGCAGGCACCATAGAAGTCTACTATATAGAGATAAATCCTGAAACATTTTCCACAAAAAAAAACAACAACAACAACATAATTTCTTTACGACTGAAGAAAGAAGAGTAAATTATCTGTACATTTTTGTTCTCCTTTAATGATCGAATTTTTGGGTGAAATAACCCTTTAAAGGCTTGTGAAGTGAAAAGCATGTTTGTTAGAAACCAATCCATCATTAAGACTGTCAGACTGTGGCTTCGGGGTCCATAATCCATAATAATCCTTCCTCCAGTGAAAAAAAAAAATAAATCAATTCCCTGTTGTCCTCTTACTTCAAAATACACTGACATATGTTGTGTATTTTGAACTGGAGTAATGTTATGAAAAAAAGGGCTAGTATTTTAGCCCAAAAGCAACAAGTGATTTAATGTTAAATATTTCCAAATCTGAAGAGACAAACTCATCTGTACATTTTAGGCAAATATTCATTTTTGGCTGAACTATTCCTTTGATAGAGATTTGAGCCTCACACAAATCAAATAAAATCCTCCAAATGAAAAAATAAGAAGTCAAATGATTTTTTACCATGTTATCACTCTCGAAAAGCTTTTGTAATTGCGGTGACCTGATAACGTGATTTCTCTGATTTCCTACATATTGCCGTGCCTGAAAGTAGGTTGTAAAGAAATTACACCCACCATAGCACCGTTGTGACGGCGATCCCTTTAGAGATGTTTCCGCCGTGTTCAGGAGACACATACTTCAGATGCAAAGATTTTTCAGCAGCGGTATTGTGGAGATGTCAGTATCTGACCCTCATGAGAGGCTGTTACTGTGTTCTGATTAAATCGGATAACCTCTATCAGCTTTATGGTCATGCTACGATGAAGCGCTGGATGAGGTCAGAAGTCAGTGTGTGTTGCTAAAGGAGTACTGCATCTTCATCACGCTCTCAAAGCTATAATTTCAGGCTGTTTCAAAGGCCATCCAGAAAACGATATACTCACTAGCCTCTCAGGAACACAACTGGCTCTTAATGGTGAACTGAATGCACAGTAAACATAAAACGAATCCCATTGCTGGCAACATATATATAACAGTGCAGTATTAAAGTCACCGAAGTGATTCTTTTTGTGGCCCGTATATGTTTGTTATCCTGCAAGCTACAAGCATGCAAATCACATCCAAGTTTACAAAAGACCTTATAGAACATGTGTGTGTCATAACAGACGTGAATAATAGCTTTATTTGAGCATACGCTTGTAAAGACTGAACGTCGTGGGAATATTTGTTCTGCCGCGGCTAGTCGGAGGCCTGCTGTGTTGATTTGTTTTCTCTAGCATCGGCAGCATTAGTGGATTCCCTCTTCTGTCTCGAACCCTCAAGTGGGCACAAATACACATACAGATACAGGATTACCATCCCTCAGCACAAAGACTGCTACTGTAGCCTGCACTCAACAGATAAAGCCAACACAATGCCTCTAATAGGTCCCAGAAAGACACCATATCCAATGTTTCAGACAAATGTATTTGTTTTCATGAAGGATAAGACGTAAATGAGCAGTGTCAGGCTGGGTTACGGTATTGTCGGTTGTGAAAGGTATTGTAAATGTGGGATTGAGTGATAATGCTCATATACAAACCAGCCAATGGTCCTACACATCTGAGATCATTGAGACTCTTTAGATTTAATGACTGGGAATCATCCTTTCACTGTTTCTCTAGTGGGTGCAGTCGTCCCTTGAAGATTTCTGGGGTGTTTTTCTTGAGTTTCCCAAAGTTTGTTTGTTTTTCTTGCTTTTGGAGGAGGGATCTGGCTGTCCTAAGTGTTCTCGCAGCAGTATTCTCTGGAGATTAAGGATTGAACGTCTCAGTGGGATGCCGCTGTGCCGTTTAATTACAAACACCCAATTCTGAAAGCTGTTTCTGCTCATGTGTTTTCTAATGACTCTCCAAATATAATTCTTCTGTCACAATTTTTATGATTCTAAAAATAAGCTTTATTTTCTTCATGCAGTGTGTATTCATTATAATTCGATATACAAAGGCTGCATTTATTTGCTCTAAAATACCAAAACCAGTAATGTTGTAAAATATTACAATTTAAGATAACTGTTTTCTGTTGTAACTAGGGGCTGTCATGATATCAGATTTTTTCACTACATGATTTGATCAATGAATCATACCACTGCAAACAAAATTAACAATTACACTAAACAGAAGAGACTAAAATGCTAAATGCTTTTAGTTTAGCACAGTGTCAAAGACAATTTATGAGAATAACTACTTATTGTTACTCCAAACTTGCATTATAGTGCCGAACAAAGCTTGAAATAAGGGAGCGCAGGGCACAAACACTTTTTGACTTTCTCAGTTTGTGTAAATCCACGTGGGGGTCAGAGTAGAATTTTTTATCCACATTAATTTCACACTTGTCTAGTACAAATATGCTTTGTTTCATGTGTATCATCATTTTTGCAGTGTATATGTTTTTCAGTATTTACCGCAAAAAAGTGGAAGTGAAATGTGACAACGTGCCCCACAGGTGAGTACATTGTAATGTGAGGGCCATGTTGTAACATGACCATATGACAGCTTAAAATGTTATCAGACCTAATGAAAAAAAGACAAACTAAAATATTTTGTCAATAAAAGAAAATGATTAACTTTTTCAAAAAAGGCTTTTTTCTTTTTTTTTTTTTCAGAATCAAAAATAATATAATTTTGACAATGAACACATTGCAACCATGCTTGGGATGACCTTGATCGCAACACACAGATATACAGTATAATTTAAAAAAATGTGTGAAAAGATGAAGAAACATTCACACATTCAGAAAAACACAGATATGTTCTAAAATGCTTTACATTTCTTGAAATCATTTCTGAACATAAAACATCAGTTGTCAGTCTTTATCTATTGTCAGTCAATCTTTCTACATTTTATTCAGCTCTGTTACTCCAATGAGTCTCGCTTATGGACTTTCTGCACAAGGTCGCCCTCCGGTGTCAAGTATGAATGAAACAAATCACACCTGAGAGTTTAACACTCCATAATGGCATTGGCACTAGATTATTATGTCTTCATATCATGGGTGCTATTAATTTTTAAATATCACCAGTACCTGTATATTGCGACACCCCTAACTAACACAATAACGATGTTTCATTATTATACCACAAACCCCTAAGTGACATGATAATGTTATTTCAAATATCACGATTATCGTCAATACCAGTATACCACAAACCCCTAACTGACGTGATAACGTTATTTCATTATATAAATATCACGATTATCATCAATACCAGTATACCGCAACACCCCTAACTGCCGCAATAACGATATTTCATTATATAAATATCACGATTATCCTCAATACCGGTATACCACAAACTGACGTGATAACGTTATTTCATTATATAAATATCACGATTATCGTCAATACCGGTATACCGCAACACCCCTAACTGCTGCTTTAACAATATTTCATTATATAAATATCACGATTATCGTCAATACCGGTATACCACAAACCCCTAACTGACTTGATAACATTATTTCATTATATAAATATCACGATTATTGTCAATACCGGTATACCACAAACTGACGTGGTAACGTTATTTCATTATATAAATATCACGATTATCGTCAATACCGGTATACCGCAACACCCCAACTGCCGCGATAACGATATTTCATTATATAAATATCACGATTATCGTCAATACCGGTATACCGCAACACCCCAACTGCCGCGATAACGATATTTCATTATATAAATATCACGATTATCGTCAATACCGGTATACCGCAACACCCCTAACTGACGTGATAACGTTATTTCATTATATAAATATCACAATTATCGTTAATACCGGTGTACCGCAACACACCTAACAGACATGATAATGATATTTCATTATATAAATATCACGATTATCGTCAATACCGGTATACCACAAACCCCTAACTGACTTGATAAAGTTTTTTCATTATATAAATATCACGATTATCATCAATACCAGTATACCGCAACACCCCGAACTGCCGCAATAACGATATTTCATTATATAAATATCACGATTATGGTCAATACCGGTATACCACAAACTGACGTGATAACGTTATTTCATTATATAAATATCACGATTATCGTCAATACCGGTATACCACAACCCCCTAATAATACATGTAATACATATATATTTTTAAATGTTTTCAGTCTGACATGATCCTTCAGAAATCATTCCAGCCATTTGCTGGTCAAGAAACATTTCTTATTATCTATTTTAAAACAGTTGTGCTGTTTAATATTTTTGTGGACAGTGTGATGCTTTTTCAATGTTTTTTGAAACATACATATTTTTATAGGGCTGGTAATTTAACACGTTAATTAGATTAATTACGGTGAAAAATTATTAACGCATTTAACGCACTTGCCTCGCCCCAGACCTATGTGGGTCATCTGACATTTCATAAAGTTGATTGATGACAAATATGAGGCAGGGCAACAATTCACTGTGTGATAGAGCCTTGAGAACGTAATTACAATGTCCCTAAAATTCAAGATATGGGGCAAAAAATGCCCCTGTTTGAGTTTTTGCCCCATACTTATACAACATATAGTTAAGTAATATCACACGAGTGCAAATGTGATACTGATCTTATACTGATCTAAACAGTTCAGTAAGTAAGAAGTTAATATTGTGTTATTTTAGACACAAAGTTGTCTGTTTTGCTCAGTTTTGCCAACAAAAATATAAAGACAAAGCAGAACTGTTCGGCTCTGAGCAACACGCAGTGGCATTTCATTTCTAAATTATGCTGATGCACGATAAAAATGTCCATATCTAAAAACGGTCATAAAAATATGATTTATTAATATTTTTTTTCACTTTCACCTATGTCGATTTTTTTAACCAGCTGAGTGTTCTATCCATAGATACCAAACATTCATTAATTTTCAGAATTGTAACCCTTTAAATGCTGGTTTGTTTACATAATGCCACAGGGTTTTTTTTATGAAAAAATTAAAAATAGTAGTTAATTTCCATATACTAAATGCTAAGCAGAATTTTTTTCTTTGCATATTAGATTCTTGGGTGTGTCAGTGAATAACAACAACATTAATTTTGAGGCATTTATATTTTTTATGTAGTGTCAGATTTAAAAAAAAAAAACACTTACTACATAATACATACATAATGGACAAAAAAGTCCATGTCAAAAAACTGTCATAGAAATGTTATATATTAATATTTTTTTCCAATTTCACTGACTGTTTTTCTTCATCAGCATCTCTTCTATTCATAATGACCAAACATTCATTAATTTTCAGAATTTTAATGCTTTAAAAGCTGGTTTCTTTCATCCTCATCTTCTAATGCACCTGTGTGCTCACTGTCAGTGGGCAACACAAGCTCCAGAGCTTCCTCTGCTGAGTAATGTCTCTTCATCTTGCAATGAAATGAAATGACCAAGCCCTCAAGCACCACATATTTACAGGTTTGGCTGTGAAAGCACCTGTGTCAACTCAAACTTTGTATAAAATCTACCAGACTAAACAATCAGCATTTTCTTGTGGTGAAAACAAAAACAATGTGTTTAGGGGCTTCTAAACTTCTACATCAAATTCAAGCTCACTTTTTATCTCTGTACAAAAACAATAACAAATGAAAAAGTGCAATCAAGGATTAAGATGTGTGTTTGGGTGAAAAAGAAAAATCCTCAAAGCTCATTAACCTTCTTTGACCTTGTTCATAGTTTTCATATGGCCCTATGACCCTGCCAAGGGTGTGACCCATATACATGGAGTGGGATTTTTGATTTCCAGTACAATATAATTTCTTTCAAACTAATTACACACATTAAATTTTCAGTAAACACATGTCTGACACACTCTGACATCCTTACCAACATACTCACACAATTATAGCTGCATTATTTGTCCACTTGATTCTATAATAGACTGTAGTATGCATAAGCAGAAAACACAAATAAAGCGGAAAAAAATGGCACAATCTAGTAAAAAATTGTACAAATTTAAAATTTGAAGCCTTGCCGATAGAATGAATGCCTATTAGAAAATATTGCATCATTTTATAGTCAAATGGCCCTGGGTTAAAAAATTGCAGTTTTAATGGGTTTCAATGTGGACATTTTTGTCCTTAAGGCCCTGAGTCTGAGTATTTTTTGTATGGAGGGTAAAATTGATTTTTTGAAGGAAATGAGGGTGAAACATTAAACTTCCAATAAAAATACACACCTGAGCCAAAATCTATGCAGTTGGCGTTAACACAGGTACACTTATAATAAAAAACAAAACTGAAATGGACAAAAATGTCCATAAGGTCGCACAAGGGTTAAAAGCATAAGCAGCCGTCTGCTCTCCATAGCTCTTGCAGTACTTTGATGTCACACACCGACTGGTCTGATGGTGGTGATGGTGAAATTTACCACCACCTACCGGCAGTTTTAGTTTATTATTTAAATAATTTTATATTTCCATAGTAATATTAATAAAATTAATGAAATAAATGATTAAAGGTATAGTTCACCCACCCAAGAATGACAATTGTGTCATCATTTACTCAGCCTCATGGTCCAAAAGAGCATATGTAATAAATGTATCAAACAAAATATTTACTTTTTGTAATGTCTGTTTGATGCGTTACACAACAATAACTTTAAATGATCTTTTGGGAGTAATTTCTTAGCCGAATTTGATGTGCGATTAATTTGCGATTAATTAATCGCCACATCATATAATTAATTAAATTAAAAAAATAAATAAATAATCGCTTACCAGCCCAAATTTTTTAACACAAACATTTAAGTGTCATTATTGATCAATTTGATAAATCCTTTTTGAATGAAATTCTTAATTTCTTTGAAAAAAAAAAAAAATCTTACTGACTAACTTTTGGGCGGTAGTTTTTATTTATTGCATGAAGCAAATGAACCTTATTTTTAGGATCATTATGATTTCTGAGTTTCCCTCCGAATTCCCATTACCATAATGCAAAAACTTTCATTCCCTGTATTATATTCTCATTCTGTCATGTGAAAATAACAATGAAGTATCATTTAAATTATAAAATGTAAATAAGTATAATTGCGTGTCTATTTTTCTGAAAGCATTATGGTAATAAAAGAGAAAACAAGATGTATTGTCGCTACGAAAAAAAATCCCAATGACCTTTAAATAGGCTTCATTAAATCAAATGTTTGTTTTTTGTGTGTGTGAGATTCACCCATCTCCACACAATATCACTAATGAACACTACTGATATTTTACTGATATATCTTCAGATGTGTATGTGCATGTTTATGTATTATTGAAGAAAAGAGGTCGGTCTGGCTGACCCAGATAAATGACAACCAGCTCACATTCTCGCCTCCAAAAGAATCCCAGCCTATATCACTTGTTTTTTCTTTAGACCACTTCAAGGAGCAAACAGCAGGCTAGACAAGACTTCTTGGGGATCAACACTGATAAAATCAGCATGAAGCAATGTCTTTCCTATATCTTGAGGGATTTTCAGAGACAGCTTGTTATCCAAATGATGCATGTACATGCTGTCGATGCACGTGTTTCTAAACGCCGATCAGATTGTCGCGTGCTTGTTCTGTCTGCCCTCTAGAGGTTCAGCATAAAGTGGTCTTGGGTTCTGATTACACCCAATCTCTCATATTTACACAGTCTGGGGGGATTGAATTGTCTCAAGCACATTAATAATGCATATTGATTAATCGGTCTGTTAGTATGCTCTTGAAAACTCTGGTGTTTCTAGACGAAACCTTTAGTTGCTTTGGGAGCGAGCACCAGGACGTCTCTTTCCTGCACCCCTCAGTCTTTAACCTTGTCTTCACACAGTCTCCGATGTTTGTCCTCTGCGGAAGCCATTGTTAATAGTGAAAGTAATTTTCCTGACAGTGCAAAGAGTTATGGGATGACAGCAAGTGTCCATCAAAGCTGTCCTAACTCATGGCCCCCTGATAGATGCATGACATGATGGAGCAGACGTTGGGCAACACATCAGAGTGAAGTGAGACAACTCAGTGACACTCAATAACCATCAGCCATGATTCAAAGCACTCGCCACGTATGGCGTCCCTCAATCTGATGTTTGATCTAACATCTGTTTCACCGCACACTGTACAATTACTTGTTTGAAGCATATCATATGGTTCGGTACATCCCATCAATGGAGAAATCTTTGCTTAAACCTGGTCAGCTACTTAGACTGTGCACTAAATACAGTTGTGCTCAAAAGTTTACATACCCCTTGCAGAATCTGCAAAATGTGAATTCTTTTAGCAAAATAAGAGGGATCATACAAAATGCATGTTATTTTTTATTTAGTACTGACCTAAATAAGATTTTTTACGTAAAATACATTTACATATAGTCCACAAGAGAAAACAATAGTTGAATTTATAAAAAAATTATTAAAAAATTACCCTGATTCTTAATACTGTGTTGTTACCTGAATGGCCCACAGCTGTGTTTTTTTGTTTAGTGATAGTTGTTCATGTCCCTTGTTTGTCCTGAAGTTAAACTGTCTGCTGTTCATCAGAAAAATCCTTCAGTTCCCACAAATTCTTTGATTTTCCAGCATTTTTGTCTATTTGAACCCTTTCCAACAATGACTGTGTGATTTGGAGTTCCATCTTTTCACACTGAGGACAACTGAGGGAGACATATGCAACTATTACACAAGGTTCAAAATGTTTCCAAGAAGGCAAAATTAGTTAAATTTACCATGATTTCAAATTTCAAAAGTTTTCACCCCCGACTCTTAATGCATGTTTTTTCCTTCTGGAGCATCAGTGAGTGTTTGAACCTTCTGTAATAGTTGCATATGAGTCTCTTAGTTGTCCTCAGTGTGAAAATATGGATCTCAAAATCATACAATCATTGTTGTAAAGGGTTCAAATACACAAAAATGCTGGAAAACCAAAGAATGTGTGGGAGCTGAAGGATTTTTCTGATGACAGCAGACAGTTTAACTGTTCAGGACAAACAAGGGACTCATGAACAACTATACAAAAAAAACACAGCTGTAGGTCATTCAGGTTAAAACAGTATTAAGAATCAAGGGTATGTAAACTTTTGAACAGGGTCATTTTTATAAATTCAGCTATTGTTTTCTCTTGTGGACTATATGTAAATGTCTTTTATGTAAAATATCTTATTCAGGTCAGTACTAAATAAAAAAATAACATGCAATTTGTATGATCCCTCTTATTTTGCTAAAATAATTAACATTTTGCACAACTGTATATAAATAGTAGATGAAATGGACAAGCATAAAAAATAATATTAATAATAAAACAACATTGTAAGGTAAGTGGGATTTAAAAAAATGTCAGAAAACATGAATCATCCTGCATGAATCATCCTTACTGTGAGAATTGTTAACCTCGCTATAGAGTCATGATTTTAACATGGCCTCTGTAGCTTTTAGAATGGCCTGAAATAAATGAAACTGAGATTACAGTGGAACTGCCACCCTGTGGACAGAAATCAATCTGTGTGTGTGTGTGTGTGTGTGTGTGTGTGTGTGTGTGTGTGTGTGTGTGTGTGTGTGTGTGTGTGTGTGTGTGTGTGTGTGGTGTCTAAAGCAGATTTACGAACATCAATCTGGGCTTACTTTAATTATGCTCAATCTGTTCAGTAAAGGATTTAGCAGGACTTTTGTGGACAGCTGCCAATATTTTCCAGTTTTACTTCCTTCTTTTTTTTTTGGCTGGTGATGAGTCTTGCATTCTGTTTAGGTAGTTGTATATTTGAACCACAAATTAATAATCTAAAAGGCTACTAAAAATCTAAAATTTAAAGATGTAATTATTTATGTTATTTATGTACAGGTATTTAGATTTGTTTTCTAGCAATTAAAAACCACATTAGGTCTTTTAATAACGCTATTGTATAAAGATTTTTGACTACATCATAGTCACAACATAGATCATATGCAAAAGTCCGGTCCTTGTTTCAAAAACAAGCTCAATTCTGCCCTCTGTTGGTCCAGTTCTTCAATCTGCAGTGATGTTTGAGACAAAATTATTGTAATTAATCTTTAAAAAGAGAAATATTAATACATAAATGCAATTAAATTATTTTTCATTTAGAAGAGGTTCATTATACAGCTAAGGGAAAATAGAACAGAATTTTTGAGTTTCATATAGAGCAGTGATTTTTACTGTTTTTTGACTCTAAGTACCTTCTTTAATTGAATGCTACTGTTAAATGATCTGTACCTGAAAAAAAAATATATAGATTATTACATTTGTATTTTTCCATGTTTTTGTAATTTGCTGTTTTGTTCTTATGTTTCAACTAACTATATTGAGACATGTGAAATAAAATCAATCTAGACTTCATACACCAGAAAAACAAGGAAAGAACTGGTTTGTAACAACTTTGCAAATTTATTAGAAATAAAACTCTTAAATTATTGCATTTCACAAATATTCTCTTGAAATTAGCTGAAATTAGAAATGAGCTCAGGAGCATTCATATTTTTGGTTTAGTTTGGTTTACTGAATGAGAATTGTTGCCACTGTTGTGGTGAAACAAGCTTATTTTAAGACCTATATGATGTGTTTTATTGGTCCGAGTATGTTTTGGAGGTGAGATCAACTGTTTGGCCAAGAAACATGTTTGGTAATGCAGTCTGTATAAACAGTTTTAAAAATGTTTCAGTACTGAACAATGCTTGTTAGCAGTTGAAAAAAAAACTGTAATAAAAGGCCTAACAGCTAAAAATGCATATCAGAGCAAAAACCAAGCCCTGAGGATTAAAAAAAACTGCATGTAAAGCTCAAAAACAGGATTGTGTCAAGCCACACATCTGGGGAAGAGTTCAGAAAAATTTCAGCTGCACTGAAGGTTCACAGACGTGTGTAGTCTCCATTATCGATAATGGAAAAAGTTTGGAACAACTAGGGCTCTTCCTAGAGCTGGCCTCCTGGCCAAACCAAGCAATTGATGGAGAAGGGCCTTGGCTAGAGTGTTTGTTTTTTTTTCAGCGGCACAGACTGAAGGAAAGTTCAACACAGCAAAAAATAGAAATAGCCTTAATGAAAACCCAGCCCAGAACCTCAGACTGGGCAGAAGGTTCACCTTCCAACAGGACAATGACCCTAAGCGCACAGCAAGAGTGGCTTATAGACAACTCTGTGAATGCCATTGAGTGGCCCAGCCGGAGCCTTGGCTTGAACACAAACATTTCTGTAGAAACCTCAAAATGTCTGCTAGCCCCCATCCGAGCTGACAGGACTTGATAAGTGAAAAGGCGAGCAGAAGAAAGGCAAATAATTGCCAAATCCAGATGTAAGTATAGCATTATGGGTATGAATACTTATGCAGTGTACTTTTTTCAATGTTTTATTTTTTTTTTATAAATTTGCAAAGTTGTCACAGATCAGGTTTTTTTTTTTTTTTTTTGCTTTGTTATTATGGTGTATAGAGTGTAGATTGATGGGGGGGGGGGTTCATAACAAAAAGCAACATAAAATGTAAAAAAAAAAAAAAAGCGTATGAATACTTTCGTGAGGCACTGTATAATTCAATTAGTTTTAACTGTGGTATTGGTTCAGTATTGGTATCCAGACAATTTTCTCAGGTATTATATCGTAGTCATAGTCACAATTTTAGTATTGTGACAACACAAAATAGCAAGGGAGTTAATTTTAATTGTATGAAGAATTTTTTTTTCTTTTTTACATTTATTAATGATAGGACCGTGTAGAGCTGACAGGAGTCAGGATCAGGAAAGGTCCTGAAGCCAGGATCCGATCTCGAATTGCTGTATTTACAGTAGTCAACATTTGAAGTGGGTATTGTTTTGGTTTTAGGACAACTTTAATGAAAGCTGAAGTTTTGATCCACATCAAATGTTGATTACAAGGCTATTAGCTCCAATGTATGAATTATATTTTAATGTGAATAATTTTAAGTCATGCTGAGGCTCCCTAGTGGGTCCCTGCACCCTGGTTAAAGGAATAGTTCACCCAAAAATTTAATTTACCCCATGATTTACTTACCCTTAAGCCATGCTCTCATCTGGAAGAAGAAAGTCATATACACCTAGGATGGCTTAAGGGTGAGTAAATCATGGTGAAATTAAATTTTTTGGGTGAACTATTCCTTTAAGAACCACTGATATAAAAGTCATATAATACTCATGTAAGTTAGTATGGTGGCAAATCCAACACATTTCATATTGACCATCTTTTCTCGAGCTGTATTTACTTCAATGCAGTGATCCATGGGCTTATCTACAGCAAATATTAATTAATTAAAACTCATCCTTTTATGCTTGTTTTTTTTTTTTTTTACACAAAAGATATGTGGACATTCAGTCTACATGACTTCTGTACAACGTTATGGTTGTGTAAATGCATTTACTATGAACACACACATCGCTCATTTGTCATTAGAGCACAGTACTACAGTGTCACAGAAGTGCAGTCAGTATATAAATACAGACTCAACTGTTGAAAAAAATCTACAAGATTTCCAGTGGTTAAAAAAAAAAAAAAACATGCGAGTGATAGAACTTCCACTCAGATACAGATCTTGACTTTATGCTGAGAAGGCTTAAGTATCTGGTCTTCAGTCACAGACTAGTTTTGGGAATTTCAACTGGAGTCTCTTAACTTCCTTTATTTCCTTCAGGGTTGCATGCGGATGGCTCCATCCAAGCGAATCACCTCGCCATTGATCATGGGGTTTTCTGCTATTGCAGTCACAAGGTGTGCAAACTCTGCTGGATCTCCCAAACGTGACGGGAAGGGGACCTGTCTGGCCAGGAAGCTTTGCACTTTCTCAGGTAATCCTGCTAAAAGTGGGGTGGAGAACAGACCTGCAGGGAAATAAATGGCAAAAGTATGGAGGGTATAATTGGAAAGGTCACAAAAAGGAATAATATTAAATTAACTGTGTTCAACAAACAATGAGTTTTGATAAAGCCATAATGAGACACAACAAAGAGATCATGCTGTTTAGAAACACAATATGCATGTCAGGGACACTGACCTGGGGCGATGGTGACCACACGGATCCCCATTGGGGCAAGGTCTCGAGCAATAGGAAGTGTCATACCCACAATTCCACCTTTGGAGGCAGAGTATGCAGCCTGACCCACCTTAAAAAGACAACAAAACACAATACAAAACCTATGGAAGGTTAGACATTGGAAGATTAGCAAAAGAAAGTACACTACTGTTCAAATGTTTGGGCAAGGAAGTGTCTTTTTTTTTTTAAGAGTAAAAACTGTAATTTTGGGAAATATTATTACAATTTAAAATAATTTCTGTTTTAATACATTTTAAAATGTAATTTATTTCTGTGATCAAAGCTGAATTGTCAGCATCATTTCTTTAGCGTCACATTATCCTTCAGAAATCATTCTAATATGCTGATTTGTTGCTTAAGAAACATTTATTATTATTATTATTATTATTATTATTATTATTATTATTATTATTATCATCAGTTAAGGACCGCGTTTATTTGAAATACAAATCTTCTATAACATTAAAAACGTCTTTACTGTCACCTGATCACCTTAAAGGGATAGTTCACCCAAAAATTCAAATTCTGTCATTAATTACCCTTTGACCTAAGACCTTTGTTTATCTTTGGAACACAAATTAGGATATTTTTAATGAAATCCAAGAGCTTTCTGACCCTGCTTAGATAGCAACACAACTGACACTTTTAAGGCTCAGAAAGGTAGTAAAGACATTAATAAAATAATCCATGTAACATCAGTGGTTCAACCATAATGTTATGAAGCTACAAAAATATTTAATTTTTATTAATTTGTGTTCTGAAGATTAAGTTCTTACGGGTTTGGAATGACATGATGGTGAGTCATTAATTACAGAATTTTCATTTTTGGGTGAACTATCCCTCTAATGCAGCTTTGCTAAAAAGACATCTTACAGACACCAAACATTTAAACGTTAGTGTATGGCTGACATACCTGTCCATCATAAGCAGCTACACTGGCTGTGTTGATGATACAGCCTCTGTGTCCATCTGCATCAGGCTCGTTCTTTCCCATCTCCCCAACAGCCAGTCTGATCACATTAAAAGTCCCAGCAATGTTCACCTTTAATAGATAAAATTCAAAAGAACATTATAATTCATGCAATAACATGGCATTGTCTGTGTTCAGATTTCACTCATCTGAATGGTGGTGGCCAAAATGATTAGAACACTGGTTTTAATTCAGTTATTTCTAACTTTTGCTGTCAAGTGTCAGTTGGACATATCAGTTTACATTTCCAAACATTTATTTTGCTATTGATTGTAATAATCCAGTGAGATTTTTGTTTGCACAAGGAGTCTGACAACAGCCAGTGCTCCACACAGAGACCAGATCTCATCGTCATACTCCAATCTGTCTGGAAATGACATGAAAAAACAGAACAAACTGAGGCAGACTAAATCCAGAAGAACTGTGGCAATGTCTCCATGATGCTTTAAGAAACCTACCTGCAAAGCTACATTACTGTTAAAAGTTTTAGGCACTTGTGTAAAAATGCTGTAAAAAGAGGATGCTTTCAAAAATAATGTCATAAACATATTTTCTTTATCAATTAACTTCTATCAACTAAATTAAATCAACATTTGGTGTGACAATCCTTTGCATTTAAAGCAGTTTTTGCCCTAGGTGCACTTGTGCATAGTTTTCTAGATCTCTGTGTGAAGCAATGGCTGTTGTCAAACAAAAATCTCACTAGATTATTACAATTATTGGCAGACGGTTGGAAATGTAAACTGATATTTCCTACTGACACACTACAGCAAAAGATAGAGATAACAGACTTAAAATCATTTTTTTAGCTGGTGAAAATACTAGTGTTCTAATAATTTTTGGCCACAACTGTAAAATAGTTATCGCTTGTAGAAATATGAACCAGTGTTATATGTGATCCTGGACCACATAACCAGTCATAACGGTCAATTTTGAGATTTACATAATCTGAAAACTGAATAAATGTATGTATCCATTTCCATTGATGTATGGGGTTGTTAGGATAGTATAATATTTGACTGAGATACAGATATTTGAAAATCTGAAATCTGAGGGTACAAAAAAAAATAAAAAATCGAAATATTGAGAAAATCGCTTTTTTTCTTAGCAATGCATATTACTAATCCAAAATTAAGTTTTGATATATTTTTGGCAAGAAATTTGTGTCTTCACGGAACATAATCTTTACTTAATGCCCTAATGATTTTTGGCATAAAAGAAAAATCGATAATATTGACCCATACAATGTTTTGTTGGCTATTGCTACAGATATACCATGCTACTTATGACTGGTTTTGTGGTCCAGGGTCACATGAGGTTCAAACGGCACTGTAAATACAGTAAGGCTTACAGTAATAACACGAGTGAAGTCCTCCAAATTGTGAGGAAGGTCTTTTTTAAAGTTGTACGTTTTCACAGCCACAGCTATCCCAGCACAGTTCACCGCCAAGTCTACTTTGCCATACTTCTCCTTGGCCAAATTCACAGCCGATTTCACGTCTGACTCCGAAGTGACCTGAATTAAAAAAAAAAAAAAAAAAAAACAATCAGAAGAAAACAAATAGTTCATATTTTCAAATCAAATCTCTAAAAGAGAAAGTGGTAAATAGGGAAGGTTCTTTAACAACAAGTGTCACTCACATCAGTTGGTGCAAATGCACAGCGATCTCCGAGAGCAGCAGCCACCTTGTGTCCATCTGAGCTGGGCAGGTCCAAGATCACAGCGCTGGCTCCCTGACTGATGAGCCGCTCCACAGTGGCTCTGCCCAAACCAGAAGCCCCTCCTGTCACTAGACCTACCATACCCTGCCACAGTCAAAGAGGTCACTGGATGAAGTAAGCTTGTATATGTATGTATAATATATATATGTATATATAATTAGGTTTATCTTTTGTGGAAAACTTCAGATTCAGTACACAACCTGCATGGAGCTTAGTAATGTTTAATCATGCAAAACACACAATTCAGTCATGGGTCAGCTATATTGTGCTGCAAAACAATGAGGTTTAAGCTTACAGCACCGGAATTTAAAGATAATATAATACGTAGGAGTAAAGCTGGTTAATCGCTATTGTTTCTTAAGTTTACATGTCTACCAGTCAAACCCTTAACTCCACAGAAGTTCCACTGAACTAGTTAGCACTGCGGCTAAAACTTCCAAATATTGTGAGAAGATGTGGAATACAACCACACATTGATGTACAGACTTAAGTGAGCTGCAAAAGAATTCTGAAAAACTGAACTTCTGGACAGACGACTTCTCTGAGGCACTACATATCAATTAATTCATTAAATTTCTCGCTCACCTTGACACTTCTGATGTTCGCCATATTCACACGCTACAACTGTTTGCTTGGGTACCGGCGGTGACGTCACTGCTCGTAAGCGCTCTGCAGGCCAATCAGAAATACGAATAGACAACGCCCTTTAAGGCGATTGGCTACAGTTAATTTGATTGACACCTTAACAGGAAGTCACACGCCACTCGGTGATCATTCAGAATTAGCAGCGGTTATATTTTAAGGTGCCAGACGCATTTAATGACCTACATTTAATATATATTTTCTGCTAAAGATTTCAAAACATTTTTACATTTGATTGTTCAATTTGTGCAGGGTATCATACTTGAATATTGCTAAATAGTCTGTATCTGTTTTTTTTTTTTCTGTTGGTCCTGATTTGCAACTTTGTTCTTATTTTTAATAACAAAGATTAAAAATGACTATATTGAGATATATGTGACCCTGGATCACAAAACCAGTCTTAAGTGGCACAGGTATATTTGTAGAAATACATTGTACCAAAAATACATTGTACGAGTCAAAATGATCAGTTTTTCTTTTATGCCAAAAATCATTAGGATATTAAGTAAAGATTATGTTGCTTGAAGATATTTAGTAAATTTCTTACCGTAAATATATCAAAACTTAATTTTTGATTAGTAAAATGCATTGGTGAGAACTTAAATTGGACAACTTTAAAGGCGATTTTCTCAATATTTTTATTTCATTTTTTAATTTTCTTGCACCCTCAGATTCCATATTTTCAAATAATTGTATCTCAAACAAATATTGTCCTATCCTAACAAACCACACATCAATGGAAAGCATTTATTCAGATTAAGAAAATTGATTATTGAATCTCAATTTTAAAAAAAATTACTATTATGACTGGTTTTGTGGTCCAGGGCCACATATATTGTTAGTGTGAAATATAATTACTTTAGAAGAACCGAAAAATGTCTTAGACATAAATAAATAAATAAAAACACAGAAGATAGAAGATCTGCTGAAGGTCCCGTAATATTCTTGATACATTTAATACTTAATACTGAGAAGCGATTTTATGGGGTTCATTTAATTTAAGAATAGTAAAAATAAAATAATATAGAGCCTAAAAATAAACCACGGATTAAGTGAATGTCTGTTCAATTTAAAATTACAGCAGGTATAAACAAACAATAATAATAACATAAGTAATCACACAAGATACACAAATGTTCTGACAGTGAACATATTATCACATACTGTAGCAATACTGTAGCAAACTTACAGCCAAAGCTGGGTAGATTACTTACAAATTGTAATCCGGTACTGATTACAAATTACTACATGACAAAAACTGTAGTTAGTAATGTAATCCATTACATTACACGTTTTAGGTAATATAATCAGACAACTTTTATATTACTTTTGACCTAACTAATTTATCACATTAATTTAAATAGGATAATCTTATACAAAGAGTAAAACAAATATATTACATTTGTTGTTATTAACAACATGAAGTGCATTAAACATTATGTTACATCAAAGTTGTTTGTGAAGGAACTGCAGGGGTGCAAATCCATGAAAATCCATAAAAATAAGAAAACGTACCCCAAAAATGTAATATTTTATTAGTTTACCTGCATGTCATGTGACCATAACCAACATCAGAGAACCAATGAACATATGTGATGTTTAATAATTAAGAGAATCAGATGACAAAAAAAGTTTGTGAATTTGTGCATTTTAATGGGTTAGAAAGACAAGCTTTCCAAAGACATATAAATACATGGTTAAAATATAGCTGCAAGCAGCAATTCAGGGGCCAAGCCCACGAAGGGCAGAGCAGGAAGAACAAAGATAGCAGAAACTGAATGAATCTGAAAAACAGCCGGTTCAGAATTATTGGCAAGAATGAACTAAGCATGAATAGAGGTTTAGTTGAAAATAAATGCAACACGCATAAAAACATGTATTTCTAATCCAGAAGCAATACAGATTTTTACAGTGCATATCTGGATGATAAATGCATCAAAACAGCACACCTTTAAAAAGTTGCACCGTGCAGGTTTTGTACCCACATCACAACAGTATTCAGGTTTCAAAGGCAGTGATTTAGCCAAGTGTGCCATTCAGTTGACACATGTTCAACAGGCTCTGGAAGAGAGTTTAGGTGTGAGAATGAGGTCATAAAAAAAACATGACTTAGCGTTTAAGCCGGATTAGCATGCTAAGATAATTTAATTCTAAAGTACTTTATGGTAAACCAGATAGTCGTAGAGCCACATTAGAACAAATGGCAACCGGTTAGCATGCTAACCAATTAGCAAGCTAAGCTAACTAGCATAAATCAACAAACACAGGCACGGTCGACTTTGGAGAGGTATTTCTTGGGAATGGAAGCGAATATCAAAAATCTGTTCAGTCATTTATGTGCGGCTCGGTCCAATAATCATCTGGTTAGATTTGGGACAGAATTTAACAAAATTTGGAAGAAGAGTAGCAAAAAAACTGTTTTTCCATTTACTTCAATATGGCTGACAGGCACATTCATGGAAAATGAAAAATGAGACATCATTAGAATCTGCATAAACCAGGGAATAAAATGATATAAAAATAAGAAAATTTGAGCAACATTTTCGAAAGTTATGAGCATTTTGGCAAAGTCATTATAACGCTAGGTGGCGCTGCATTCAAACATTCTCAGGTGCCTAGGGGACATGCTGTTGATGATGCCTACCAATTTTTGTGCAAATATGTCAAATGGTTCAAAATATATCGCAATTTCTGACATATTTCAAAATGGTGGTCACGTGGTTCAGCTGATCCTGGATCAATTGATATCATCAGATTCAGCATGACCCAAGGAATCCATAGACACCAAATAATGATTTTCTAATCAACTGTTCAGAAGTTATAAGCAAAAAGGTGCATTTTTGCTATCTCAAGACCCATAGGTGGCGCTGTTCCCAACTTTGGCATGGACCTTCAGATCATGGTGTAGATGAAGTGTATGAAGTTTAATTTCAATTGATTAAAGTTTGACCAAGTTATAGCCTCTGAACCAATTTTTGATCAAGCTTGTTAACTTCGTGACATCATAACTTTTCAACAAAGATGAATAAAAAAAAATCTGTTTAGTCACGTCTGTGCAGCTCAGTCCAAAGATCATCTGAGCCAATTTTGAGAAGAATTGGATCAGTTTTGAAGGAGGAGTAGCGAAAAAACAGAATACTGTACTTTTCAAAATCACCGCTACTGTAAGGGGTGGAGTCTTGATGTAAGCTATTGAATGTGATCAGCATGAGGAGAGCAATCATGTGTACTAAGTTTCATTTTTCTAGAATTAGGGGTTCAGGAGTTATTACAATTTAAATGTTGAAATTTTGGACTAGTGGTGGCGCTATAGAGATCCCAAAGTTGGTCAGTTGACTATTCATGGCCATCTCTAGAAGTGTGCCAAATTTCATCATTTTCCTACGTTCCCTTCATAGGGCTGCCATAGACTCCCTTTGGCCAAGAAGAAGAAGAAGAAAGAAAATGTACAGATACAATAGGGGCTACAGCCTACTAATTACCTACCGAGTGATAATTCAAATTAAAATCAAAGCACTTCTTAACCCTGAAATGATTTTTGTAAATCAGTGGTCAAATGCTGTCGCCACATGAATAATGAATGATCTTTGTGTGAATGTCCAAAAAACTTGAATGTATAGAAGCAGTAGGCTATTTTAGAATGGAAAATTTAAAAGATGAAAAAGAGGAATTAGGGAGAATCAAAAAATTTGTGTAACATAAACATGCAATCCACAAAAAAGGTAACTGTAGTCTGATTACGAGTATTTAAAAATGTAATTTAATCTAATTACAAGTACTGAATTTTTGGAATTCAAGTTACATGTAATTAGTTACTACCCAGCTCTGGTTACAGCATATTTGTGACCCTGGACCACAAAACCAGTCATAAGGGTCAAGTTTAAAAAAACAAAAACAAAAAAAACCTGATTTATACATTATTTGAAAGCTGAGTAAGCTTCCCATTGATGTATGGTTTGTTAGGTGCAAAAAAATAAAAAAATAAATAAAATAAAAAATACTGAGAAAATCTTTAACCTTTAAAGTTGTCCAAATAAAGTTCTTAGCAATGCATATTACTAATTTGTGGTACATATCTTAATATCCTAATGATTTTTGGCATAAAAGAAAATGTAATCATTCTGACACATACAAAGACTGGTTTTGTGGTCCAGAGTGACATTTAATAGTGACAGTGCAGTTTGAATTCAAACCACCAATTATTTGTAACAATTCTATAAAGACTGAATGAATTAAATCAATCTTCAGTTATGACCATCAATATTTTGTTGTGTAGTTTGTACAATGAGGCAATCACCAATTCTTCATTTACACTCTCAGAAAGCACACACAGTACAACAACGCATATATTCAGCTATCCCACAAATCCCATGAGAAGGTACGTCATCGGTGTATCTGATGTGAGGGAGCAGCTGTGAGAAAGACAGTAGGCTGTATAGTTATCTCCCAGATCTGGTGTGATCCCAAACTATACAAACTACTACCTCATTCCACAGCCCCCAATGCAGCAGCCCCTCTGTCTGGTACCCTGCGGGAGGAAACAGGAGGCAGAAAGACATGTCAGTGCCAGAAATAAAATGCTTACTTGTGCTATTTTTACTCTAAATTTAATGAAGCACCTTTGCAATTGCTAATTTGATTTTCATAAATCCCAGTGAAAGCTGTCTGTCGTCATCATCCCTTTAACCCAGTATTAACCTTCCTCAAACATCTAAACCATGAATGTGGGCAGATATCTGGCAATACAACTCATCTTTTGAAATATGAGTCATGATATACCATGAAAAACAAAGAGATTGCACAAAATAGATCAAGGATCTGGTGCTCTGCAGCATTTGATGTGATAAATGTGCCACTTATGTGTGCTCTTTAATGAAGCAAAAAAATCCTGAACGCTGTGTATTAAATATTGATTTGCAATAATATATTATGCATTACAATATATGCACAACTATATTTCACTGCATGGCTACGTCCCTGGTTTTATGCATTATACAGTGCACTGCATTTGTAAAGCTGATGCAAGAAAGGAAATAGCTATGTCAATATGTATTAGGACCGAGTGAAATTAGGCAATGAATCAACCCATATGGAAGAGTTTTTCCACATGGTCTCAAGCATATTTATAACTCTGGTCTACAAGCTAGAATCATAAAACTCATCTACCATCTTAAACAGCAGGGATGTGATTCCCACTCGTGCACATTTCAGCAATGCAAGACTCAAACCTCTCTGCATCAAAATAATCTGCATGCTAGAGATGACTGTCCACATGGTCTATTATTATTGAAAACCATCCATACTAGCTTCGTTCTTGTCTCAGGATTCAACAGCTGGCAGAGGCATGATAATGCATGTCAGTCTGATGTACTTGAATCACAAGAGGCGTTTCAGTTGAACCGTAGACTGTATGGCCGCCAGATCAACTTTATCATGACACAGATGCGATTATCAAGTGTTTTATCAAGAAATTCCAGCGTTACAAATCAAATCGACACCCTAACTTGACTGACCTGGTGCTTGAAATGGAGCATTCTGTCGGCTAATATTTCTGAAAAAAAAAAACTGTAAACCTGCATGCACGATCTACTCCTCTTTTCTCATGACATTATGACCATATACTCTAATATTATAGTTATGCTATCAAATACGAAAAATGGCGGTTGCCTGACTAGTACACCCGGTTTGATGATCAATAAACTGCATGCTGAAACAAACCTATCCATTATATTAAACTGAAATATGTCTAGGCAAATGCGAGACCGAAGGCAAATGCAGCGCCAGTGTTGACGGTGACTGCGGCAATGACATTTCAAAGAGAGAACGTGGTGTTTCGCTCACCTGAGACCGCGACTGTACATGATACCGCCATCTTACATCACCAGCAAGAACAGAGATACACAAGCTGCAGGCGCGCAGATCTACCCCTGAGGTGAGCTGCCCCTTGAGTGATCCGATCCGCCTTCCATTCAGTTCATGACTCGATAATTAACTGGATAGTGCAGTTAAAGTCACCATGAAATCAAAATGTAAGTTTTCTGGCTGTTAGTATGACTATGCTAGCCTAAATGTTATCTGGAAGCTAGTGTGTTCCAAAACAATGACAAAATTCACATTTAGAAGATACAAGCATTTAAAACTTACAGTCGCTAACTTCCGGCAATATGGATCAACGATTTTGATGACATCACCCTGCACTTCAGCTCTTATCAAACATTCTGTCCAATCAAATGCTCTCTAGAATCCGGAGCGACCCGCCCCCTATACTGTAGATTGACGCTGAAGCAAATAGGGCGAGGCTGCAGACCTGGAGCAAGACAGATCTATGGCCCAGACAGTTTTATGCCCCTGTTATTATCTGATGCGTCCAGTAGGAGGAGGCTGCACAGTATATGAGCCATTAAAACAGAAATAAACCAAACCAAATCTAGAAGCAGCACGAAAAAGAGGTATGGTATGTCAAAAAAGTTATTATTGTTCAGCAACCGTGCATAAGGATAAATTATAAGCGATTAGCTAAAGGTTGCACACACACATAGTCTCTATCCATTTGCATTCACCAGGATCTTAATATTCACATTTACACATCTTGACAAATGATCCAAAACGGATCAGAACACATATGATAAGAATACAAACGTACTGCATTATGTATATTTGTTTTATCCAGTGACATGGGTTCCTTCAGATTAAGTTCCCTGAATCTTATGTTCCCTCAACCCTAATTCTGCTAGAAGTGATGACTATCAATCCACAGAAGCAGTATATGCTTTATATTTATAGTTATACTTTATTTAAAAAAAAAAAAATGAAACACTTTTTTATATTTAATGTAATTAATAATAAAACATGTCAAATATGATGAATTTGTGTTGAATGTCACCACCGTCCATCAGAAAATCTTACAGTGGTGACATCTGACGGTGTTGACAAATTTGGCATCTTTCACAAAACAAATGGAAAACCATTTTGTTTTCTCTGTTGATGCTAGATGCCAATAGATCCTGCTTCAGGGGAATAAAATGATCTAAGCATTTCAAATAATTCCCTCAGAAATTGGAAGATGGTATTGACATATCATGCTTGTGACATAGGATATATTAACATTAGGATTTAAAATATTATATAACTTACCAGAGCCTGACACTGATGTACTCTGCAGAGGTGGAATGTGGCAAAGGGGTCTGTTAGAGTGACTGCTGCCCCTGATTTTTACATTTTATTGTATGTCTGATGGTGTTGACAAAAAGTGGGGACAAAGCTTTTAAACCTTTGGGGGCACAGTTTTTGATGTGAGAAGACAGCAAGTGTCATAGATTTGATATATAAACTATATATACAAAATAATTATATATAAAAACAGCAGTACAACATTAATAACCTGATGATCCAGTGTTATTAGCAGTAATGATATTTTTGCATTGCAAATAATGTACTTGTGGATGTAGTGTAATACAAAAACAACAGCACTAAATGGGGGTGTTCAAAATAGCAGTGTGGAGTTTGATGAAAGAATTTATTCATTTTGTGAAAAAAACTGGTGTCATTAATTGTCCTTTTTTAAGAAGGGAGGGAAACAATGCGTCACACAATCCTTCTGAATATGAAGTAAAATGGGCCGTTCCAAACATTGTTTGGAAGGACAATGCAATGTTGATTGACAAAAACCCGAAACACGCAGGAAAAAAAACAAGCAACTACTGTTAAAACGGATCGAACAGTAGTCTGAATGTCAAATATCCAGCCAATCATTACCTACAGAAAGATCAAAGATGATCTAAAATTACAGTTACAGTCAGAAGACATTTGATCGAAGCTGTCAGCAAGAAGCCCCCGTAAAGCACCATTGTTGAAAAAATGCCATGTACAGAATCTAAAATTTGCCAATGAACGTCAATTGGCCCAAAAAAAAATGCTGTATCATTTTGTGGACAGTACATTGAGTATTGAGTGTTTGAGTTTCAAGAGAAAAATGTCAGTACTGCTATTTTACTGAACATCACGACCATCACATAAGGAGTATGGGTTCCCCCAACCAGGACGAAGACCAGGCTCCTTCTAGACCTTTTGAACTTTCATTCCCCACAGAACACATCTTCATGTTCACAGAATGGCACAGAAACTGCCTTTACAAATATATGCACCAAATTTATGCTAAAAATGACTTATAAATGAATATCAGTCAATAACAACCTTATCATGTAATCCACACATTTCAAGTTCTAATCACTCTTCTGTATGTCATTTTGAATAACTATTGAATAGTTTATAGGCTTATTGTCGTGTTTACTATGTGTGTGTTTGAATATTCTTGCTTTAAACGTATTAATCGATTCTTTGTAAAATTTATTATATTCTTGTTATAGAAATCACATCCAAATTATACTCATTATAAAAGAGCGGGAAAATTCGGACCATGTGACTGACCCATGTTTTGGGGAAAGAAACATAGCAACACCCCAATCTAAGAAGAGTCTATCTGGTCAAGACACCATTTAGGATGTGTCCAACAGGCAAGGATAAAAACTCAGGACCCTATTAAATTTAGCTTTTTGCGGTTTTTTTTTTTTGGCTCTTAGCCATGCTTGTTTGCCTTTAAAGTTGTGCATTCATCAAGCATTCTTTTGGGCTTTCTGCTCCTCTAAAAACCATGAGGATTGTCATATTTCTTTCACTCTAGTTTTTTTTTCTTTTCCGTGTCCCAGACATCTGTGCCCCCCTAAAACTTCAACCAGCCCACAACTCTGCATCTTTAGCCAATGCCTAAGACGCAAGTACAACCTCCAGATTCCAGCTGAACTAGTGCATTTAATATAAGGTTTAATAGCTTCATTGAGAAACTCAGTGCAAGGGTTAATTAAATGCCTGGTGGTTGTTCAGGTCTAAGCAATTGCATATAATGCTATAAACCTGGGATTTCATATTTTCGCCCTTCTAAACTTATTCTTTCTGCAACCTGTGCAAATGTGTGTTTATGTCGTATATTTATCCCAGTCTTATTTATATTGAAAAGAGAAGCATTTTGTGCTTACAAGTTAATGTCTTAAACTGCAGATGTTGTTACTGTGCTAACAAACAGTGCTTTCACTATATATTGGATCCTAATATCCATTGCAGAGATGATGTTATACGGCTCATTCAATGAATCACCGGCGGACTCAGTGATCAGCCGTAGAACAGCGATTCTGTTCAACTTCCCTATAAATTCTTAATTCCCTTTGAGCCAAATTGACCCATTTCCCTTCAAAAAATAAAAGCTATTGAAATAATGTTTACGATTAAGGCACTGCTATTTATTTGAACACAACTGTAATAGTAATTAAATTAAAGAGGATAAATGTGTTAAATACATTCTATTATTAATCCCTCATAACATTTACAGTTGAAAATATTTTCATTTTTAAACCTAATAGCAGTTACTTTTTCAGTTAGAACCAGAAGCCACATTTCCTTGCAATGAAAACATGACAGTACAATGCGGTTTCAGTGATACTGAAAGTCCTTGAAATGAACAGGAAAATAAAAACCCAACCTCCGGTTTACTAAAAGAATAAATTTTATTTCAGCACTGTAAGTCATTTCTCAACCATACAAACATGACTGCCAACTTTGACTCTCTCTCTTTTTGAGCCTTTTGGCTTTCTCCCCAATCCACTGTGAAATCAGACCACAACAGCAAGACAAATTAAAAAGAAAAAGTTTCTTTCCAAAACAATCAGGTGCTTTCTTTATACTAAAAATGAGAAATTGTTAATAACGATCATAACCATAACAGCAATAATAATAATGAACTTGACCCTTCACTTCACAAGTTTTTTGGAGCTTTTGGAGATCTTGATGCATGCATCAATGCGTTTGTTGATGAACGGGATCAGTTTTCCAAGAACAGACGACAGAATGTGTTGCCTACAAATGGATGTCTCGACTTGACGGTCTCGGGGGCACATGCTAGAAAGCAACGGGGACGAGATATAGAGGCTACGTACTTCCAGAAAATGTAGGATGTCAGCGGGCCACTGTACACAACACATTACTGTTATCAGGCTAGGACTGAAACCTGACCACACCAGTGGTCCTGTGGAGTGAAGGGCGACAGAGCCAGGATACAGGGGTAACAGTTATAAAGCAAGAGTCAGATCTGAGGTCCAGACACAAATCTACAGGAATGCACAGGCAAAACTCTTTTACCAAAATAGCTGTTGCGTGTGTGTTTGTGTGTGTGCGCGCATGGTTACAGTATGTGTTCACACTTAACCTATCCATGACTACATTAAAGCTACATTTTTCAGAGGGACGATACATGTGCATGGGAGCTAAAGAAGTGTTCTAGGGTTAATCGCTATGAAGAGCTGTGTCCAAGGCTCCACTTGAGAGGAAATAAAGAAATCTTCATTTTAGCAATGAAACTGGACGATACAAGATTTAGCCACTGTTCACCAAAAAGATGTAAACATCACATTTTCTTCATTTAGTATCTGATTACGGACCCCTTACGTATTCTAACAGCTCAATTACTCAAAACACGTAGCTGTATAATCATATATACAGGATCCAGAAAGAGAATCAAGACTATATACTGGAAAAGCAGTTTCCAGAACTTCGACTTTGGTTGAAAATTAATGTGTCGCACAAATGTGTATTAGTCTGCTTTGTGTGCAAGGAAGCAAAATTGAACTTGACAATTTAATGCCAAAACACAATGTAATATGCTGTTTCCATACGTGACAATTACATCATAATGGTGAAGTGGTTTGAAACGATACCATACAAAATAGAGGTGAGGAAAATTGCAATCATTACAGTTGAAAATATCTAGTTATCTCCGCTAAGCAAATTTTTATACTAAAATGTAGCAACGGTTCAAAGGAGTAGCTGTTGTAATAACATTAAAAAAAGTAAGAAAAACACAATTTCACAACTGAATGAAACCAAAGATGGTAAGGTTAAATTTATCGATTCACTGTTGAAAATGTTACCAACTCTTGTCTAAGATTACTTACAGACAGATTATTAGACTAATTATAAAAGTTAAAATCTCTCACTGTTAGTATGAAAACGCAAGGAGAGCTGCTGCGGGGGGGAAACAAAGGCAAGAATAAAAGAATGAACAGAGACAAGAGTTAAGAAGAGGGAGAACACTTGAACTTATTGTGACTGTGAATGTCCATGAAAACTGCAAGAGGGTCGGAAAAAAGGATAGGAAAAAAGTGGGGATTTGCGTTTGCGACCAAATGTTTTATCGCTTTAATCAAGACCAGCAATCTGGAGTAAACCAGCACCTCGCTGATCTCCAGAGAATCCTTCTCATTCAACCCAAATATTATCCACTAGATATTTCTTAGTCTATATTTTACTCTCACATGAATCTCCATAAATGCATGAATGAGAGTTGAAGCAGCAATCTAGAGCAAACAGCGCAAAGCAAAGAAGCTTTGGAGAGGGTAACTTTGGAACCAAGCGTTTGAAACTGCAAATTAAGTATCCAAATAATTATAAGAGAAATTAACACTCCGGACAATACATTAATATCTGAATATGCAAAAGTTTTACTATTTTTATTTTTTTTTTTTTACTTTCTCCCTCATACTAACTGATGTCTCTCTACAGGTATAACAAAGGTACTGTGTGTTTGTGTGTGAGAGAGAGAGATTATATCTTTATTTGGTGTGTCTGTATATTTCGGTTTATGCTGTTCCTTTCTTAGATTACACCTAAAACTAAATGTGAAGGAGTTACTGATACTCTATGACAAACACACTGAGAAAAAAAAAAAAAAACAACTAACTGAAACTGCTGTTAATCACAGGACTGAATGTTTTAAAAAGGATCTACTGTTATTTTGAGGAAACCGAAATTCCATTAATGGGTGCGTATGCATGTTCATATGCGCTAACATGCTGGAGATCCTCTCGTGAAAACTAGCACTACTGTACTTAACGCGTAATAAAACGTGACAACCTAAGGTTGAGGTTTAAAATGCTCTAGCGTGCACGACGGTGTAGCGTGGATACTACCTGTCACGCTACGGTCAAGATTCTTCTTGGTTTAAAGTCTGTCCGGTATGTCCAATATTGTCATATTCCGACACCGATATATCACTGTCATTTTTTTACTTAAACTGCATTAACAATGCATGCTTCAGGTCATCATGATATTTCCGATGGGCTGATCTGTCTGGGTTCCTCAAGAGTGAGAATTTGCAGAATATACACAGACATGTAACTATAATGGGTGTTTCCATAATCTGATTTAAAGAGCTTTCGATATACTTTTAGTGGCACTAAATATAATATTAACTTCTTAACAAAATAAGGTGCATCTTATAACTTCAATAGAAAGCTGTGATGTCATCTTGACATTGTCAATTGTACAGATCTTAAACTATGATTAAATGCAATAGCCTCTCTCAAGTGTATTAGTTACTCTTAAAATTAAATTCTCATTCATTACATCCAACAAATCATTGGTACAAAACATGTATTTTGCTTTTAAAATGCATTTAAAACATTAACATGTAAGTAAAATTAATCTCCTAACCATCTGATGCAAAATGGTCAATATAACGGCAAGTGCGGCTTTAGTTATAAGGGTGTTTCGTTCGTTTTCAACTTTAAAGCCTGTTCGCCTCAATAGAAGTAATGTTTCCAACATAGAAGTGCATGAGTTCATAGGACTGTCACAAAAACGAGACGAGACGGACTGATCACGAAACGGTCTGGAGAAGCACAGACTCCAATTGTTTTTTTTGTTGTTTTTTGTTTTTAAATGACTTTGTCACAATAAAAGGTGATCCTAAGGTTCTTTCAATTAATTACTTTCGAGTGTAACAAAACTACAATGATTTTAGCGATGGTGGGAGAATGCACATGTACAAAAAAGCATCCACATGGTACACATGCACAAGGCACAGAGGAGACGTGAACAACGAGGGGAGGAAAAAAACAAAAAAACAAAACCCAAAAGCAAAATGTTGTGAAGCAGAGAGATGTCAAATGGCAGGTTTGTCTGAGGGACTGTGTGCATTCTCAACCACTGATAAAATCACTCCCCTAAATCACGTCGTTGCGTAACAGGATCATGTACATTTGGGTCTATATACAAACGGCTGGGATGTCAAACAGTATCACGGTTCCCTCCGAACACACTGCTTCCTCCCTAACTCTGCCTCGATTTGTCTTTATCCTGGTTCGAGGACAACCCAGTGTGTTTTCGGTTTTAAAACAAAGTGCAGGTCACGACGCACTCCGTTCTCACATTCAAATGGGTTGGTGTTGATTTGTACGTCATACTGGTAAACAACACGCAAGGTAAAGTGTATCCGGACAGTTAAACTGTCCAAAGGAATGACAGTCTGCTGCTCAATAAACAGACGCTAACCAATTAACCGTCTCTGTATAGCGCAGTACTATCATAAATAATATTTTAAGTGCTTTACGTTACAATACAATCAATTTTGAAGTGTATTTCTTCCTCAGTCGAGGGGGGGCTTGCATATGTATAATTTGAGCGTAAGGTGCTTTAAATATCTCATTTAGAACTGCTTGAGTACTGCTGTGGATCCTCAAGGGGACGTGGGCCTAAAAGAAGATTGTCTACATGTGAGAGAAAGCAACAGAGTAGAGCTAGCTATGCGACGCTGAGTGTAAGCTGTACGAATCTTTCCGTTACTCAAACACGCCTGGACTTCTGTGCTGAAGACAATACCACTTCTCCACATGCAAATCGCTCTTTGATAAGATAAACAAAAGGGACTACCATGTGTGTGTGAATGCACACTGTGACATACAAATACAACCCGCGTTCTCCGTTGGTTTCCACTCGTCTACTGTATTCAGGGCAGTGTTCGACTTTGAATCCTCCCCTATGTGGTACACTGCAGATACAGCCATGTGTAGTAACAAATAGTGTGATTCTTTGCTGTGTGGTGGAAACTTTAGAGCAGGTGCTGCTGTGCTACTTGACACGTGCAAGTATTTTGTGTAGGTCAATTTTTTTAAATATACTTTGGGCGATAAGGGGCTTTTCGTAGCCATTTTAGGCAATCATACATATAAGGTCACCGTCAATGCACTAAGGTCTGAAAAGAAAACGGTGTCGAAATAAAAAGACTCAAGCGCTTTTCACGATGCTACAACACTGATGGGCCAGTGGAAAGGATGAGGTCCAGAATCCGAAGATTCAGGGCGATGTGCAATCGAGGGTTGTGATTTAAATTCGTTCCGTTTTAAAGCAGACCCGGTTCTTAAGGTGACACACAGACCGCAATCCTGACACTGTCCATCTGTCGTTTCCAGCATCTGCAGCATCATAAATTATACCATGACAACACAAAGTGGCTACTGTGCCCTAAATATTCAATTTTGCAAGGAAAAGGCAGTCGACCTTAGATCATTCCCTCTCACTCTCTCATTCTTATTACATTATGGGATGTAATTACTCCTCTTTTTGTAGTGCACCATCTGATGGGCAGTCGTCAAGGCAACAAGGGGCCTCTACCTCTACCCCATCTCCTGACTGGTTGTCTCTGCTGGCTAAGGCACACTGGATTGGCTGGGCCAGTGGTGGCAGGTCAAGAGCTTGACCAGTGGCGCTTCCTGAAGAGCTGCCGTTCAGCTGCTGCGACGCGGTCCCCGTTCCCTCTGTGGGCCGCCCCACCGCTTTAGCGTCCTCAGTAATCTTTGGGGGGCTGGAGGAGGGTGGTGAAGAGGACAGAGTCTACGAGAATCATTGGGAAACAGGGAAAAAAAAATAAATAAAAAAAATATAATAAAAAATAAATAAATCAATCTTCTTGCTCACCATATGAATGTTGAGCGTTAAGCAACAGAGTTGGACTGACCTGTGTTCTATTGGTGGTCAATTTCTTCCCTCCCCTTCCTTTCACTGTCAATTCTTTACCCCTTCTGGGAAACAACAGAAAAAACTGATGTTATGTATATATGGATTAAGAATACAACAATATTAGATACTCAAAACTGTAGTAAGGACATTGTTAAAATAGCCCATGTGACATCAGTGGTTCAACCGTAATTTTATGAAGCTATGAGAATACTTTGAGCACAAAGAAATTAAAAACAGTGACTTTATTCAACAAATCAACTGTACTTTTAAGGGTACAGACCGAATTGTGTATTACCGAGTACCGATTTACATTAAAATTCATCTGTGCCAAATTTCGATAATTGAGAGAGAGACCCTATAACGTGATGTCACCCCTGCAACTTGTTTAAACACATCACACAGGACAAAACGAAATGTTCTAAAGTGTGGTTACATTTCTAGGGCCATATGTGACCCTGGACCTTAAATTTTTTGACACTGAGATTAATACATCTTGAAAGTTGCACAGATGTATGGGTTGTTAGGATAGGACAATATTTGGCCTTGATACAACTGTTTAAAGAGCTGTAATCTGAGGGAGCAAAAAAAAAATCATAATGAGAAAAATCACCTTTTAAAGTTGTCCAAATGACATTCTTAGCAAAGCTATATATGCTATATTTACAGTAGGAAATTTACAAAATATGTTCATGGAACATGATCTTTACTTAATATCCTAATGATTTTTGGCATAAAAGAAAATCGTTTTGATTATACAATGTATTTTTGGCTATTAATAAAAGTCTGTCCCTTAATTTGAATTGCGATATTAACAAGTGTCTGAACATTAAAATGCAAAAAGACAGTTTAAATATGAATCCTGCGTGTCTTGCTTGCCTCTGTATGTATGATTTTTGGCCTCTGTCTCACTATATAACAACATGAACGCATTAACTTAATCTCCAGAACTGCTGTGAGAGTCACTTCATGAGAATTTTACCGTTTGATTTGAGAAAACTAGCATCATATCATACTGTATACCATAGACTGTAAAAAAAGATGGACGACGCACCTTCACTCTCTTCCACTGACATATCTCTTCCATTCACTCTCTTCCAGACATATTGTGCTGATTTGGGGCCAGAGTTTGCACAGTAGCGAGTGAAGTGGAGCCACGTCCCGCCCACACTCCCGCAGAATCGATCGCAGGCACACACCCCTAATTAGCCTGACTGCTCCAATTTTTGTTTGCTTATTGCTGTACCAGAGGCTTGTGTTAAAATAAGGTAAATAAAACCCCAATCTCCTAATAAAGATCCCAGAAAAGTTCGTTGGCGCCTCAGTTTACTTAGAGAATCCATCAAGCTCAGCTGTCAATTATGATGTCACGCTCCCATTTTTATAGAATCACATAACTAAAACCAAACTTATTTACAAAACGAACACTTGAACTTACATCAGAGTTATAAAAACTATATTAAATTACAAAAAAAACATCTTTGTGATACAATTATTTGAAGTGAAATTGAATTATTTAGTTTGCCTCACGTCCCGTTAGATTGCATGGAGAGGGCGGGGCTTATGACCTATACTGGGACCAGAAACGTTTTGGCTTCACTTTTCAAGACTTGCGTGGCACACTTGCTGTATACACAAAGAAACTTGACAGCAACCTGTCAAAATAAAAGTACGGTTTACCATGTAACAGAAATATATTACTCTTATATAAAGATTATAAAAATATTGTAGGACCCTATTGTTCAAAATTTTGAAATTGAGAGTTTTGGACTACTTTTTTTTTTACTGAAATAAATGTTTAGCACCAAAAGCTGGCACCGAATTTCAGGTACTGATAATTGTACCGTACCAGTTAAAATGTGAACAGTACCAACCCTATCTTCAATATCAGTCTTTGACACACGTTTAGGAGAGTACCACAACGTAATTTTTGTGAATGCACGTCGAAGACTGACACGAAAGAGAAGACATTGTTGAAGTAATTATTTTTGGGGTTTTTTGCGCACACAAAAAGTATTCTCACAGCTTCATAACATTAAAGTTGATCACTGTTGTCACATGGACTATTTGAATGATGTCCTTACTAACTTTCTGGGTCTTGAATGTAGTTCAGTTGCATTGCTGGCTATGCAGGGTCAGAAAGCTCTCGGATTTCATCAAAAATATTTGAATTTATGTTCTGAAGAGGAACGAAGGTCTTAGGTTTGGAACGACATGAGGACGAGTAATTAATGACTAACTGAATCATCTCTTTAAAATCTCTGCCTGCTGCTACTAGTTCTAACCACTAGGTTGTGCAATTGAGAGTTGATAAAGATCAAGAGCAGCAGAGAGACATACAGAGTAAAGCCCTCACAAGCAGTCATTTGTTGTGAAGCTTGTCATACCTCCATAAATAATCAGCTATATGGCCACTATTTTATGACACAGAATGGACTCACCCTTTCCCTCCTACTGACACCACCTGCATATTGACTCTGCCACGAACTGGTTTGTTCCCAGCCCACTGACCAACAACCATGCCAGCTATTTCCAGCTTGCCACCCTGGGGAGGTATAGACTGGATTCCTAAAAGAGTTACAGAAAATGACTAAGTGACACCCAAAGAGCAATAAAGAAATTGAGGTAAATGTGCTAAATGAGAGGAAGGTCTAACCTGGGAAGGCCCTGGGCCGGTGCTGGTGGTGATGGTGAGGAGGAGGTGGCATGGAGCCCAGTGGGCGAGGAGGGTAAAGAGGATGCATGGGGTAGAAAGGGGGCACCATGGCAGGGGGGAGGAATGCAGGGGGTGGCAGTGGTGGAGGTGGAGGAGGCGGCCGGGACAGGTTGATGCCTTCCAGAATGGCCTGGCGCATCTTCTCCACTCTTGAAACAAGCTCCTCCTGTAGGACAATCAAAGACATTAAAGTAAAACTTTTAAATAGTGCCCAATAATAAACATGTGCCTGCACCTATGTGTTTTTTACCTGGCCTTCACACATATCAAGTAAGGAGGCTCTGTCTCTGGTGGCTTTAGCTAGCTTGCTCTGGAACAACTTCCCGTCAAAAAAGCCCCAAGGGCAGCAGTGGTCCCATGGCAAGGGCTGTCCACATACATCATTCACAAACAAGGCAGTGTCCACTCCACTCATGAATAGAGAGGCCAGCTGCACCCCACGGTTATCCACCTTCTCCACCTGGTATCAGTGTCAAAGAGAAGAAATATGATCCGGCGGCATGTTTGGCATCAGCCTGGTAAATGTCACAGTAGCGTGTCATTTCAGATTTCACAGAGCTCTTTCAAAGCAGATTATTGACAACCTGACAGTTGAAAGACAGCATCTATTTTAAAGAAATGTTTTGCCTTGAACCTTTTGCTTTATGCGACATTTAGCTATTGATGTTGAGCTGAGCTGTTGAGTCCTTACTAAAAACATGTCTCAAAGCGCAAAAAAAAAAAAACTGTCAAAATTGTTGTGAACAAACATTTAAGAAAGAAAGCGTGGAAGATACAAAGATAAAGATTGCATGGGGTATGTTGTGTGCAATGTTCAATTCAATCCCGCCTCTCACTGCTTTTACTGTAATCTGGGTCTGTACAGTTATATAAGAACATGCAAACACATGCAAATGTGATTTAGTCTTAAACCACAGCTCTCTATCCATCTGCTTTTATTGATTTAACTTCATAAAAAGTAAATATTTAATTAGAAATATGATTTAACCAAATAATGCTTAGATAGAAAGTCAAATAGCAGACACTTTTAAGAATACATATACAGTTGCAATCAAATTTATTCAAGCCCACAGAGACTGCAGTACTGTACAATTTACTGGCTACACCAGTTTACTGGCATATTAAAAGTGAAATATCAATATATAAATGTAATGTTTTTGAGTTACAGGATTTTTAATAACACAGCTGTCATAATTATTCAACCCCTATTCAACATTGATGTTTTAAGTCACTTATTTTTATGGTAGGGAACAAAACACAATTAAGCCTTTAGACATTTATAAAAAAAAAAAACTTAAATTAGCTTGGGGTGTTACACATACATGCATTTAGCCCATGCATGTGCTAAAGATGAGTAGCAACTTTGGTAAAGTCAACAGCGCTCTCACAACAGCTATAGAAAAGAAATTGTTTTATTATATTAGAAAGTTTAAGGCTACATTAAGATTTCTAAGACATTAAAAGTTCCTAGAGACACAGCTGGCAGCCTTATTCCTTAGTCTAAAGTGTGTTGTACCAGAAAATGGTTAGAGCCAATTTGTTTATTTTCAGTTACTCAAATGTGTATTAATAAACTTAAACTGTTTTCACAGAATTCTGTTCTCTGCATCAAAATGTCTTGCATGTCAAGGGGGTTGAATAATTTTGTTTGCAACTGTATATTGAACTGTTCGGTGTATGAAAATATTTTTTTTTTGTTTGTTTCACATTTACAGTAAAAAAAATAATAATAATTAGCAATAAAGCAATATAAAACCAAAATTTACTACCTTCCTGAGCCTTGAATGTGGTAGTTGCGTTTCTGTCTATGCAGGTTCAGAAAGCTCTCAAAATATTTAAATTTGCACTCCGAAGATGAAAGGTCGACATGAGGGTGAGTAATTAATGACAGAATTTTCATTTTTGGATGAACTCTCTCTTTAATAAGAAAAGAATTACCTTGAGTTCCTGAAGTTGGTCAGGCTCATAGAGCTGGTTGGACACAGCTTGAGCCAAAAAGGCATCAAGCTCATGGCGCTGAAGAATGCGACCCCCCGGCCACTGCATCATATACCTGTAAACACACAATAATTGCTCAAGACACCCAGAACTCTACAGTGTTGACCTACTTATTCCAAACTTTTATTAAGAACCACTCCAATGTCAATGCCCAATGAGAAGCAGGTCTACAGTGACATCATCTTGTAAGGTACCTGAGCACGCAGCACATGAGCAGCAGGTGAGATGGCACATAGGTCGGGTTGAGCAGGGCAGGGCAGTCAGAGCGCATACAGGCTAGAAAGGCTCGTGTACGGCGGCTACGGTCCTCAGACGCTCTGCCCAGCCACAACCGCCTCAGGTTGGGACACGTCCACTCGCGGAAACACAGGGCCGGAACGAGCTCTGGGGTCAGGGCAGATTTAGCTTTACTGGCACACCACTCCTTTACAATCACCGGAGGCACTGCGGAGTCATACAGAAATGGGACACATTTAGATTCATCTTACTTTGATGCTGTCTTCCTCAGAGCCGGAGGAGACACAGCTGGGCAAAATCTCTGTATTATTAAAAGCAACACAAAACAAGAGCTAATTCTCTGGTGAGACATGTGATACTATTTTCATTAAGAGACGAAATACACTTTGTTACAACTTTTTATTTGCCAATATTTACTCATACCTTATTATTATTAATATAACCACAAAAAACAAGCAATGTTTACTTACACTACTAGTTTTTGAACAGTAAGATTTTAAATGTTTTTTTCTGAATTTATCTGATCCCAAACACAGCAAAAGCAGTAATATTTTTTATTGGAATACATTTTAAAATGTGATTTATTCCTGTGATCAAACTAAATTTTCAGCATCATTACTCCAGTCTTTAGTGTCACATGATCCTTCAGAAATCATTCCAACATGCTGATCTGCTGTTCAAGAAACATTTTATTATTATTATCAACATTTAAAAACAGTTGAGTGCATTTTTTGATGAACAAAAAAATAAAAAGATCAGCATTTATCTAAAAATAAAACATTTTATGACATTACACACTATACCAATCAAAAGCCTGCAGTCAGTATAATTTTTTATTTACTTTTTTAGCAAGAATGCTTTAACTTGATGATAAAGACATTTTTAATGTTACAAAAGATTTGTATTTCAGATAAATCTGTTCTTCTGAACGTTCTATTCATCAAAGAAACCTGAAAAAAATTCTACTCTGCTGTTTTCAACATAATAAATGTTTTTTGAGCAGCAAATCACAATATTAGAATGATTTCTGAAGGATCATGTGACTGGAGTAATAATGCTAAAAATTCTGTTTTTAAATCACAGAAAAAAAATTATACTTTAAAATATATTCAAGTTGTGTATTTCAAAAAACAATGGCTCTTTGTTGTAATGTAATGTTAATATTTAAGCTAAATATTAACATTGAATAGCATATTCATTTTTGCTGTGGTACTGAAATCTACTGAGAATCTCAAAAGATGCCTGGTATTGGTATCAGCCATTGACTTTTTGGTATTGTGACAACTCTTGAAACATGTATGCTATCCTACAGTCTCATCTAACAGAGGTCTATGCTCACCGTCAACTGGACTACGCTTGCGCATGGCCAGTCTCTCCAGCCTCCGCTGGGTCTCAGCCAAGCTGAACAGCACCCCGTAGGCATACTGGCGGGCAGAACGGAAAAGTAGAGAAGCAGGAGGCAGGTCGGGGTTGCACTCATCCTCTATACACACTGGCATCTTCATCTCCCCCTGGGAAGTGAGAAAGGGAAAGAAGAAACAGAGAAAGGGACAGAGAGAAGAGTGTTAGAGCGCTAACGTGTATTATTAGATGCTTTTTTAATACATTAAACAGGTTTTCAGGGCATTTGTCACCATATATGTAAACACATTTTAGTACACCATTATACAACTCCCATTTAAACATTCCAGTTTGTGTCAATTCAGAGTTCATTTAGTGAAGTAAAAATTATAACTTAAGTAACTTGTGAGCACATGCTGTGTGACTGCTGTACCTTGGTCAGGATGTGGTAGATCTGTGGATACATGAGTCCTCTTCTGTGTCTGTGTTCTGCCACTCTCAGCACCTCGGCACTGACCTGTGGAAGGGGTGGGGTTGTGATGTCCATGTGACTCCGCGTTGGCATGGACAGCAATGATGGAATGGACGGCCCACTTCCGTTACCATGGTGCCCGTCCCCAGAGCCACTGCCACCCCGTCCGCTGGGATCTTCCCATCTTGTAGACTTGTCAGCCAAATGACTGTGACAGAAAATGAATATTCATTCTGCTCCAAATAGCAGACTGCTTGCAGGTATACAACATAACCAACAGATTCTGCACAACATAGACTTACTTAGTGCTGGTGTCATTTTGCTCCTCCCCATCTGAAGACGACGACGATGAGGGGGAGGGGCCTGTAGGAGCAGCAGTGTGATGATTGGGCTGTCGGTTGCCACTTTGAGAGGAATCATACGGAGCAGACCAATCAGCAAAGCCCATTTTCCCAACTAGTGAATCATTACAGTCCTGGAGAGGCTGAGTTGGGTTCTGGCATAAAAGGGCTGGACCAGTGGCAGGGCTGGGTCCGTAGAGCCCACCTGGATAAGGCACCTTAACACCTGACACCTGGGGTGGACCAAACTGTGGAAAAGAGCAAAAAAAGTGCCTGAAATCAGTTTCTGGAAAATAAACATGATTTGCAAAACTATACAACTTTAGTAAAAAAAATAATAATTACCTGAGCTTTTACAGGCTGCATTGCCCCCATGTGGCCTGGAGGTCCGCTAAATTGACTAGGCCCAAAACCTGGAACTGAACAAGAAATGGGAAAACCAAATTAATATTGTAGGAGTATAATCTGATTGATGTCAGAGTTTATTTTATGGCATCTGAAAGCTAAACAGTGGACAACAAACATACACTTTTGGGGTCTGTAAGTTTTTTTTTTAAATGTTTCTAAAGCTGCATTTGATCAAAAATACAGTAAAAACAGTAATATTATTAAATACTGTTGCAATTTAAGTCTGTTTTCTAGTTGTTTATATGTGACCCTGGACCAAAAAACACGTCATAAGGGTCAAATTTATACATCTGAAGGCTGAATGAATAAGCTTTCCATTGATGTATGGTTTGTTAGGATACGACTATATTTGGCCAAGAAACGACTATTTGAAAATCTGGAATCTGAGGGTGCAAACAAACAAAAAAAATAAATAAGTAAATTGCCTTTAAAGTTCTTAGCAATGCATATTACTAATCAAAAATTACACTTTCATAAATTTACAGTAGGAAATATCTTCATGGAACCTGATCTTTACTTAATATCCTAATGATTTTTAGCATTAAAGAAAAATCAATCATTGCTGCAAACATATTCCCGCGCTCCTTATGACTGATGATGTTGTCCGGGGTTACATATTTTATTATTCCTGTGATTATTTCAGTCTTCAGTGTTACTTGATCCTTCAGAAATCATTCTAATATGCTGATTTAGTGATCAACAAACAAACAAACAATCTTTGCTGATCCCAAACTTTTGATCAGTAGTGTATCTATTGTGAATGGTCTTTAAACACCACATTATACCTACAGAGGTAAGGAGAAGGTCCCATGGAGAGAGGTCTTGGTTTACTGGCCGCTGAAAAATATTCCACTGCCTTTTTAAACCTCTCGATTTTATCTTCAGTTCGTGACTGGAGGTTAAAAAAATGAAGAGACCCCATGTTATGATGAGCTTTTAAAGTTAAGTGTATAAAATCAGCACATGAAAATGCATATGTTAACACAGCCATGCTTCACCTGTGACTGCTTGAAAACATCCTTGGCCACCGAATCTAAATTCCCAAGATCTTTGATGGATGCCACATACTCAGATACAGCCTTAATGACAACCTCACATGGTGGGAGCACTAACTGATGAGCCCTTACCTGAACAGAGAGAAGAAAAACAAAGAATGAAGTTAAAAGAATGGCTTATACTGATAAAAAACTGATGCTCAAGGATGCTTAAGTCTGTATCATCAATTACAATTACAGAAGAATGAAGATATCTGAAAATGTGTGAAATGACAAATTGTATAAGCACCTTTAGGGAGGCAAGAGGGTGTTCTGGGCCTAGCAGACTCCAATGAAAGGCAGCCAAGTCTTCATCTGGCAGAATGTGGTTACCTGTTTTTTTTTTTTTTTTAGAAGACTCACATTTAGAACCAAACAATGTACTGAAAAAAAAAAAAAAGCAAAGTCACATCCTGGACTAAAAACTTGCGGTGTCGCTTACCAAGAAGAGCAGCAAAGATGGGCAGGTGCTGGGTCTTGAGGCCGAGCTGACGAGCCGCCTCTGATAGCAGGTACTGGTGAGTGGTCAGATTCTTGCCATTCCAGGAGAGCTTGAGAGCGTGGGAGCTGAAATAGGCCGGAACGTTGCATAGCGCAAACTCTGAGTCCTGTGCAATCAGACCCTGAAAACCATAGTCTCTGTACAGGGATAGCACCTCCTGATGATGGTCCTCCAGGGTCTGCACCACCTACAACACAAGCCAGGTGGAAGAAGACCATGTATTCTTATGTCTACTAATAAACAAGCTCCTCTATTGCTCTCAATTTCAGATAAATCAGCACTTTGACTATCGAGTTAAAAGGTGCACTATTTCTTTTTTGTATTGCAATAGCCATTTTCTGCAGCACTGATACACAGGTAACAGCTCTGACATCAATAGATATATAGTTCATTGCATGATTCAAAGTGAAGTGCACCACTGGGTTCTTACATGCGAGTGGTTTGGTTCAAAGTAAACACCGCAAACTCCATTTCTGTGCACTTTGGAATGCAATGGACACTGCCATAGAGACGTCATGATAATTTGATTCGTGGATCGATTTTGCGATTCTCTCTGGAAACGATTCTGAGCTTAGTTGAACGCACAAGCAGTCTTCTTTGTGAGCATTTGAGAATGTGGTTAAAAACTGAGTAATTTAAGTGGTTAAACATACTTGCACCTTGGCTTTAATGCTGTGAGATAAATGTCAACTTTTTCAAACTTTATGAATGATTATTCAAGTTCAAGTGGTTTGTGCATAAGGAACTGGAAACAAGCAATGTACAGCTGTTTCTAACCTACACAGTGCCATCTGCTGTTAAAAACTAAGCTCAGAATTGATTCAAGAGAGAATCTAAATGCATTCAGAAAAATCGCTGATTCGATCCACAAATCGAATCTATCCTAACAACACTACACTGCTACACTACCCTGTTTTTTTTTCCACATCTGCGCAATTTCCAACCAATTTGTGGACAGAAAAATCACAGCATTTTGCACACATTTCTAAATGCAAATAAATAATTTACTGTTTAGGAAATGTTCTTTCCTAATAGTGAAGACGTATTAGTAATGTAATACGTTCATGTTATGTTGCAGCAGTTTTCCCTGTAGTGCCAAAAATTGTTTTGAATTTCTCAAAGTATCAAGATTTTTTTTTTTTTTTTTTTAATCAAAGTTAGAAATTCAAGTATTGTGACAACTTTATAACACATATGTGACCCTGGACCACAAAACCAGCCATAAGTAGCACTGGTATATTTGTAGCTATACCCAATAATACATTGTATGGCTAAAAATTATTACTTTTTCTTCTATCCCAAAAATCATTAGGATATTAAGTAAAAACATTTTGTAAATTTCCTATGGTAAATATATCAAAACTTCATTTTTAATTAGCAATATGCATTGCTAAGAACTTCATTTGGACTTCATCAACTTTAAAGGTAATTTTCTCAATATTTTGATGTTTTTGCACCCTCAGAGTCCAGATTTTCAAATAGATGTATCTCAGCCAAATATCCTAACAAACCATACATCAGTAATAACCTTTAAGCCTTTAGATTTATTTTTTTCCATCTGAAAAAATCTCAATTTCATGAAAGAAATGTACCCTTATGACTGGTTTTGTGGTCCAGGGTCACATATTAGCTAAAAATCCACTACTGACTGTCAGCCATGATTAAATTATTTCTCAAGCAAAGGAGGGTTACTAAAATATTTTGTCTAGTCATGTGATCATAACATGGCAGCCTTCACGAGGAGACCACTTAATGCAAAACAACTTTTATTATGATTCTGTTTTGACTGGAGTCTCACCTGTACATCATTTCAAACATTTTTCAAAATATGAATTATTAAATTATGTGGAAAAAATTTATGAGGGAAGAGTGCACCTTCAAAATTACAGTTTTATGAAAATGGAAGATTTTGAAGATATTGCTTGCTTTGCAAACATTTTTACAATGAAACAAATAACTGAAACTTACAATGCATTTGCAGCACAAAACCAGTCTTAAGTAGCACGGGTATATAGTAGCAATAGCTAAAAATACATTTCATGGCTCAAAATGATTGATTTTTCTTTTATTGATATTTCTTTTCTTTTCTTTATCATTAGGTTAATGATTAAAGATCATGTTGCATTAAGATATTTTGTAAAAGTTCTACCGTAAATATATCAAAACTTAATTTTTGATTAGTAATATGCATTGCTAAGAACTTCATTTGGACAACTTTAAAGGCGATGTTCTCAATATTTTGACTTTTTTGCACCCTCGGATTCCATATTTTCAAATAGTTTATCTTGCCTAATTTTGTCCTAACCTAATAAACCATACATCAATTGAAGGCTTATTTACTCAACCTTCAGATAAGGTATAAATCTGAATTTTGAAAAATTGACTCTTATGACTGGTTTTGTGGTTCAGGGTCACAAACTGGCTGAGTATCTCCACATTTAAATGTAAAAAAGGGACATGACAATACACAATTCCTCTCGAGGAGGGCATCAGGCCACTCACCCGCACGCGGAATCGGAACATGGCGAGGCGGACACAGTGGCTCAGGCAGGCCGGGGGCAGGAACCAGGCCCGCGGAGGGGGCGTGGCCTTGCTTCCGACGTGGTTGACTATGAGCTGTGCGGTCTGTCGCTGCCCCTGTGCCCGCCGCGCCCACTCCGGCCAGCGATCCTTCCCAAGCGTGCCGTTAAAAATCACAACCAGCTCCAGTCCCCCTTGGTACAAACAGGCCTGGGAGAGTGCCGCCAGATAGCCGAGCATTGCATTCCACTCGCCTCCACAAACCCAGTCGGTCTGGTAGCCCCCGTAGAGCCGCTGAAGGCCAGAGTCTGCGTCAACCAGAATGCGAGCTGGCGGGGGAGGCGGAGGCAGCGAGCTTGGATGATGGGGATGGTGGTGGTGGTGGTGGTGATGATGATGTGGGGGCTGACGGCCTGCCGTTCGGGCGAGCTTGAGAAGATCTACTGGAACTGCCGCCCCGGGGCAGCGTTTCTCCAAATATTCCTGAAACCCTTGAACTCCCATATTGTGTCTTAGAGCGTGAGGTGGATGAACCTTGTTAAGAAGTTGATTTCTAGGCTGTGAGCTCAGAACTAGATCTGTCCGGTTATAGTTGGATAACTAAAGAGCTGAAATGTCTGGTAAATTATCCCACAAATGCAACTGTCAACCGACCCCCTGTAAAATTCCAGATACGCGTGGCTATTTTTTACATTTGGTCGTGTACGTGCAATATGTGTCCATTCCTTGCTGTGTCAATGTTATAATCCCGCTAGAGTCTCTCTATTTTGATCAATTACAATGTTGTACGGTCTACACCGTAACGATGGAGGATAACGGCGCGCACGCTACAGTTATGATGTCGACAATGTTGGTAACATCAAAATATATTCCTATTTGTAACCCATCTAGCAGCAAACTAAACAACTACTACACCGTTGCTATCCAACATGACCGTTAGGCAATTCAAACTAACTCTAGCCGATAGTGAATACAGTATGTCCTGTACTGGTTAACAGTTATAAGAGCTACAGTTTGTGGCTAACAAACTAGCTCGCGCACTTAGCCAGTTAGCCAAGATCCCGGCGTGATTGACGCGTCAACTAGTCGAGACAAATCGGGGGCTGCCGCGATTCGGAATGAGATGAACAATTAAGGGGAAAATAAAGTAAAACAACTAAAATAAAACAAAAACAAAAGCCCGACGTAAGCTCCCTCGCTCTCTGTCTCACTCACGACTTCATGTTGAGGAGAGGAACATACTTTCATGCGACGTCGGCCATCTTGCGACTTCCCCGCGGACCGACAGAAAGTGGGAGGGCAGGCGAGCTGAGGAAAGTGGGAGGAGCGATGGACCTGGTTGTTGGGGGTTGTAGTTCTTTCTGTCTGAAAACGTATCGGGATTGTAGAGTAAAAAAACTACAACTACCAGTACAGCAAAGGGAGAGACGCGAGCCGCATGCCATATCCTAAAGGAACGGTTCATTCAAAAGTTGATAGGGAAAATTGGTTCAGTTGGAAGAGCTAGATTAAAATCGCTGTCTCTGAAGTTATCCATTAGTGTAGGAAAAAACAATTTAGGGCTGGTGGACCACAAGAGGATACCAAGGGCTCTGCAGTTAAGAAAAGATATAATAATGAACAATGTTACGAATGTAGGCCTTTTTAAAGGTTGTCAGATATTGGTTATCTGAACCACACCATTTTTTCAATACATTTAGTACATTATAATACATTAATACATTATAATAATATAGCGCTGTCAAATCGATCAATTCGAGCGGTTTGTGTTTACATAATAAATGTGTATGTGCTGTATTTTTATATGTAGCCATTTATATGTTAAAGAAACATTTACATGTATGTATTCATATTTATATGATATATTTTACATTTATTTCTTAAATATACACGTGTGTGTGTGTGTGTGTGTGTGTGTGTGTGTGTGTGTGCGCATATTTATATATACATAGAAATATACATTGCACACGCTCATGTAAACAAACTATTTGACATTATTTTATTATTATTTGGATTTGACAGCACTCATTTTTCGTTCTGCTAGAGACTTAAGTGATTAATCATGTTTTCCACAGTCCTGATTGTCAGTAAGAATTCAAAGACAAGTCTACATAGAAATCTCTGGGGGAAATATTTATTAATTTAAATATTGTGTTCACCTCTTCTCCAACTGTTTGTTAAACTGCTTTGAAATAAATAAGAATTTAACTGAAAATGTTTCTCTTTAACTTCATATAGCTAACAATTTTCCTAATAGTATGTAAAGAACATCCTGTAACACAGTACATAGTTTAATTAGTTAATTATAACTAAATAACATGTCTTTATAATATTGTTAATATTTTTTCACATGGTACAAATCGGTGTTTATATATGCGGCTGTATAGCAGCATTTTTGGGAGACTTGTCCTCTAAACTTTTTACAAATCCCAGGTTTAAATATGTATGGGTTTTGTATCTCTGAAACAAATGCATTGTTTTTCTGTGTTAAGAAAGAAAGAAAATAGTGTTTTATATAATTACAGAATTTCTGATAACAAGGAATACAAGTTGTCTGTAATTATAATTATATATACCTTATAATTATCTTTGTACCTTTTTGTATCTTTATGCCTTTGTATCTTTGTGGTAGTTGTAGTTCTTTTGTAGCAACTTGTTAGTAAATTCACTTAAAACGTTTGAGCTATAACTGTATGTAATTTATGTTAGTACAAAACGTAAAAGTAATGTTAATTACCATAATTTACTCACTGGATCGAAAAACGTTATTCTAAAGACCTAATGGTGAATAGGTTGGCATACAAATTGACGTCATGACTGAACGCCTCAACAAAAAATCTACACATAAACGACACTAGAGGGCGCCAAAGTTAACTGTGTTTGGTGGTTATAAAAGTTAATTCCTGAGTTTTCTGTCAGCTGATAGTGGAACAGCGCTGCTGGTTCAAACTGAGAGCACGGCAGCATTTATTTCGGTTTGTTTGCTGATGCTGGAGCGGCAAGCTTAACTCAATCCAAAATGTCCATAGCAGCAAGATCAGCGTTCTTCCACTTCTCAACGCGTCTGCAGCCATGGACCGGACTAAAGAGCACCGCAAACAACGTAAGCCTCCGCTTCAAATATCAGTAAACAAATGTCAAACGCATTTAGTTTACCGTGTGCAGAATATAGAAACAGATATTCGTAAAGTCAGGGCGGGAAAAGGTGCCCTTACTCACTCAATGGGACTGTGACAAGGTCACTGTCTACTTATATGCGCTACAGGTGTCATCAAAGCATTTATTAAGATATTTTAGACTTCACCAACACATTTCATGTTACGTTTCAAATTATGAATCAGTTTTGAATTAGTTATTTTATGAAGGAGCAGAAATGAACAATGCTCATGTAATTTTTCTTTTCTCTGTTATCTAATAATGACAGCTGAAAAGCCCTGCAGTGTGTTGCCAGAGGAAGAAGTCTTCATATACTGTAAGTTTGTGAATATTGATTTATGAAAATGTTTGACCCTGTTGCCATACATTTGATGATTCACTTAATGAAAACTACTTACAGCATGACTAATCTTTTCCAGCAACCCTTTACTGTCACCTCACTCCCTCTATTAATCTGAAATGACTTTAATTTAAGCCTTGCAATATATTTAGGGTAACATCTCAGTTGTAGTTAGTATGAAATCAAACACTTAAATGCATCTCCACTGTTCCTTCAATGTTGTGCCTCTCTCCTGTGCTTGTAAGCTCATTTGTGTAAGCATAACCAAAGCAGAATGGATTTGACTGTCTCCTCTGACTAACCACTCCTGTTTACTCCCTCTGATTCATCAACCACGATCAGACTATTGTGAGTACTGGTTCTGCAAACTTTGTGTAGATTTGTAATGTTTGGGATTGATATTTCGATACATCAACAAATAATAAACAGCAACAGTAAGCATATTCACAAGGCCGCTTCACTAGTGTTGTATTTTGGTACGTTAATTTCAATATGGCAGCTGAATACAAATATTTCTTGTACCTGAGATTTGACTTTATTGTGAGCTAGACCTTTTCCCTTGTTTTGTCAGTGATCTGTTTTGTATCTTTACCCATCAGCCTCCTCCTGCTAAATATGGAGGCAGACACACCGTGACTTTGATCCCTGGTGATGGTATTGGACCTGAACTGCTGAACCACGTTAGAGAGCTTTTCAGGTTTGAAGATGAAGCTCTCTATAAACAAACTTCACCAGAAAACACTTAACAAGAGCTCTTATGTTTTTATCATTCAACAATATTTACAGATTCTGCTGTGTGCCAGTGGATTTTGAGATCGTCAGGGTGGATTCTTCTGCTTCCTCTGAGGATGACATCAATAATGCAGTTACTGCAATCAAACGTAATGGAGTAGCACTTAAAGGTGAACATGAGCAAATGGTTCATCAATGCTGCATATTAGATGTATAAATGTATTGGTACCATATCAGTTATTGGTTGACATTGGATATTTCATTGTTCATTTAGATATTTCATTGTTCATTATTTAAAACATTAATAATTTAATAACACTGTTAAATCTTTAGCAAATCTGTATGGTATACATTAATATATTAGTTCACTTCCAGAATAAAAACAATTCTGATAATTTACTCATCCCCATGTCATCCAACATGTTAATGTCTTTCTTTCTTCAGTTGAAAAGAAATTAAGGTTTTTGAGGAAAACATTCCAGGATTTTTCTCCATATAGTGGACTTCAATGAGGATTAGTGGGTTGAAGGTCCAAATTTCAGCTTCTCTGCAGCTTCAAATCTACACAATCTTAGTCAAGGAATAATGGTCTTATCTTACAAAATGATCTGGCATTTTCTACAAAAATGACATAGGGGTGAGTTAAATTATTAGGAAATTTTTATTCTGGAAGTGAACTAATCCTTTAAGACTCTTTTACAGGTAACATAGAGACCAATCACAACCTTCCTCCATCTCATAAATCCAAGAACAAATTGCTTCGGTAAGATATTTTGGATGTGTTTTTTTTATTCTTTACTTGATTATCTGTGGTAAATCCAGAGAGTTAATTTATATTCATTTATTTGAACTCTCCAACAGTACATCTTTAGACCTGTATGCTAATGTCATGCACTGTCAGTCTCTTCCTGGAGTCCCGACCCGCCACAAAGACATTGATGTCGTCATCATTAGGGAGAACACTGAAGGAGAGTACAGCAGCTTGGAGCATGAGGTCAGTGTGTTTAGGTCTATATAACTTAAGGTCACTAGTTGCACTTATTCCTAAAATTGAACTCTCTTCTCTTCCAGAATGTTCCCGGAGTGGTGGAGAGTTTAAAGATCATAACACGTGTGAACTCACTGCGGATCGCTGAGTATGCCTTTAACTTGGCCAGGGAGAAAGGCCGCCGCAAGGTCACAGCAGTACACAAAGCTAATATCATGTGAGAGTCCCTTCTTTCTTATAATTGGGAAACATTGCCTCATATGTCTGCTTATATCTTGCTGAAATATTGGTTTCCTATTGTACAGGTTTAAAATAGTTTAAGATTTTCCTGTGCTTCATAGGAAGCTTGGTGATGGCCTTTTCCTGCAGTGCTGTAAAGAGGTGGCGGCTGGATATCCTGATATCACATTTGATAATATGATCGTGGACAATACCACCATGCAGGTATAGAAATGGTGAACAACATAAGTGGATGATGCTCTATAGTCCAAAATATGGCATCAGTATGTTTTTTTTTTTGTTGTTGTTTTTTTTAAAGCAAATACTTTATTCAGCATAGATGCATTGAAGTGATCAAAAGTGACAGTTAAGACATATATAATATTACTAAAGGCTTCTATTTCAAAGAAGTGCTGTTCTCTCAAACTTTCTACTCATCAAAGAATCCTGAAAAAAATTATTTTAGTTTCCACAAAAAGATTACGTACCACAACTGTTTTAACAATCAGCATATTAGACTGGTTTCTGAAGGATCATGTGACACTGAAGACTGGAATAATGATGCTGAAAATTTAGCTTTGCGTCACAGGAATAAGTTACATTTTAAATATAATAAAAAACACATGTAAAAATGTTAAATTCATTGACCTAAAAGATTTGACCAGTTTTTCTGTTTCTGTGTATTAAATGTTTGTAATAAATAGTTTATTTATTTATCTGTTAATTTATTTTGGGTTTTTGTATTGAGACAGCTTTTACATGGGGATGAAAATCGTAATTTGCATCATAAGATGAAAAGGGAAAAAAATATATATAATATATAATATATAATAATATATATATATATATATATATATATATATATATATATATATATATATATATATATATATATATATATATATATAAAAATAATATAAGCTATACATAATTATGCTATTAGACGTTATAGGAATGTACGAATATTTGACACTTTACTTAAAGACGTTCACTTCCAGAACTAAAATTTACAGATAATTTACTCACCCCCTTGTTATCCAAGATTTTCATGTCAAACATTTCAGGATTTCTCTTCATATAATGGACTTCTATGGTGCCCCCAAGTTTGAACTTCCAAAATGCAGTTTAAATGCAGCTTCAACGGGATCTGAACGATCCCAGCGGAGAAAAAAGGGTCTTCTGTACCGAAACGATCAGTTATTTTCTAAAAAAAAAAGTTAAAACAATTTTTATACTTTTTTAACCTCAAATGCACGTCTTGCCTAGCTCTGCGTGTACTCTGTGTAATCCGGGTCATTACAGTTAGGGTATGTTAAAAAACTCCCATCTCATTTTCTCCTCCAACTTCAAAATCACCCTACATTGCTGCAGAAGTACCGACCAGGTGTTTACAAAGTGAACATGCAAAGAAGACAAAATAAGACAAAAAAAAAAAAAGGTAATACAGCGATGTAGCATGATTTTTTTAAGTTGGAAAAGAAAATGAGATTTTCAAAATACCCTAACTGTCTTGAACCAAAATACACAGTACATGCAGAGCTAGTCAAGACAAGATTTGATGTTAAAAAGTAAAAGTTTTGTTTAGAAAATAACATTGTTTCGCTAAATAGGACCCTTCTTCCTCGGCTGCGGTCGTTCCACTATATGTAGAGAAAATCCTGAAATGTTTTCCTCAAAAAACATCATTTCTTCACATCTGAAGAAAGAAAGACATGAGTAAATTATCTGTAAATTTTTGTTCTGGAAGTGAACTTCTCCTTTAAGCCTTTAAATATACATAATGCATTATTAAAGTATTTTTAATGCATTAATTTACGCCTTGTCTTGAACCTTATAATGCATTACATTTATCTCATGAATAACTGTAAACACAGTTATAATACATTATAATAATGATCTGACAAACAACCAGTGTTGGATGTAACAAGGAAAATTCAGCAAATATTATAATGCCTTTTAATATCATTTATGAAAATTACAGTGCATTGAAATGTAACCAGTATTTTATAATACATTTTTGTATAGCTGGTCTCTAAGCCCCAGCAGTTTGATGTGATGGTGATGCCTAATCTCTATGGTAACATTGTGAGCAATGTGTGCGCTGGACTTGTTGGAGGTCCAGGTCTGGTACCCGGAGTCAACTACGGCAAGGACTACGCTGTTTTTGAGACTGTAAGAAAGAATCGGGCATGTCATAATGGTCATGTCAGCTGTTAGTGTGACCAGAGAACGCATGAGAGATTTTTTTTTTGTTTTTATATACAGGCCACTAGGAACACTGGGAAGAGCATTGCTAACAAGAATATTGCAAACCCCACGGCCACACTTCTGGCCAGCTGCCTGATGCTGGATCACTTAAAGTGCGTGTCTATGAATAATAATTCAATTGGAGGTTTTACCTATTTTTTTTTTTTTTTTAAACCTCATTACGTTCATACATTATACATGAAACCTAATTAAACATAAGTCAATAAACGTTTGCTGTAGGACTAGAATTGTTTATTACATTCATTCCTAGGCTGGTTTTCCTCTTTTCTAGGCTTCATGCATATGCCAGGATGATTCGAAAGGCAGTTCTGAAAACTTTGTCTGAAACTCAGGTATCATACATGCTTATGATATATTATGCACTCAAACACATCTGCAGTATTACATCTCTATATTCTATATAGTCATACTGCTTGTATAGTAATTTATCATGTCTCTATATCCTTGCAGTTGCACACTGCTGACTTGGGAGGTCAGGGTACTACATCTGAAGTGCTCCACTCCATTATGCAAGAGATCCAGAGAGGAGGACCGCGCACAACAGAACAGATCTAAACTTCATTTCAGCAGGTTCTAAATGCTCATACACACACAGGACACAGAAACAATCCAATGCTTTTGTGAAACATATGATGCATTTTGTGAATTCTTCATGAAAAGATGCTGAGACTATAAAGATGTAGGTTAGTGTGTTCAAATGTATATTTTCTTTTGTAATCTATATATTTAAAGGGATAGTTCACACAAAAATGAAAATTCTGTCATTAATTATTCACCCTCATGTCGTTCCAAACCCGGAAGACCTTCATTTATCTTCAAAACACAAATTAAGATATTTTTAATGAAATCAGACAACTTTCTGACCCTGCACAGACAGCAACACAACTACTACGTTCAGTGTCTAGAAAGGTAGTAAGGACATAGTTAAAATAGTCCGTGTGACATCAGTGGTTCAACCTTAATTTTATGAAGCTATGTGAATATTTTTTGTGCACAAAGAAAACAAAAATAGCAACTTTATTCAACAATTTCTTCTCAGTCTTGTATGTTCACAAGAGCATGCGTTGTGGTACTCTTGTGAACGTGTTGGAAGACTAAGGTTGAACCACTGATGTCACATGGACTATTTTAATGATGTCCTTACTACCTTTCTAGACATTTAACATGGTAGTTGTGTTGCTGTCTATGCTGCATCAAAAATATCTTATTTTGTGTTCCGAAGATGAACAAAATTCTTAAAGGTCTGGAACGACATGAGGGTGAGTAATTAATGGCTGAATTTACATTTTTGGGTAAACTATCCCTTTAATGGTATAAATGTCACTGATGTTATTTATCTGTTATGATTATGAAATGAGGTTGAGTTAAAGCCTTTATCTAAACTAGCCTGAACTGGTGTAATAACCAACAGGTGATGTTTTGAAGTCTCCATCCTATTAATTTATTATATTTATTTCCTGTTGCTAACTAATGATGCACCAAGCACTTTCATTAATAAATGTCTTACTATTACCTCATCAAACTTCATAAACTTGCCTCCTAAGACGATTTGAGAGAAAATACAAGATTGTTGGTTGAATGGACAAACATTTTCCAATAGGTGGCAGTAAAATGCTGCACTTCAGCTTTATCAAATTTGGATGCTTTATACATTCAGTTATGAGTATCATAAAAAGTTACAACTGTTTTAGTCCATATATATGTCAGAAAATTTAAATGTATAACATGCAATGTTTACTTTCAGTGCAGTAAAGATATTTTCTTAGTGATGAAATAAATGTATATATTTGAACACAAACTAAGCTTTTATTCTATTTATAAATGAAATTTGTGTCAACATGGCATTTAAGTGATTTCAACTTTGGTGGTCATCAGTTGGATATTTTGCATCATAAAACCTGTAGGAATGTTGAGCGTAAGTAAATCTGTCATCTGTGAATTAGAAGTACAAAAGAAGTTTAGATCCTTGCCCAGAACACATGTCTGTGAAAGTGCTCTGTGCAAAGATTTCTAGCAGTCATCACGTTATAGTTATTAATGATAGCCGTTCTTTTGAGGTTGATTTATTTACCCGATTCATCCAACTACATTTTTCTCATGAATGATGCACAGAAAGGGAAATCACTCGAAGTTTGGCTATACTAGTGAGCTTTGACAAGCAACAACACTTGTTTTTGACCTGCAGGAGTTTAACTGTAAGGAGTAGAAACAAAAAGGTCAGATTAAAAAAAGATAAATCAAAGGAAAGAAAGTGTTTAAAGGAACTAATGGGGTTATTAAATCAATGTAAGTGCGCTCTCTTGATGAGGGAGCAATTGAGTGGAAAAAAGACAGCGAGAGGGTGATGAAAAGGGAAGTGATGGAATGTCAAAAAAGGAAGGAAAAATGATGCTGAAATGAAGAACACAGACCTTAGCTGGGTTATATTGATTACATTTTTCTGTTGATCACAGATACATGCTCTCACATGATTTGAATTATTGGCAAAAAATAAATAAATAAAAATTTGGCAATCTTTGCTCACAGCAGGAGGGAGAGAGGGGCACGGGTGGCCTGGTATGATCACTTTGCTAGTTATATACAATGGAGTACTGAAGTACCTCTGAAGTAAAATGAGAAAAACAGCTTCAGCATCTCAGCTCCAGCAACGCTGAGAAAAACAGCTCGCGAATCAAACGGAAAAGGGCCAAAGTAATTTTGCTGTCTGTAACTGCTTTCAAAAACAAGACATATTCCAGCTGAAGAGGGCTCTCCAAAACAGTCGGCCTTTCAGTTCTCGAGTGCTGAGGATGGCAGTTTCATCACTTTTCCCTGAGGAAACACAAGATTGTTCTGTTTTCCTCCTTTTTTCTATCTGTACCCTGGACATAAAAAGCAAACTGTCACAGGGGAGAAAATCAGGAATGTTTTGTGAAAGTAGTCAACTAGTCAAATTAGTCGCTGTATTTAATATTATTATTTTGTCAACATTTAGCTTCTGTGGTTAACTTCTGTTTTTTCCTCATCAAGTCTACTTTCACCTGTAGATTACATATTTGTCTTTTCAGCTTTTTCATTTTTAGGAACTTTATTTCACAATCTCTCCTGTCTCTTTAAACTAATTTGTAGTGGACTTAAAAGGATAGTTCACCCAAAAATATAAATTCTTTCATTAATTACTCACCCTCATGTCGTTCCAAACCCTTACAACCTTTGTTTTTGATGAAGCCACTTTTTTATGAGAAACCACTGATGTCACATGAACTATTTTGTCAATGTTCTTGGTACATTTCAGCAAAAATATCTTAATCTGTTTTTTGAAGATGAACAAAGGCCTTACTGGTTTGGAACGACATGAGAATGAGTAATTAATGACAGAATTTTCAGTTTTGGGTGAAATATAGCTTAAAAGGTAGATGATTAATGGTGTAGGCTGGCTGTGTTCACACCTACTGTCCAAAAAACATTTCTCTTTTACCTCGCTTCCTTACCCTCACATTTACATTGTAGTTCCCCCTCAGTCGTTCTCTACGACGTTACGTCAATGACGTAATATTGGGGATCGGCTACGAGACCCTATCACCTCTGAGCTAAAGAGAAAAAAGCCAATGACAATTGGCGAGTGGAATTTGCATGCCGCGCCACTCCCCCGGACATACGGGTATATAAGATGGCGGCGTGCATCCACTCATTCAGATTTCTGCTTCGGAGCCTCGCCTGTTTGAGCTGCTAAGAAGAGAAGAAAGACGACGGAGAGAACGCTTCACTGTTCCTGCTCCTACCCTGCTCGATCGTGTTACCGGCGCTGCCGGCATCTGTGCTGTACCAGCGATCTTCTGTGCTTCTGGATGTGGTGGCTTTTTGTCCTCCAATGACGGCCACGAACGCTGCCTCTCGTGCCTGGGCCGAGAACACGCTGAGGCGGCGTTTGTGGATGGTTCATGTGCTCATTGCGAGCGCATGACCATGGCCACGCTGAGATCGCGCCTCTCGTTCGCGAGATGGCGCCCCTCATCCTCTACCCCTTCCAGTTCGGCGGGCCGTCCTGGCTCCTCGGCTGCATTGGTTAGAGGTGAGGGTGATCTGAGGGTGACAGTGCCGAATCTTCCGTCGGGTTTAAAACCCCCGCGGAAGTCCGGTCCCTCAAAGCGTGGTTCCGTGGAGATGCCAAAACTCAGCACTCGCTCGTCCGAAAACGAGCCTAGTGTTACTTTTGGCGCTCCCGAGGAGGATAGGATGTCGATCACAGCATCAGAGGGGGGGCTTATGCCGGCTGAGGCGGAAACTTCCACTGAGCAGCCCCCCGCCGCGGTGGCTGCTCAATCGGAGGCGGACGCCGAACTGGCAGCCATGCTCCATCGGGCAGCCGTGAGCATCGGCCTGGAGGTGTCGAAGGCACCTTCACCCGAGCGCTCGCGGCTTGACGATTGGTATCTGGGTGCGCGTAGTGACGTTCAACCTCGCTCCGCCCCAGTACCTTTCTTTCCCGAGGTGCATGAGGAGCTCACTAAGACGTGGAAGGCCCCTTATTCGGCTCGTACACGTCAGGGCTCCTCCCTCCTCACTACCCTCGATGGCGGGGCAGCCAGGGGGTACGTGGATGTCCCCCAGGTGGAGCGTGCGGTTGCGGTGCACCTGTGCCCGCAAAACGCCGCCACCTGGCGGGATCGTCCGCGTCTCCCGTCCAAGGCGTGTAAGCTTTCGTCGGCTCTCGTCGCGAAGGCTTACAATGCCGCGGGCCAGGCTGCCTCTGCCTTGCATGCGATGGCCACCCTGCAAGTATATCAGGCCAAAGCACTGAAAGAACTGCACGAGGGTAGTTCTGACCGCAGGTTGATGCAGGAGCTGCGCTCGGCTACCGACTTCGCCCTACGGGCGACCAAGGTAACAGCGCGGTCCCTCGGTCAGGTGATGTCTACCATGGTAGTCCAGGAGCGCCATCTCTGGCTGAACCTGGCGCAGATGGCTGACGTCGACAAAGCTCGCTTTCTCGACGCACCCGTCTCCCAGGTCGGCCTCTTCGGCGACACTGTCGAGGACTTCGCCCAGCAGTTCTCGGCAGTCCAGAAGCAGTCGGAGGCCATAAGCCACATCTTGCCTCGACGGGGTTCCACCAAGCCGTCGAGTGCCAAGCCTCCGGCTGCTCGTCGCCGAGGGCGCCCCCCTGCGGCTGCGGCTTCTGCTCCGCCCCCTGCACCATCGGCTGAGGTGAGATCGCCTCAGCCTGGGCGTAGAGCCACCCGCAGGAAGGCGGCGCAGCCCGTCCCTCAGCGGCCCGCCAAAACCACCCGCAAGACCGCGAAGCGGCCCTGACACGGGCAACCCAGAGATGAGGACGTTTGCTCTTCGGGGGACAACGACATCAGTCCCCCCAGCCCCGGGGGAGGGCCGGGGCCGGAAGCCATCGCTGCTGCCACTGACCCCCGGGTCAGTGGTACCCACATATTCACAAAAAGAGCAATTTCCTTCATCTCTGGGCCCAGTGCCCCGAGTCTCGTTCCTGAGCGACGCCCTGCCTCCTCGGACTCGGACTCGGAGCCTGAATTCGCCAGCGCGGGAACCCGGGAAGGTAAGAGCTGCCCCGTGCAGCACCACTCTCCTCCAGAACGCCCCGCCTTCTGGGTTGATTCCCCTTCCCCTTCCCCCCCCCGGCTGCCCCACCTCTGGCACGCCAGTTACTGTTCCCCTGGTCCCACTGGCACGCAGGCTGGGAGCCTGGTTAGCGCTCCCCAGCCCGTCCCCTTGGTTGATCCGAACAGTACGGCTCGGCTACGCGATTCAGTTCGTGAGGCGACCGCCCAAGTTCAGAGGCATCCGTTCCACCTCTGTCCACTCGGACACCCATGCCTCTGTTCTTCGGGCGGAGATTGCGGTCCTCCTGGCGAAGGACGCGATCGAGCCTGTCCCTCCAGCCGAGATGAAATCGGGGTTCTACAGCCCTTATTTCATCGTGCCCAAGAAAGGAGGTGGGTTGCGACCGATCCTGGACCTTCGAGTGCTGAACCGGTCCCTTCACAGGCTACCGTTCAAGATGCTTACCTCGAAGCGCATACTGTCATGCGTACGACACCAGGATTGGTTTGCAGCCATCGACCTGAAGGACGCGTACTTTCATGTCTCGATTTTACCTCGACACAGACCGTTTCTTCGGTTTGCTTTCGAGGGTCGGGCGTATCAGTACAAAGTCCTCCCCTTTGGCCTGTCCCTGTCCCCCCGCGTCTTTACCAAGGTCGCGGAAGGTGCCCTATCTCCCCTATGGCGGAAGGGCATCCGAATCCTCAACTATCTCGACGACTGGCTCATTCTGGCTCACTCGCGAGATCTGTTGTGCGAACACAGGGACCTGGTGTTACAGCACCTCAGCCATTTGGGGCTTCGGGTCAACTGGGAGAAGAGCAAGCTCTCCCCCGTGCAGAGCATCTCTTTTCTCGGTATGGAGTTGGACTCGGTCTCCATGACAGCACGCCTCACCAACGAGCGCGTCCAGTCGGTGCTGAATTGTCTGAAACTCTTCAGGCACAAGACGGCGGTCCCTCTCAAAACTTTCCAGAGGCTCCTGGGGCATATGACAGCCGCAGCCGCAGTTACGCCGCTCGGGCTGCTTCATATGAGACCGCTTCAGCGCTGGCTACACGACCGAGTCCCGAGATGGACATGGCACCGCGGCACGTTCCGGGTCGGCGTTACCCCGGAGTGTCGCCGCCTCTTCAGCCCTTGGTCAGACCCTGCTTTCCTACGGGCCGGCGTGCCCTTGGGACAGGTGTCGAGGCATGTTGTAGTCAACACAGATGCCTCCTCGACGGGCTGGGGTGCCGTGTGCAACGGGCAGACAGCCTCGGGCTCCTGGACGGGACCTCGACTGCAGTGGCACATCAATTGCCTCGAGCTGCTAGCCGTGTTTCTGGCGCTCCGGCGGTTTCTGCCGCTGCTGCGCCACAAGCACGTGCTTGTCCGCACGGACAATACAGCGACCGTAGCGTACATCAACCGTCAGGGTGGTCTGCGTTCCCGTCGCCTGTCGCAGCTCGCCCGCCATCTCCTCCTCTGGAGTCACACGCGGCTCAAGTCGCTGCGGGCCGTTCACATTCCAGGAGAACTGAATCGTGCAGCCGATGTGCTCTCACGACAGCTTACTCTCCCTGGAGAATGGCGACTCCATCCCCAGACGGTCCAGCTCATCTGGAGTCGATTCGGGGAAGCTCAGGTAGACCTGTTCGCCTCCCCAGAATCCTCCCACTGCCAGCTCTTTTTTTCCCTGACTCAGGCCCCCCTCGGCAGGGACGCTCTGGCACACAGCTGGCCGCGGGGCCTCCTCAAGTACGCCTTTCCCCCAGTGAGCCTCCTTGCACAGACCCTGTGCAAGATCAGGGAGGACGAGGAGCAGGTCCTGCTGGTTGCGCCGTTCTGGCCCACCCGGACCTGGTTCGCCGACCTCATGCTCCTCGCGACAGTCCCTCCCTGGAAGATTCCCCTGAGGAAGGACCTTCTTTCTCAGGGGGACGGCACGATTTGGCACCCGCGTCCCGATCTATGGAACCTGCACGTGTGGCTTCTGGACGGGACACGGAAGACCTCGCCGGTCTCCCCCAGGCCGTGATAGACACTATCACTCAGGCTAGAGCCCCCTCTACCAGGCAGGCCTACGCCCTGAGGTGGGGTCTCTTCGTTGATTGGTGTTCCTCTCGCCGAGAGGACCCACGGAAGTGCTCGGTCGGAGTGGTGCTTTCCTTCCTGCAAGAGAAGTTGGAAGGGAGACTGTCCCCTTCCACTTTGAAAGTGTATGTCGCAGCCATTGCGGCATACCACGATGCAGTAGATGGGTCATCTCTGGGAAAGCATCACCTGATCATCAGGTTCCTTCGAGGTGCGAGAAGGATTAACCCTCCTAGACCGCACCTCGTACCCTCTTGGGATCTCTCCGTGGTCCTTCAGGGCCTTCGGGGAGCTCCCTTCGAGCCGCTCAGTTCAGTCGAGCTGAAGTTCTTGTCACTCAAGACTTCACTCCTGACTGCGCTGGCCTCCATCAAGAGGGTAGGGGACCTGCATGCATTTCCCCTGGGAGTGAGAGCCCACTCCACCCGGAGTGTGGCCTCCTCCTATGCGCTGGCGCACGGCGCCTCTCTAGCAGACATCTGTAGAGTTGCGGGCTGGGCGACACCCAATACCTTTGCGCGGTTCTACAACCTCCGCGTTGAGCCAGTGTCCTCCCGTGTGTTGGGTAACATCAGGTAATTTGCGGGAGGACGGCTCAGGTGTCGGCTTGCTGCGCCACTCCTCTTGGATCCGTGCGCTATTCTCCCAGTTGTTCCCATGGTTGAACCCTGGGTCCTCCTTGCCCCGCAGTACTGGACTAGACGGAGTAGTCCATACTGTGCTCCGGAGCGGGGCCTCCTTCACCCCCCTCCGGTTGTGGCATCATGTCTCAGTATCTCCACGGAACCTTCCGTGTTTCCCCAGTCTAGTTTGACTTACTTTTAAAGCTTCCACATGACTTAACCGTCATTGTGCTCCGCCCCCCAACGGCTGCTTCAAAACTTGGCACCCCTGGTGGGCCACCACGTGGTCTACAGGGCGTTGGGACGGTTACGCATTGAGCCCTTTGTTCCGACACGCTTGCCTGCCGGCATTGGGTCTCAGCTGCGTAACGCAGTTCAGGATTGTGGCGTTTTCCAGAGGTCCCCAATATTACGTCATTGACGTAACGTCGTAGAGAACGACTGAGGGGGAACGTCTCGGTTACGAAGGTAACCCTCGTTCCCCGAAGGAGGGAACGGAGACGTTACGTCCTCCTGCCACAATCCTGGACTGCGCTGAAGCCGGGTTGCGGCTCGGCTCCTCAGCAAATCTGAATGAGTGGATGCACGCCGCCATCTTATATACCCGTATGTCCGGGGGAGTGGCGCGGCATGCAAATTCCACTCGCCAATTGTCATTGGCTTTTTTCTCTTTAGCTCAGAGGTGATAGGGTCTCGTAGCCGATCCCCAATATTACGCCATTGACGTAACGTCTCCGTTCCCTCCTTCGGGGAACGAGGGTTACCTTCGTAACCGAGACGTTATACTTAAAGGAGAAATTCACTTCCAGAACAAAAATTTAAAGTTAATTTACTCACCACCTTGTCATCCAAGATGTTCATGTCTTTCTTTCTTCAGTCGTAAAGAAATTATGTTTTGAGGAAAACATTTCAGGTTTTCTCTCCATATAGTGGACTTTAATGATGCCCGCAGGTTTGAACTTCCAAAATGCAGTTTAAATACAGCTTCAAAGGTCTCTAAACAGCCCCAGCCAAGGAAGAAGTGTCTTATCTAGCAAAATGATTGGGTATTTTCTACAAAAAACAAACAAAAAAAAAAAAAAACATTTCTATACTTTTTAACCTCAAATGCTCATTTTGTCTAGCTCTGCGTGTACTCCGGTTCAAGACAGTTAGGGTATGTCGAAAAACTCCCATCTCATTTTCTCCTCTAACTTCAAAATCATTGCTGTTTTACCTTTTTTGTAAAGGGCATTTGATCTTCTTTGCACATTCACTTTGTAAACACTTGGTTGGTACTTCTGCAGCAATGTAGGATGATTTTGAGGTTGGAGAAGAAAATGAGTCAAGTCAAGCCACCTTTATTTATACAGCGCTTTTAACAATACAGCTTGTGTCAAAGCAACTTCACAGTATTAAATGGGACGGTAGTGTGTCAGTAATGCAAAACAACAATAAACAATCAATTTTCAGTTAAAGGCAGTTCATCATTAAAGTCAGTGATGTCATCATCCAGCTCAGTTCAGTTCAAATGGTATATGATGTCGCTGGAAATTAAGTTTCCCCAACTAAGCAAGCCAAAGGCAACAGTGGCAAGGAACCAAAACTCCATAGGTGACAGAAATGGAGGAAAAAAACCTCGGGAGAACCCAGGCTCATTCGGGGGGCCAGTTCACCTTTGGCCAGAGGAAACCAGCAGTTGTTTCATGTTACAGCAAGTCAGATGAGAACTCATCAGATTCCTGTGGTCTTGCGCCGATAACAGTCTAGGTGACGATGTCTTCACTGGGGATCTGTCTCTGAGGCTCATCTATTTGACATGGTCTCCGCTGACATTCAAGGCTGTAGAGGACATCTCTAGGTGCTGATCCACCGTCTGGGCTGGATACAGACTGGATCCAGGGGACTGCAGTGACCATATGATCTGGATACGGACTGGATCTGGTGGCTACGGTGACCTCGGAATAAGAATGAAATGGACTAATCCTAGCATAGATGCCATTCTTCTTACGATGTAATGAGTTCATCAGGTGTTATGGGAAGTGTTCCCGGTTCCAGTTGACCTAATTAATGCAGCCTAACAATCCTTTAAATGATTTGAATTATAGAAATGTGTTATGTGTAAGCCAGGTTAAAGAGATGGGTCTTTAATCTAGATTTAAACTGACAGAGTGTGTCTGCCTCCCGAACAGTGTTAGGTAGATTGTTCCAGAGTTTGGGCGCTAAATAAGAAAATGATCTGCCACCCGCAGTTGATTTTGATATTCTAGGTATCATCAAATTGCCAGAGTTTTGAGAACGCAGCGGACGTGACGGACTACAATGTGATAAGAGCTCAAGTAATGAGGAGCTAAGCCATTGAGGGCTTTGTAAGTAATTAGCAAGATTTTAAAATCTATGATAATGAGATGGGAGTTTTTCAACATGCCCTAACTGTATTGAACCACAAAGTACACGCAGAGCTAGACAAGACAAGCATTTGAGGTTAAAAAGTATATAAATTGTCAGTTTATTTTAGAAAATAACCAATCGTTTTGCTAGATAAGACCCTTCTTTCTTGGCTGGGATCGTTTAAATCTCTTTGAAGCTGCATTTAAACTGCATTTTGGATGTTTAAACTCGTGGGCACCACTGAAGTCTACTATATGGAGAGAAATCCTGAAATGTTTTCCTCAAAAAACAATTTCTTTACGACTGAAGAAAGACAGACATGAACATCTTGGATGACAAGGGGTGAATAAATTATCTGTACATTTTTATTCTGGAAGTGAACTTCTCTTTTAATGTCATTAAAAATTTAAGACGTCTTGACCTAAATGTTGCCAAAATGCAGGACAGTTGAAAGCCCAATGGAGCAAGCGATCACGCTGTCTATATCTGCTCATGTAACTGCTCTGATTCTTGCTTTTTATTAACTCTTCCAAGTGTGTATTCACATATGTATTCACTCCATGTCTTCTTCTCTTTTCCCTCCCTCCACATGCACATCTCTGCCCCTCTCGTTCTGTCCATCATGCCGCTCAGCGCAGGTTCTCGCAGACTGTAGTAATTAGTGTAGACACCCGCTGGCCTCCTGAAGACCTGCAGTCATTCCAGATCAGCATCAGCGGCCGTGCGCAATAGATTCGACCACAATGGAAACAACAGCAGGAGGTGCTTAATTCCCCAGCAGGAACTTACAAGGGCCACTGCTTATTTCCATGGTAACATTAGGGGGCGAGTGTGAGCGTTCCAGACTCACCGCAAGGCCTGTTTCACAGCACACATGTAAGCAATGTGTAAGCAGCAGCAGCATGCTTTCACACTAACTAACAGTGTGTTGCTGCTGCATTGCTGTACAATAATGTGATTTCATGCCTTACAGCTTTGACTGTTTCTTTTAATAAGTTAAAATGGTGTCGGGAGTGGTCCATTGAGAATTATAACAAACTAAATCATTTTGAAATCTAAATTACGAGGAGTCATATTTACTGTACATCTAAATGGTAATTAATCTACATTGAATTCAACACAAATCAAAATTAGAGAACAGCAACCAGTGTAGCACAAAAGAAGATTACGACTACATTTTTGGAGGGATACAGCTGTCAGAAAGGAGTAGAAAGCGTAGAGACCCTTGCTTTGAATTACTTTAGTAATATCCCGCAGCCGCAGATATGCTGGTTTCTCAGACTGTGCTGGTGTGATCTCTTCCATAGTTTGGTAACTAGTGGGTTTCTTAGCCATAACATTGTCTCCAAGAATTTTCCAGAGATTTTCAATTGGGTTTTGATCAGGTCTCTTTAATTATTTCGGTGTTCTTAGCTTTAAGGAACTGCTTTGCCTGTTTTGCACTGTGATGGGGTCATATGCCGAACATAATGCTTCTCATCAGATCCGAATAAATAAAGGCTTAAAAAGGGTATGTTTTTTTTTTTTTGGTTCCCTAAAGACCTTTCAGTGAACAGTTCTTAAATGAACCATTTTAAAGAACACTTAAAAAAATCTATGGATGTTCAAGGTGCTTCATGGAAACATCAATACCAATAAGGAACCTTTATTTTTAAGTGTAAAGTGAACCTCGGACCAGTTCTTCTCCCTCCACACAACATGCTCCTCGGCAAAAGTGAGCTTAGCCTTTCTGCTGATGAGAGAGGTTTGGTCTCTGCAGAGTGCTCTTTCAGTCTAATGTCTCTTAAACATGCCAAGACAGATCCTTACCTTGTTCAGCACTGAACTGGCAAGCAATTTTAGCTGCAGTGTTGAACCGATTCCCCACTGTGAGTCTCTGCATTATCTTGTCTTCTCGTGCTTTGTCCTATTTGGCTGACCAGCCTTTTTGGGGGACTTGAATGAATTAGTGTCATTGTAAACCTGCATTATTCAAGAAAGCACAGATTTGAAATGACCAACTTCTCTTGCAGTGGCTGAAAGTTATCTCTTTGGCCTTCATCTGGACAACCTTCTGTCGCAGGGTTTCAGTCACCTTTAAAGCAGCCTGTCATCTTGCAAACACAGTGAAAACTGGAGGGATGCTGGCAGTTAAATAGTTTGTCATATAATTAAGGAAATTAACACCAGGTGCCAGATTATCTGTAAGTGATCTCTAATTTTGATCAGAGGTCTTTTTTTAAATATCTCATTTAAGTTTTTTAATACTGTGCTTTAAAACACAATTAACCCTGCTAAACAGCACCCTCTGGCTGGAGATGTTACAAAGAGTTACATATTATTAACACTGTGAGTGTTATTATTTACATCCGGGATATTTAGGCACCTAAACCAGCCGGAAGATTTCTCATTTTCTTTGACTCACAATGCAGAGCATACAAGGACGACCTTTTGAAAACACCAACGTTAAAGTCCCCATGAAATCAAAATAAAGTTTTTTGTCTTTGAATATGAATATGTTAGCCTTAAGGTCATCTATATGCTACTATGCTCCAAAACAATGACAAAATCACATTCGCAAGATATGAGCATTCAAAACTTACAGTCTTGTCACTTCCGCCAATATGAATTTATATGATTTTTATGACATCACGCTGCACTTCAAGATTCTTATCAAACATTTGCTGTGTCCCAATTCACATACTATCCATCCTAAATAGTATTCGAAAATAGAATTAGTATGTCCCAAATCGTAGTATGTTTAAAAAAGTATTCCAAAGATTCCCGGATGGTCTACTACTTCCGGTTAGAATTCGAAGTGCAGATCGATCCACACTCTAATGGCTAATATTGCCCACAACACATTGCGCGGTGTACGAGGATTCGATTAGAACTACAAACGCGTATATAAAGTGTTAAAAACTACAAACATGGCGGATACGCGCGACCGACCGACAGGTAGAGAAAGGGGTTTGAATGATAAATAATCAGCGTCTAACCTGATGAAAATATATTTAATGTTATCCGCATTATATTTAATCTACAGCAATATTGTGAACTTTTATAATGATACGTTTGGTCATTACCTTTTAAATGCATTATTACGCAAACACATGAAAGACTCGCATTAAAGATCAACGTGCCTCTTCATTTCCAATATGGTAGGAAATCAAATTAAACTAAATGTGGATGATGTTAATGGTTTGACAAGATGATTGACAGGGCAGTTTAAACAGTGACAAGATATACGTAACTAAGCAACAGAGTGTCTGCTAAAGATGCAGCTATGACAAAGTAATATGTCCCAAAGCTTGCCTACTATTCTGCTACATACTCAAAAGTATGTACTTTTTCTTCACAAAAAGAGTACATACTTTTAGGGCATAGTATAAGTAGGCGAATTGGGACGCAGCACTTCTGTCCAATCAAGTGCTCTCTAGAATCTGTAGCGTCCCGCCCCCTACACTATCAATACATGCTGAAGCTGCAGCTGAAATCGTCACTTGTTCACAGAGTTAGTACTTTCTCTATGGAGAATGGCAGGTAGTGTGCAATGTAGGCGATAGGGAACGATCCAGACAATGTAAATATGCCTTCCATGGGGCAAATGAGGTCTGGTTTCGCGTTGTTTCACGTGAACTGTGGCAGCGCGCAGTACACTCTGGACTTTGACCCCGGTCCAGAGACGCGATAGCACGGAGCAGATCATATGCGCGAGTCGCCATGTATTAAACTACTCAACCTCAGCATGATTATGATAACTATTTTGTTAGTAAGAGTTTCATATTCAATATATGAGGTAATCTATTAGACACTGGCTGTCATATGCTGTCAAACGCGGCTTAACCGAGCACAACGGCTCTGGCCCAAACAGATATTGGCAAATCACACTAATTGGAAATGACGTCACAACATAGAATAACGCTGCGTGTTTCAAGTCTTTAAGTGTTTTATCTAATTTAGAACATGTCGTCGCTGTCGGGCGGAATCCCAAAACCGTCATTTTTCAGGAAATGAAAAAAACTGCATATTTTTTGAGTTATTCAATATTTTATCGTTAAAGTTGGTATTATACCATATATTGCTATCATACACTGTTGTGTACCAACATTAAGACAACATTTCCCCAAAATCATGTTTTATCGGAGATACGAGGTTTTATGACTTGGGAGCAGGGAGATACGAGATTACGCCGTCATTGATAAGAATGGTACAGACACAGACTTCGCTGCTGCCAGCAGTGTTCATCAAAGTCTGCGGTCGCATTGAGCCTTTTGACAAGAGAAAAGGCTTCAATAGTTAACCAAAGCTAACGACTGTGGTTACATACATCTTCCTAAACTCTATTTTAAAGGTTTAAGAGCTATGATGCAATACAAAAAAAACGAGTCCGTCTTTTTTCCCCTTAATTCTTCCAGAACAGCTTATACTACTGTTTCAGCTATTAACATAGTTACGTTTTGTATGTAATGCCAAAGTGGTTATATTTTGTTTCGTTTTCTTATTAAGTTAATTTAGAAAAACTTTTGGAGCATTTTTTTGTTCGTTAAATATCAGTTTGTTTGTTTGTTTGTTTGTTTTTACGAACAGCGGCCAGCGGAAGACTTTTGCCTTTTAAATCATTACGACTTGCATAAAATAAAATCTATAGATCTAAAACAGTTAAAGTAGCTATAGAACAATTTTAGTTTAAACATTAAACCTAGATAAATGTGCGCTATTATGTGAATATTGTTTTTGAAGAGGAGAAGCTGAAATCGCTTTGCAGGACATGAGGAGTCAGCGCGATCACATTTTTCAGCGAATAGGCTACATGCCTCACAAACATGACAAATAAATAAATAAATAAATAGAAAGCTTTAAATTATTACTTAACGAAATAAAACAAATCAGAAAAAAACGCTTTCATTATGTAATCCGGAAAGATGCTTTCCTTCAAAAGTTGCGTCCAAAGAAGAGATTGCGAGTCAGGGTCTTTGCGACATTATCTCAGAATACACTAGTTTATTAATGGATCATTCAAATATCTCCTTACTGTTTCCACCGACACATTCAATGCTAATTATTTTTGCCGGTGCTTTGTGACAAGAAGATGGAAGGGGACATATGCCCCGACGCTCCAGCGGAGTGAAGAAAAGGTGGAGATACGAGCTCTTCTCAGACAGTTGAAGTGTTCAAATGAGTTAAGAGATTTGCTCTCAAGCTATTTTCAACACTTTAGATTGGTTAATAATTTGTAAAAATTACAGATCCACATGGGCACTGACCAATGGCATCGATTTGTGAAAAAATATGAAATTTACAAAATTTGGAGATACGAGGTTTCCGCCCGACAGCGACGATGTATTTTATAACGTCATATTCCTATATTACTAGGAGGTGATAGGGAAGTGTTGGAACTCTCCCAATAACCAAAAGTAGCAATATTTATACCAGGGGTGGTTTCTTCATTAGGGCGATGGGGCAACGCACCACCAAAGCATGAAAGGGGGGATTTTTTTATTTGTATTTTTACATTCAGTCGCAGTGTTTACGCTAGCTTTCACTCTTCTAGACAGTTTGTTCTGCCTCTGAAAATATAGTCCAGTCATTGTCAAGTCATGTTCTGTTCTGTGTAGGTGATTTCTCTCAGACTGAGAATCGCCCCAAGTGTTCTCATAGACTTTCATACAAAGATTTTATTTTTTTTCTTCAAACTGCAGGCACTGCAATGCAATCTCTATGGGTTCCGGGAGGGCTAGCACTAACATGCTTTTGTCATCATATGTGACCTTAACTTGTGCAGCAATTGGTCAGTATGGGCTGAATAAAGCAAGTTTTGATGGATGACTATTGTAATGGAGGTAAGGATTACAGTCAGTGACATACAGCAAATGCACACTATTAGACGCACAAGTTCGTTATTATTAGTGGGCAAAGAAATGTGTATGTGCGCTCTCTGATAGCTTTATGAGAACATTTCAGTATGATCGCATGTCTGGCAAGTGTTTTATAATGGACACTCGCTGAGGAAGTATGTTTTTATAGGAGCTATAGACAGTGGTTTTTATATTGGAATCAGCATTCTCTCTGATAGGAACTGTTCACAGGTCAGTCATGTTGAGCTGCCTTCAGATCACCACATTCAACAAATGTTTGTATTTCTTTTTTTAATTTGTTTTGCTCTGTTTAATAATTCTGAATACAGATCCGTATATATTTATATAATATTAAGGCGACTCAGTGTGGTCCTGCTTGGTACTGCAGATTGACTTGTAGTTATTTATATATGTATAAAAAATGGTCTAAACAAATGTAATTTTTCTTTTTTTTTTACAGTCTTTACAGTTTTAAACAAATACAACAAGTCTTGATACTTTTCCTATTGTTATACTAGAATAATTCATTTTGGGATGTATGCTAAATAATGTATGTTGGATGTGGGGCCCCACCTAGAAAATTTGCCACCAGCCACCACTAATTTATACACGATTAATGGAAACCTATCCGAAATCGCCCCCTATGCCCTTAAAAAGGGCACTATTTGAAGGGAACAGCCATTTGTAGTGGTGTCAGAAACCATAGTGGACCATAAATTCACTGTAAATTGATTATTAAATTGTTTAACTATGATTTATACATAATTTCCATGACTGAGTTCAAGATACATTTTTTAATCTTAATACTGAAGCTGCCAGCTTACCTGTTTTAAAGGTGCAGTATGTAAGATTGACAGCTAGCGGCTGAAATGGGTACTGCAGTCCAAAATCAAAACATTGGAGAGAACCATTTCTACTGCTTTCTCTTACTCGGACTCGGCGCTCACGCTGGTTTGCCAGATTGCAACTAGCCTTGCACTATAACTTGATGAGTTGATTTACTATGTTTTACTGTTCCTTTGCTCATAGATCATTCAACCATTTCCATTAATGCAAATACAGCTCCAACCTACTTGAATGTGAAACCTCCAAAACATATTTCAAACCAGGAATAAAATTGAAATAAATATAGTAAATAATATTGACCATTTTAGCTTTTTTCAGGCTGACAATGTGCATTAGTATTCTCTCCATTCATTAGTACAACTGATCCACTTCTATAGCAGCCAAAGCCTCATACTAAAAAAATCATAAAAGTGATGGGATTAAATATAAATGGCATTAGTGTATTTAGCGCCTTCCATTCATCATGATTCCTGTTATGTGGGCAGTGTGAATAAGTGTTAATATTAGCATGAGATTAATAATTTTGCGCGCGGTGTAAAACAGGCCTTACGGTGTGATTCGCTATGTAAAAACATTGCATCGTCTGTGCGTTTTCATTTTAGCATCCTATGTTCCTCAGTGCCAAACAGCTGCTGTTTTTCCAATCCCCCCACCCCTCCTTCCACGGCTTCCTCTCTTTCCCACTCTCTCTAAGAATTTCTGCCACCATCTGTCCGTTTTTCCACACCGTTCCTCTGTCCCCTTCATCAGCCTCACCAGGTGCACTGCTTTTATAATCCAACGGCTGGAAACAGATTTGGACCTCGCTGAACCTGCAGAGAGGAGCGTTTCGGTGACTCAATCACTCATGCTCTCATTCACAGATGACTGCATCCTCCTGACAGCTCTTCTATTTAGCATTCGTTTCATGGAAACACTTCATGTTTTAATGCAGTTTAATCGTTTTTCAAGATACAGCCTTTTATTTCAAAGAAGGGAACTTCGAATGTGCGTGCGAGTGTTTTGTGTAATGAAAGATGTTGTGAATCATTAGTTGGGTCAGATATCAGGGGCTGTAGTTTCATACTAGCAGCTGTGCGCTGACACCTGTCAAACCACATCTCTACAGGGCGGCATAACAGAGAAAGTGAGAAACAATGAAAGACAGATGGAATGTATCAGAAGTGGCCATTAAAACAGAAGGAGAAAGTAGTATAAAAAAAGCCAGACCTGAGTGAAAAAATAGGCACATGACACCCCTGGAATGTGTGATCATCTGTAAACATACAGTATATTTGGCAGACATCTCACAGTTACGTCACTGTTAATGCTGTGCTCATTGTGTGCATGTACTGTATGTGGGCTATGTATGTGTTTAGAGTTACCAGGGTAAACAGGGTGCACTGGCCTTTACAGATTTTTGGACCTCAGCAGGTCAATTTACCATTATTTTTAAAAAGCGCACCATTATTCAATAGTTTGTTCTGATCCTCAAATTTAATTGCCTGAGCTGCATTCCAGGAACGGTGATATAACAGTCTAACAACAGCACTGGGACTGTTCACTCTTTGTGTAACTATGCATGCCTCTGTTGGTGCATTCCAGATGGACTGTCTGTCTGCGGTGGGGATTTTTTAGCTACTCTTTCTGCAAGTAACGTCGTCACACCAACAGGTGACAGCATGTGACTGTCCTTATGAGTTATTAGAGTCATTCACTCAACTGATTTGCTCAAAAATATTGATTGATTCTGGAGTTGAACAAATGACCGCCTTTCTGCATGATTCACTCGATCATTTGCTCAGCTGATTTGTTTAAAAACACTAATTTGCAGAGAAATGAAATAAGGCACTGCCTTACAAAGTGATTTATTCAATAATTTACTCATTCAAAATTGATTAGTTCAGGAATTAAATTAGTGACTGCCTTACAGAGTAATTAAATTAACCATTTCCACAGCCACTTTGTTCAAAAACACTGATCCAGGAATTAAATAAGTGACTGCCTTACAGAGCAATTCATTGTCAATTTACTCAATTTGTTCAAAACTCTGAATTTTTTAGAAACTAAACAAGTGAATGACTTTACTCAGCTGATCCGTTCAAAAACTCGGAATCGTTCAGGAATTAAATAAGCGACTGACTTACAGAGTGATTCATTAAATCATTTACTCAGCCAATTAGTTCAAACACAGATTTGTTCAGGAATTAAATAAGCGACTGCCTTACAGAGTGATTCATTCAATCATTCACTTTCACGCTGATTTGTTCAAAAACACTGATTCGTTCAGGAATTAAATAAGTGACTCCCTTTCAGAGTGAATAATTGAATAACGTACTTAGCCAATTAATTCAAAAACACTAACTTTTTTACAGAGTGATTCATTCAAATAATTTACGCAGACGATTCATTTAAAAACACTGATTTGTTCAGGAATATAAGTGAATGCCTTACAGAGTGATTCATTCAATAATTTACTCAGCCGATTCGTTCAAAAACACTGATTCATTCAGGAATTAAATAAGTAGCTGCCTTAAAGAAGGATTCACTCGATCATTTACTCACTCAATATATTCAGAAGTTAAACAAGCGACTGCCTTTCTAAGTGATTCATTCAATTTGCTCCGCCTATTTGTTAAAAAATACTGATTAATTTAGGATTTAAATAAGTGACTGCATTGTGAGTGATTCATTGAATAATTTATGCAACTGATTTGTTCAAAAACACTTATTCATTCTGGAACAAAACAAGTAACTGCCTTGCAAAGCAATTAATACAGTCATTTACTCAACTGTTTCGTTGAGGAGCTAAACAAGTGACTGAGTTGTTAAAAAAAACACTGAATCGTTCAGGAATGAAATAAGTGACTGCCTTACAGAGTGATTCATTAAATCATTTACTCAGCCGATTAATTTAAAAACACTGATTCTTTCCGGAATCAAATAAGTGTCTGCCTTACAGAGTGATTAATTCAGTAATTTACCCAGCTGATTCATTCAAAAATGCTGATTCGTTTGCAAATTAAATTAGTAACTGCCTTACAGAGTTATTAATTTAATCATTTATACAACTGATTTGTTCAAAAACATTGATTTATTCAGGAGCCAAATAAGTGAGCACTTTACATGAATGTGTGATTCATTCATTTGTTTAAAAAACACTGATTCATTCAGCAATGCCATATCTGTGTATTGCTCAGAGACATGCAACAGTTAATTCCACTGTGGTTTCATTAGGAACTATTTTTGTTGAGGGAAATGGACAAAGTAACTGGCAAATGTAAGTTACTGAATATTAACTTCTTGTCTATTGTTTTATAAAAGGACACATACACTTAGACTGAAGTTTTGCATTGTTTGCTTCCTTGTTCGTTTTCCCACTGATAAACAGGAAAGTACTAATTTGCACCCTCGGAGTATGAAAATATCCGCTCTGTTCATCTCCCTCCTCACCATATGACATTTCCTCACATTGATTCCTCCTCTATCCATATTTGTCCTCATCTGTCATCCGTTCTTTATTTTATTCTTCCATTCTGCACATTCCCTGAGTGTCACGCAAAGGCATCTCCTTTCTCTCTCAGACCATCTCTTCACCTCAAAGGACCTGCTTTACCCCGTGCAGCCTCGCCATTCACGTGCTTGCAGACAGGATATTGACTGCTCCAGTCGCCTGTCTGAATCTGTATTTAGCACAGCTTAAACAAAACCAGACGGAGAGTAATAAACAAGGCTTTTATTATTTGCTGAAAACTAATAGCTGATTTAATGTTTTCATGGTAAAAGAAGCAGGAATGATCAATATAATTATTATTTTTTTTATTTATTTTTTCGAAGCTTCAGGGAATGGTTTGGTTCAAAGGAAATAAATGTTATTGAATTACACTTGGAACAAACAAAACCATCCATCCACACCTTTCCTCTTCACCTCCTGCTCTTTGTTGTATTTTATCCCCTTCTGTTTTAACACATCATGCTATGTGGTTTTGACTTTCTGGTAAAATAACAATAATAAAAGCAATCCTTGGAGATTGCTGGATATGTATTTTTGGCTTATAGTGTACTTAAGCTTTCTAAGGTGGAAAATATTGAAATGATTGTGAGAGATTACAATTCTGGCAAAAATAATATCTAAACGAATAGTTTAAATTAGATTTATACTACAAGTATGTTCCATGCTTTGGCTGATGAACGTTCTAAGGTGTGCAATTGTTTGTCTGGAAACGCATGACTAAAGTAGTTCCAGGCAGGTCTTGACCGCATTACAGTTCAATACCACTTCACCAAATGATTTTAGTAATTTTTCAGTCATTTCAAAATTCCTTACAGCAAAAGAACTAACATTTTTTTTATCATATATTGAAAATATGCTTTCCTTCTCCCACTCTCTCATACAAACAAACATGCATAAAGTACAGACAGAAACATACAAAAACATACATGACAGAATCTCAGCTGCCCTGAGTTTTAATCGATATATGTTTTGCAGCTGAAAAGCTGACATTTTTCAAACTTGCAGTTTCGCTATTAGTAGAGATGCTGCTGCAGAACACTGTTAAGACTCGGGTATGAATTAGTAAGTTGCTAAAATGATTTAGCATGCTACTAGCATGTTGCTAGTCTTGCGGAGCCAGAACTTAAGACTGACGGCAGAAGGTCTGGGAATCTTGGCCACTTTAAATGGCCAAGAAGGCCATATGACTAACAGGTAAAGCAACCAATTACGTTTCATTTTGTCCCCACAATCTGCACCACGAACTTTACATGTTTCACATCAAATGCACGTTTTGTTGATTCTGATAAACGCTCATTGTCACAGCTGTAAACACGGTGGCTTTCTTTTTTTGTGAGGGGGATTGGCGTCACTGCATTTATGTCAGAATGTTATAGAACACAATACATGCCTCCTGGAAATCCTGTAGAATTTAACAAATCAGATGACGACAAATTTTGTGTACCATATGCAGCAGGCATTCAACCAACAGCCAGTGAACGTGACATCTGAGGCTGAGAATAAAAGCAAGAAACATGGGGGAAAAAACTGCTTAAAACCAGCTGATTTTGCAAGAAAACTGTTAACAACCAGCTTAGTACTACTGATTCAGTAAAAAAAACTGTTAACATCCAGCTAACACCAGCTAAAAAAACAGCTAACCAATTAATGTAGCAAAAAAAAAACACTTATAAAAATGCTAAAGTATGCTAAATGCTAACTGATTCAGTTAAAAAAAAAAACAGCTGATGTAGCGAAAAAAAAAAAACTGCTAAAAACCAAACTAAACCCATCTAATTCAGCAAAAAACAGCTAACACTAGGGGCCAGTTGTTCAAAAGTAATCTGATCGGATTTTAGCCATCGGATTGGATCAAATCTTGAAAATGGGTTGTTCAAAAGAAAAAAAAAGGATTCTGAATTTGGATTAGATCACAAAATTCAATCTTGCAACCTTTTTTTTTTGGCTTTAACTAGGATAGGACAGATCATTGGTGACAGGAAGCGAAGTGGGAGAGAGAGAAGGGGGTAGGGTCGGGAAAGGTCCAAGAGCCGGGATTTGAACTCGTGATACCCGTAGCACAACGGCGCTGTATGTCGGTGCACTGCCCACAAGGCTATTGGCACTGACCAATCTGCATTATTTTGTAATGTTCAAAATGTTTTAGTAAGATTGGGATACTTTTAATCCAAAAAAAAGGGTTATTCTGATCCCAGCAGAAGGATTTCAGGAACAAAAATGTAATAAAACTTTAAAACTGGTCCAAAAATACATTTTAAAATGTAATATATCCCCAAACAGCTGTCAAGATCAAACAAAAATATATTTAATTTAAAGTAGTTTTTTCTTTTTAATCACTGATTGTAAACTACATTGGCACAATCATCAGAGATGGACCAGTCAGAAGTAGTTATTTGTGTAAATGCAATGCATTTACCCATCACCATGTCCCTTTAGGGGTTCTGTAATGCACTAATATTTCAGATTGGGAAATCTGAAAAAGATTTAGGGTGAATCGAATTTAACGGCACAACAGTCAAATGGGTTAGATGATAATGAATGGCAAAACATGGGATTTCCAGATCATTCTGATAAAGATTAAACTTTTTGAACAACTGGCCCCTGGTGATTCAATAAAAAAAAAAAGCTAAACCCAGCTGATTTAGCAAGAAAACAGTGAACAACACGCTAAAACCAGCTGATGTAGCAAAAACTAGCTGAAGCCAGCTGATTTAAAAATAAATAAATAAATTAAAAAAACAGCTAAAACTAAGGTGGTTGTCTAGTCTTAGCTGGTTTAAGCTTGCTTAGTCATTAAGCAGGTCCCCCAGCTTGACCACTTTAATCTATCCATCTATCTATCTATCTATCTATCTATCTATCATATCTATGTCTGTCTGTGGATTCCTGTCTTTCCTACTCTCTCTAAGAATGTTAGTCACCATCTGTCCATTTCTTCCACACTGCCACGTTCCTCTGTCACCTTCAACATCATCGCCAGGTGTGCTGCTTTTATAATCCTACATCTGGAAACAGATTTGGACCTCAGTAAACCTGCAGCATGCATTGCATGATATGACTATTTATCTCTTCAAAAATTAAATTTTTGTATTTCCATTGAGTCTCTTCTGCATAGACACTTCACCCCAGGCGGCCCTGAATGACCTTCCTCCATACGTATCCTTCGTTGTCCCACTTCACAACAGCAGTTGCCCTGACAACATAATTAGAGATTATCAAGATGAATGCAGAGTGGAGTCCTTCATAAAGCTTTTACTATCTGCTAGAGAAACACATCATGGCCTTGCTCCCCACACACAATAATGTAGAGACCGTCAAGTGCAAATACAAAAATCTGCAGTTCAGACAGACAGTAAATAGGACGCGACAGACGGAGACAAAGCAAAGGAAATTGGAGACAGAAACACCGAAACTGCCTTAATGAGGCACTTTTAATGCTTGCGACGACCTGGTAGCAAATAACTCGATAAAAACAAAACTCCTCATGGAGAGAGTCATTTGGTTAAGTCCAGCGAGATATGCAAGGAACTGAATGATTAGCATGGGCCCTCACCCACACGTATGCTAATGATGCTAACTGAATGGCAATTAATTAGCCCTATCAGCTGAAATTAACTCCACGCTGCCCATCCAGAAAACGAAACGGTCTTTATCACACCCTCTCTAAAAATGTCTTATCTAAAGCCTGGAGGTGTGCACTGTGCTTATAAATGTTGGTTCCGCTCTTCCTCAGCGTTTTTTAATTCAGCGAAAAGCGGCGTGAGACCTGAGATGCATCAGAATGGATTCTCCTGGGTTCACAAGTGTCCTCCTTTACTGCCGTCTCCATTCATCATGATCACCTCTCTCTCTCCTCTCCTTCTCTTCTTGCCACGCTACCTTTATGTTTTCCACGGTTCATGCACCTGCAGTGTGAGCCATCTGCTTTTTACCAATCCACTCATTTCCATTTAGTCCTTGTGGACAACTGTATTCCCCTCATCATTACATCTTCACTACGTGAGATTGCACTGAACAACTTAAACCAGTTACAGTATTTTCTAAGCTTTTCGCTGTACTTTTAATAGCTAATGAATTCTGCTAATGCAACATGACAACATATGCCAGAATCTGTACTGTACTCTTCTGCTGTAATGAAACACCTGTCATGAATGTCCGATGTGATGCACACACTCTGTTTAATTAATTTCCTCATTGGTTCAGGCTGGTTAGTGCTGGTCTAGCTGTTGGCAACTTCAAAACTTAAAGGAGACCTATTATGCCCCTTTTTACAATATGTAATATAAGTCTCAGGTGTCCCCAGAATGTGTCTGTGACGTTTCAGCTCAAAATACCCCACAGATCATTTATTGTATCATTTTAAAAATGCCTATTTTGATTGGAAGCAGAAACGCACTGTTTTTGTGCATGTCTCTTTAAATGCAAATGAGCTGCTGCTCCCCGCCCCCCTTCCCAGAATAGAGTTGTGCTTTTACAGTTCATACCTTAGAAATGTTAATAAAAAAAACATCTTTTTAGTTTAGATTATCATGTCTATTGCACTGAAATCATGTGTTTTAATCCAAAACAGTTTAAACTTCTGATATAGGGTTTTCTGAGCACACACATCCGCAGCTAAACTAAGTTTTCTTTCATGTCTTATTGCGCTTACGCTGTCAAATACACACAAGCTTATGTTAAAAACACACAGGAGTTACAAAAGCAGTTGGTTATGTCTGTGAAGTAAACAGCTGGGAAATAAATCGCATGTTTATATTAGAGCTGTGTGGCAGTAGCGTAATATACAGTAAATAAATCAATATTCATTCAATCTGTGCAGCCAACAACAGAACAGTTAGCAAGTTTTGCCATGGCGTTGGAACTGGTACACTGTTGTCGCTTGTGAAAATAAAATGGCGGCACTGTGGGTGTAAAGTACAGATTAAGGTTTGGTAATATTATAATAAGATGCCCTTACCACATCACCGGAGGAGAGAAATCTGACCCGCTTGTTTTTTCACATGCTTGCAGAGAAAGGCGTACCAAAACAAAGTTACTGAGTTGTTCTTTTTCACATTTTCTGAGTCGGTAGATGCACTAGGCACCCGATTATAGCACTTAAACATAGAAAAAGTCAAATTTTCATGATACAGTTGAAGACAAAATTATTAGCCCCCCGGTGACATTTTTTTAGAATATTTCCCAAGTGATGTTTAACAGAGCAAGAGAATGTTTTCACATTATTTCCTATTATTTTTTTCTTCTAGAGAAAGTCTGATTTCTTATAGTTGCTTGAATAAAAGGATGAAAGAATAAATAAATAAATAAACTCCTAAGGTCAATATTAGTAGCCCCCTTAAGAAATTATTAGTTTGATTAGCTATAGAACAAAGCACTGTTGTCCAATGACTTGCCAAATTAACCTAATTTGCCTGATTAACCCAATTAACCTAGTTAAGCCTTTAAATTGCTCTTTAAGATGAGGATTAGTATCTTGCGAAACAACTAGTAAAATAATATGCACTGTCATCATGGCAAAGACAAAAGAAAATACTTTGGACTTGAGAGAAAGAATTGTTAATGCTCATAAAGATGGAGAAAGATACATACGTTTATCAAAGCTTTTTCAAGTGTCAAGAATTGCAGTGAGATGCATTATCAAGAAGTTTAAAGAGACCAACACAGTGACGAACAAGACGGGCAGAGGCAGGTAGTGAAAAATTTCACAAAACTTTGGAAAGAAAACTAGTGAGAGAGGTTTCTAAAGACCCAAGAACAACTGCCAAGACACTAGTGAATGACCTAGCCAAGTCTGGAATTGATGTCTCAACGAAGACAGTCACTAGAGCCCTGTACAGGAATGAACTGCGATTTTGCCGACCAAGAAAGACTCCATTTCTGAAGAAGAGACACCTCCAAGCTAGAATGAAGTTTGCTAAGGACAACCTGGGGGAATGTGATGCATACTGGAAACGTGTCCTTTGGTCAGATGAGACAAAACTAGAGCTTTTTGGCCATAGAGATGTTGCCTATGTTTGGAGAACGAAGGGAGAGGCATTCAACCCCAAGAACACCGTTTCCACAGTGAAACATGGTGGTGGGAGTATAATGCTGTGGGGATGTTTCAGTGTGTTTGGAACTGGGAATCTCGTCAGCTTCGAAGGAAACATGAAAAAGGAAGACTATAAGAAGATTTTGAAAGAAAACCTCAGACAGTCTGCAAGAAAACTTGTTTTGGGTTGACATTTTGTCTTCCAGCATGATAACGACCCAAAGCATACCTCACTTCTGGTGAAGAAATACCTCCAAATGAGCAAAGTGAGTGTACTTGACTGGCCTGCACAAAGCCCAGACTTGAATCCAATAGAAAATCTGTGGGGCATACTAAAGTCCAGAGTTTGTGTCAGAAGACCAACAAATCTGGAGGAGCTTGAGAGATTTTCTAAGGAAGAATGGGCTGTCATTCCTCAGGAGACATGCTTGAAACTTGTTGAGAACTACAGGAAATGACAAAAGGCTGTTATCAAGCAAAAGGGATACACTATTGACTATTAACATCAGAGGGCTAATAATTTTGACCAGTAAAATTCTTGGTTTTACATTTATTTATATTTGTATTACAAACCCTAAAAGCTTCCTGAATAAAGTATTATGTTTAAAAATGCTGTGTTGATAAAATCATCTTTCTGTTTAACAACACTTGGGAGTTATTTGAAAAATAATAAAATCTTTTATAAGGGGCTAATAATTTTGTCTTCAACTGTATGTCATCTTTAAAACCTTTTTTTCTTTCATGAAACACAAAAGAAGACATATTTTTCTTGTTCATATAATGATGTGGTATTGTTTAGCACCCAGTGTTCTGTAAAATATCTATTTTTGTGTTCCACAGACAGAAAGTCTTAACAGGTTTGGAATGACATGAGGGTGAGTAAATGATGATAGAAAACACTCTCCTTAAAAAGGCTGGTGGGATCAGCATCACAGCAGTATCCAGAAGACAACATATGCTAATGACCATCAGCGGGTAGATCCAAGAGGTCAAGGTTTGGCTGTTTAGCATAGCCCTGTTAGCCCCTGCTGGAAGACAGCCGTCTCATGGTGGCTATTTAAAAATAGCCATGTACTTTGACTAAATATTTTTTTTGATATTGCTATTTTTATAGATACACTACCATTTAAAGGTATGAGGTGGGTTGATGATTTTTTTAGTGTTTTAAGTGTTAAGTCTCATGCTCACCAAAGAGGCATTTATTTGATCAAAATGCAGTAACAACAGTAATATTAGTATAATTTAACTGTTTTGCATTTAGATATATTTTAAAATTATTTATGTGATGGCATAGATGCATTTTCAGCATCATTACTCCAGTCTTTAGTGCCACATGATCCTTCAGAAATCATACTAAAATGCTGATTTGCTGCTCAAGAAGCATGAATGTGATGAATATAATTTGGAAAATAACAGAATTTATGTGAAATTTTGTTACTTTCTAAATGTCACTTTTGATCAATTTATTGTGTCCTTGCTAAATGAAAGTATTAATTTCAGTAAAACATTTTTTTACTGACCTAAAACATTTGAATGGTAGTGTATATGAAGAGTTCAGATGCAAAAGCCTCTAAATCCATCTGACATCTTTCTTTAAAATATGCATTTTTGTCAAGCTCTGAAGTATAGGCTTAGTGGGTTATGTAAGTAGTCGTATTCTGATTGGGCTGAGGGTGGGATTTTAGCAAGTTTGAAGTAAAAGTATTTGATGGACGTATAATATGTGTCGAGAGCATTTACTCAGTATAATTTGAACTCTTCATATATAGAGTATATACAGGTCCTTCTCAAAAAATTAGCATATTGTGATAAAGTTCATTATTTTCTGTAATGTACTGATAAACATTAGACTTTCATATATTTTAGATTCATTACACACAACTCGAAGTAGTTCAAGCCTTTTATTGTTTTAATATTGATGATTTTGGCATACAGCTCATGAAAACCCAAAATTCCTATCTCAAAAAATTAGCATATTTCATCCGACCAATAAAAGAAAAGTGTTTTTAATACAAAAAAAGTCAACCTTCAAATAATTATGTTCAGTTATGCACTCAATACTTGGTAGGGAATCCTTTTGCAGAAATGACTGCTTCAATGCGGCGTGGCATGGAGGCAATCAGCCTGTGGCACTGCTGAGGTGTTATGGAGGCCCAGGATGCTTCGATAGCGGCCTTAAGCTCATCCAGAGTGTTGGGTCTTGCGTCTCTCAACTTTCTCTTCACAATATCCCGCAGATTCTCTATGGGGTTCAGGTCAGGAGAGTTGGCAGGCCAATTGAGCACAGTAATAACATGGTCAGTAAACCATTTATCAGTGGTTTTGGCACTGTGAGCAGGTGCCAGGTCGTGCTGAAAAATGAAATCTTCATCTCCATAAAGCTTTTCAGCAGATGGAAGCATGAAGTGCTCCAAAATCTCCTGATAGCTAGCTGCATTGACCCTGCCCTTGATAAAACACAGTGGACCAACACCAGTAGCTGACATGGCACCCCAGACCATCACTGACTGTGGGTACTTGACACTGGACTTCAGGCATTTTGGCATTTCCCTCTCCCCAGTCTTCCTCCAGACTCTGGCACCTTGATTTCCGAATGACATGCAAAATTTGCTTTCATCCGAAAAAAGTACTTTGGACCACTGAGCAACAGTCCAGTGCTGCTTCTCTGTAGCCCAGGTCAGGCGCTTCTGCCGCTGTTTCTGGTTCAAAAGTGGCTTGACCTGGGGAATGCGGCACCTGTAGCCCATTTCCTGCACACGCCTGTACACGGTGGCTCTGGATGTTTCTACTCCAGACTCAGTCCACTGCTTCCGCAGGTCCCCCAAGGTCTGGAATCGGTCCTTCTCCACAATCTTCCTCAGGGTCCGGTCACCTCTTCTCGTTGTGCAGCGTTTTCTGCCGCACTTTTTCCTTCCCACAGACCTCTTGCTTGAGGGTGTCAATGATGGCCTTCTGGACAGCAGTCAGGTCGGCAGTCTTACCCATGATTGCGGTTTTGAGTAATGAACCAGGCTGGGAGTTTTTAAAAGCCTCAGGAATCTTTTGCAGGTGTTTAGAGTTAATTAGTTGATTCAGATGATTAGGTTAATAGCTCGTTTAGAGAACCTTTTCATGATATGCTAATTTTTTGAGATAGGAATTTTGGGTTTTCATGAGCTGTATGCCAAAATCATCAATATTAAAACAATAAAAAGCTTGAACTACTTCGAGTTGTCTGTAATGAATCTAAAATATATGAAAGTCTAATGTTTATCAGTACATTACAGAAAATAATGAATTTTATCACAATATGCTAATTTTTTGAGAAGGACCTGTACATATAGCTAACACTTCTAGGGCTGTCACAAACAATTATTTTAGTAATCAAAAAATTAATATTAAATACATTATATACATTTTATATTACATACATATATTTTATTAAATACATTTTTGTAATTAAAAAAACACCTAAACAAATAATAGCCTTTGAAATCACTTAAAATACATATATAATAGCAATGAGGCAATAATAATTAGTTCAAATAAAGTATCAAAAGCAAGTAATGGTTTTATTGGTTTTATTAAATTGTTGGTTAAAAAAAAACTGTTAAAATACATAATGTTCTATAAACAACAGAATATATACATATAGCTAATATTTCTAGGGCTGTCACTAACAATTTTTTAGTAATCAAGTAATCATATGATTACTTAATGATTAATCAAGTAATCAAATAATCCTAATATATTTTTTTGTGGTAATTAAAAAACACAGAAACAAACACCACAGAGTAATACAGAACACAGCAAGAATGTGTTATTAAAGCATTTATTACCACACTGAGTGACTATTATTGTAATACGTATACATTTTTTTTTGGCATTTAAAGTATATTAATCATTTAGTTACACTTTCTAAATGATCTTATGAACCTCTGACAACTACTAAATAACTGGCCTGTTAATAATATAATAGTTAATTTAGAAATGATTAATTGATCATTCATACATTATGAAAATACAACTGACCTAACGGTAAGCCCCGCCCATAGAACGCAGATGGGCCAATGGTACATGAACAGTGTTGATCCTGGATGTTGTCATCTGCGATCGAGAAGACCGTAACATGCGATTTCTTCCATTTGCATTGCGATCTGTAAACCCTTGATTTCAAATTAATCATGTTACACACCATATTTATTTTAAAATCATTTCTATATCTCTCCATGGCATATTAAAGCCCTACTTGAATGCTCCTCAACGAGAGGTGGTTCTTCTATGTTAAAAATGTATAAAATTATTCTTCGGACAAGGTTTCACACGGATATTCATTGTAAGAAACATAAGTGGGAAACTCTGTTTGTCCGAGGTAGCAACAGTAACTAAGGGGGGCAGGGCTTAGCGATTTATAGATATGCTTATAAATCAGGAATTAAAATTTAAAGCTACATTTAACTGCTTAATAAACTGCTTACTACTGTCTATTAATGTGGGGATAATGATTTATAAATGGTGAATTGACTATTTACTAATGCTTAACTAATGGTTCATAGTGTGTAGTTATTATAAAGTGTTACCATAATGTTTTAGAAACAATAGAGCTAATGTACATTATGAATTATATCAAGGCCTGCAGAAGGCACCAATGGCCTGTCAATTGTTTTAATGCTGTGTACACCACGCGAAGCGAATGTTCTCATCACATTATCGCTCTAGATTACTTGCGGAATATTGCTTGCACTAATAAAATCATTGCGTAATGCTTTCCTCTATTTTCTGATACAACCAGATGTGTCAAACTGGACGTGTCAATAAATTCTTCACTGATTAGCTTGCACGTCAATGCGGCATTAAAATTTTCCGCTTTAGTTGGTTCAGTTGTCTTTGATCAGGGTTGGAGCTGAACTCTGCAGGAAGGTTGATCTCCAGGAACAGGGTTGGGTAGCCCTGCTTTACAGCATGATCTAATCCTTGTTTAATATTGACTAAACAACGTTTAATTCAAATATCCACTTAATCTTTTATTTAGATAGAAATGCTACGGCCACTGTAATTTCTTGAATGTGTGGACTTCAAAACGTGTTAACTCAGAGTGAGAGTTTGAGCTTTTATTTTTGAAATTGCGATGAACAGTTAGCATATTGAGAAAGATATTGATGGATTCTCCTGTACCTGCCTGGGTTTATAAATGATTTACCTTACAAATCTGATGAAATGGCGTACGTTGCATTCCCAGATGAACGCTATAATACAGCCAAACTCACACCAATATGCAGAGATGGAGTTTAAGACACCCCGCACATGTAAATGATAACAGTTATGTGCTCTGAGACGTACATATGTAACCTACATGCATATAAATAATTAAAGACAATATATTAAAATGCATCACAAATATTTTATTTAATCATAGCGTTTGTGAATTCACAATAGTATACCTTATTATAATTTTTAAATGGGTATAACACAGCAAATGGATGCTTGTCTGTGAAAGGCACCACTTCCGGTATTTTTTGGGTTATTCGACAAGAGCAAACTGCAGTTGATGTTTTATTTTAACTGAGAACTCAAATTGAAACGGGCCTAAATATTTCCTTATATTTAAGTAAATATATTTTACTAATGTTTAGTTTTTCTCCATTTTATATTTAGGCTGTATTACTTTCTGTTTGCAGAAATGTCAAGTGTCAAAACACAAAGCTACACAGCAGGCCAGTTGCCAAGAAAGGAGTCCCTTTCTCATTGCATGGGCAGCTGGGTGAATGTCCTGGCCCTGCTTCATCTTTGACCCTAGAGCGTGCTGTCATATACTCTCAGACTAGCCTGGGTAAAAGCTGCTTCTGCAATTCCCACAGCACTGACTGAGGAAAACAGAATAAGTTATCTGGGGACAGAAGAAAAATGGCCAAACGCGGAACCATCGTAATGAGCCTATTGTGAGGTGGTGAGAGAATAGTACCGATGACAGTCTGAGGAGGAACAGTCTGATGTAATTGCTCACTTACACTCTGCTCCTTTTAATTAAGCCGTATAATAACGATTAATCAAAGCATGACTAATGCACCTCACTGAGAGCTGTTCTGGGATACCTACATCCGTCTTTCATTAAAGAACAGGAAAGTGGTGGGTGTGTAGAGTAGGAGAGCAGGTTTGAGTGGATAGGACATAAAGGAGGACATAAAGGACATCAGCTCATGTGCTAAAGACTGGGCTGTTTCCTGTGGATTTTGTTACCACAGGAAAAATGACTTACGACTGAGGAAAAGATAGCAGGGTCAATGACAAATAAGAAAGTCAACCATGAAAGGAAAGAAACATCTTTTAAAATCTAGCTTCAAGCACATGCTGCATTCTAAATTCTTACAAATGTACTATTTGTATTCATTTTAATTTAAAAAGCTGTTTTGTACACTATTTTCAAGAAATATATTAATTTCTAAAATTTAAAAAACATGCTTATAAAAGAAGTGTATTCACGTCATTATGTTTAATTTGCATATGAATAAATTAACAGTAAATTAATCATTTTAAATTATTCAAATCTGTTCATTTAAATGAAGTGGCATCCAAAGAAAAGCATTAGTCACGTCAAAAGTTGGATTAAAGAAGTTAAAAAATTTAACATTTTTGAAAAAAGGCTGCACTTACACTATATTGCCAAAATATTGGGACACCCCAAATGCATAAAGCCAAGTCCCAATCCCAGCTGAACACCTCTGATGTGACGTTAAATTCAGACCTTGAGCAAAAAACACCAATGACTTGTGCATATGGTTACATGGAACAATTTGTAAATACATGAAATACATGAATTATGCTTCCACCTTTGTTGCTACAATTTTGGAAGTGCCTTTTTCTGCTCTAAAGAAGGGGGTGTCCCAATACTTTTGTCCATATAATGTATGTACAAGTCATTGGTGTTTGGTGATGAGTGTTTGGCTCAAGGTCTGCATTTAAAGTCACACCAGAGGTGTTCAGCTGTGATTAGAACTTTATGCAGACTAGTCAAGTTCCTATATATATTTCTTATAAATTTATTGATATATTCCTGTGATGCCAAAGCTGAATTTCCAGCATCATTACTCTGGTCTTTAGTGTCAAATGACTCAAATGATGGGCGATAAATAATAATTTTAATGATTCATTATAAATGATAAATGATCAATACTATATGAGGTAACACTTTATTTTATTTTAAGGTGTTACATGTACTTACTATTATAATAACAATAAATGATGCATAATTACATGCAAGTAACCCTAAACCAAACCCTAACCATACAGTAAGCACATGTAGTTAATTAATATTACTCAGAATTTACTGCACATTTTTTTCTAAATGAAATAAAATTCCAAAAATTATTTTTTAAACGCCTCAAGTGAAATCATTCTAATATGCTAATTTGCTGCTCAAGAAACATTACTGTAAATGTTGAAAACAGTTGTACTGCTTGCACCACGATAAATGTTTTTCAGATCTCATATAGAAAGTTCAAAGAACAGCATTTATTTAAAAAATAAACCTTTTGTAACATTTTAAATGTCTTTACTGTCACTTTTGATTAAATTAATGCATCCTTGCTAAATAAAAGTATCAATATTTTTAAATAGCTATAGTGCGAATTTACATACTGTATTTTTATGCTTTGCTCTACAAAACCGAATAAATACCATGCCCTGATCTTTCTTCTCAGATCACTATAGTTGTCATGAATTTACATTGTATAATTTGATACACCTTCTAACCTGAGCTTTAAGGTCTATTTTAAAACAGCAGTTTAGAGTTAGAAGTGCATTAATCGTACTGTTTGTTTTACATGAAATGTCCAGTAAAAGGCTGTATATCTGCAGCTTCCAGCTGGATTTGTGAGACGTCTATGTTGGCCCTTAAATCTAGCATCCTGATCCAAGTGTTTTTCTCCCCCTCACTCCTTCCTCAAAGGATTCAGACCCTAATCAGATGCACTTGCTGTAATCCAGATCCAGATGTAGTCATCCCTTCTCTCTGTCAATCAAACCTTCTTGTTTATGTAGTAACATGTGTGACCTCAACTTATACAATAACCTTAAACCCTGAATTTGCATCAACCGGCGTACGAAACCCCATGCACTGAACCTTTCACCCTAACCTATGTACTCTGTATATATTACAGGACCACTGCTCACAACCTCCATTGTTCTCATGATTAGATAGTCGTTCATGTGTGTTTAAGGGGCCCTCGTGATGAAGATAGCAGTGGGAACCACAGTCATAAACTACTAGACATAATGATAGCATATTGTGTGTGAGGATTTCTTTGGTCAGTTGCAGTAATTGATGACTATGAAATAGCCCTCTGTCATGTGGAGTATTGTATGATAAAACACACACACAAACAATCACTACAACTAAGTAATGGGTTATACATATAAGTGAAGCTTTGGGATCTGTACTCACCCCAGAGGAATCTGGTATTGCTCAACAATTTCTCTTTCGTAGCGCAGAGGACTTGATGGTATTCCCAGCTTTGTATGAGGATGGTCGAAGATGTTTCTAATAAGAGGAAGAATAGACACACATTAAGCGACTGTAGAGTTTTTATGTGGATACTGCAGATAAATTAGTATTGATACACTGATATTAAAATGATGGCTGATTAACAGATAATTATTTTAATAAGTGACAAGTGACCAGTAAAATCTGAAATGCTGCACAAGTTTGTCTAAATTAAATACAATTAAATACAAAAAAAAATGTAACATGTACATGCCATCACAAAATAATGTACAGTATGAAAAATAGTGGTAACACTTTGACTTTACAGTAAAATTTCTAACATGAAAGAGCAATGAACAATACATTATTTATGAGTCTTTGTCAATTTTAGATCATAAAAATACAGTTGTATATTGTTTGTTCATGTTAGCTCACAGTGCATTAACTAATGTTAACAAACACATCTTGTGATTTTAATAATGCATTAGCAAATGGTGAAATGAACATTAACTAAGAACTAATGTTAACTAATGAACCTTATTGTAAAGTGTTGCCAAAATAGTTATTCATATAGACGTGTTATTAAACTATTACTGTTTTTAAATGTTAAAAGCTGTTAAAAGCATAATATGCAGCATTATTTTAGTATCACTGATATACTATTATAGATTTCTTAAAATATGCATAAATATGTCTGTTTTTATTTTATTTTTTAGTTTGTTACTTCAGTACTTCAACATAAACTAAACGAAAATGAGAAAAACTGAATATTTATATTTTGTTATTTCAGTTAATTATTTCCCCCCAAACAATGAAAATGGTTTAAATGTTTTAGTTAATGATAATAACCCTGGTTTGATGACAGCAAATTTAGTCTAAATGTAAAACTGCACATGAACAATTAAATATATAATGTTGATCAATTTTAATAAATGCATTGGTAAAATATGTTGTTAGGATTTGTTCTGAAACTCTTGAGGAGATTTTATCTAAGGAGACTCCATTTGCTTTCAATTTGATCTGATTGCTGTCTAGAAGGAATAAGTGAGATACCTTGTGTGTCATGTCATTTTCTTGGGACAATTTCAATTATTATAAACGGTTAAATTAACTATTGATACTACTTTTATTGGCAAGCTCAATAGTTCTTTTATTTTGTTGTTTCTTCTATTTTTTTTTTTTTTTTGGCCAGTGGTGAAAAATGGAACACGGGGGTGATGAAAAATGGATGTCAAAATATAACCGCTGAAAGGCATTGTTTTATGGAAAATATAAAGGTGCAAGGAGAGAAAGTCATGGAAATAGAAAAGAGAAGTATACGATTTTTTAGTTTTCCACACCTTTCTTTCACCTCAGCTCATGTGTGTTTGGTTGGCTGCCTGAGTCTTTCTTCTAGTTCTCAAACTAAAATCATGGTCCTTGATGAACCCCTAGGCCTTCACACACCAACTAAGTCCCTACACCACAAAACCCGTAAGATTCATTTATTGTAAAATCCATTTCATAGCATTCCCCATAGGAAGATTGTCTTATATAAATTATTAGCACATCTTTGGACACCAGAATGGGAATCTGACACTTTAGGAGTGAGAGCCAAAGGTATAGTCTCTAGCGTAGCGTCAACAAGGACACAAGGGAGTTTGGGATAAATCCTAGAATGAGAGGAAGTTTTGATCCAAGTCCATTATAAAGACAGACAAGGTCCCCTCCTAAAGGATATGTCGCCTTCGGAGAATCAGCTCTAATACTTTGTCCATATGTGCACCAAATGCTCTCTAACAGTGAACACACCACTCAAAATGTCATAATATGTTCTGACTTATTCTTCGCAGAGAACAGCATTTTATGAGGCAAGTCGTGAAGGGAGCTGTTAAATCTGAGCCTCTGACCACTCGCTTATAATTCTGATCACATGGTGAGACTGCAGCGAAAAGCTGGACATCGGTCCTCAAGCCAAAATTGGCAGAGAAAATAAACACTTTCAGACTGTAGGATAAAATGTATAATGGCTCGTTTACACCAAGAATGATAACAATAACTAAATTGTCATCCACATCAATGGACAATAATGTTATTAGCAGTTTAGCAGTTTTGTCATCTGCCTCTTTTAATGGTTGATCTCTGCAAAGTCGGTGGATTTTGATTGGTAATAGTTTTGAATGTGATTCCAGTATTGTTCCTCTGTGTTATAGCTGTGGTGTGGATGTCTTTATTCTCAAATCAAATGAGTATTAAAACTCATTGTGTTTTTGTTGTAGTTATCATTCTTGGTGTTAACAGGCCATAACTCCACAACTCCAGGCCATAACATGTGAATTTGTGTAACCTAAACAGCTGACATGCCATTCACACTGGCCCATCCTCAGTGAAATATTTTCGCAATGCGGAAAACACAGACAGAATCATGGAATCTAGTTATGAAAATGGAATTTACCGTATAACGCAGAATGTCACAGAATTAGCTAAATTTTGAATGAATAAATCAAAAGCAGGTCAAATATGAATCCTGCATACACACAATTTCTGTGTTAATGGTTTCATACTGAAGCACGCGTGACGCTCGCAGTGTTTTCAGCCTCTGCCGCCTCAATATATGAGTACAGAAACACAAAAACATAATCTCTAGAACTGCTCTGAGAGTCACTTAATGAGCATTTTACAGTTGAGAAAATCTATCTTTTTTGTATATTTACAAACAGAACCTCAAAGGTCTCCACAGCAACCCATCAAAAGTTTGGTTTAACAGAAACAGAAAAATATTACTTAAAATTTTTATTAAACCCTTATTTTAAAAGATAAGGATTATTTACCAGATAAAATATTGACCAGAATTTATTTACCAGGAAAATGTAAAAACACAATATTTCTGATATATATATATATATATTTTATTCTTTTTTTTTTCTAAACTGTTTTAATGGTTAAATATATATATATCAGGGGCGTAGATTTGGGGGGGGTGGTCGTGTCCCTCCCAATATCCAGCTACTGCCAAAATGTCTCTAGCAATAATTTTGCTCAAAAAAATATATATATATATATATATATGAAGGCCTATATGTTTTTGTAATTTCGGACTCATCTGAAACCAATGAGATTACTTAAGAAGGTAAATAGGCTACGTTAGAAAACTGCGCACTTTCAAGGACGCGCATTTAATACATGGGCAGAATGTAGTCATGCACCAGACGAGAAGCAGCGCCACGTTTAACTCACAGGTATTTCACCCAATTTAAGACAGCAGCCCCCCAAAAAAACAGTTAACATAAAAGTGGTTTTAATTTGTTAATAACAAGAGCAAACGGAAAGGGAAAGTGCAATCTATGGCTATTATTAGCTCCCCAAATAAAGCATTCTGACAGAAAATGGTTGAACGGAAAGATACACAATCTTCCAGCATTTGGGAGGTTGGATGTTCACTTGGGTTTATGTCCCCACCAATGTCAAAAACAAACCTACGCCCTTGATATATATATATATTGAACCATTAAAACAAAGTGTAGAAAATTTAATTTCAGATTCTGAATGTTTTATGCATATAAACTCTTGACTTTATCTGAGTCACATTCGTTTACATGTGTATTATATGTATTCTAAACAAAATTCAGAACGTTTGTAAATGGAGAAAGCCACTGTAAAAATGTCACCAAAGCTAATCTAACTTTTCACAACTCCTTGAATTGATTAAGGTGGCTTTTTCTAGAATAATGTAGCCATCAATCTAATTAGAAACTCATTATTACATTGCATGTAAATATAGTTGAGGAAGTTTACAAAGACAAAGTTCCTTGTCACAGTAAACAACAAGTATTCTTTGCATTACAGATATTGGTACCTGACCCATATTCTTGAACTCTTAATTATTTTTTGGTAGCGATAGATGCTATTTACTAGGGGTGTGACGAGACACGAGACTGGGTTCACAAGAACCTCAATTATGAAATATATAGGGAATAATATTTTATTTAACTGAAAAACACAAAATGCAAAATGCAAAAAAAAAAAAAGATGCATTTTGATATGAACAGGTACTTTATGAAATTAAACTTCTATTTTAATTAATTATATGCAGTAATAAACAAGTAGGCTAAAGCTGCATGATTCTGGATAAATTGAAAATCACACACATTTTTTAATAAATTGAAGATCATGACACTCACGATTCTGAAGGAAAAAAAAGATTAGAGATCTAAACAAAATAACGTAATTTACTAGTGGTTCTGACACAATGTTCATTGCTTAAGTCTTTAAAAATATATATTCGATCAAAAAGAAAAAAAAAATGAAATCATAGTCTCAACTAATAAAGACTTGTTTTACTATTGGAATCTCCTGAATGAATGATTCGGTGATAAATACTTTTTTAAATGTGTAGTTGTCGCCACCTCCTCGCGGAAGAGGATAACTATTACAATACATACAAATGTTAAGATACTTTCGTTTTGATCGCTATACTGTAGACAATAAGTGTTTATATCCAAACTATAAACTTTTATTTCAGTATTTCTGTTATTTAAATGTCTGTAACAGAAATAATGATGATTATGTGATTGAAAAGACTGTACTGCTCTTTCTGGATCATCAGCAGCAAGAATGCACCTGTTTCACATGGTAAGCATCAGTGGCGTGAGCAGCACAATGTGAAACAGTTGTAATAGACTAGCTAAATCGTTGTCATTCAGGAATAAGGTCACGTAGGTGTTTGAACAGAGATAGCAGTCTTTTAAGGATTAATGGTGCAGCTCTAATGTAAACACTGCGAAATGTTTTGCAAGGATTTCGTCATGTCTCACGAGTCCAGTCGGATCTCGTCACATGCCTACTATTTACACTAGGTGAAAATAGCAGTATTTTTAGCTAACGTTATATGGTATATACGTTAAAGGAACACTCCACTTTTTTTGCAAATAGGCTCATTTTCCAACTCCCCCAAAGTTAAACAGATGAGCTTTACCGTTTTTGAATACATTCAGCCGACTCACTCCGGTTCTCCCGGTAACGTTAGCGCCTTTAGCATAGCTTAGCATAAATCATTGAATCGGAGTAGACCATAAGCATCACACTCAAAAATAAAACCAAAGACTTTCGATATTTTTCCTGTTTAAAACTTGACTCTTCTGTAGTTACATTGTGTACTAAGACCAGCAGAAAATGAAAAATTGTGATTTTCTAGGTTGTAATGACTAGGAACTATACTCTCGTTCTGGTGTAATAATCAAGAAAATTTGCTGCTGTACTATGGGTGCACAGGCGCAATGATATTACGCAGCACCTGAATATAGTCCCCAACTAGTTAACTTCCAATGTGACCAGCACTGAGCCACTTAGGTAACAGTAAAATAGCTGGGGACTATATTCAAGTGCTGCGTAATATCATTGCACCTATGCACCCATAGTACAGCAGCAAATTTTCTTGATTATTATGCCAGAACGAGAGTATAGTTCCTAGTCATTTCAGCCTAGAAAATCGCAACTTTTCATTTTCTGCTGGTCTTAGTACACGATGTAACTACAGAAGAGTCAAGTTTTAAATAGGAAAAATATCAAAAGTCTTTGGTTTTATTTTTGAGCGCCATGCTTATGGTCTAATCCAATTCAATGATTTATGCTAAGCTACGTTAAAAGGGCTATCGGGAGAACCGGAGGTCAGCTGAATGGATTCAAAAACGGTAAAACTCATCTGTTTAACTCTGTGGGAGTTGGAAAATGAGCAAAAAAAGTGGAGTGTTCCTTTAAGTGCAAATAGCGATAGATTCTATTAAAACTATGTAAAAAAAATAAGAGCATTTTCTTTGTAATAATCATGGTTACACACAGTTTATACTACTTGGTGCAAAGAGTGGCAGATATCTGCACCTCAGTATTGAAGTACACCATAAAACAGTATGCAATAATCACGTATTGAATGTAAATGATCATTTTTATAAAATAATTAAATGGATGCCGCTTTGGGACTAATAAGCCCTCCATATACCTACCCCTAAACCTAACACCCGTGAGGCACGTTATTTTTCACTTTTCAATTATTTCCTTATTTTTTTATTGAAAATAAATACCTGTCTGATGTGGTATGTGAAGTGAAAAGGTAGAAGAACAAGTTTGGCAAAAGGCAGATTCAAACTTCGATCACGTCAAAAAAAAATGGATTGCTATGTGCTTTACTACCTACGCCACTGGAGTTCCTGCATGACAGACATCTTTTGCAATGTTGTCTACTACACATTGGTGGGCAAAGTTATTGTAAATAGCCTCTGCCAACAAGCCAGGCTATTTGCACTTAGTGTAAATAGACACGCCGTTATTTATTTTTTTGCTCTGCTGCCATTGACGTCACAGCAAAACTTACTAGTGTAGGGCCAAATTGGCAGATTATAAATCACATACATTTGGGGGTTTCTGTGCCAGCCAGGCCACTACCACTGCAATTAATGGGAACACTAAAACAACATAGCTTTCTCCAGCTATTATAGACCTGCTTGGTTAAGACAAGTTGTAATACGCTTCATAACTGATTTGGTCTGTGAAAAGAAAACTTCAATTCTCTTGCTTGACACACACTTTAAGTACTCATCATGTAGTGTCCTCCTCTATCAGAGCTGCTAATGTGTGAGCAGATACTCACACTGTCTCTGCAGTGAGAATGAACAGACTCCTTCACACCGTCTCTGTTTCTCGGTGAGAGCAAAACAATCGCACGGAGGGTCACTGCTAACCGAACCATGAATCAACTCTGTAGATCTATTCCATTAACCCAATTAATTACTTTTTACATTCAAATCAGTCCCACTCTTTCTTCTTCTCTATCCATCCATCTATTTAATCTATCTATCCATTGTTCTGTCATCAGGAAAAAATGATTAGGCAGGACTGAGGGGGAGCTTGAAAACGGGGGGAAGGGATTTATGTCATTTTTTATTTTTTGGCTGACTCAAGCATCGGGACTGCTGAGGATGGAGTTCTGCGCTCATTTGAATTGCAGAGAAAAGAGAGACGGTCATTTGCTCAAACTTGATTTAATCCCTTTCTGAGGAGCAGGTGTTTGAAACGCTCAGAGGCTGAACACGGTCATGTTTATGTATTCAGTGTAAGTGTGTAATCTCTCCCATGTTTTAATCAGTCCTTTAATGTGATTAATTTCATTGTATAATGAGCCTGTCAGGTCTAATTTCGTCCTTCTTCAGGGAAAATAAAAACATGGGGATTCTTGTTCTGTGCTGTTCGCACACACACATATATTACGAAGATGGATGAAGAGTGTTGAGTTTCAAAGCCATCGTTCTGTCCTGTGAGTCTGGAATAGACTTCGCAATTCTAAGAAACAGAATACACAAAGAACTTGTGAATACAATGAGGCCGATGTGCATAAGTGTTTCGCTTGTGATTACTTGAGTGACATACAGTAACTCCAAACTGCTTATGGAAAGAATCTAACAGTGTTCGACTACACAAACAAGCCCTTCAAATATGTGCCACAGAACTGTCCTGAGGACTAAATAAGTCATCTGCGATATTACAAGTTTTGCATTTCATATATATATATATTTGTATATAACACCGCGTAAATGCTTAAAGGATTAGTTCACTTCCAGAATAAAAATTTCCTGGTAATTTACTCACCCCTGTGTCATCCAAGATGTTCATGTCTTTCTTTCTTCAGTTGGAAATAAATTAAGGTTTCTGAGGAAAACATTCCAGGATCTTTCTCCATATAGTGGAGTTGGGTTGAATGAGTTTAAGGTCCAAATTGCAGTTTCAGTGCAGCTGCAAATGGCTCTATACAATCCCAGCCGAGGAACAAGGGTCTAATCTAGCAAAACGATTGGTCATTTTCTAAAAAAAATATACTTTTTAGGCACAAATGTTAGCCTTGCACAAGCTCTTCACGCATTACGTAATTACACTGGAAAAGTCACACACGGTTAGTTCTTTGTGTTCTTCAGTTCAAAAAGGTAGTGTATTGCAAAGAACTCCATCTAATTTTTTCTTCCAACTTCAAGATCGTCCGGCATCATTGTTTTGCCTTTTTTTCTAAAGCGTGTTTAACTTTCTTTGCATGTTTGCTTTGTAAAAGCTGGTTCGGTTCTTACGCCTACATCACACACTAGATCAAGCTAGTGCAAGACCTGCATTTTTTATTTTTTTATTTTTTAGAAAATTATTAATTGTTTTACTAGATAAGATCATTATTCCTCGGCTGGAATCGTTTAGAGCCCTTTGTAGCTGCATTAAAACTGCAGTTTGGACCTTCAACCCATTGGGCACCACTAAAGTCCACTATATGGAAAAAATCCTGCAATGTTTCCTCAAAAACCTTAATTTCTTTTCGACTGAAGAAAGACATCTTGGATGACACAGGGCTGAGTAAATTATCATAGGACACTTTTATTCAGGAAGTGAACTTATCCTTTAAAGAAACATCTTTATTTCCTCTTTGATATGGATCAGCTTGTGAACATGAATTCAGACTAATCCATATAAGTATATTAACAGAATTTTTAGTTGGAATCCATAATGAAGCTGACACACTGTAAATAAAATTCTGTGCTTTTGTAGACTTTATGAAAATGAATACTACCTTTAACATAATTATGTTTAAATGCATTTTGACAGTTTAGGTTAATGACATTTAAAAATGTCTGAGAAAAAAACTTCATTCTGTTTGTTAAGGGTAAAATTATCCTGTCTGACCAACAGTTAATATGGTTGCATGTTTGACCATTTGCAGGTTTTTGTACACTTCACATTTAGTTAATTATTGTCTTGAGATGTCAGCATGAGTTTGTTCCTCTAGTTAAAATGATCAGTTTATTGACAAATATTAATGTATGTAATAATTAATGTAAATTGGAATGTATTATTATGCTAGTCGTAAGTGTAAATAGCCGAGTAAAAAAGTAATAGATTTAAAAATGCATTTACTTTATAGTTCAAGTCTGTTAACATAATTACTGACATATCACTCGAGACTGATATAAAAGCTGTAATTAAACCTTATTTGGAGTACTACTTGTGCACAATGCACAGTTCTTAATATTAAGCCTCAAATATATTTTAATGCCACTATTGATGAGGATTGTATGATCTTTAAATAATATTGGTCTTTAAATGCAAAATATTTCAAATGTACCTAAAGTACCTTTAGCACAATAAAGTATACTTCAAAATGAAATAACGATACTGCGTGGATGCTCTCGACACATAGTATACATCCATCAAATACTTTTACTTCAAACTTGCTAAAATCCCAGCCTGTGCCCAGTCAGAAGTATACCAATACTTAGGTAGAAACCTATACATTGGAGCCTGATAAAATGCATTTTTTTAAAGAAAGATGTGAGATAGATTTAGAGGCTTTTGCATCTGAACTCTTCATATATAAAGGGAAGGAAGGTTTTGGAGTGTAGATGAATTATAATGAGGGGAGGAGTTTTTGAGAGGGAGGGAGACAGTAGGAGGAACAGAGCAAATGATGTAGTACGTGCACCAGATCAGAGAATATACTGAGACATAACAGACAGAGAGCATGAGAATGTCATATAGGCGCACTTTGCTGTTCTAACTGAAAGCTAAACGAATAGGAGCACATTTAACTCTGTAGGTAAAATGAGTTTTGACTGACAGCGAACAGAATGTTTTGGCAGTAGTCCCATATATTTGACATAATTCTCAAACAAAGTTACAATGGTAGACGGAGGATATTTAAAAAAGATTCAGTGTCAGCATAGAAGGCGTGGACGCGAAATGGACAGAGCATTATATGGCTTAGTTCGTGAAGAAAACTGTGGATTATATCGCAAAGTGAAATACTTACAGTGAAGAAACGGAGCTGGCTGACGGTAAGTGCTTCTAATCAATCAACGCTCACATATAGCGATTTCTGTTCGCGGGCACTACTGAACTCACGTATGTCACTCACGTGCTCCCTTCAGGCACTACAATGTCAAACATCTTGAATATTGTTGAATACATACAAATATTTTATTATGATGATGTATTGCTTATTCAACCACTTAAATAACGATCCGAAATTAAAACGATAGCCTGTGTTAAAACTAGAAAGAACTTTTTCCAAGGACCAAGGTGAGTTGCAAATGTATTTTTAATTTGTGAACCATCCCAAAAATGTCTGTTACCTAAGTATTTTCTTAATTTAGAGACTTGATATAAGAAACTTCATGATTTCTGTCTTTATGATTTAAAAAATGTCATGTAATTTGACATGAAATTCGTAATTCGTAAGATTATAATCTAATCTATACTTAAAATATTGTTAAAATGTGTTTTTGTAGCAACATAAATTCAGTCATACATAAACTGTAAATGACCCAGAATACCCTGTGATGCGTCACATTTAATCATATTTTACTTAAATAGGAGTAGGTGAAAACATTTGATATTGCTTAGTTATTTAGCGTATTACGAATGTCATGTTACCCTAATAATGTGGGTAGTATTGCACAGATTGTAAATGCTCATGGAAAACTTAATGGGCTTTGTTTCATCATTTAATGTTTTAATAGTTGTAGGTTGATATATTAACTGTAATAAACAGCCACCACAATGCCATCTTGAAATGCCTGAAACACTATCATCATTGTTTATGATTTTCTGGCAACCATATGCAGTAGCTGCCAGGTTTTGACAATACATCAAAACACGATTTTTTAGTGTGTAGAATATGGGCAGCGGCAGCCTACAAGATTGAAGTTAAAATCTCAGTTCAGTTGTCAGTTCAGAGTCATCTACAGTACAATGTTAATATAATTCATTTTTGTAGAATTTAATGTGATATAAAATACATTCATAAAATGATTGCAGTTCAGGTAAACAGCCATTCAGACCAGTGAATTTTGATGTCTGAGGTTAGCTGGAAAGGTCGCAGTGCATCCATCATCCTCATGTACACACAGGAGCCTGTGTGTTTCCGAGTGACGCTAATTGCCCTTGTGCTTTTCATTTTCCTCATAATTAAGACTCTAAAAAGCTTTACAGTCATCCATGAAAAGCTTTACCCATGAACAGCTGCTGAGTCACTGGATATTTGGTGATTGGGATTATGTGGGGCGGTCACATTTATGATTGATTGACTTATAAAGGATTTTGTGAACAGGAACCTTGGCTTAGATTAATGTATGTAGACAAATATTTTCATTTGACATTACATGCACTAATCTAGAGAAGAAAAACTAAATGCAGTGCCTTGTTAAAATCTTTAGAGCATTGCATGCTTAATTGTTCAGGATTTGGAAAACAAAAGTAGCTATGCGATGGAACCTGTTAACTCTGCAAAACTGGAATCACAGTCGTCTTAAGTAAACAGGGTGACTGCTTTTGTTAAAACCTTATAAAGCTTTATAAACATGTGGACTGAGAAAATTTCTACATTTAAGTGGTGTTTACCAGAGCTGCATTAACATAGGCTGGGTTCATGTCTCAAAAGTTAATGTGCCTCCCAAAGAACTTTGAGATCACGGACAGAATCCTGTTACTCGTAAACAAAACATACAGCTTCTCTCGGTGAACCTGGGAGGTTTCAAAGTCCATTGATGCCTGATGATGTATTCGCTTATGCTTTCCTTGTGTATAGCTCAGACTTTGTAGAGTAAAGCAGGATAATAGGGTATGGACTGTTTGCTCATATTGTTTTTGTAGTTTCGGTTGTGTTATTTTCATCTTTTCAAGGTTTTGGTGTGTATTTAAAGATTGTTGCACTGTGATCTGTTTAAACAGGAATATATGTGACAAGTTAATGAGTAAATGTGGTGTAGTCAGTAGTGCACAAACCTGTTTCCAAAATCTTCATGTCTTCATTCTCACACACACCCATTAATACATCACATATACCATTTAAAATACACTAAATTAAATATCTGCAAAAATAATAGTTTCCCAATACTATACCTCACTGAACCCTACTGTAAATATCTGTCAGTGTTGGAGGAATGTGGATGTGTTTTTGGGAGGGACTCTGGGCTTCTGACCCGAGCACAGAACAGAGCTAAAACATGAAAGGACAAATAGATAGTGGAAATAGGTTAGATAAACAAAAGCGGTAACACTTGAAAACAGGTGGACCACACAATCATCCTTCCTGTGGTGTGGCTGTTTTCCTGTGATTGACAAAGATGTAAAATAAAGGAGCAAGATGTACTTGAAAGTGTTCTTTTTTTTTTTTTTTTTTTTTCTTGGAAACAGCAAGAATACTTAATAAAAGGTACAACTATGTAGAATAATCAAAGATTTTAAAGTTAGATGTACAGTTTATCCAAATGATTTAGAATGATTACAGTATATGTTTTTAATATACAGTATGTGTGACCTTGGACCACAGAAAGGGTCATTTTTTTTAATTGTGATTTGTACATTATCTGAAAGCTTTCCATTGTTAGGATATGACAATATTTGGCTGAGATACAACTATTTGAAAATCTGGAATCTGAGAGTGCAAAAAAAAAATGTTGAGAAAATCACCTTTAAAGTTCTTAGCAATGCTACAATGTTACAAATAAAAAATTATGTTTTTATATATTTATATATTTACAGTAGGACATTTACAAATGATCTTCAAAAAAACATGATCTTTACTAAATATCCTATTGATTTTTGGCATAAAAGAAAAATGTATCATTTTGACCCATACAATGTATTATTGGCTATTGCTACAAATATACCTGTGCTACTTATGACTGGTTTTGTGGTTCAGGGTCACAATGGTTTTGTGGTTCAGGGCCCCTGTGTGTCTGCAGGGGCATTTTCTCTGAGAATGAAAGGGATGCAGTGTCTCCTCAAAATATTGGATGAAAAAAATGTGTACTACAAAAAGAAAACAAAACAAAAATAACAAAATATAACATTAAAAAGTGTATAAATCACTTGTGTTTCTATTGTCCATCAGCGACACCAGCAGGTAAAGTTAAAGCTGGAGTATGTGTCTCTCTCACCTCTCTAAAGCCCATTGAGACCCCCAAAAGCATGCCGTGAGTTGTGAGTTTGGTAGGGGGTAATTGAGATTAAATGGGAAAAGGTTACGTGACAGGAGGCAGTGCCTCCACTGCAATATGTTTGGATATCACTGGTTATGTTGGGCTGTGATTGGTTCATGCCAAAAAACCCTGCTTCTTGTGTTTGTGTGCATTCCGTGTTGGCAAATCAGTCTGAATGAACAATATAATGGCGTTAATATGAGGACTAATTAAAGTAACTAAAAAAGGAATTAAACAACTCACATTTAGACATAACCACTTTGTTACGTCAAAATAAGACTTAAAATGGCATGAAAACATGATCTGTGGGAGTGTTTAGTGAGTAATCAGCTTGGTGAAATTTAAAGGAAATTTCAGCGTCAGGAAACAATATTTACTGAGCTTTGATGACTGATGATCTGAAAAATGCAAAAAGAGTTCAAAGTTAACTATGTTCAAAGTTCAAAAGAGCTGAATATATGTTCACAAATAAAATATATTGTTTATATTGTTACTGCCTTAAGTTATTATTTTGGAATAAATGTAAACTTGATGAGATTCATACTTGGCTTTAATGTCACAAAAATGCATATTTAATTACTGGCCCAAAAATAAGGTGCAGAATCTGAATTATTTCTTTTTAATTGTACATCATAACTCAGACTATCAAATCACTTTCTGGCTTCATTGGGAATAATACAGATTTTAATGTGGTCTCAGACTTCCAGACCCCACAGTAAGTGACTGGCAGACAGCTACTATTAGAAAAGGGACACACAAGTGATCTGCTGGATAACTGCCACTTTCTCTTCATTCGATCTTCTCTCCTCTATCCGTCCTGCTTTTCCTTTCCAGATAGGGATTCTGCACTACACAGTAGCTTCTACTGCTATAAAGCATTCCTGGGAGATGTTCATAAATTAGGGATTACTTTCCATACACGTCTTGTTCACCTAGCCTACCAGACACATACGCACACAGATTCCAGTGTAGCCACATAATGCACTCCACTGAGGTGCTGACGTACATTGATAAATTCCTTATCAACACTTCATCGCTGTTCAGTGTGAGATTGGGCCACACATACTCAGCGGCAGAAGAATAAAATAAACCATCCAGATTGATCATCTAAGTCTATTTTCTATTTTCAATATGAGTATTATGAAATATAGTCTTTGCTGCATAATTAAGTGTAATTTATTAGATCATAGTGATGTCTGTGGTGCTGGAGGTAAAAACATTTCTGACTAGTTCTACCTTAGCAACTGTTGTCTTCTATTACCTCAGTCAAGCTTTTGCTCTGTTCTAAAGTAAGTCTTTGAGGAGGATTTGTGTTTGTGTTTGATTGCAAAAGACAGCTTTAAAAGGTGCCGCTTGAGGGTCATGGGCTCAAGTCCCAGTGCACGCCATGTGCTGTGGCTTGACCGTCCTTTCCTCCTGTCATATGACCCGGGGCTGGCACCGAGCATTTTGTGAAAGCCGCCGGTCTGGGAAGCATCACTTTAAAAACCCGTGAGAGTCATTCGGTAGATGATGTCTGAAAGGTAGTGATTACATCAGACCATCAACATTAAGAGCTCAGCTGCAAAGTAAAGAACCAGGTTGAGGTTTCCTCTGTTATTTTGGTGTTTCTGCAACAGATCAGGAGATATCAAGGACAGGCTGATCTGATAAAAGGATGATATTTGCGTGAAAGTCAGACGCTGTGAACAGCAGTGGTGAACAGAGAGAGGATACAAACTGAGAGAGGAGCAAAGGAGCAAGAGAGATGGATGAGTGCACTGCTGCTCTCCACAGTTGGCTTTCACATCCTCTACTCTCATCTCCTCTTTTTCCATCTGCCCCCTTGACCTCTAAGCAGAGGACCATGGGAAACGTGAAATATTTTTAGTGTCCATCTGATAACCAGTAGATGGAGGTTTGAGAGGCAGAGAACACATCTCTGTTAGCTTTGGTGTGGTTTTTTGGTTCCCCAAACAAGCCATTATTGTCTTAGTGTGAAAAACATTTTAAAAAACCTAAAGAACTTTTTTTTTTACTATTAAAAAACTTTTAAGGTTCTATGAATGTTAAAGGTTCTTCACAGAACCATAGATGCCAACCTTTATTTTTAAAAGGAACCCCAGGTATTAAGAGGAGGGGGGGGGGGGGCATTATTTTGATGACATCAAATGGATGCACTTGATGAGCTAGTGGTGCTACCTGTTGCTATTTTTATCGCAACACAACTCAGAAAATAAAATTCTATTACAGTGTCCACAACTACTAAAAGACCTTACAGGTGGTGATGGATATAAGCGTAGGCTCAAACCAAATGCTGTACTATCGATTTTTCCCCAGTAGTCTAAACGCCCCTGGATATCGAGTGAAATTAGCACAGAGAAGCTCCTTCAATGGCATCGAGTGTTTCTTGTCTCTGACATTTGTAAGCTCTTTCAGTAGCTGTGGTCGACTAAAAGCCTCAAAGGCATCAGGACTAAAGTGGAGAGAACAAAGACGTGGGTCTTTAGGAAATGTTATTCATCCACAGGCATCTTCACATTTTTTCTCCTCTTCTTATTGCTAGGAAAGCAGTGAAGACTTACATTGCTTCTCTTGTTGCCCTTTGACTAAAAAAATACAACCAAAAGCCACACAATGTGGCATCATGACAGTTTTTTGTTTTCTGAGTTACGGTAAAAATAGTAAGAGGTAATGCCAGTAGTTCACTAAATGCAGCCTTTTGACTTAAATGAAATAATGGCGTCCCCATTGTCCAAATTAATGTATAAAATGACAAGGATTTTTAAATAATGTACATTTTTCATGGGTTTTCTACTACATATTTCAGTAAGAGACACTATGTTATATTAAGCCATAAAAGTCTTAATACCTGGGGCCAGCTGCATAAAAGGTTTAGACTATTCTTAAAAAGTTAGTCAGCTAATTTTTTCTTTAAGACTGGTCATAATTTTTTTAATTCAGTTACAGAAAAATGTAGATTAGCCCTAGTTGAATCCAAAAAATAAGACTGATTACCCTTTGGTTAACTGATAGTTGGTCAAACTAGTACTTAAGACTGTCTTAACATAGAGGAAGTTTATGCAACTGGCCCCTGAGGTTCCTTTTAAGACTGAATTGAAAGAATTAAAAGCTGACATAATTTAGTCCTCAAAAATTGCTTGTAAGGTTAACTTGCTGTTTCTGTGTAATTGTTTGTAAAATTTACTAGCAATATATTACATTTGACCATATTGTGTGAAATTATTGCAATATCCTATAAATCCTCAGACAAGACACACCTGATTTTTTTAGTAAGATTTTCTGCCTGAGATTCCAGCTCAACGTGAGAAATGAAAGAGATATGACAGAGATGTAATTTTTATGCTTTATCTTGCGGGAAGCCTCGTCTGAGCGCTTCATGCACACATGCCCAGCAGGGGCACATCACAGAGCCACTTTCAGCCTCCTGATGAATAGCCAGTGCCAGCACATGTGCATCAGACACATTTAAAGACCCAGAGTGTGCAAGAAGGCTCTTTCTGTAATTTCCCAGGAGGTACCAAAGTAGGTAATGGAAAGTAGTTGGGACATGCAAAGAGTGCAAACAGACGACAAACTGGACAGCGCAAGCAACTGACGGGCTTTCCGCGGGCAACGTCGAAGGAAGACCTTGCCAGGCTTTGTGTTACAATTGGAAGGATTTCATTAGGACTCTGTAACCAGCACAGCTCTGAAGTGGCTATTTCTGTTGTGAATTGATTATGCAAACGAAAGATGAAAACCACCACTCCAGATGGATGGAGAGAGTGAGAGCAGGAAGACTGAGTGAGTGAGTGAGTGAGTGAGTGAGTGAGAATGAATGAAGTGAATGAAATATTGCAGGTCTGAGAGACTTGGACTTGAATCAAGAGCTAATTTTAAAACAAACCGCACTCGAAAGCTTTCTGGTTCCATTCTTGCTAATCCTCACATAAATCATAAGCACACTGACAGGAATACACCCATGGAAGGCTAAACAGCACGTACAAGCTAACAAACACCAGAAGAATCAAAGAAAATGTCAAAGAAAACAAACACAAAGGACAACCACACAAAATCAATGCCTAGTTTTCCAGAGACTACAACATACTTTTCAATATCCAAATGATTTTACACTACCATTCAGAAGCTTCAGTTCGGTATGATTTAAAATAAGTGTCTTATGCTCACCAAAGCTGCATTTGGTCAAATATACAGTAAAAACAACAATATTAGACAACATTATTACAATTTCAAATAATTTCTATATTAATCAATTTTAAAATGTAATTTATTCCTGTGACGCAAAGCAGAATTTTCAGCAGCCATTACTTTAGCCTTCAGTGTCACATGATCCTTCAGAAATCATTCCAATATGCTGATTTGTTGTGCAAGAAAACTGTTGAAAACAGTAATGTTCCTTAGGATTTTTTGACAGAGCTTTTATTAGAAATAGAATTTTTTTTAATTATAAATTTCTTTACTTTTTAATTATAAATGTCTTTCAGTTCTTTTTAAAATATGAATAAATTAAATGAAAAAAAAAATACATATATATATATATATATATATATATATATATATATATAACCTTTACACCTTAATCAAATTAAAATTAGACTAGTCTTTTCAATCTGTCTGCATGAGACTTATTAAAGGATTAGTTCACTCCCCATGTCATCCAAGATGTTCTTTCTTTCTTCAGTCAAATTGTATTTTTTAGTGAACTTTTGTGGGGATCAACAGGTTAAAGGTCCAAGTAGCAGTTCCAATGCTGCTTCAAAGGGCTCTACACAATCCCAGCCAAGGAATAAAGATCTTATCTAGCAAATAAATACAATTTGATATACTTTTAAACCACAAATGCTCATCTTGCACTAGCTCATTTCATTTTTTCTTAATACCACTATGCGTGTATGGTAAATTACAAGCACTTTTAAAGTGTGCAATGTGTAAGCGTATTCAATAAATTAAGCAAAAATTTTAATGTAATGTAAAAGTTTAATGTAAGTAAAAGCAAGCTTTTACAAAACTTACTCTTGGGCCCATCATTTCTGTCATATTCTATACAGCATGTCAGCACATCATAATTACAGACACCTTTAAAGTCTGCATTCTTCTTCTTCTCTCTTTAGCCCTTGAAAGCCCGTCCTCCTGCCCACCTCCCCCATCCATGCCTCACTCATACGCTGTCCCAAAAGAGGGATTTAAACCATAAGTGTTCCCATATCCTTTTCATAATTTTTTTTCTCAGTCTCACCGCAATTATATTTGGAGACAAAGGATGAGTAAATCCCAAGAGAATCTCAGATTTGCCTTTCAGATATTTGCTAAATAAATGTGCTTAAATATGTTTTAGCAGCTGGTCATAATAATCCACAGTATCTTAATGAGGCAGATATACAGAGATTAGAGGGGTTTCTAAATGGTTTATGTGGAGGTTGCAGAAAGACAATGATTCAAAGCTGACTTTAATAAATTCATAAACAATTCTATTATTTATGTTTTCATTTGCTTTTCTTTGTTCCGAAGCTCAGAACTAACCGCAAAAGTCTGCTGAGTGCATGTGTTGTTAATTTCATGCTGATTTGGCTAGGAGTATACAATGATTTAAAGGGACAGTTTACCCAAACATGAAATTCTGTCATTAATTACTCACCCACCAAAACCCATAAGACTAGGGATGTACCGAATGTTCGGCAACCGAAATTATTCGGGCAAAAATAATAAGTGGAATAAGCGAAAAGTCCAAATAAATTATACCGAACAATAACATGACACTATCAAACAGAGGTGTGCACTAATGTAGCAAACATGTCCATAGTGTGAAAGCATTTAAAACTGTCAGAGAAAGACGCAAACATCATTACAAGCACCAACAGCGAAAGACTGTTTAACACCGCATTTCATGTTTTCAATGAGAAGAGGAACGTGTTGCTTGTTACTGTATGATGACTGAAATCGGAAAATGGCCTTAAACCATTAGTAAATAAACTACAGAGCGTTATTTTTTTCTAATATACGTATTCTGACAGCGTGTTCCATGTCCAAAGCGCAAGGAAAATCTGCTCTGAAACAGCTTAATGAGAGAATTCATTCATAAATCTCCTCCTGTCAACAAAAAGAAGTACCGACGTCTTATGCGGGTTACTGCCAAAATAAAAGTCAACATTCATAAATGTTAGTACTGTAATTTTACTGTTGTTCTGTAAAATAAAATTAAAAATAGACAAAAATAATAACAATAATTACAACAGCTCTATTAATACTTATTTATTTTAAGTTAAATTGTGCTTTGTTGGTAGGCTATAATGTTTTTCTTTGAAAAGTGAGACAAAACTGAAAAAACACATTTTGGATTTTTAATTTTATGCAATGGTGAAAAAAATTGGCAAAATACATGGGGGGAAAATACCCGGGGAAAAAAATGTATTTGGTAATCGGCCTTCTGCCCAGTGTTTCATTTTATTCGGTTTCGGCTTCAGCCCAGAATTTTCATTTCGGTGCATCCCTACTTAAGGCCTTCATTAATCTTTGGAAGACAAATTAAGGGTGTGTTCACACTTGAAGTTCGGTTCATTTGGTTCATTTTACAAAAAATGAAAAAAAAGATACCGAACCTAAAGGGATAGTGATACATTCACAACCTCATTGGTCAGGTTGAATGACATATATTTTGTGACTCAACTCACTGAAAAGTCAATAAGATATAAGTCAATAACAAAAGGATGCGTTCAACTTGGTATATTACATTAAAGTACCCATTCACTGATCGGTCTGCTTAGCACTGCATTAAGTCAAATACACTTAATGCTGTCTGCTGGATTAAGCGCTCTTGTTGCGTGTATATGATTTTATTTTTACCACCTGAAAATTCACAAAGAGCTCATAAAAGGCACTTTACCTCCTTATTGCTCGATGTTTGCATCTGCTCATTTTGTTTTGGATACACCGCATTTACTCACCCTAAGATATTTTGATGAAATCCAAGAGCATTCTGACCTTGAACAGACAGTCCCAGAAGGTAGTAAGGCAATTGTTAAAATAGTCCATGTGACATCAGTGGTTCAACCGTAATGTTAAGTTGCTACGAGAATACTTTTTGTCACATGGACTGTTTTAACAATGTGCTTACTGCCTTCTGGGACTTGAACGTGTCAGTTGCGTTGCTGTCTGTGCAGGGCCAGAAAGTTCCCAGACTTCAACAAAAATATCTCAATTTGTCTTACGGGTTTGGAACAACATGAGAGTGAGTAATTAATGACAGAAGTTTCATTTTTGGGTGAACTATCCCTTTATCCCATGATTTGAGAGCTTTCTCTAAAAACATCCCTAAAAACAGGAGCTGAGACAGAGAATTTAATTCGAGATGATATGGGAGACATCCTAATGACTTCATTTGATTTAGACGCCTCCATTCCTTTACTCTTCTAGAAGAGCTACAGAAATAGCCAATAAAATGAAATTCATTTGACCTAATTTTATTAAAATGATTTACAACTGTTTGTTTAACAATTTAGGCCAGCGAGGGATCAGTGTTAGGTTAGGATGTTTTGGTTCTGCCTCTCATGTCTTTCCTTCTCGTTGTAGGTCATGAGGATGGCCTCTTGGGAAGAGAATCTGGGTCAGCCCAATCACTCTGTGCTGGAGATGGAGGGGCCATCAGACCTGTCCAGCTCCCTGTTCAATCTCAGCAGCAGTTATGGGGGCACAGGGGCTTTTCTCTGGTTGTTTCCATCTGAGAATGTCACATGGACCACCACAAGGCCCACAATCCAGCCAGTTGCCCCTCCACGGGTACGGGATCAAGCCTTGGCCCAGGCGGAGATCGGGGTGCTGGGGTTGGTGCTTGCCCTCACCACTCTGGGTAATGGATTTGTGCTGTGGGTGCTGCTGCGTAGGAAAAAACATCACGCTCCCATGCACCTCTTCATGGTCAATCTATGTGTGGCTGACCTGGTAGTGGCATTCTTTCAGGTAACAGCCTCTCAAGACTATTAAAAATGATAAGTGCGATTTGTGAGATTATCAAATCTCAAATATTAGTGCAATATAATTATTAACTAAATAAATGCGCTGCATGTTTAAAGATATAGTTCTCCCATAATTCTGTCATGAATCTTTGGAACACAAATGATGAAATCCGAGAGCTTTCTGAACCTGCATAGACAACAACACAAATATGCTACTAACGCTAAGCCAGAAACTGAAACAGAAGAGAAGAAATTGTTGAATGAAGTCGGATTTTTGTTTCCTTTGCACACAAAAGAAGTATTTTTGCAGCTTCATAACTTTATGGTTGAACCACTGATGTCACATGGACTATTTTAACAATGTCCTTACCTTTCTAAACCTAGAATGTGGTAGTTGCATTGTATGTAAGGTCAGAAAGCTCTTAGATTTGTAGTAAATGACATAGGGCTGCCCCATAATAGTCGACTAATCGTTGATGGGAAGAGGCTTGGTCAATCAAAATTTTAGTCTCCTTCTTTTTTTTCCCTGACACAATCATAGTTATTATATCTGCTGGTGCACTGTGGCAAGCTTTTTTAGCCTGGCCGTAGCCATCCGTAAGCTTCCGCTCAATTTTGCATTATTGCATTATTATGATTTATATAGTTTATTAATAAACATGTGACTAATAGTTGACTAATGCTTAAAATGAACGACTACTAGTTGACCAGAAAGATTTTTGGTCAAGGGCAGCCCTAAAATGACATGACTGAAAGGATCTATTAGCCTGTGCCATCTAGAGTTTTGAGCCTGAATTATAAATAGATTTTGTTTCCAGGTGCTGCCACAGTTGGTGTGGGACATCACAGAGCACTTCCAGGGGCCTGACACTCTGTGTCGCTCCGTCAAGTATTTGCAGATCGTTGGGATGTTTGCATCCTCCTACATGATTGTTGCTATGACTGTGGATCGGCACTATGCCATCTGCTGCCCCCTGCAAGCATATCGCGGAGGTGCGCCCTCTCGTTGGAACACCCCCATTATTGTCGCGTGGGGCCTGGCCCTTGTGCTTAGTTTGCCACAGGTAAGAAGTAAACGATCTCAGATCTTTCCTGACTGAATTTTTAATTGGTTCACAACTGTTTTGTCAAGCTCATGACTGTCTCCTCGTTTACACGTAGGTGTTTATCTTCTCGCGGTCAGAGGTGTCCCCAGGGGTTTTCGAATGTTGGGGCCACTTTGCTGAGCCATGGGGTCTTAAAGCGTACGTCACCTGGATGACTGTGGCTGTATTCGTATTGCCAGCCTTAATCATCACTGTCTGTCAGGTATCTCCAGATTTTTTCTTCTCAGTCTTTCACTGCACATTTTTTAAAATTAAATCTATGGTTTTGACATCTCTTGTCTAACAATGCTTTATAGCATCAGAACATGGTGTGTATTATGCAAATATATACTTGGCATGTTTAATTTTTTGGGTAGAATTCAGAATTTAATAATTGGCTCCTTTTCGATTTATATGTTGGATGTTGAATTTGAATGACAGGACAAGGAATTTACTTAATTGCAATTCAAGAAATTCACTATAACACCACAGAGGAATTTCCATAGTCCAAAACAAGTTTGGTAATAAAGTCTGTTGGCTTCTGTTTATTTATTTTGCAATGCCAAAGTCATCGGTTTGATTTCCTGAATGCATAAACTAATAAAATGTATACCTTGAATGCAACGCAAGACCATTTTGCATACATTGCCTGCCAAATGCATAATTATAAATGACGTCACCTTAAAAATGTTACTGACCAGTATGGAAGCCAGTTTCCGCCACTGAATAAATAATAAAAAATGGTGACTTTTTATCTCACAATTCTGACTTTTTTCTTACAATTGTGAGTTTACATCTTTTTCAGAATTGCCTGATACAAACTCGTAATATACAACGTCGCAATTTTGAGAACATATTAGTGTCAAAATCCATCAAAATTGGGCTTAATAACTCGAGATATAAACTCACAAGTTTATATCTCATAATTCTGATGCCATTCTGACAGAAGTCAGAATTGTGAGCTTAGATCTCGCAATTCTGACTTTATTTCTTACAATTGTGAGTTCATATCAAGCAATTTTGAGGAAAAAGTCAGAACTGTGAGTTTATAATAAGATTTCTGAGAAAAAAAGCCAGAATTGCGAGTTTTTATCTTGCAATTCTGACTTTATTTCTCACAATTGTGAGTTTATATCATGCAATTCTGAGAATAAAGTAAGAATTGAGTTTTTATCTTGCAATTCTGGCTATTTCTCTCAATTTTGAGTTTATATCTCACAATTCTGACTTTATAACTCGCAGTTGTACGCTTATAATGCGCAATTCTGAGAATAAAGTAAGAACTGCGAGTTTGTATTATGCAGTTCTGAAAAAAAGAATAATTGTTAGATGAAAAGTCACAATAGCCTTTTTTACATTTTTATTCAGTGGCGGATACAGGCTTCCATAGAAGCTGTTAATAGGTTAAGTGTAAATTAATGTATATGGTAAAAAAAAAAAAAAAATACTGTCAAATGTACGGTTCTTGGAGGTAAAAAGCTGCAAATTCTAATTTAAAATCTCCCAGAAGTCCTGTAACATCCCATATCATTGTATTTTAAAATGAATTTATGGTTCAATTCTAAAATAGCACACAACTCTGGACCCACAATAGGAGTATTTTCACACTGATGTATCTCTTTTTCACCTCAGGTTCGCATCTTCAGAGAAATCCATGACAATATCTACCTGAAGTCTGAGCGGGTGGTGACGGCAGAATTTAAAAGGAACTCTGTTTTCTTCCACTTTCCTCAGCGGGAGGGAGGCAGGGGAAGGAGCAGAGAGAGGAGCAGACAGAGCAGACACAGTCACCATGCTGACAGCAGTCTCAGTCAAGCTCACTGCAGCCCCTCACCTCATGCAGGGGAGGAAGCGTCCTCCTCAGGCCTATATGATGGCTACTCTCATACTCTACCCTGTAGAAGCTCAATCTGCGAGCCCTCCATCAAAACTCACCTGCAAAACACCACCAACCATCTCTCAGACCCCGCACATTCTCAGTCATTATCAGCCAATAGCGTGTGTGCGTTGGCTGGACACCCAAATAGCTCTGGAGCTTCTGAACTGTGGCCAGATGTGCTTCCAGATGCTTTTCCCCTTCCGACCGACTATTCGCACCCGCCACCTCTCCCAGGTGTGACTAAGGCCATGTCTAAGACAGTGAGGATGACTCTTGTCATTGTGCTGGTCTACACCATCTGCTGGTCTCCGTTCTTTATTGTTCAGTTATGGGCAGCCTGGGACCCCGACCCACCAAACCAAGGTCAGACTTTAAGCCATCAGAAGAATATAGGCTTCTTGGATGCTAAACAAGTTCATATCATAATAGAAGATATTCTGTAATAGTTAGTTGCTTTACAATCAGGCAGCACATTTCATAAATATATTAAGCAGCACAACTGTTTTCAACATTGATGATAATAAATGTTTCTTAAGTAGCAAATTAGAATGATTTCTAAAACATCATGTGACATTGAAAACTAGAGTAATGATGTAATGAAAATTCATCTTTGCCATCAGCAGGGTGGTGTTCATAACCTAACAAGCAAAACATTCTCCAGGAATATCTCAAAAGCAGAGATGCCCATTCTTGGAAATCTACCTTCCCGCAGAGTTTTGTTCCAAGCACAATCAAAAACACATGAATCAGTTCATCAAGGTCTTCAAGGTTGCTTGGAAATTGCAGGCAGGTGTGTTAGAGCTTGGCTGGAACTAAAGTCTGTGGGAGGGGAGGTCTCCAGGAGCAGAAATAATCAATCATGTTTTCAGTGTGTCCCCTTTTTTATTTTCCTTCTCTTTATTTAACTGTCCCCTGCTTGCTTTTCCCTTAACACATAAACAGACAAACACCTGCTCACTCAACTGAGTGTTGGGTAATCTCATTGGTATTTACACCTCTGTATTAGACTGGACTTTCTGCACAGTTTGACCAGCCACCTGGCAACCAAATCATTATGAAAACCAGCACAAACCTACTCCTAAAGTATGGTGTTTTAGTCCTTTTAGTAAAAAAAAGAAATACTGTTTTTGTTTAGATTAGAGGACTTGGCAAATGGCTTTTACTATTATATTTTGCATCTCACTGGTCTTTTTTTCATTATATATTACTGTTCGAAAGCTCTGGCTTGAAAGAAATTTATTCATCAAGGATGCATTAAATTGATCAAAAATGTCAGTATAAACATTTATAACGTTAAAAAAGATTTCCATTTTAAAAGAGGTTTTGAACTTGTTTCTGGAGCAGCAAATCGGTATATTAAAATGATTTCTGAAAGATCCTGTGACACTGAAAACTGGTTTAATGGCTTCTAAAAATTTAGCTTTGAACTATATTTTAAAATACATTCAAATAAATTCAAAAGTTATTTAAGTTGTAATAACATTTCACACTATTTCCAATGTACTGTATTTTAATCAGATAAATGCAGCCTTGTTGAACATAAGAGACTTAAAAAAAGTTATCAAACCCAAACTTTTGAACAGTAGTATCATGTATACAGTGCTTTGTGAATTTATTCATACCCCATTTTTTTCCACGTTTTGTTATGGTGCAGCCTTATGTTATCTGCTTTACTTTTCCCCCCACATCAACATACACTACATACACTATAATGACAGCGCAAAAAAACAGATTTGTGACAACTTTGCAAATTTATTAAAAATAACACACTGAAATAAGTACATTGCATACATATTCAATCTCTTAACTCAGTACCTAGTTGAAGCACCTTTACAGCCACAAGTCTTTTTGGTATGATGCGACAAGCTTTGCAAATCTGCATTTGGCAATTATCTGCCATTCTTCTCCTCACCTCTCAAGCTCTGTCAGCTTGAATGGGGTCTGGCAGACATTTTCAGGTTTCTCCAGAAATATTTGATTGCGTTCAAGGCAAGGCTGGCTGGGCCACTCAAAGACACTCACAAAGTTGTCTGTAAGCCACTCTTGCTGTGTGCTTAGGGTCATTGTCCTGTTGGAATGTGAACCTTCTGCACAGTCTGAGGTTCTGAATTCTCTGGACTGGGTTTTCATTAAGGCTATTTCAATATTTCGGTGCATTGAGCTTTCCTTCTACTCTGACGAATCCCTCAGACCCTGCCTGACAGCATAAGGCTGCTACCAGCACACTTTACTTTTAGGATGGTACACTGCAGGTGATAAGCCGTGCTTGGTTTCCTTCAGTCATTCCATGATGCTTGGAATTGAGGTTCATCAGACCAGAGAATCTTGTTTCTCAAAGTCTGAGGGTCCTTTGGGTGCTTTTTTTAAGGTACAAAGCTGATATGCATTTTCAGCTGTTCTGAAACCGACCCTTTCTGGGAGGTGTGTGCCTTTCCAAATCATACTAATTCAAATGAATCTGCCACAGGTTAACTCCACTCGAAGTGTAGCAACATCTACAAGCGATATCAATGCTTCTGAGCTAAATTTCAGGTGTCCCAGAAAAGGGTATGAATACTTATGCAATGGAATCATTTTAGTTTATAATTTCTAATAAATTGCAAAGTTGTCACAAACCTGTTTTGTGCTTTGTCATTACGGTGTATGGAGTGTAGATTGATATGGGAAAAAGGTAATTTAAAGCAGTTTAACATAAGGCTGCAACATAAAACGTGAAAAAAATGAAGGGGTATGAATACTTTCGCAAGGCACTGTATGTATTATATGCAAATTCAGTGTGTTAATTTTGCACTATATGGTGTTTTTTGCTTGCCAAAATTTACCTTGGTTAACTATGGTATCTGTCCTAGTTAAAGTAGTTATATCTATAAAAAGCACAGAATTTTTCTGTCACTACCATTATTTGCACTGATTGTGTAACATGCTTTAATACTAATGCTTTTCTAAGCAATTTCACCTGATAGATGATAAAAATCTCATAAAACTTGGTTGAAATTATTCGCACAAAGATACCGCAATATTATAATGCTGTCAATGAAGTAATGAATTCAAGTGTTATTTCCTGGCTTTGAGTTTGCCTTTATCTCTCATGCAGGGGCTGCTTTCACTATCCTGATGCTACTAGCCAGTCTAAACTCCTGCACTAACCCGTGGATCTACACAGCCTTCTCTAACAGTGTGTCCCGTGAGCTGCTCGCACTGCTGCGCTGCCATACCAGATCCCCACGCAGAGGTTCGCTGCCAGATGATTCAACCGCAACTCACACATCAACCAACACCAAGGACTCCATATACTGACCTCTGGCCTGACTCGACTGCACACACACACACACCAGCACACGGCAAACACACCACAGACGCGACGGACTAGACCCTGTCCCAAATGTCACTCTTTGCCCATGTTGATGACATAGGGCACAGCTGGTCTCGTAAACACCTTTTTAGAATTTAAAATGACAAATGGGGCGCCCTACAGTCTTGTGAACTTCACAGACAACTGCCAACTGCACGAGTGTGCAGAAAGTGTGTTGCTTGGTAATGTCCTGGCTACTTTAGATTCAGGTACATGGCGGTTACACAATCTGAAAAGCAGATACTGATCTGTCATCAACAACGTTGCATCAGTTACAAAGACAAAATCACGTTGCCCAGTGCCCAGTTTTACAGACAGATATCGGGAAGCAAAGGTCCTCCATTCTTCTCCATCTTTCTTTCATGTCTCTACCAAGTGTTTTCATAGATTAGGGTTGCAGTAAGTGTGGAAAATGCGATAGCAGGAAGAGGAAAAAAGTGCATGCAGAATGGACAAAAGGTTATCTGGCTGTACTCCGGACAAGCTTCAGAAGACCAGCGGCAAGATGAGAATAAGAGCCTCAGAAGTTTAAGGGAACACATCTACCGCCAGCAGGAATGTTATGAAAATATCAGCCTGATTGTGGGAATCAAACACAATGGCAGCTTAGTAACACAGTGACTTTCCGAATCATATTTAAACTATATATCAAAAGTAAAAAAGGACACTGTGAATTACATTGGTCTACAGTATTAGCTATTAAATGATTAGAAGTTCTGGCAGTGGAACGTGTTATAGTGGGCAGAACATTTGACCACCTCTGGACACAAAAGCTGAGCATGAAATTTAATTTTCTGTGTTGGTCATTTTTGTGGTTTAATGTACCAAAGCAAACAAATACCACATTGTTTAGCAGCTGTCGATTATGTAATGCATTTCAGTACATCCAGTACTATGTACACATCCTCACAGTGCTGGGAAATCCTTGTACAAAATCATAGAAAAAAATAGCATTTTATTAGTTCTTTTTATATGCTTTGGGTGAGAAAGAACTTGTTTTTTTTTTTACTACAGAAGAAACAGGGTAATGGTAAATGAACAGCAATATACAGGTCATTTTCCAGTCTAATTATTGTATGTAGCAAAATTCAGAAATTCTGAGAGCAACTGCTACAGTTGAACTCCCTACGTAATGTATATACGTTCACACTAATCACACTGATTTCAGTCTTGCTCATTGTCACTCTTTTAGCTCTACCTCTGGTATTTGCTTGATTTTTGTGCTCATCTGGAATCAGGGGACCATTCAAATGCTTCAAAGTAACTTATTTGTACAGAAATATTATAAACATTTAATAAAAATGTGTTGAAGGATTCAGAAAAAATACTACACTGCAACTTAAGCGCCTTATTATAAAAAAGTATTATATACATACTGTATGTACATGTATGTTTGCAACGCACAGATTCTTAAAGGATCGCTCCACTTTTTTTGAAAATAGGCTCATTTTCCAACTCCCCTAGAGTTAAAGAGATGAGATTTACCATTTTTGAATCCATTCAGACGATCTCCGGGTCTGCCGGTAGCACTTTCAGCATAGTTTAGCATAAATCATTGAATCTGATTAGACCATTAGCATCTCGTTCAAAAATGACCAAAGATTTTCAATATTTTTCCTATTTAAAACCTGACTCTTCTGTAGTTACAGTGTGTACTAAGACTGACAGAAAATGAAAAGTTGTGATCCATATCAGCTTGAAAAATCACAACTTTTAATTTCCTGTCTGTCTTTGTACACAGTGTAACTTCAGAAGAGAGTTTCATTTTTTAAACAAGATGCTAATGGTCTAATCTGAAAACTCATCTGTTTAACTCTAGGGGAGTTGGAAAATGAGCCTATTTTCAAAAAAAGTGGAGTGTTCCTTTAAGGTACCAAGTCAGTGCAATTAGAAATTCAGTAGTGTCTGTGGTAGTTTTAGGAGGCTAGGAAGTGTATCTCACACTTCTGCTTGAAGAATTATCCACCATAAATTCATTCTGGAATTCCAAAACTCACTTACTCTTAGTCTTCACAGCTTGAGAAGAGAGGAACTCACATTTTAGGGAGACTTTTTGCATCACATTTCCTGCTTGATGACAAAAGATTTGACATTCTTGCTGAATGGAAATGTATTATCATTTTCCCCATTTAACAGAAAGCAACAAATGTAATTTCCATGAACAATCAGTCTTGATTGGGACAAAAATACTGCTTTTCAATATGATATTTATTGTCTAACAGTATATCAACGACCTTGATAAACTGTAAACTACATACCATTAGTTATAAGTAAAAAGTAGTGATCAGATATTGAAAACATTGAGAAAACTACTTGCTAGCGAACTTTTTGTTATACTCAGTGTGTAATGATGGATAATCATAAAATCATTTAGCATATATTTAATTGACAAGATGTGCAGTACCTAAAATATGATCAACATTGTAATAAATTATTTTTTATATCAGTTTACTCTTTGTTGTTCTTTATTTTGGTCCTTCTTAATTTCTTCAAACAGTCCAGGTGAAAATGTACTTAAAGTGCTATATTTTCACATACTAATTTTGTACTTCACATACTAAAAATTATTCTTTAGTACTTCTTAAGACAAACTTAAGATCACCTAAGTGTACTCAACTGTGCTATTTTGGGACACCATGAATATGAACTAAAATGTTAATAAAGTTTTGACCAATTGTAAAGGTAAAGGGTTTTTCAAGCACTGGCTGATGAGGAAAATGATTGGAATATGTTTCCAGGTACTTTAATGGTTCAAAATTTGTGGATGTTTACATACATTGCAAATATTACATGACATAGTTGCACTGTTCATTTAAGATGAATTGTAATTTTATGAGAATTGACTATAGATAGTAACACTGGCTCTGTGTTGTTGGAAGGACTTATGAAACAATAGAGCTCGAAAACAGAACACAATAGATATGGATTTCCAGTGCAGAGTGGACAGAAAAAACTGTCTGCTTGTGGATTTGCTTTCGGTTAACTCTGGCTCTGCTGACTGGCCTGCTTATCTCACAGGAGCTGACAGGCAGACGGGTGCCGTGGCTGGGGTCAGAAAAGGTGGCCGCATGTACCTGTCTCTATCCTTCATGCAAAGAAACCTCCCATCATCTATAAATCAAACCAAAAACATGACAGTTTTTTTTTTTTTGCATCTCAAATGAGAAAACCATACTGCAGTTTGACTCTATAAGGAGATGCTTCTGTGTTTTGAGGAAAAATTTACCAGTTTACAGTACCAGTCAAAAGTTTTTGAACAGTAGAAGAAGAAGTCTCTTAGAACAACTGTTTTCTGTATGAATATATTTTAAAATGTAATTAGTTCCTTATTCCATAATAAAGACATTTATAATGTTACAAAAGATTTCTATTTCAGATAAAGGCTGTTCTTCTGAACTTTCTATTAATTAAAGAAACCTGAAAAAATTCTACTCAGCTGTTTTCAACATAATAAGGAGGATGTGACTGCAGTAATGATAGTCAACTATTCGGCTTTGAAATCACAGGAATAAATTACATTTTAGATAATATTTAAAATATTTAACAAATTGTACTGTTTTTGCTGTACTTCAGATCAAATAAATGCAGGCTTGGTGAGCAAAAGAAATTTCTTTAAAAACAATCAAACTCTTACTGTTCAAAACTTTTGACTGGTAGTGTAGTTCCATCTGATATTCCTGGCACAAAAGTATTAGAACATGTGTAAAATGTGGCTCCTCTCCTAATCTAAAATCACAGTTTAACTGCTACAAGACATCTCTACAAAGATGACATGATCAATACTATCAGAGGTCACTTGGAAAGAAAAGATTAACTGTAATGCACACCACATTCTTACATGCGTGTTAAACCCTGTTAACTGGTTATTTAAGAGCCACATGGGATACTAAGAGTGAACAGAGTGATGGATAGAGACTGGATATGCCTGGAATGGAATACTAGCTTACTGCTTACTGAATACTGTAGTGCTGCATACAGTGAAGTAATGTATAACAAACACGTTCAAAAGTTCGGAGTCAGTGAGATTTTTAACACTTTTTTTAAAATAAATGTCTTATTTAAGTGTCCAACATTTCAATATTTATTTGTTCAAATAAAATGCAGATTGTGTTGTTTTCTATCATATATTTTGAAATGTAATTTATTCCTGTGATGAAAAGTTGAATTTTCAGCATCATTTCTCTCAGTGTCACATAGTCCTTCAGAAATCATTTTAATATGCAGATTTGCTGCTCAAGAAATATTTCTTTTTATTAATATTGAAAACAGTTGAGTTGCTCTGTATTTTAATGGAAACCATTAGTCATTTATTTTTTGATTCATAGAAAGTTGAAGGGAACAGCATTTATGTGAAACATTTAAATCTTCTGCAACATTCTGTAAATGTCTTGACTGTCACTTTTAATCAGTTTAATGCATCCTTGCTGAATACGGTTCATTTCTTCAGTCAATATAAATAGCAGCCTGCTATTCGCTTTCCAATCTTGCGAAGACAAAAAAGGTGAATCTTTTGACTGTTACACCACTCAGTCTTTATGCCTAGAAACTGAGATCTGCCAACAGCTGCAAAGGGTATTTTTGGAGATTGGCTGCAAAAATGCAATTACATCAGAGGCAGTCGTTGTGCTCCATCTATACAGACCCTTTGGGGCTCATGCTCTCCATACTGAACTCACAAACTAATATCTGTTATCCTACTTTACCCAAGCCCATATGACAAACTGTTACTGCTCATTCAACAGATTGCCACACACTGAAATCAAATTACCATTGCAGTTCTCTATATCCATGACTGGGTACACATTTTGATTTGATTTAAAATAATTTGCATAGTAGCTGTACACTTTGCTGACATAAGAATGATTTAAATTATACAGCTCAGCATTTTTAGACTGAACTGGCAACTTGAGTTTTTGAACTATTCATAAGAACAGCTCATAAGAACACTTACATGATAATTATGACACAAGTCAGAAGTGACCCTTCGCAGAGAGTTTGATTGACAGGTGATGTCATCCAAGATGTTCATGTCTTTCTTTCTTTCTCTATATGGAGAACATTCGATTGTTCTCCATATAGAGGACTTCAGTGGGTAGGGTGGCCACCTGTCCAGCTTTGCGTTGTACCGCACAGCATTTTCACCCCTTGTCCCGCACGTTGCATATTGAGAAAATGTCCTGCATTTTAATCAGTCTGTTTGTTTTTAACTATTATATTAAGAAAACGTGCATGCGTTGTTTTGCCTATTAAGTGTGAGGTAGTTTCCACGCAAATGATGTGCGGACCTCATCAAGTGATCTAGCACCACCGACGGAAATAGTCGAGTGCACAAAAAATGATATTCTCCATTCATTTTAACCAATTAAAAATAAAAACTATGCAGCTATTAATAGTTTGTTTGAGGCTGCATGAGCACAAATCTTTTCTCTAGCAGGTGAATTCTCTTTCACACCAAACGCAGCAAGTGCTTCGCTGGCCGCTGGGTTCAGCACAGCCCTTCAGATACAAAGCGATTTGCGCTACGCTGGCCAGAGTGCAGTAGACAGAGTTTTTAGGATCTGAGCCCTGGTCTGTCTATGAGACAATTGTTCCTACCATTCGATGTCTTAATAAAAAATAACATAAAACAAGCTACCTGACTTTAAACACAACTGATATGCCAACTTGAATTGAAATGGGTCTCCATGACTTTTTGTCTGATGTCCCTGTAGGACCACAAACTTGTATCGTAAATCTCTGGAAATGCATGAGGACACGCATGTGCATCACAGAGCTAGTGCAAGATGATAATTTATGGTTAAAAAGTATATAAATTTGTATTTTTTTTTTAGGAAATAACAGATCGATTTGCTAGATAAGACTCTTATTCCTCGGATGGGATCGTGTAGAGCCCTGCAATTTGAACCTTCAAAAATTAAATTTGAACCTTCAGCCCATTGATCTCCATTGAAGTCCAGTTTAACAGAATAATTCTGTACCGTTTTCCTCAAAAACACAAATTTCTTTTCAACTGAAGAAAGACAGACATGAACATCTTGGATGACATAGCAGTGAGTAAAATCATTTTTTATTCTGGAAGTGAACTAATCCTTTAACACTGAATTTGAAAAACGTTGTGTATTGATGTCTTCCGTGGTTGAAACAAGATACCTTCTGATGTTCATTCTTGTTTCTTTTGTGCTCTAACTAGTAGAGGAAGAGATGATCTTTTCATGTGTTGCTGGAACCGAGGCACTACAGTGATCTGTCATGACATATTAAAGAGCCACAAAATGGTATTTATTGTTTGAATATCTTACAAAATGACAAAATTTTAAAGTTGAGATTGTTTTCTTACCAAAAATAACCTGCTTTGATTTGTCGGTTGGCACGTTGTCAGTTTTTTCTTTGCTCCGTGTTTTTTTATGTGAGAAAATAATGTGTGGTGTGAGAGAGCCATGGCTTGCCAGACATAGTAATGAAGAGGGCAGGCCTTTGCGGAGGGTCGAAATTCACAAAAAAAAAAAAAAAAAAAAAAAAGTCAAATATGCGATTAAAGTGTCATTATCATGATAATGTTGACCATATCTCAATTTCAACTTAATTTTTTAACAAAACTAAATGTACTAAAACGTACTTCATGAACTCAACTGCACTAGCCATACTGTATGTTTTTAACTCAGAAAAAAAAAAACAGCTCATAAGAGCCATGTTAATCCAGTTATACTTGTCCTATTGTTTGTCTGTTTTTGCATGCAGCTGTAAGATGTTTCTTGCCATTATTTTGTAGTACATTGTTTTTATTACATAATGTTTATTACAGATTGCTAACTCGATTCTGCAAAAATATGTTTTGCTGCGAGGCTGATGATTTAGCAGTGATTGCATGGATTCAACAGCAGGGGAGCTTTCAAAATCAATATACCAGCCCCAATCAACACACAAAAATGTAATAACCAGTGACGACAATGACCCTTATGTGTCATTTAATGCACAAACTCACAATACTCTGCTGTAAAGGAAGCATCAATGCGCAGTGCAATAACTGATCCAGCAAGGGTTCTGCAAAACAAGTTTAGACTAGGCATAGTGTGAGGATCTGTGAACAGAAAATGAGTGGAATCACAAGCTGTTAAACTATTTCCTCACTGAGATCAGACTCTGCACTAAAAAGGACATTATGAAAGAGAAAAAGGGGGGGGGGGGGGGTTGCGGAATGTGCAAAGGAAAAACTAAATATCCACATCATGAGCAATTATGAATCTCTTTCTCTGCTAGTCAAAAACAAACCAGATGATAGTGGGAGAGAAGCTGGTAAACAAAATGTTTTAGCTCAGTAAAGAGACAAATGAGGATCTATAATAATCTAAGATTCAGGGAAGGAGAGTGGGAAAGGAGAACAAGGAGAAAAGGACAAAACCTAAAGGTGAAAACAAGGATCCCGGAAGAATTCCGCCTGCACAAATTCCTATATAATTCTCATATTGCACTGATACACATACTTAAGTATTGGAACAGACTTATTATTCTGAGAAAGAGATGGCAAAAAGTATTTTTTTTTTTTTACTTCTTAAGGATACATAAGCTGACCAAATATTTGGTGACATCAAGATCTAGAATGTTTTCTGAAGAGTGCATGAGGTGGCAAATACAAAAGCACTTTTCAGTACTAAACTTTTCTCTGTGTGAACCTACACAAAAAGCTTTCCAGGAAAATCTTTCCATTAAAGAAAAGTAAAAAAATCGTTCCAGTAAAACAAACAAAAAAAAATTAATATGATCTCGGATTTTTATCAAAATAAAAATGCTTCAGCCGACATCTGTCCATTGGCAAAAGATGAAAAAAATCTGTTTCTGATCATGCACATTTATGACAACTATGTTCTTTCGTTTCTTGTCAGTTTCCCCTCAAAAAAACAATTGCCATATGCTCAAAAAATGCATTGTTTATCAAACACTCAATTTAGCTGTCAATTACTGCATCTGAGGTTAAAAAGGGGTAAACTAAAGCAGCATGTTATGCTGAGACAAGCCAATACATCAAGAGAACGGAGCAAAGAATCTGACAGCCGCTTACATCTTAAAACGTTGCGCTCTGCTGACACATTGTGGTGAACCATGTGCAACACATCTAGACTCTCAACAACACAGACCACAAAACAATGAATAATACAGTCAGTTTAGAGAAATTCCAGGTTTATTAAGTTGCAATGTTAAATGGATGAAAACTGCAATGACAAAACCAGCATCAAGTGAATGAACATGGCAGATCAGCCTATCCCTTCCTATCTAACATCAACCTCACCCATCCCACGAGCTGGGGTTAAAGAGAGAGGTGTCATAAAGAGGACTGTGGACATTGCTGTTCTGTCCCAGCCATTCAATTGGCACAACAGGCAGTCTGGTCTCACCCACTGGACCAGAGAAAGCTGCTCAACCCTTTCTCAAATACAAGAGGGAGATCCAGACTACCTCATCTTCTCAAAATCAACAGAAAAGAGAGAAGAAAATAAGTTTACGATGCACATCACCCATCAACACAATCATTCAGAATTACCTGCTGCCTCTAAAAATCATGACACATTTTGTACAAATTCTAATGAATGAAGAACCAGTCTAACCTAATCTAACCAGTGTAAGGTCAATCTATTCAGGAAAACAAACCACAAGAGAGAACATTAACCTCATTTTACCAGGCATTTGTCAACACTACAATGATGTCCTATTAAAACAGGTGGAGGCTTCAGACTTACGTAGAGCGTTCAAGATCAATATCATCTAAAAACACTTGAAATTTGGACAAATGCATTTAAATCTTTGACACTAAATAAATATTGATTGTAGCATTAAATCTCTCAATTAAACCAACAATTGTGATTATTCAGGCCCCAGGATACATTAGTGTGACCGTGTGTCTAGCTTTGACACATTTGTCAGATGGCTTAAAAGAAAACACTTTTGATTGTCATTTTAGGATCATTGCTATTCACAGCATTTGATTGATCAGGAACTCATTGGAATGTTTTCTTAGAAAGCCCAGCTTCACTTTTAATGTGAGGTCTCAAATCTGCAAATTCAAAAAAGCTGAAGGAATTAAGCTCTGGATAAGGTTTAACCTCATTTTACAGAAAAAAAAAAGTCCCCAAAATGTTTTTGGTCAAACGTTTGTTAAAGAAAGGAATAGTTCACCCAAAAATGTCAATTTTATCTCATTATCTAATCAACCTCATGCTATCCTAAACTTATATGTTGTTATTCTTTTTAGAGGCACATGAAACAATAATTACCCACTGACTCTGTGATCTGCTAGTTAACAGATAACACATTAACACATTTTGTCAGCTGATAGGAAAACGTGACTTTAGTATTTTTATTTTAGATTTTATTTTTATTTTCTAAAAGAAAAAAGGAAGTTTAAACAAAACAAAACAAAAAAAAAAAAAAAAGGGAAAAGAAAAATATCTGCGGTAAGAAAAAAAATGGTAAGAAAAACAAAACAAGAAGACAAATGTCAATACGGTATGGATAAATTTGAACATGAACTCACTCCATTTTGATACATGTTTTTTTCAGAAACAAGGTGACATTTTGCTTCTCAGGTAAATGTTTTTCGATTATGATTACTTTAGATATGCGTGTTAGAAATTTAATTTAATTTAATAATTTAATTTATCAAATATGGGGTAAAAAAAAATACTTTATACTTTTGGAATATAGTGCAAAAGGAACACTTCCGTGATGTTTTTTGACAGACATGGTCACTATGATTGGTTGTATATAAAAGTGTATCCGGTGTTCAGACTACAGGTTTTCAGCAACATGGAGGTAAAGAACTCATATTTGGGTGAACTATTCTTTTAAAAGAAAAGCTGGTAAACACTGAAAAACAGCTCAATCGAGAAAAATGGAAACAAAGTGGAGGTGTGTGTTTGAAAGAACGAAATGGAGGATGAGAGATGAAAATATGTTTGCTTGTTGTCCATTCCATCTCCCACCAGGAAAATCAAAACATTTTTGGTCTGTTGCTCTCAACCCTTTGGTTGAACAGGGGGAGGAAATGGACAGCAGGAGTAACCGCACATACTCTGTCCTTCACACAAACACCATGTCTGTTATGGCCACACACACTCCATTCTATCAAGCCCACTGAGGACATAGTAAGGGACAGGGGAAAAGAATGATGATCACTGAGAGACCCTCCGTGGCACTGTGGAGTTGTTATGTCAGCTGCACCTCAGGAGGACTGGCATTATTGTTGCTCCCCTCCTGTACGCTGACCACAGAGCCACGGTATGGGACCTCGATGATTCGAGGTTTGTCGATGATACGGGCGCAACGATTGCCCTTCTCCACGATGCCAATGATCCAAGCCTGTTGCCCATCGCCCGCCCCTCCGTCCTGCCCCACTGCTCCCGACAAACCCACACGACTGGATTTCATCTCGGCACAAAACCGGGCTGCCTGTTCCCGTGGTAAGCAGATCAACAGACCACCTGAGAGAGGCAGGAAAAAGATTTTTATCTACCTAAGAGCTTGTAGAAATCTCTACTGACCAGGAATATCCATTTTCAGGAATAAACTCTTGATTGATTAATCATTAATGATAAAGGATTAGTTCACCCAAAACTGAAAATTCTGTCATTAATTACTCACCCTCATGTCATTTCACACCCTTAAGACCTTTGTTCATCTTCAGAACACAAATTATGATATTTAGGAAAAAAAAAAAACAGCAATGCAAATGACACGTTCATGTAATAGTGGTTCTACCTCAATTTTATGAAGCTACAAGAATACTTTTTGCATGCAAGGAAAACAAAAATAACTTTGCACATTGAAGACTGACACAGAAGAGAAGAAATTGCTGAATAAAGTCGTTATTTTTTGTTTTCTTTGCACAAAAAAAAAAAATTCTCATAGCTTCATAAAATTAAGGTTGAATCACTGATGTCACATGGACTATTTTAATGATGTCCCTGTACTTTTCTGGGCCGTGAACGTGTCAGTTGCATTGCTGTCTATACAAATTCAGAAAGCTCTCGGGTTTCATTAAAAATATCTTAATTTGTGTTTTTAAGATGAACAAAGGTCTTACAGGTTTGGAACGACATAAGGGTGAGTAATTAATGACAGGATTTTCATTTTTTAGGTGAACTATCCCTTCAAAAATGACAAAACCTGTTGAGGACCTTGAATATGAAGTGTATTTATTTTTGCCACTGTTAGCCTACTGTATTTTAATATATTTAGGCTGTATTTCCTCTAATTTATGGTTAATTGTTTACTATTGATAATAATACACATAAAAAACTAAAAAGATACAAATCCTTCTGTATTAAAATTTAAATTACAAACATTTTTCACCTTGCATTTAAGATTGTCAGTGCAAGTGATGCAGGGAGACTGACAAAATAGCAGCGCTTTTAGTTAAAATATTACTGATGTCGTTAAGGCACTTCATGTTTCAGTGTAATTTCAAAGTTAGAACAATCATTATTGGTTCACAATTGCATTTGTGCATTGAGCTGTGACTCACCTGATGTTTCAGAAGAGGTGCCCTGCAAAAGTCCAAATAGGTTGCCACCAGCTTTGCTGATTGCGGCCATTTTGGAGATTATGGGAAGGTTGTGAATGACAAAGGCAACGTCATTTTTCTGCTGCTGGGCGAGATTCCGTGCATGACCTATGATCCCAAAGCCTGTGATGTCCGTGGCAGCGTGTGCATTAAATTTGTGCATTAAGGCAGCAGCTGGAGAGAGAAATAAGACAAAAAAAACAATTTGCAAACAATACAAAACATAGCTCAACTTAACGCATTGTGTAGTCACGTTGGAAAGGTCACATATAATGTAAGTGGAAGTACCACAAAGTGAATGTGCAAAGAAAGTCAAACAGCCTTTACAGAAAAAGGTGAAACAATGCGGGACGATTTTGATGTTGGAGGATGTTTTTATAACTGAAGTACACAGACAAAGAACGAACAACACATGACCTTTCAAATGTGAATACGTAAGGCGTGAAGTGGTAGACATACATCATGAGGTAGTACAAGACAAGCATTTGTGGTAAAAATATATACATTTTTGTTAAGAAAATGACCGGTCGTTTTGCTAGATAAGACCCTTTTCCTTGGCTGGGATCATGTAGAGCCCTTTGAAGCTGCACTGAAACTGCAATTTGGACTGTCAACAAGTTGGCTCCCATTGAAGTCCACTATATGAAGAAAAATCCTAGAATGTTTTCCTCAAAAACCTTAATTTCTTTTTGACTGAAGAAAGAGAGACGTAAACATCTTGGATCACATGGGAGTAAGTACGTAAGTAAACTAATCCTTTTAACTTCTTAAAAATTCTCTTACACAACTGCTCAAAAGTTTGAAGTCTGCGTTTTGTTTTCGAAAACTCTTATGCTCACAAAGGCTGCATTTATTGATTTAAAAAATATTTCAAAATAATCTTATAAACCACAAACATTTGAATGGTAGTGTATATACCTAAAGGGGTCTTGTAGCATTTTTTTCCCTTTTCTTTTTCTCATCATTTGAAAAGTAAATACATAAGCCATTTGAACTACTACAAAGTTGCGAAACTAGGTTGTGTGTACACTGAATATTGACCCTACTGTTCAAATTAATCCACGCTAAGAATGCTTATGCAATGACATACCAGTGCGATTGAGGGTGGCCATATTGAGCATAGCCTCCTGATAAGCTTGCTCCACCTCCTCCCTGGATATCACCAACTTTATTTTGTTCCATTTCTCAGGCTAAAGAAATTAAGCACAAAAGTAAGAGATACAAAGAGAAATGAGATGAGATGTGATACAAAAATGCTAAGTTATCATCTCTTCATATTGTCTACGCAAAAAGAAGGCAAAGTACCACACAAGCAATCAGTCCAAACATGTCATTCATATATGGTACTCACTATATCCAGCCACTGATGTGCATTCACTGCTACTTGAGTTCCCAGAGGTTTAGTGAGAACTAACACATCTCCAGGTACAGCACTGTCAGGCCTGCACACATACACAAACATACGTAAGCATTTACAACGAGTCACACAATGAATATTCACTTGGTAAATGGTTAAGGAAAAGTTGGGTCATTCAGAACCAAGGGTACAGACATGCAGTCCTTTGATTCATGAGAGAGCAGACAGAGACACTCACATGATGAAATCATTGGGCTGGCACACCACAGAGGCCACACCCCCGATGATGATCCAGGGATTGACGACTGTTTGTCCCCCGGTTACTGAAGTCCCGGCCTCCTCTGCCGTATCACGAAAGCCCTTCATCATTAAAGGCATCACCTGATCTCGCTCCTGAGAAAACAGCACAGTACAAACAAAATTAACCATTTCACATAATGATATAAAAAAAAAAAAAAAAAAAATCCCAAAAATTTGTATCTATGTAAATTGATGTATTATGTCCAAGGTATGCATCTCTAGTAATTGTGCAGTTAATTCTCAGATTGTATTTTTAGAAAGTTTTGGAATATTTGTCCTCTCCATAAATTTGTCACTATCGAAACACAGTAAAAATAATTTAATTAGAATATTTTTTAGATTTTTTTTTTTTCATTCAGAGGTAAATCCATAAATATATGTTTAAATGTAAAAAAAGGAAAAAAACAATTATGGAATTAGCTGAAAGATGCTAATTAGCTCATGGTTGGCTAGCACAGTTCTGCGCAGTTGTACACATAGAAACTAAATGTTATGGAATAACTCCCAAAAATTACAGAAAAATGGTGTTTTGTAGTGACATTCTTTAAAGTTACACACAATTTTTCAGACTTTTGAACACATTTACCCCAAAATGATGAGACCCATCTACTCGCACCTTGTAGCTATGATAGAGGGGGACACAGGAATATTTCCTGATCATAAATATATGGGTTTAGTTAAAATCAGTCTTGGGCAATAGACTAAAACATACACTGTTTTAGTAGTGACATGAAAAATGCAGGACACATCTTTTTACATAAAGTTTCATAATTTACAAAGAAAATATACAACTAATAATAATAATTAAAAAAAAAAAAAAAAAAAAAAATTAACTTCACTTTTTAAAAGAATCAAAAAGAAAAACAACAACAGATTTTAATAAATTAAGATAAGAATACTTAAATGCTTTTGAAAAGTGTTTTTTGGTTATGGGACAGCAGTTTGCACCAATTCTGTAGAATGGCCCATATAGTAAACATCTGAATAAAATAAATAAAATATTCCAGCTCACCTTCTCATTCATCTTCTGACTGACGCTGAGAAGCATTAGCATATTGTCACATTCTGTGATGCCCATGGCGTACAGATCACTCAGAACATTTGCACAAGCAATTCGTCCCTATAAACAAATGGATGTGAGTCACAACTATTTGTACATTCCATGCTAACAGCTCCAAAATATTAGCAGAGATCACCCACCATCATATAAGGATCTTCCACTAAAGGATAGAAGAAATCTGTGGTTTGGACCAGGGAAAGACCTCCATGTCTCAGAGGGATCACACATGAGTCCATGCCAATACCTTAAGCCAAGAAAGAACAGAGATATATTATTTTTCACCCTCTGTAATTTCATGCACAATGTGCATACATACAAAGAAGCTTTGATTAATCATATAGTGTGTGACCCTGGACCACAAAACCAGTCTTAAGTAGCACAGGTATATTTGAACCAATAGCTATATCTAGGCCAAAAATTGTATTATCCTAACAAACCATCATTAATGGAAAGCATATTTATTCAGCTTTCAGATAATGTATGAATCAATTAAAAAAAACACTACCCTTATGACTGGTTTTGTGGTCCATGGTCACATATAGGGACTTGAAGCTTTATAAAATAATTCATTTGGAAACAATAAGAGGCATTTTGCAGGATTAAATATCTATTTGTCAGTGGAAAGCATAATCTGTAGCCTACGTCCATAGTTCACAACTCTTTCAAATGCTTACATTACACTTCCTAGTAGTTTTTAATTAACAGGATAAGCCAAAGGTTAAACAAAGAGTTTGATTAACACAGGTATGTGATTCTTTGAGACAAAGGATGACAACATATACCACTCTAAATAACGTCTATAATATTAAGGTATTAAATGTTATAGTCAATTTATTCTAAAGAATTGATAAAGGAAACGAAAGAGTTCGTTAGGCAACTTTACAGCAAAAACGTTGCAATAAACAAGCATTTCTTTGCAAAACCACTTGGTTAACTATCAAATTGCTGTCAGACCTGACTATATACACATAACATGAGCTCTTTCGTCATTTCAGCTTGACAGCAATAATGTGAAGCCTAACTTATTTCCGCGACTCGGCTCTTTTGAACAGTTCGTTTCCAAGAACCGGTTCACAAAACTGATTCATTTATTTATTTATTTATTTTTTACTTGTCTTTTTTGATTACAATAAAACCATATTTAGCAACCATACTACTGCTTATTAATATTGTTGTTTGTTGTAATTGTTTTCTTCTTTTTGTGGCAATTCTATCATATAATCAATACCAGTATGCTTTAATATTATTTACTTACTATTTAAATTCATATCTTTTTTGGTCATATCATTCAAATAATCGGTTCACTCCAAATGCACCTAACGTTACTGCTGCCAGTAACAGCTCAATTTCTAAAGTTGTTGATTTTTCGAACAATGCAACCGATTCACTGAAAAGATTCGACTCAAAAGAACGATAGGCTCTAGAATCAGTGCTCGCTGTTTGACAGCAGTGGTGTGACAGGTCAGCGCGGGACTCATACTTTACCTAGTCGAGGACCATGAGCAACTGAAACAAGTTGCCCGAATTCAGCGGTCTCGTCTCCAACCCCCGTCCCCGAACCGCCGTCCTCTCCGGGCGGACGGTCAGGCTCTAGTCCCTGCAGGAGTTTGAGCAGAGTCTCCTGCGGGACTTTACACCCTCATCCTTTCAAATCGGAAAAGGCCGTGAGTCGGAAGCCGCGGTCTAGGCCGTGCTCCTCCGGGTTCAACGGCTGATATCCAGCTGGGTAAAAGACTCCATACCCACCCGCTCCGCCAGAGTCTACTGACGGTGGCTCGGAAACTGACATGGCTACACTGAATCGTATTTATCCCTCATTCAGATAGTAATTTACGTGGAAGTGAAAAAGAAAGGTGAGTCGTTCCAGGGGATAAATGGCTGACAGAAACAGAGAGCGCGTTTTATCTACACGCTTGGTCATAGAAGCGAGGATGGACGCGGCGCGCTTGCGGACTAAACCATCTCACCTTGTACGGGGGAGTTGCGAGTCACCATATAACACAAGTTAGAGAGTTCATCGCTTATAGACAGATTACTGCCAGAATACACTCAAACTGACAAAGAGAGTGTAGGAAAAATATTCTGTCATGTCAAACTTAACTATGTATAGCATGTTTTACATTTGACTGGTCACACTGAAACCCCCCTTACAATAAACATCACATAGTCTGCTATCGTGAGCTCCACCTATTGTGGTTCTGCCATAAAGGTGCATCGGACGGTTGCATTCATGCAAATATAGGCTACTGAAAAACCCAGATATACTGTAGGAAAAAAAACTTTTCCTATATATATATATATATACTTTCTTCTTATTTTAATAGTTCATTTGAGGCGGTTCTGTGGAGTTATTGTAATGACAAATGTCAAGAGCGCATTATTGTAATGCCAGGGCACAATTCTCTCGCAGGTGGATTCTTTCACTTTCACATAAAACGGACGTGTTTTCTCTCGGTTACATGTGCACGCAACATAAATAAGCGCATATGACAACGGATGTATATCAGTATTTATATAGCATAACAATGGAAAATGTATCTGTCTTGCATGTGTCCCACATTGTCCCGCAAAATCACAAATATGTCCTGCAACAGAACTATTGCCAGGTGGTCACCCTAACACACACACACACACACACACACACAGCCGTTCAAAAATTTGGGATGAGTAAGATTTTAAAGAAGTTAATCAAAATGTATTTGATCAAAAGAAAAAACTAATACTATTAAATATTATTGCAATTTAAAGTTTTTTGTGTGTGTGCGTGTCAGGGCTACTTTATACAATTTGCAATAATTTCCATATCATCATCACTAGCCACAATAACAAACAAGGTTACTGCTTCCCTTCAACACTTCTTGTCATGTAGTACATGGCCGTTTTTGTGTTTCTAGCGCTGAGGGAAGTGCGGCGCTCATCACTTTCTGTTGGTTTAACAGGTGTCGTGGCTTCTGCACGGGTTTGTTAAAAAGTACATGGCGCTCTTGATTGAGTTACTTAACTAATAAGACTAACCCACGGTGGTATAACTGTGACGGCGACTGAAAGGTAGCATCTAAATGTCATGTTTTCATGTCAACTGTCCGCTGCATAATTTCTCCGCCGAACGAAGCCCAGTCTTGTGTGTCAATAATTGGTGAGCTAGTTTGTCTTTGATGCAAAGCTGAATTTTCATCAGTCTTTACTCCAGTCTTCAGTGTCACTTGGTCCTTCAGAAATTATTGCAATATGCTAATTTAACATCAGTACTGCTTAGTATTTTGGAAACTGTGACACTTTTTTCAGGATTCTTTGATGAATAAAAAGAACAGTATTTATTACAATAGAACTGTTTTCTTACAATATAAGTCTTTACTATCATGTTTTAATCAATTGAACACAACAGTACATAAAAGTACTAATTATTTTCAAAGAGAGAAAGAAAATATTGAACCCAAACTTTAAATGGTATTGTGTAATGTGTATTGTTACAAAAGATTTCTATTTTAAATAAAAGCTGTTCTTTTTAATGTTTTGTTAATCAAAGGATCCTGAAAAATTTTGCTTCTAATATATATATATATATATATATAAAGTAACACAACTGTTTCCAACACTGATAATAAATCAGCATATTAGAGTAATTTCTGAGGATCATGGGACACTGAAGACTTGAGTAATGATTTGCCTCACAGGAATAAATTATTTTTTAAAAGTATATTAAAATAGAAAAACACTTTTAAATTGTGTTAATATTTCACAATATTACCGTTTTTTTCTGTATTTTTAAAGAAATAAATGCAGCCTTGGAGAACAGAAGGCTTCTGTAAAAACTTCAAAATATACATCATCTCATGTCACAGTGTTAATGGGGTAAATGTGGTTAATTAAACTCTTCAGCAAAGTAATAACAAAAAGAGTCAGGAAAATGTTGAAAAGTTGTTTATTCCCACATTCAATGAATTTCATCGATATTTGGGACATTTCACAATACAGAACTGGACTATGATGATAAGTCACAGATAAATCACCTCTTTGTTGAGGTTTAATATTAATAGCACAAATGAAAAATTGTAAGTTTTCAATTCGAGTTTCTGTTAAAAAATAAACATAACACCAACTTTGGCGGTTATAATGAATGTCCGTATTGATATTTTACTCAAGCTCAACAAACCAGTCTTAGCCTGTTTTAGCCAAGCTGTCCATGGCACTAAAATCTGCATATTAACTGGCAGAAAAAGGAATGCCTGAAGACCAGTTTGAACAGTATAGTGGACAATGAACTTTTCTTTTCCTCTCAAGCCTGAATTGCACTTTTGGTGCTGTAGGCCAGGTAGTAGACCAAAATGCCAATCAGAGCAGCTAAGACCTCCGTGGACACCCAGGGACCACTCCATGCACCCTGCAATTCAGAAATACACTGATAAATAAACATACAGAGACAAATCACGAAAAGTAAACAAGCAGTAGCAACACAATCCTGTTTGGCAGTATATTTTGATTTTGTTTTTTTCTTAGCCCTAATCATTACACAGACAAGGTGATTGTTGACAATGAAGATTAGTATGCATATTTACCCTGTGATCAACATTGACAGAGAACAAAGGCTTGATGTCATCAACATCTTCGTTGTTCCTCTGAGCCTGAAAGCATTAACATTTTCATCAGCACCACTGAATATAGTCTCATCAAGTGAAAACTCATTATTTACTCACCCTCAAGTCATTCCAAACATGTAAAAAGATATTAAGATACTGGTATTGGTGCTCATTAAGTTAAAAAACATTATTTTATGCTTCACAGAAGCAAGTAAGTCATACAGGTTTGGACTGACACGTGGGTGAGCAAGTGATAATTTTGATTTAAAGGGGAATTACGCCAATCATTCTTTATTTTAACCAACCTTTCTTAGAGTACTGTAAGACTCCTCATCAAAGAATTTGACCTGATATGTGCCTGAACTGGCCTGCTTATGAGGAACACTCCATGAGACCTGGGCAAAAATAAATAAATGGAACAGTTTGTCATACATGTAGAGCATATATCTTTCTTAGAAGATCTTAAAGGGATAGTTCACACAAAAATTCTGCCATTTAACTTACCCTTAAGTTGTTCCAAACCTGTATGAGTTTCACAAGATATTCAAAGAATGCTGGTACTAATACGATTGAGGGTAGCCACTGATTTCCACAGTATGGGAAAATAATACTATGGAAGTCAACAGCTAGCATCAACTGTTTGGTTACAATATTATTTCAAATATCTTATGTGTTCAGCAGACGAAAGAAACTCATACACGTTTGGAACAAGTTTTAAATTATGACAATATTTTACTTTTTGGGTAACTATAACTACATTTTCAGTAACCTTACCTGGTATTTGCCAACATCTTGGCCTCTGGTCACAGGAAACTGTTTCCCATTGACGTCTGCGTACAGGGCAACACTCTAAACACAAAACACAAGTCTGGTCAGTCCACATTTCTGCATTAATAAAACGTGCTTATATGTAACCGCTAGTCCACTCACCTGAGCTCCGTTTGCACACGCCAGACTCAACTCAACAATGAACACGGTCTCGGAGGAGATGAGTGCGTCTGTCGTCGTGTATGAAGACGGAGAAATGACTGGGTCTGTGCAAGTCTCAGCTGAGGAGAGAAAACACCGTTCACACTAACGTTACAATCCTTACGAACAACAAGCGACGTCCTAAAGCTGGTCGCTGATTTCATTAAAGTAAACTATAAAGGTTTGTAATCGGTAACGTTAACTGTGGTAAAAACGGAACCAGTTCTTGTAAGTTAGCTTAAGACATCTCGCTGTTAGCCTGACGTTCGGCGAAAAGATTAAAAGCCGTAAATTAATGGAGCTCTATATCGAATATGAAAGAAAATGGCAAGTTACCTGCACAAAGGCTCAGAGAAAGAGCCAAAATAGCTGTAATAACTCGCATCATGTTGATCCCTGGGCAGTCGAATTCACCTCTACTCACTCAAACCTGAGGAAAAAGACCAGCACTAGCCTTCACCCAATGAAACACAGACAGACACGTCACCTCAACGGAAGAATGACGTGTATGATAGCGAGTGAGGCCTCTGGTGAAAGCCGCCGGTATTGCAGCATTGTTGTTAGGATCATGTAAGTTCACAAACAGCCTGACGGGAGCCACTAGGGGGCATTAGCAGGCTTCTAAGTTTCAAATGTGATTAATAAACATTAGTAACCACTTTATTTTACCCGTAGGACTAAATTTTAATTTTAAATTTTATGGGTTATGGGTCTGGCTTTTGGTCTCATCTGCGTCCAGTTATTTTTAGCTGCACAAAACAGCTGGCTTTGCTGCTTGATATTTCAAATTAGTGTCTCTTAACATATTTTTTAAAGTATTATCTTAATTATGAACACACTGGTTTGTAGTGCAGTTTTACCGTTTACTGCATGTTGGTATTGTTCTCCTTGTTTGACCGGAAGTCTCGTCCATAGGTTTGGTTCTGCGTTGAAGAATAAGGTTGGTAGATTAATAAAATATTATTTTAATTATAATTTTATTATAATTATAATTTAATTTTAATTTTATAATTATAATATAATTTTATTTGATGAATAAGTTAGCATATCATTATTCAACTGGATTTTTCAATTAACAGTGCTAATATTAATATTATAATAGAAAAATATTAAATTCTATACTATTTGGTCTAAAAAAAAAAAAAAAACAACGGAATCAGTGATTTTAAATACTACTTGTGATATTTGGCAGTGAATTTAGGCATCACATTATAAAGGTATGAAAATGGATATTTTGAGATTTGCTAAAGACTACAATTAATAGTTATTGTTTTTAAAGATTAACTCATGTGTTTAGTGATTAATAGTTCAGTGCTTTCAAATCGATTAATCGCATCCAAAGTTTGCGTTTACGTGTGTACTGTATATATTTATATGTATGTATGACAAACATATATGATTCCTGTCAAATCGATTAATCACAATTAATCACATTCCAAATAAGTTTGTTTTTACGGAATATATGTGACCCTGGACCACAAAACCAGTCATAACTTGCACAGGTATATTTGTAGCAATAGCCAACAACACGTGTGTACTGTGTGTGTGTATATATATATATATATATATATATATATATATATATATATATATATATATATATATATATGTATGTACATGTATATGTATGTATGTATGTATATATATATATATATATATATATATATAGACATGCTTTACATTATATATAGGCCTATATCACATATATTTCTTAAATATATACATATAAATATACACAGTAGACACATGTAAACAAACTTTTATTTTGGGTGTGATTAATTTTGATAATTGCGGAAATTGACAAACCAATAAAATAAAAAAAATCTAATCTAATAGGTATAATAATAATACTTATTTTTGTACAATGTATTTCGACTAGTGCCTTATTCAGCTTCTCCTACAACTCTTCTTTCTTTTAAAGGAGTTTCTCATTATTGAAGTGACCTGAAAGTACACAAAGTCTTCTGGGGTACACTCAGTATATATTTGACCAAAAAAAAAGAAAGTTAGATCCTCATCATATTTATAATTTTATTTCATTAAATCTCTCCATAACAATAGTCTGTACAAAGTTGTGTTTTTTTTCCATATTCACTTTGGCTGATAATACACAATATTAATACAGGCGGGCATGAATCCTCAAGAGTGCGTACATCCAGAGAAACAAATACCACAGGTATAAAGGAAACATTGTCACTGTCAGATGTGTGCAGACGTAAAGCAGACACAAACATTCACACGTGCAGTACATTACACTATGCTGTCACAGAAAGGCAGTACAGATAAGCTTTTTTGTAAAGAGATACACACACTAAGTGTACAGAAACATGGTGGCTGCTCTATAGCCACATGATAAAAACATCTGCTAAACATTTGCTATCTGTCTACTTCAAGTCAATCTGCAGCAGGATTAAATGTTCAAAGTCCTTAGACAGGTCTTGTGTTCTTATCTATTTCACTTCTCGTTTTTTGTTTTTGTTTTGTTGTTATAGTTCACTCAGGTGTTAAGAGATCTCTTCCTCTCACTGGATACAGTCCATGACGTGTATTTGCAGGGTGTCCATGTCTGGTGCCTTATACATACATTTAGGACAGCAGTAATCAGGCAGCCCGTCTTGCTCATCATCTCTTCTGCGTGCAGATGGAGGTTGAGCTGGGTTAAACATGGCTGCTCCTCCGAAAGATGCTTTAAAAGCAGAAATATCAAGTTGAGACCCCAAAGGTAGGTAAAGATAATATAATATACTATAAGACAGAATTGTTGCATTTGCCATGTAGGCGGTGAAACAAACAATAATTATATTAAAAACAAAGTGCATGTTGTAGTTGATGGAGACTCTGAAAGAGGTGTTTTACCGGCTGGGGGAGGCGGGAGCGGACGTGGCCTGTAGTCCTCCAAGTGTCTCTGTTGCATCTCCTCAATGCGAGCTCTGCGAGGAAACAACATTCAAACGTAATTTCAATTTAATTTTATCAATTAATTGGCATATCACCTAATTCATTATTATAAATATTATAGTAATATAAACAAATTAGATACTTTTTGATTTAAATTAATTAAAAATATATATAAAAAACATGATTTTATATGAAAGAGAATTTAGGCATCACAATGTTATTGTGTTCAGTATGAAAAATGGACATCCATTTTTATTATAGTTACTTGTAGGCTCACTATGAGTTTACACATTTTAATGTCCACACATTCAAGAAATGACAGTGGCTGTAGAATTTCTGTCGTAAAGAAATAAGCAAATATTAAAGATTAAGTGGACTTTTCAATTAAATGTTTAGTTAATATTAAACAAGGCTTAGATAGCATAGTAAAGTGTAAAAACAATTGTCAGGTCGTTGGCCCCCATTTTGCAGTCATTTGTTGTAATGCATAATCTACAACAGCTCTATTGTTTATATAATTTTGTATTTTAACAGTTTTGTTCAATAAAACTTGCTTTTGATACTTTATTTGAACTAATTATTATTGCCTCATTGTTATTATATATGTATATTAAGTTATTTTAAAGACTGTTGTTCACTTATCTGATTAATCGTCAGAATAGTCGACCGATTACTTGATTACCAAAATAATTGTTAGCCCTAGTTAATTGTGTTCATTAGTAGGGTAATCGAATTAGTTTTTAAAATCATGTATCAGATCATTTTTCAGATTAAGAAAAAAGTTTTACAAAAGTCTAAAGGTCATTGCACACTGAGTCCGAAATGTTCGTACGCATTTTTTCGTATTCGTAATGCTACAGATACCTTGCACACTGAGTCCGATTCATATTAATTTATCCGTTGTGAAAAAAATTTGCAAAACAATGCAAAATGGAATCTTTAAGCAGTAAGGTAATTTTGCTGTCCACTCTCTTCATAAAAAAAAAGAGGAAAAAAAAGACATATCGAGTCCATCCAATTATAAGATATAGAGAGGAATGAAATACTTTAAGTCCCTTTAAGGCATTCCACTCGGCGGCCAACTTTGAAACGCCTCTCGGGCATGCAAGTGCAACTCCTATCTCTTTGAATGGGGAAACATCAAATTGGCCAAAACTGGTCACCAAGATTATGATTAAATTTCATATTTGAAATCACAAATGAAATCTGACAAGAACCACCTCATAAATATGGTTCACTGTGCTTTAATAGCGTTAAAAAACGCGTATTTGTCAGGCTAGATCAGCCAGTGCGCATGCACAGTACTGAGCGCACATCTTAGATTCTGGATTTTGGTGTTCGCTTGTACAGTGGCTCTGAACTGTCAAAACACCTCTCAAAATGATAGCCACGAATGCGAAAAACGCAAAAAAAAAAGAAAAAAAGAAATCGAAACGGAACTCAATGTGCAATGAGAGTGTGCAAAAAGAGTAGTATTCAGATTCATATGTAAAATAACATTGTGTAGTCTTCACTGTGTTCATTAAATACAGATTCATCTTTATTCAAATTAAAATTAAATTAATGAATCTTTGTACAGCATATACATTAGGCTGCTGTTGCTTTAAGAACTAATGCACAGATCCAATATAATGATACACATCAGATTTTCATCAACTCAATTGTTTAGTCACAAGGTTTACGAGGATACTCAACAAGACTGTATTTTGAGATAATTGTGTGTGCATTCAAGCACAAGAAGACATGAAAGAGAATTTGGCCTTTGAATACCAAATTGAGTTCTCTTTTGCATCTTCTTGCACTTGAATTGTTTAAAATCAGTTTATTGTTTGATTTTGAGAGACTTAAAAACACATGCAAATGAGAAAATTTTACTTCAAGATGGTTAAAATGACAATTCTGTTATTAATGTCTCACTCTCATGCCATTCCAAACCCATAAGACCCGTATTACCATATTTTTTGATGAAACCCGAGAGCTTTCAAAGAGCAATGCAACTGAAATCGTAATTTTATGAAGCTAGAAGAATACTTTTTGTGTGCAAAGAAAACAAAATTCTAATTAAAAAAAAAATTCTAATAACATTCATTAACATATATCGCATAGTAATCACTGTGTCCTCCTTATTTCATACCGTGAAGTTCCTTCTTGCTTGAGTCTGTCTATCTCGACTAGCGCCTTACTCAGCTCCTCCTGCAACTCTTCCTTCTTTTGATTGAGTTTCTCTCTGGCTTCCCTTTCAGCCAGGAAGTCCATCTTATAGATATCTGCCTGCAAAATTAAATGTGCATTTGGGTGTGTGTTATAATATGCAGCACGCATGTTAAACAAGTATTTATAACAGCCTAAGACAAAGTAAGTGTAAGATAAGTGTGGAGGTGTTATCTTTACCTGAGCGTTCAGCACTGGTATAGTCTCTAATGCAGCTCTCAGCTGCTCCGTTTCCTCCTTGAGTTTATCGATGAGATCCTGTTTCAGGGCCAGCGCTTTCTCAGCCTCTCCTAATCTGTTAGCTAGAGTATCTGCCTCTCCACTCTGAAATGGAAATTACCACATGTACCCTTTCTGTTCACAAATTTAACAAACCATACATTGACCTATTTTCATAAGTGCTTGCCACAAACATCAAACAGTCAGTTTTCTAGTTTTGTAGAATAAGCAATAAGCGTGTCCACCATAAAGAAGAGGAAAAAATATTTTAAAATCTAGTTTAAAACATTTTATATCTAAAATTATTGACTTATATCATAGATTTGTGTTTTACTGACACAAATCTATGATAGCACATAAAATTACAAAAATGTACTATACTCCTATTAAACAGATAATACAAAATAATACCTCACCTAATGACTTTGCTTTAAGCTCATCAAATATTAATAAACAACTTACTTGTGTTAACTATACTTTTACTTTTTCTTTCTTTTTTTTGAAGTCTTTTATTGAAGTCTTATTTTTCTTTTATATGATATTCGGACAACACATTTATTCATTTGAAATTGTTTTAATGACAACAGTGTGTATAAAAAAACGGCAGCTACCTACCCTGTGATTGGCTTGCTTTTCACTTTTGAGTTTTTTGTCGTAATCCTGAAACAGACATGTGTACGCATGCTGGAGCTGAGCCAGCTTCCTCCTGGATGAGAAAGAGCAACAGGATTGTGGGTAACTGTTACAACCATAACAGTGAGAAAAAGGAAGCTGCGTTTGAACAGGCCTGTCCATCCAGCTAAACTCACCTCTCCTCCACTATGATGAGCCTCTCGTTCTTCAGTGCAGTTTCTAGGTTCTGTGTCTGCAGTAAAAGATTGTCTACTGTCACACTGTGCTGCTTCTTCAGCTGCTCCATTTCTCTCTCTAAAGTCTGCAGGCGTTCGGTTTTCTTGCCCAACCTGGGAGATCAAACACATCTTGTACACACAGTTGCAACTCTCATACACAAACACATCAACAAAAACTGAAGAGATTCACTCACTTATCCTCTAAAATTCGCCTCTCTGCTTCACTTTTCTCCAGCCAGTTTTGCCGTTCATTCAACTCACCGAGAAGGGACGTGACCTGAGCTCTCAGAGCTTCACTATCCTTTGTCAGCTACAAACACAAAGATGATGATCACTCATCTCTTACTACTAAAATGCTGCCACAGCTTGGCACAGAGAGTATTGGCATTTGCCAGGTTGTATCTTCATTTATGTACCTGAACAAAGTCCTTCTCTTTCTGTTTGAGTAGAGCCTCAGTTCTGTCTCTCTGAACAGAGCTCTTCTGAAGACAGTCCAGCTTCTCCTCTAGCTCCCTGTACCTAAATCACAGCAAAAACACAAACAGGATAAACCATCCATCTTACTAAAATTTACCACCTAATGCACTACCAGTTTAGACACCAATTTATTCCTTATTATCAGTATTTTCTACATTTTATTAAAAAAGTCACAAAAACAAAAGTGTGGGGAATATGTAATGACCAAAATGTTAAACAAATCAAAACTCAGGTTAAACAAATTCAAACTTTTGAACAGTGGTCTAAATGAGAAATGTCAAATGTCAAACATTGCTACTGCATCTGTCTCATTCCAGTCACAGACACCGTGTTCTTGCAACACCAATGAGGGGATGGACACTCGAGCACACGCACACGCACAGTGAGATATAGTTCCCCTCACCTGCCTTGTGTAGCCTGAAGCTGCTCAGTTAGTTTAGCCAAGTGAGAGCTAAGCAGACACATGGATCAAAAGAGTAGACAGAAAATAGAGATTGCAAACCATTCACATTCAAAGAAAAAAAGCAAAGCAGATTTATTACAATACAATCCAAGCATGTAGAGTTAAGGGAAGGATCACTTAGAGCCTCTAGAGCCTGCAGGGAGAAAAAGCAGTGTAAACGGAATATCTGAGAGTACCTTTCAGCAGGAACGGTGGGAGCGGATGTCTGTTGGACTGACTCTTCAGTAACACCGCCATTCTAATAAAGAGAGGATTAATCAATTAACAGAAGTTAGATACATAAATACTGTGTAACACTTCTATTTAAAGAATTCTGAAACAAGTGCATCACGGTCTCCAAAAAATATCAAACACCACAGCTGTTGATTATATTAAAGGGAACCCTGGGTATTAAGACTTATATGGTATATCTGTATATAACATAAATGATGTCTCTTACTGAAATGTGTAGTAGAAAACCCATGAAAGACTTACATTTTTCAAAAAATCCATATGTTTTATACATATTTTTGACTATGGCAGGGCTCTAGAGTGTGACCTAATTTCTCAATGGTGGGACAAAAAAAAATCTGAGGTCGCACCGGTGCAAAAAATCTCTACTAATCTGCAAGTCTCCCTGTGGTTCAACGACATTATGCACATAATGAGTGGTCTAAACCAGTGGTTTTCAAACCCTGGGTCGCAACACTCTGGTGTGTCGCGGGACTTAAAAAATGGGTCGCCAAGAAGATTTAAGGAGGATGTATACATGTATGTAACAAAGTTCAAGACTCAGGGAGAAAGATGCAGAAAGCTGCAAATGTAACTTTAAAATGAAATGTAACAATAAAATGAAAGTAAGCGGCAGCCGCCTCATGCCAGACTCCATTGCGTATGTGTGTTTGGGTTTATCAGTTAGAATCCACTCAAAACGCCGGGCTTTTTGTTCAGTCCTGAGTTCTGCAAGCTATTTAATCCTCTCATTATAACAAAGCATGTAGACGCGCCTGTAGAATGCACGTTCAGTACCGCCGAGAATTTCACACGAACATTAAAGCAACACCGAAAGTAAAATGTGTACGTGCATTCAAAAGCAATAGCCTACGCAGCGTTTAAAGAGCGACTCCCCAGGCTATATAACATATCTAGGCTTTATAACAGGTGTCTAGCTCTGTATTATTCTTGAAAAATTTGGTCACTTTGAATACTGAGAGAGTACTTGTGCTAGTGCACCTAAAAAAAAAGTTAGGCGCACCAGTGCATCCAGTACAAAAAGTTAGTCTAGAGCCGTGTATGGGTGGCACTACTTTTTTCGATGGCGTGAAATGGTTGCACTCTGTGAGCTACTGGCCGTACCCGTTCGGAAAACTCAAAAAATATAATACTGATACAATGCCACATTGTGCAGCTTTTGGTTGTAATTTTCAGGCAACAAAATAACCAAAGTAAGTCTTCACTGGTTTCCTAACGATAAGAAGAGGAGAAATGAATGGGAAGATGCCTGTGAACAAATTAAACTTTTTAAAGACCTGCATCTTTGTTCTCTCCACTTTAGCCCTGATGCCTTTGAGGTTTTTAGTAGACCACAGCTTACAAATGGCAGAGGAAAGAAACACTAAATGCCATTCTGGCAGGATGTAAACATGCAGATTCTTGACATTACGCTGCAGCCACTGATTTCACTATATATGCAGGGGCATTGTGGGGAAAAAAATGATTTATGGTACGGCATTTGGTTTAAGCCTATGTAAGCCACCTGCAAGCTCTTTCAGTAGCTGTGGCTATTGAATCAGTATTTTATTTTTCAAGTTAAAATAGCAACAGTCAGCGCCAGTAGCTTATTGAGTGCAACCATTTCATCTCATTTTTCAAAAATATGTATAAAATGATGTGGATTTTTTTAAAAATGTAAATCTTTCCACTACATATTTCAGTAAGAGACATCCTTTACGTTATATTAAGACATACAAGTCTTAATACACAGGGTTCCCTTTAATAAATATTTCTTCAACACCAAATCAGCATATTAAAATGATTTCTGAAAGATCCTGTGAAATTTAAATAGTGGAGTAGTGGTTATTTTAAATTGTAATAACATTACTGTTTTTACTGTATCTTTGAGTAAATAAATACAGCCTTGGTGAACATAAGAGACATCTTTCGAAACATTAAATTAATCTTACCCAAATCTCTTTCCCAAAGAGATATGTACATTATTTAGAACTGATCTTAATAATAATTTCGTATAATTATTATAAATGCCATTATTATGACCTTGTATTCATTAAGCAACTACTTGGAAGTCTATTACACTGTAGAATTAACTCGAAAAGAAACCTTAAAGATGAATTTTAGAAGTGAAAAGGTGTTGGACATTTTATTTGTGAACGACCCATATGACATGCCTAATTGTATCAATAAACAAATGGAAAGTAAATGCTCTACCTGACTGACTTTGGAGCGTAACTGCTCCACAGTGGCGAGGAGATTTTCTCTCTCCTTCTCATTCTCTGCCTTCTCCTTCTCCAGCTCTTCATTCCTCCTCCTCAGTGCCCTCATCCCTTCCTCCAGCTTCTCTTTGTGGCTTTTCAGCAGTTTCAGAAATTCATTAGAGCCCTCAGCAGGCTGAAGTGAAAAAGATTTGTATAGATTAAATATTTGACTTGATCTTTAGCCATGTTTGGATTGTTCTTTATCACAGTGAACCAAGAGGATAAAACACACCACACCCAAAAAAAGTCAAAGCAGATTAGCAATGCTGATATGCTGATTGTTGTACAAACAAATGAATTGTTACATGTCACAATCTGACGTTTATGGTAAATTACCAAACTTTGAGGCATTATGTGTCTGTCAGCATCTCCTTCAGCTCGGTCTGTCAGTACAGCTTCATTTAATACCTGTGTAATGAAACAAAGAGATGTCAGTTAATTAAATTAAAACCAACACATTTCAAATGCTTAACAAAAGAACCTACTTCTGGTGAGCCCATGAGGACATTCTTCTCTACATTAGTGCACTTCAGCTCTTTGTCCTGGCCTTGATTTCCAGTCTCTTTGGAGATGCCGACACTTAGACTCCCTGTTTGACTGATGTTGTGGTTGAGCTGTCCCAACAGGCTCTGGTTTTCTTGTGCCAGTCGCTGCACTAAAGCTCTGGCCTCACGAAATCTACAGCTCAGGAACTCGCGTTCCTCTCTTGACCTCCTCTGCCACCCCTCCATCTCTTCACATCTCTCTTTGAGGGCATCATTGCTTCGCTTTAGAGCCTCTGTGGAACATTTAGAGGTTTTAAGCATTGTTTATGCTATTAATAGGCAATGAGTCTGGCACAGAAAATCTCTCAAGTCTCACCTCGTAGCTGATGATTATCTGTTATGAGCCTATGGACCACTTCATTTCCCGCTAATTCAGGAGGGACCCTCATAGACCCCTGTGAACTGGCCATCAGTGACCCCTGACCCCCGGCACCTACAGTCTCCTCTCCAGTCAGCTCCCACTGCAGAGTGCAACCACCTGATGGCTGTGGCTGGACCATGATCCTGAGAGAGAAGACCAGCCAATAATTAATATCTGAAGCTCTGAAACTACAAATTTTACACTTGTTTGTGATTGTTGGATAAGGATATTGAATAAGTTTATAGCAACTGATGCAGCAAACAATGAGTATTTATTAAGGTCATATACAGTATTTATTAATCTTCGTTAGTGAACTAAAAAAAAAAAAACATTCACTATTAGCTCACGTTCATTAAATGATATTAACAGATACAACTTTTGATTTTAATAATGTATTGGTAACACTTTACAATAAGGTGTCATTTGTTAACATGAATGAACAATGAACAGTACATTTATTACAGCATTTATTAAAGTACAGTCGTTCATTGTTAGTTCACAGTGCATTAACTAATGTTAACAAACGCAATTTGTGATTTTAATAATGCATTAGTAAATGCTGAAATTAACATGAACTAAGATTAATAAATGCTGTAGAAGTATTGTTCATGCTTAGTTCATGTAACTAATGAACCTTTGTTGTAAAGTGTTACCAATGTATTAGTATTATTATTGGGATTGGCATTTGGACCGTTACATTTATGCAAACTTATTTTCATTTCTGTTTTGGACTGTAAATTGTTACACTGTTCATCTAAGAGTAAATCACTGTAAAGCAGAGTAATTTTAGTGCTGTTAATCGCAATTAATCCAAAATAAAAGTTTCTGTTTATATATGTGTGTGTACTGTGTAGATTTGTTATGTATAAAGACACACACATACAATATATATTTTGTATATATTTATATTCATAATTAATATATAAACATGACATTTTTCTTAAATATATACATACATGTGTGTGCATTTATATATACATAATAAATATACACAGTACACTCACATATATTATGTACACAAAAACTTATTTTGGATGTGATTAATCGTTGCCCAGTACTAGTAGTTCTGCAATCAAAGTTAATAAAAATACAATTGTTATTTGTTACTTCAAAGTCAGCTCAGGTCCATTTTAAATAATATTAACATATATAACTTTTAATTTTAATATTTTTTTTTTTTTTTGTAAATGGTGGATTTACCATGAACTAAGATGATTAAATTCTAAAGTATGAAGTATTTTTCATAATTAGTTAACTAATGTTAACAAATTCTGCTTAAATTTTACAGTAAGGTCTGATTTGTTAACATCATTTAATGTATTAACTAACATGAACAAAATATTTATTATTCTATTTATTAATCTTTAGCTTACGAAATAAAAATACAGTCAGTGCTTAAAATAAAAATACAGTAAATGCTGAAATTAACATTAACTAAAATTAATAAATGCTGTAGAAGAATTGCTCTTTCTTAGTTCACTAACTAAGCTTAATCATTGCTGTATTGTTCATTCTTAGTTCATGTTAACTTATGTAGTTATCTAATGAGCCTTATTGCAAAGTGTTTGCCAAATTCTAAAGCGTTACCAATAACAATTACCTGCTTATTTTTAAGTTTTTTTTTAACAATCTTATCAATTTCTACGGCTTTTCCAGGGCTGAGTTATATTTTGTTATTAGTTATTTTAAAATGTCACCGATGAATTCCGGTTTTAATAACAGTTTCACTTTACAACAAGGATTAAATGGGGCGATTCACTGACATTTCTGCCCTTAACAACGCTATATGATAAGGAAATACTCACTCAAATCATATTCAAGTTGACAAAAACATAGTCTATACAGTTTCGTGATTCTTTTCCCTTCAAAAAAATAGCTTACTGTTTCTCAATGCGACGTTAGATTCAAAGACATATACACACTTCAAAAACACTGTTAAATCTAATATTGTGCTGATATTTAGTTCTTATCTACACGTTTATTTTATCAACTTCTTACATCTTATGAAAAGCCAGATTCAATGTTTTGTTTACAAATTCCTGACAGACGTACAGAGCTAACGACACTACTAGCATCAGACTAGCATTTAAAACCCTAAAACATTCAGAAACACACGTTAACACGAGTAAAATCCATTAAACATACACTAATTATGTGATAAATATGTTGGATGATGTAATAGGAATGTAATTACTACCTTTATTAAGCCGTTCACAGTGTTTAACTAAATGCGCTAACACAGATCCACTGTCTGTCGGTCTTCCGCCAAGGAAACACGACCCGGTTTATAGTCAACCATAGACGCTTAGGTCAGCAAACATCTTCAGCCTCACCGAGCTGGAAAGTCAGAATCGAGTTTGATAAAGCGAACCAGATAAAAACGTCCAGAAAAGCTCGGACAGGTACAAACTGTCGAGGAATTCCCCCGCGATACTTCCGCGCTTCATCACACACTGCGCAATTTCCGGGTAGTGGAATTATGGGAAGACAAATTAGAATAAAAAGTCACAAGGAACTTCGGTGGTTTCGTTATTGCCAGTACAAAACTTTTGGTGTCTTCGGGTCATTTTTTTATTTGTATTTTTATTAAGAATACATTAGAGACCCCACCATTTTTTTACGACCAATAGCCTACTAGTGCAGATTATTCATGTTCTGACGCAATAATAACCAGTGACGGGGGTAACGCATCACAAGTAACGCGAGCTACGTTAATTAAATTACTTTTACAAAGTAACTAGTAAAGAAACGCATTACTTTTTGATTTACAAGAAACTATATGCGTTGCGTTTCCAAATGTTTACTGTAGTTCTAGACTAAATGTGAACATGCATTTACTCATATCACTTGCACAAAAACAGATGAAGTATTCCTCTAAATGAATAGGAACAATGAAATATAAACTCAGAATCAGCTAACGCAAATCTGCAATATTTAAACACAAACACCCTTTATGTATTTAATCCCATTTTATTAACCAATGTCTTGCTGCTGAATCTCAGTGATCCATTTCTCCCATACTAATGCAAGCAAAAATTGCTAGATAACTAACATTTGTGCTTCATTTTATTTTGTTGATGAAGAGTGTTCCTTCTCCTGTGTTTTAATGTACATGTGAATTTACTCTTGCTTCCACCTGAGGCTTATTCATTGAATTTTGCTGTGAATTTGCTAAAATAGAACTTTTTATATCAATCAAACAAGCAAGCCTTGTCCAGATTTAAGTACTGCAAAAGTAAGGTAACACATTACTTTCCATAAAAAGTAAATAAATAACGTAGGGAGTAAAATTATATTGAAACGTGTTACTTTTAAAAGTAAAAACTGATGCTAACTATATAGACTATAGCAATGACAAAATAGGAGCCTATGCATTACTATTATTATTATTAATAATGATAATATAATTTTTTCATCATGCTATGTATACTGAAAGAAATATATTTATTGCAATGGATGGGAAAATTAAATTGAGTGTTCCATAACAATGATTTATTTGTTAAATATGAAGGTTGGGGTCAGTATTTTTTTAAGAAATACTTTTATTCAGCAAGGACACATTGAATTAAACAAAAGTGAAAGTAAAGACCTCTACATAAAAACAATCAAAGAATCCTGAAAAGAAAATATTAAGCAGCACAACTGATAATATTTAAGAAATGTTTCTTGAGCACCAAAACGATATAAGAATGATTCCTGAAGGATCATGTGCACTGAAAACTGTAAATAAGAGAACTTACAACTTGTATGTATAAAAAGTGTACTGTAATTTCCTATATAATGATTTTAAAAGAATTATAATAGGTTATTAAATAAAAATCTGTTTAATAACATGTAATCCTCTTCTTTGAATGTCTCGTGGTTATTTCAACACAGCTTTAAATAGCAAATAATCCATTCAGGTATTCCAAGGATTCATGTTTTGTTTTGCAAATGAGAGAAAAGCAGTTTGACACGCTTCTTCATATTTCTCCTTGTGTTCCATCACTCTTTGGAGAACACCACATATATGCCACTGCAACAGCGAGCCACAGATGTGCAGAAGGGAGTGATGAAGATATTAACCACACTCATCCACAGTGACCTCACACAGGGCAGGCAGGTATGAAACACCTGAATACAGGGCATCACACACCTATGGCATAAGACAGTAATGACATTACTTGTGATTAAAACCCTTTACTCTATTTGTGTAACAGATTTCATAAATATTTGCCAAAATTAGCGTACCAGATGTGCATACAGGCCAGTAGGGCAAAGAGACAACCACAGAGACAGGAGAGCGGAACCGCACACAGCGCTGTCAGGCAGCGGTAACCCCACAGCCGCATGGATTCGAAGGCGATGCCGCTGTACACCCACACGCGGTCGTAGCTGCGTGTGGACGCGGGCTCGGCCAAAACATCGCTAAACTCTATCTGGTGTCACAGTGGAAAGAAAGTTAATGTTTATTTCTTTTATAACCTAAACATGTTCGTTCTCAGGATAAGAAGTGACAGTTGTGCCCACCTTCAAGTGTTTGTTTACGCCACAGGGATCCCTGATATCAACCTGACTGAGGGACGAGGTGGAAGAGAACTGTGGGGGAGGAGGTGGAGACGGGTGGATCTTCTTCACATATTCATCATCTTCTTCTTCTTCATCATCATCATCGTCAATATTGCACTCCACCAAATACTCGTCTGACATCATATTGACTGCAAATCAGATGACACTCTTTGTGTTTGTGACAAATGACTTAAGACTTTTCCAGGTCTAAAAATACCACTTTAAAATTCTCTCAGTCAGTATGCCCAGGTTGTCAGAGAAAGTGAGAACCTGGTTCTTAAAGGATTAGTTTACTTCCAAAATAAAAAAAAAATCCTGATAATTTACTTACCCCATTGTAATCCAAGATGTTCATGTCTTTTTTTTCTTCAGTCGCAAAGAAATTAAGTTTTTTTTCTCTCCATATAGTGGACTTCTATGGTTCCCAACTGTTTGAACTTCCAAATGGCAGTTTCAACGCAGCTTCAAAAGGCTGTACATGATACCAGCCAAGGAATAAGAAACTTATCTTGAAAAACAAGATTTTTTTCTTTAAAAAACTCTATAGTTTTTAATCACAAATGCTCATCTTGCACTAGCTTGATGTCATGCATTGTCATGTTGGATAGGTCACACGTGATTTAGGCAGAAGTACAAGCCCAGTGTTTACAAAGCGAACGTGCAAAGAAAGCCAAACGCCCTTTACAAAAAAGGTAAAACAACATCAAATGATTTTGAAGTTGGAGGAGTTTTTTGCCCTACACTAACTTTTGGAACCGAAGTACACAGACGAAGAACACACCATGTGAAACTGTAATTTGGACCTTCAACCTGTTGATCCCCATTGAACTCCACTATATGGAGAAAAATCCAGGAATGCTTTCCTCAAAAAAAAAAAAAAAATTTTTTTGCGACTGAAGAAAAATAGACATGAAAATCTTGGATGACATTGGGGTGAGTAAATTATCAGCAGGGTTGCCAGGTTTTCACAACGAAACCCGCCCAATTGCTACTCAAAACTAGCCCAAAACCAGCCCTTGCACATCTTGCCATCAGCCATCTTGCACCCCTTGTGGAAGTGTGATGAGGCCCCCTAGTGGGTCCCAGCCCCGATAAACTACAAGCAACATGTGAAAAATATAAACTTAAATCAGACAAGACACTCCCTGGCAACTCCTGCTTACTATATTTACACATTATACAACTGTAATACTACATGCTTGTCTGACTAATAAATGATGAGATGAACACATCATTACTGTATGGATGTAAATGTCAACATCTGACATTTCATGAATCAGTTTGTTAAAAAAAAAGAAAAAAAGTATTTAGTATTTAAAACAATGTGCAGAAAAAAAACTGCATTTTTAATAATACTTAAATAAGATTGTTATTATCAAATATATGTTCCAAGTATATATTATACCCATGAATGCAATGCAAAATAGTATAAGCAATTATTTATTACTTACCCTATTCAATAGCCCTGCTCCAAAACTAAAGTGTAATCCTGTGCAGGTCAAAAAAACAACTTTAAAACCAACAGTTTTGATCTATCTAACAGACAACACCAATCTCCACAAATTCTCGTTGTCCACATCTAACAGATGAATATGTGGCCTGTATCGAACTATTACTGGGAAACAGGAGGGGACCGTCTTTCAGTGTGGAGGTGTGACCTCACTCTCTCAGCCTTGTGTTCTTTGCCATAGTTTAGTGAGTAGAAGTGTCTGTACCCAGTGAAGAATTAGCAGGCTGAGCGTAGAGTTATTTTGGGGAGAGGAATGGAGAGAGCACCACTGATCAGGTTACCAGAGAGGCTAACCCTCCTCACACACAGCCAGTTTCCTCGTATCATCTGATATTTAGAATAAATTTTCATGTATACTTTTCAGGAAACACAGTGGGCTTCAAAAGTATTCAGACACTTAAAAGGCCTGTCACTGAGTTACATATTTTGCACAGTGTTGTTATTGTTATCCCGTATTAAAATGTTGCTGTAATCATAGTACCATACATTCTCATTTGACTGAGAAGTGATGATCACTGTATGGAATAGGATAATTCATAAATCAATGTAATTGATTTCCAGGGGCATTTTGTTTTACATTTGTAAAATAAAAAAAAAATAAAAAAAATTGAGGGCAATTTTTTATTATCAGCTTATTATTATAATAACTATACTACGTTTTCTTTAATGTCAAATACTTAAATTACTTTTTATTTTAATTAAGCCTGCTTTAATCAATATTTTAAACTGTTGTCAATAACAGTAGACTGTTTAACATTTACATTACATTTACATTTAGGCATTTGGCAGACGCTTTTGTCCAAAGCGACATACAGTTGGGAGAACATAGCGCGATTCTTCTTAAGGAGACAAACAGACACAGGCAGTGCTATAATACCAGATTTCAAGTGGTGCTTCAGACAAGTACAAGCTAGAAAGGGAAGGAATAAAGAGATTTTTTTTTTTTTTTCTTTTTATGGTAACAGCAAATAGAGTTGAAAGAGATGAGTTTTAAGCTGTCGCTTGAAGCTTGTCAGGGAATCAGCATTCCGGATAGGGGTAGGAAGATCGTTCCACCAGCCAGGAACAGTAAAAGAGAATGTTCTGGATAGTGATTTAGCACCTCTCTGTGATGGTACCACAAGGCGTCGCTCACTAGCAGATCTCTACATTATAGATGTAAAAACATGAGCTCATAGTGCTGCAATATTATGACAAAAAAAAAAACATTATTGTAGATTTTGGCTCTTTATATTGTAATAATGATTATTAATATCAATACAGAAAACAAAGCATTTTTGATTTGTTTTGGGCAAGTCACATTATGGCTTCATAGACAAAAATGTCGGTCCATGACGTTAGTTTAGTCTAGCACAAGTTATGCAAAAGCTCCCATTATAATCACTGAAACTACGAAATTAATCTTTTATCCACTTTGTCCACTGTTGTTTATGATGAGGGAATTCGCGAGCCTGCGCACTCATCATCAGCGCTGACTAATCTAAGTGCCTCTGATTGGCCGATGTATTTCTAAATTCAACAGAACCGCGTTTGATTGGCTGCAAGTCACAACGCAGCACAAAACTGCGCTTAAAAGCAGTCTGATGCAGTGTGAGCGAAATGATCTAAGTGTAATTACGCAAACTGACGCTTTTCATTCATTTTCACATTTCATTTTAATCGCGACAGCTGTAATACGTTGTTTAGCTGTGCAGGAGCATTTTTTGGCCCATTTTTGTGGCATTTCTGCCACAACCCCTCATTTATTAAAATAACGAAAGCACAAAACATATTACTTGAGCTTAAACTAAAATGTAAATCAAAACTGAAAATACATAGAGTATAATCTAATTCAAAATCATAATTCAATAAATACTATAAAAGTAGCCTATACTAAATAACACTGGTTATACACAACAAAATATCAAACCAACTAGCATTTCCAGAGTAATTAATATGCATGATGAAAAACGTGGCAAGCCGACAGTATTTTAGAATCTATATAATTTATTTTGATAATATTGTAATCCACACATCAATGATGACATCATCTACCAGAGACACACACTGCTAAAGGGAATGCATGGGTGACGGGGTGGACGTCGAGGGACATCAGTGACCAGGGGCGTTTATGTGCAGCAAAAAGGAAGTGAGTGCCATTGTACTTCCTGTGCGGTTTCACAGTTTGATCTTTTTTCCAGTCAGTTCTCTGGCTTCTCTGTTGGACAGTTCCTGAGCTGCTCTGAGTGGCACTTGTCTTCACAGTTGTCTTTCCAGTTTTCATATGTGACAGAGAGAAAATGGAGCCATAGGGGTAAAAGCGGCTACAGAGCTGTGCTTATTTTGGCCGCTCCACCTGTTCCCACGCGGGACCATCCGCGTCAATGTGTTTGCATGCATGTGTGCTGGTTCCATTGGATAGAATGCTTTTTAAAGAATGCAAATAATAGTAAAAATAGTAATGCAATTAAATGTAAAAAAAAAAAAATTAAATAGCAAATGATACAAAAAACCCTAAATGAGCATTGTAATATTCATCATATCGTACCTTGAACCATTTGAGCTATGCGTAATATCAAAAAGCAAGAAAAAACATTAAAAACTGAAAAAGATAAGAATCTTAGTTGGCAAACATCTGAGGGTAACAGCCTTCATAAATCTCTTGCTACATTCAGGGTGACACGTCTATATCTAAAATAACGATGTGGACTCTGTCTGTCATGGACGTCATTCCCACAGTTCACTTGTCCATCTGAATCTATGTGCTTTGAGGGATTCAACACTTGTTTTCTGGTACTCAATCAGCAGATACTTATGTTTCTCCAAATGAACACACTACACTACAGTCAAAAACGTCAGACACATTAGACATCACTGCAATGAATGATTAGTTAGGAAGTGGGAGATTCTTGAGTAAGGACCAGATTAACTGTTGTCAAAGCTAAAACACAAATACAACCAATAACAGGATCAATGACTTGGTCTCACGTGAAACAAAACCATATTCAGTCACTGTCAAATGAAATCTTTTGAATACACTTGTTAATAAGGCGTAAAGAGTACCATATATTGTATGTCTGGAAAAATATATTCATATCTGTGATGAGTTTGCCGTTCCCCCAACACTCAGACTCAGATGCACTCATCCGTCATCCCTTCCTCTCCCTCAGTCCTGTTGGTCTTGGGGTTTGAAGAGACCTCTGCTGCGCAGGCCGAAGCCTCCTTTCTTCACCGGAGGTCGAGCAGCAGCGGGTACTGAAGGGACAGATGCAGCGGGAGGAGAGGAGGGAGGAGGGTTCGAACCCGAGGCTTCCAGAGGAGGTTGACGGGACAACAGCTCCTTAAACACAGAGTTCATCTGACGACTGACCTCCTATGAGAAAGAAAAAATCGTTCATTAATACATAAGGATAGCCATTTGGGTTTACAAGAGCTAGCCCTTCAAATTCATTCACTTTTATGGCTTAATATAATGTAAATGTTGTCTCTTAGTGAAATATGTAGTAGAAAGCCCATGAAAGATTTACGTTATTTAATAAATCCACATCACTTTATACAAATTTCAGACTATGGGGGTTGCCATTATTTTTCGATGACGTCAAATGGCTGCACTCAGTGAGCTACTGGCGCTACCTGTTGCTATTTTAAATGCAACACAACTCTGAAAATAGAATACCAATACAATAACCACAGCTACTGAAAAAGCTTGCAGGGGGCGATGGATATAAGTGTAGATTTAAACCAAATGCCGTACCATTGATTTTCCCACAAGGAGTCTAAACGCTACTGAAATTGAGTGAAATCTGCGCTGAGAAGATCCTTTAGTGGCTGCAGTGTCAGCATTTATACATCCTGCCAGGATGGCATCTAGCGTTTCTTGTCTCTGCCATTTGTAAGCTCTTTCAGTAACTGGTCTACTAAAAGCCTAAAATGCATCAGGGTTAAAGTGGAGAGAACAAAGACGCTGGTCTTTGGAAAATTGTATTCGTCCACAGGCATCTTATCATCCTTTCCTTCTCTTCTTATCGCTAGGAATGCAGTGAAGACTTACATTGCTTCTCTTGTAGCCCTTCAAATGAAAATTACAACCACCAAAAGCAGCACAATGTGGCATCGTATCACTATTTTCCAAGTTGTGTATTCAGAGTTGTGTGTGGTAAAAATAGCAACAGGTAGTGGCAGTAGCTCACCGAGTACAGTCATTTCACGTCATCGAAATAATGGCGCCCCATGGTCAAAATAAGTATAAAAACAATGTGGATTTTTAAAATAACATAAGTCTTTCATGGGTTTTCTACTACATATTTCAGTAAGAGACAACATTTATGTTATATTAATACCCGGGTCTTAATACCCTGGTTTCCTTTAAACTTAAAAGTATTTCTGCCTGGTATGTAGACATTTCTGATACTTTTACTGTAAAGACAAAGTTGCTTTTTTTTTTTTACATAGTGTAACTGCAGATGTTTCAAAAACTGAATTTTACAGTAGTTCTTTTTTTTTAATCATTTTTTATCATTTTTTCCCTGACAAATAGCAATTTCTCAGCAATTTCTACCTGATAAAATAGTTTAGACTTTGTCATAACTAGAACAAAATATATTCATTAGAAAAACTTCCATGACTTCTCACTAATTTATTAATTTTCTTCTTTAATAAAAATGACAGTTGATGAGGTATATAAAATAAAATAAAAGAACATGATGTTACTTTGTATCTAGATTTTTTGCTTATCTTGATGCATATTTTGTCTTATTTTAAATCTTTTTAAGCCATCTTGCTGCCCTCATAGAATTGTACCAAGGCCCCCTTGTAGGTCCCAGTCTCCTGGTTGAGAACGACTCATATTTCTTTTATTTGACTGACGTGCTACATTTTACATGAGCAAATTAAATTTGAGAGCTACAACAAGAGGGCAAGATTGTCACTGAACTATGATTTAAATTCTGTTCATCAGTTCTATTCATCTCATGAAGCTATCATATGGTAAAATAACCATATGGCCATATTCTTCATGGTTATTTACGGTCCCTGCTTTCACTGTACATAAAAAGTTCTTCAAGACTCCTCATTCTCAGAAAAAGAAATGAAAACAAAACTAAAATCAGTAAAAAAAAATCAGACCTTGTCGATATGGACTGTCTGTCTGTCTGCTGGTCCTCCTACTGGCCTCAGACTGTCTAAAGTGTGTCTGCGCTCCTGATGCCTGAAGAGAAAAAAAGACGAAAAGAATAATGAGGTAAACAAATAAAAATGTTCAATTGCTTATAACAAATACACTACAGTTCAAAAGTTTGTGCTCTGTAAAATGTTCTTTAAAGATGTTTATGCTCACCAAAGCTGCACTTACAGTGCACAGCATAAATACAGCATAAGTACACCCCCTCTGAATAAATATAAAAGATGTATTTTCTTAACGATCACTAATATTATTCATGGAATGGTCAGTGAAATGTATTAAACACATACTTAAAAAAAAAAAAGATAATATTTTCTGTAAAATAAGTAAATTAGCCAATTTTGTTTAAGTGAAGGATTGCAGAAATGAGTACACCCTAGATTAAATTCAGCAAATGTACTTGGTATGTCCTCCTTCTTGGCATTAAGTGTACAAGTTCAAGACAAAATGCCACATTTGTCCTGTTTAACTCCTGGAGGACGACCTCTTTAAATGCCCTGGTCTTTAATGGGGAGTGTTGCTCAGATTGTCTCTACAGAATCCTCCACAGCTGCTTGGGAAGATTGGGTGAAATGCATGTCCACTAAAGGATTTTCACCTATAAATATCTTCACTGTCATACTGAAAAAATGCCCAACAATGCAGGGAATGAGGAGAGGGTAGCATCTTCAGTTTCAGTTTTTTGTATTCCATTACACAGTGGTGTGTGAATTGATGACAGCACTGATAAAGCACAACTCCCTCAAACCTTCAGAACTCATTCATCCCAATAAAAGAGCTTTACTACTGCTGAATGTCACTATGGGAATTAGGCACTTCTCACTGTACTCTTCCTCTAGCAACACCAGAACATTTTGGATGCTTTTGGACCCAAAATGAGACAAGAGTATGGATTCCCAGAAGTCTATATTTTGTAAATCAGTCCTTTCCCAAGTGGTTCCATTGTTGCCAGCATTAAGTCTAAGTATGATTCTGTGGGCTATATAACACTTTTAATTGCCTTTTTAAAAGTTTTGGTTCAATATACTTAACTGTTGAACATTATATCTCCAAAGAATCCTAACATGTCTTCTAAGTAAAGAGTAATTGCTGAATTTGTTAAGGTTTAGAGGGAGTGTACTTATTTATGCTGTACACTGTACTTTATTATACACTTCCCTCCAAAAGTTTGGAAACACTCCTGTGAAAAAAGACAGGCAAAGTGTGGTTTTGGACGATATCAGCATAAATCCTTTTTTGGTGCAAATACATTACAGTAACTTAACATCATTGAAGGCCATCATGTCTGTCATGGAATGGCCTCCCCATTCACCCAACCTCAACCCAATTGAGCTACTATGGGAGGAACTGGACCGTGATGTCCGTAAGAAGTGTCCAACCAGTGTGAATCATCTTTGAGCAATCCTTCAGGAGGCTTGCAGTAATATATAAAGTCAATGTTTGAATACACTCACAGCTTGGATGCCCAGATTATGCAGAGCTGTAATAGCTGCTAATGGTGGATATTTTGATGAATCAAAAATTTTTGTTTTTTCTATGTATAAACTGTTTATGTAATAAAATATGTTTTCGTAGTTTGTGTTGTCCCTTATCAGTGCAAAATTAACACAAAAATTAAAAGGATTCATACCAATATTGTCCAAAACCCCACTTTTCTAGGGCGTTTCCAAACTTTTGGAGGGCAGTGCATGTTTCACCTTCTTTTGTAAAATATAATTACAAATTAAAACTAACTTTCTGTCATGGCAAAGCTGAATTTTCAGCATCATTACTCAAGTCTTCAGTGTCACATGATCCTTCAGAAATCAGTCTAATATGCTGATTTGCTGCTCAAGAATCACACATTTACATTGTCTATGCTGAAAACAGTTGTACTACCTAATATTTGTGTGGAAACCATGGTACTTTTTTCCAGAGTTCTTTGATGAATCAAAAATGGACATGTTTTGTAACCTTGTAAATGTCTTTACTGTCACTTTTGATCAATTTAATGCATTCCTGCTAAATAAAATAAAAATAAAAAATAGTTTCTTTCAAAAAAAAATCTTACTGACCCTAAACTTTTGATTATGTATAAACACTCTTTTTTTTCATCCTCAGAATAATTCTGTAAATTCACTGAGGTTTAAAGCTGGTCATACACTTATGGTTATAACTTCTCATACACAAGACTTTCAGCAGCTGGTACCATCAAAAAAACAACAACTCCTGTTCTCTTACCCTGAGAATTGGCGTGCAACTGCAGCTGTCTGAGGAGGAAGGATGAGTCGTCCCTCGGGCACCTGCATGATCTTCCGTATGGGGCTTCCACTCCCACTGTTGCCTCCACCTATACTGTTGCCTCCGCTGCCTGTCCTCTGCCGGCCAGGCAAAGATGCGCTGTCACTGTTCACTCTCATACTGGGGAATGACAGCAAACACGTTTCAGTTAAAATCTCACTGGGCCTGTAATGAACATGCAAGGTGCATTACTATCAGCAGTCTGAGTGAATGTACCGGGTGCTGTGTTCAGGCAGCTGCTGCTCGTCTGACAGGTTTCCTGTGCTGCCCCCTCTGCTGTCCTCCTTCTTCCCTCGTTCTTTACGCTCTGCCCTGTAAATGAAAAGACAACAAGATGAGGTCACCAAAGCTAGTGGTCAGTCATGTGCTTTAGTCATATATTCCTTCAATGTTTCTATAGACTTAAGTTAAGCGTCACAAGATCCTTCAGAAATCATTCTAAAATGCTGATTTGCTGCTCAAGAAACATTTATTATTATTATCATCAGTGTTAAAAACAGCTTTGTTGCTGTGATACATTTCTTTTCAGGATTTGTTAATGAACAGAAAGTTCAAAGAAACAGCATTTATTTGAAACAGAAATCTTTTGGTCTCACCCCTCTACCACACTGATGTATTTATGAGGGATCAGGCCTTTCACTCCTCCTACTTCTCCTCTCCACCAATCAGCAGAGGCCTTGCTTTGCAGTAGGAGGTGGTCACCCTGCTTGAATGACAGCTCGGCTGCAGAGCGTGCAACATAATCAAACATGGCCACAGCCTCCCACTCTGCACATACAGTGCACAAACACACAACACAAAATACAAACACAAAGCATGGCAACAAAAACGCCACAGATCCCAAAATCCAACATGGAATGGCCACAGTGCAATAACAGGACACCAAAACCCAACATGGAACAGACATGGACACATTTACATAAGCAATTCATTAGAAATTTGAAGGTTTAAAAACATAAATTGGCATTATGTATGTGTAGTGTTTTCGTACCATCTTCACTGGGAAGGTGTTCAGCATCTCCCTCGCCCTCCTCTGTGATTGGTTCACTGGAAAAAGAGGTTGGAGTTACATAAAAGGGAAAAAAATTCTGGTAAGAACTGCTCAATGAAATAGTTTACTGTAAAAAAAAAATGCTGAAAAATGTACCACAGTTACATTTTGTCATAAGATCAGGTAGCATTAGGAAGAGATTTAGAGTCTTAAATTATCCCTTTAAAACTTACCAGTACTCCTGCTCTAGAGTCATGCATTTCTCATAGACGGCGCCTGGGAGTTCGGAAGGCCCAGGAAAAATGTTCTCATGATGGATGATCATGGTCTTAACAAGGTCATTGATCTGAGGTGCTAGTGTCACTTCATCTCCACCCATCTCCACCCCTCTGAGCAGACTGGGGCCAAAGCACACGGCCAGATTATATGGCTGCATCATGTTCTCATCACTGTACTGGGAGACACTGAACAGATGCAAACAAAACAGGTTATGGACTGTATCATGATTAAGAGGGCTTTAAAAAAAAAGAGAGAGCAGGACTCACTGATGAAGGAAGGCGAAGAGATACCGCATCACTATGGCAATGGGTCTGGAGAAGGATGAGACTATGGTCTTTATCTGCGCTACCTTTTCTGTCATGTTTTCCATCTCTGAAAGAGAGGTAGAGTTTAATCAACACACTGGAATCAAGATTTACAAAAACAGTAACTTATTAAATTAACTGTATTAAAATGATACACTCCATAAAATTCTAAAGTTTAAAGTAAGTCTTTTATGCTCACTATGGGTGCATGTATAGTAAAAGTCAAAAGTTTGCATACACCGTGCAGAATTATTTTACCAAAATAAGGGGGATCATACAAAATGCATGTTATTTTTTTATTTAGTACTGACCTGAATAAGATATTCCATATAAATGTTTACATATAGTCCACAAGAGAAAGTAATAGTTAATAATTAACCTTAAATGCTCATCTTGTTTAGCTCTGCCATGCGCATACATACTCTCTACTCTGTACTCAATATAGTTGGGGTATTGTCGAAAAACTCCCATCTAATTTATTCCTCCAACTTCAAAATCATCCTACATCGCTGTTTTACCTTTTTTTGTTAATGGTGTTTGACCTTCTTTGCATGTTCACGTAAACACTGGGTCGCTACTAGGATGATTTTAAAGTTGGAGGAGAAAATAATATGGGAGTTTTTCGATATACCATAACTGTATTGACCAGGATTACACAGAGTACGCATGCGCATGGCAGAGCCAGACAAGACGAGTATTTGAGGTTAAAAAGTATATAAAATTTTATTTTATTTTTTTAGAAAATGACAGATCATTTCACTAGATAAGACCCTTATTCCTCGTTCCTCGTTTAGAGTTCCTTACGAATTTCCTTACGACTGACGAAAGAAAGGCATGAACATCTTGGATCACAATAGGGTGAGTACATTATCTGTAAATTTTTGTTCTTGAAGTGAACTACTCTTCACTTCAAGTGAATGTAAACTTTTGAACTGGGTCATTTTTAAAAATTCAACTATTATTTTCTCTTGTGGACTATATATAAATGTCTATGTCATTGTAATGAGTCCTTACATTTATTAGTCATTAAATTTATTTTTTTTTAATTCTTGACTCCATACTTTTGGTATTACCATGTGACTATTTGGCTAACGTTCATTGCAAAATGCCATGGAAATGTCAAGGTTCTAGCATTATTTGCCTGCAGATGCCACTAGGTTTGATATGTTGACATCTAATGCAAATTAAATGTCCAAATACTTTTTTGGGTAACTGAATGTGCACACAATCAGACAGAAGCAGAAAGAGCACATGAAAGGCATCTTACGGACACACTCCATGAGCTGGCTAAAGCTCTCCTCAGGGAACAGAGGTTTCTCCAAACCTCTGAAATAGAGCTTCAGAACCCCTGCCACTGAATCAATGTCACTCTCACTGTCAGTGAGTGGGTCCTCTCCTGCAAAACCAAAAACCAAAGAAGAACAGTCAGAGAGAGGAGAAAACAGACAGAAAGAAAATGCATATTTAGATATAAATACAAATAATATTTATATCTTTTAGTGTATGATTATATACACTACCATTCAAAATATCAGTGTTGGTAAGATATTTACATTTTTTATTGAAATAAGTCTCTTATGCTCACCAAGGCCACATTTATTTGCATTTATAAAAAAATCCAGTAAACCAGTGATATGATGAAATATTATTACAATAAAGTAAACATATTTAAAATATTTCTGTGAAGGCAAAGCAGAATTTACAGCATTATTACTCCAGTCTTCACTGTCACATGATCCTTCAGAAATCTCTCTAATATGCTGATTTGCAAATGTACATTATACTTTTGTTACATTATTATGTTAATACACCTGTATTTATTCATTTGAACATGATTATACCTCTTTCAAAGGCATCCCTGATATGATTGACTTCAGTCTGTGATCCAGGAACTCGAAAAACGCCTTCATGATGCAGACCTATTTAAAAAAGTACCACATTAATATTCATACACACATAAATACTCAGTCCTTTATATTGAAGGGTTAGTTCACCTAAAAATGACATTTCTGTCATTAATCACTCACCATCATGTCATTCCAAACCCGTAAGACCATCCTTCATCTTCAGAACACAAACTAAGATATTTTTGATAAAATCCGAGACCGTTCTGATCCTGCATATACAGCAAAGCAACTACCGTGTTCAAGGCCCAAGAAGGTAGTAAAATAGCCCATGTCACATCAGTGGTTCAGTATAATTTTAAGCTACAAGAATACTTTTGTGCACAAAGAAAACAAAAATAACGACTTTATTCAATGATTTCTTCTCTTCAGTGTCAGTCTTTGATGGGCACAAAAAATATTCCTGTAGCTTCATAACATTAAGTTTGAACCACTGATGTCACATGTGCTATTTTAATGATGTCCTTACTAGCTTTATGGGCCTTTAACAAGTCAGTTGCATTGCTGTCTATGCAGGGTCAGAAAGCTCTCGGATTTTATCAAAAAATTTTTTATTTGTGATCCAAAGATGCACAAAGGTCTTAAGGGATTGGTACATCATGAGGATGAGTAATTAATGACAGAACTTTAATTTTTGGGTGAGCTATACCTTAGGCTTAGCAGCATCTGATTAATTTGCACTTCTATTAGGCTACTGATTTGAGTACTGTAGTTTTCATTATATGTGAATGTTTGTCATTTCATGTACATGTTTCATAAAGTATTTTTAGATTATGTGAGACTTGTAATAGCACTTGATTTGGATTGCTTCCATTGTCCTGATTTGTAAGTCGCTTTGGATACAAGTGTCTGCTAAATAACTAAATGTAAATGTAAATGTAAATCCTTTTTAGTAAGGAAAAAGGACAGAGTCCAATTATAATAAGGGATTGTCTTGCAATTAACAGTTTTACCATGCAGGTTGATGAAACGAATGCAGCTCTCCACCACCAGGGGGATCTGTTGCCCAGAGCTCTGTCAGAAAGAGAATGAAGGGAAATTGGAAAAAAAAATTATGCACATCTGAATAGAACTGGAGTTGTATAGAAATCAAGAAAATATACATATGAAGTACAGTGAACATATTGCACCGAGAGAGAGAAAGAGTGCAGACAGCGCAGAAATACATTTACCCACACAAACAGATGCACACAGATGCATGCATGACAGGGGAAACAGCTGTACCTGAGTCCTCGACATCCGCCTCCTCCTTCTACAGTCACAGGCAGCCAAGCAAGGAAAAAAAGAGACAGGAGGGACGTATAAAGGAGGAGTAGATTGTGTGGCATGATCAGAAGGAGTGTAACATGAAAAATGGGGAGAGAATAGCAAAGAAAAGCAAAAGCAGTCAGAAAAAGGGGAGAAAAATCAGGGTGAGGGAGAAAGACAAAAGCAGAGAACAAGGAGTTTAGATGAAAAGCAACATGTCAGGGATGCTGTTTTAATTTAGATCTGGCTAGATGGGAATAACGTGCTTAAAGAATTCATTAAATCAAAATTAAATGTTTTTTAGTCCATTTATATGCTAGTGTACTCTTGGATGTTGACAAAACACACTTTTAAGCTACACTCTTAAAAATAAAGGTTCTTTATTAGCATCAATGGTTCTATCAAAAACCTTGATCACCCATGGAACCTTTCAAATGCAGAAAAGGTTCTTTAGATTTTTAAAAAAGTTCTTTAAAGTGGTTCTTTTAGGAACCGTTCATTGAAAGGTTCTTTTGGGAACTAAAAATAGTTTTTCTATGGCATCACTGCAAAAACACCCTTTTGGAAATGTTATTTCTAAGAGTGTACTGTTCAAAAGTTTGGGGTTTAGACAGCTTTAAAAAAAGTTTAATTAAGCATGGATGCATTAAATTGATCAAAAGTGACAGAAAACTTTGTAACATTATAAATTATTTTATTTCAAATAAATGCTGTTTATCTCGTTTACAAAAAAATAAAGCAACACACTCGTTTTTAACACTGAGAATAATAAATCACCTTATTAAAATAATTTCTAAAGGGTAATATGACACTGAAGACTGGAGTAATAGTATTGTAATAATAATACATCAATATACAAAACTATGCCTGTTACGAAATGTATTGTTTAGTGTAAGAAACAACCTGTTAGCATAGCTCGATGCCAACCATGTTTTAAAATCAGATTTCAATCCACTTAGCCAGAAAAATGTCCATTTTACTGGGCTGCACCCATTGATCAACCAATTGAGACAAAAAAACGTGTTGTTGGCAAAGCAGTTCTGTGGCCCTGACTGCATTATCCAATTATTAGTGGTGTAACAAGAGTGCACATCTCATAGATTTACTGTCCACTTAAGATGAAGAGATACAGCAACCATTGCTAATGCAGGATGTAGCAGACACTGTTAGACACTCCACCACAATAGAAGAAAAGTGTGAGAGAATGAGGTTAAAAGTGAGAGAACGAGAGGAGAAGGAAGTCGTTTTTCACGGCGCAGAGAGCCAGATGGCAGAGCAGTGCTCTACAGGCCTGAGCTCCCAGGAATAGAGAGGGCCAGAGAGAGACACGGTGGGAATCTAAGAGAATAGAAAGCACCCTGCTGAAACCACTAGCATGACGGCTCACCAGCATATGCTGTCTGGTGGACGCTGGCATTCCCAATAGGCTTCTTAAATAGCTTAACCAGTGAGATTACCATGATTGACCAGCTTCACTAGAGAGACCATGCTGGTTGACCAATTTGACCTTCTATGTTTGCTATACTTAAACCAACATTAATCACCCTTGACTAGAAATTAAATGGAAAGTTGACATGAAAGTTCAAGCAGTGACAATAGTGTCTTGAGTGAGACAGGGGTGTGCCATATACATATCTTCTGTGATAATATTGTAATTGCCGTTTTAACGATGTGCATGATTCAGTCTATTAAAATGCATTTAGAATGATTGCATAATTCAAGATATGGGGGCAGAAAATGTATATATTTATATAATTTCACATAGCTAATCAATATCACATGAAGAGAGATGTTTTTTTCTTCAAAAATCAGCATGACTACAAATGTGATTTTATACAACAGTTCAATAAACAATTAATATCAAAATAACTTGCGTTTCAGACAGCATATTGCCTGTTTTGCAAATTTTCGCAGATAAAAATCATTCCAAACAGCCACAGTCTCTGAGCAAAATGACAGTGTTTCGCTCCTAAATGAATCAACCATTTAAATGATTCGGTTCAGTCGCAATGACTCACTTATTAACAGCGACTTGTTGACATCTACTAGTGGTTTTAATTTCACATTCAAAGTATCTTTTTACTTTTAAAATAATTTTAAATATAGTTGCATTAACGTGTAAATACAACTAAATGCCACTTCATATGCAACTTCTGCAAAGATGAATTTTGTTGATACTGATTTAATTTGTTTGGTAACAGCCTAAATGTATTATTATTATAATTTACTGATTAAATGTAAGAATTTGAGTCAAAAGATGATGAACACTTTTAGAAAAAATGGCTTGATACAGGTAAAAATGCCCATAAAAGGTAAAAAACTATTTAAACTTATTGTTAGAGAATAATTTTTATCACTGCTGTGAAGAATATCAAAAACTTTAGGAGTCAGCATCGCAGTCCTTAAGCACAATAACACACACAGCAAAATATTGTGTAATTATTGTTATCGCTAAAATAATATCTTGTTATTTTCTGGAATTTTTTGTCAATATTGCACACCCCTAGTGTGACATACTGTATAGATTTTTAAATGCTTGTTTATATTATGCCATTTTTATGGCCTCATATTAACTGAGAGACTAGATCTTTTTTTTTTTTTTTGTATATAAATTATTAAAATTAAATTTAAAAATATAGATCACACTGCAGAATTAAGTGACCTGCAAAAAGGTGAAATGTTGATTTAAAATGGCAAAAAGTGTACAGAAAAATATCTAAAATGTACACTGTTGGTCAAAAATGTGGAACAATTGGGATTTTTTTTTTTGTTTGTTTATTTAAAAGGGATATATGCTTACCAACGCTGCACTTTTTTTAAAATCAAAAACACAGTAAAACAGTAATCTTGTGAATTTTTTTACAAATTAAAATAAGCATTTTCCCTTTTAATATATTTTAAAATGATATTTATTCCTCTGATTGACTGATTTATTATTATTATTATTATTATTTATAATTCAGCATAGATACATTAAATTTATAAACAGTGACAGTTAATACATTTAGAATGTTACAATCTATTTCAAATGAATGCTGTTCTTTTACCGTTTTCAACACTATAAATAATAATATAATAATAATAATAATTATAATTATAATTATTATTATTATAATAATAATAATAATAATAATAATAAGCCGCAAATCAGCACATTAGACTGATTTTTTGAATGATCATGTGACACTAAAGACTGAAGTAATCATGCTGAAAATTCACCTTTGCCATCACATGAAAAAATTACATTTTACACTATATGAAAACAAAAAAGAGTTATTTGGAAAGTTATTTTGAAACAATATTACGGTTTGACCTAGGGGTGGGCGATATGGCAAAATTCAGAAATATCACAATTCATGATTTTATCATGTTGGTTTTACTATTTTGCAAGTTGTCTGAGCAGTGCAGCCAAACTAATTTCCCTTTTTAAAAAAAACAAAGCCTTTCAAGTAAACAAAGTATAAAAAAAAAAAGAAGGGCAGATATTTAGGCCAAAGTGAGCGAAGACATAAATCTTTGTCATTATTTTAAGGTACAGCTAAATAATAATAATAATAATAATACAAATAAAACAGTGCTTTATTTTTCAGGTACAGTAGGTGCATTTAGCATTAGTGTTTAAGAAATTGAATTAACTAGTTGATCTTTGCTATTATTAAATTTATATAAATATATTACTTTGTGTTTATCACAAGAAAGAAATTAATACAAGTTTGGGACAACATGTAAGTGACAGAATTATAATTTTTGGGTGAACTATCCCAGAACAAGTGGCAGTTTAGTCTGCTGTACCTTTAAGAGCTGCACACACCTAATATACAGGCACGCGTCCGTTTTTCTATCAATCGTTTACTTTCACTTTAGACATAAGCAACTGTGTTTATATGGAAACCTTGTGTGTTTTGACAGTATTAGAGTAATCAGACACATATATAACTATATACTATACTATACTATACTATACTATAACGATATATAACTAAGTTCAGTAATTAGGCGCTATTTGACAGGCTTTTAGTGTGCGCGCGCTTCAGGCGTATGCGCTCTGGAAAAGTGCATGCGTGACATGTCCGAACAGCACGCATATAAAATGTTTAATCGACAAGACTTTAATGCAAATAATGTATTTTTGAGACTGTGAATAAGTGCAGTGTCGTGTGAGCCGAACTCTACCACTGAGTAACACGGTTGTGAAAGTACGTCACGTTCTACAGTATTGACACGGAGGCGCCAAAACGGCAGCTGATAGAATAGCACGATACTACGATACTTCTCCAAAAGCTGATCGTGGAAACATTTTTATCGTCCACGATCAAAAATCGTCATATCGCACAGCCCTAGAACTCTGACCAAATAAATTCAGCCTTGGTGTGCATTAAAAAAAAAAATCGTAATTATTCCAAACTTTACCGGTAATGTATTTTGGCCCTTAAATATTTAAGTTTATTTTTGAAAATGGTGAAAATGTGTGCACATTATTTGTCAACTACCCAAATGCATGCTGATCTACAGCTGGTCTTTTCAGCAGGGTGAACTCAAACTGGTGTTGGTTGGCTTTTAAGGACATTGCTAATGAGCCAAGGACATCAAGTGCAGATAAGCAAGACAGCAAGAGTGACACCTCTTAGATGGTGCAGAATTTAGTGGGTATTATGCACAGGCTGTTATGACCTCTATGCTTTAATAGCTAGGGTACACAGTCAAAAAATTGAAAGTGTGAAGTCTGGAGTTCCCCAGCGCTATCAGTGGGCCATATCTTGAAACCGCTCTGAGTCTTATAATAAGTTTGTAAAACGAGAGTTAGTCAAAGGAGGCATCATATGATGCTAATAAAATCCCATTTGCTTCTCTATAGTGTAATTTTACATTCATTTATGAAAGAAAATGTGTTTAGCAGGTAAATTAACCCCAGTGAAGAACTATATTACCCGTAAATACAGGAAGCTCCACCACTCACACAGAAACAGAAATTGCAACAAAAGAGCACAAGAGCAACAATGAACTCTATGTAAGATGTAATCAAGAAGCAAATTGATAAAGATGCACTTGCTCTCTCAAACTACTTATGGCATAATATATCTTAATATTTACTACAGCAACATAGTAGCAGTCTCAGTCCCTTTTTTTGGTTACATGAACATTACTTACACTATCAGAAAAAGACTATTTTTATTTTATACTTTTACAAGAACAATGTAATCAATGTTCAACAGTTGAAGTCAAAAGTTTACATACAGAATCTGCAAAATTAATTATTTTACCAAAATCGGAGGGATCATACAAAATGCTTTTTTTTTTGTTTTTAATTTAGTACTGACCTGAATAAGACATTTTATATAAAAGAAGTGTACATATAGTCCACAAGAGTGGTCAACAATAATAGTTGAATTAATATAAATTACCTTCAAAAATACACTGGATTCTTAATACTGCGTTGTTAACTGAATGATCCATATCTGTGTTTTGTTTTGTTTTTTGGTTAGTGATAGTTCATGAGTCCCTTGTTTGTCCAGCTGTTCTTCAGAAAAGTCCTTCAGGTCCCACATATTATGTTGTTTTTCAGCATTTTTTGTGTATGTGAACCCTTTCCAACAATGACTGTATGATTATAAGATCTGTCTTTTTTTTCTTTTTTTTTTTTGGAGGACAACTGAGGGACTCATATGCAACTATTACAGAAGGTTCAAACGCTCACTGATGCTTCAGAAGGAAAAACAACGCATTAAGAGCGGGGGTGAAAACTTTTGAACAAAATGAAGATGTGTACTTTTCTTATTTTGCCTAAATATCTTTTTTTTCCCCCATTTAGTATTGCCCTTCAGAAGCTACAGAAGGTAGTTACATGTTTCCCAGAAGACAAAATAAGTTAAAAGTTCAAATTCCAAAAGTTTCTACAAGGTGTATGTAAACTTTTGACTTCAATGGTATTTATTAAAGCCAAATATGAATCTCATCAAATTAGTGTTTTTTTATTTACATTTATTCCAAAATAATAACTCAAGGCAGTAACAATTTTAAACAAAATATATTTTTTATATATATATTATGTTCAGCTATGTTATTTAACAGTTAACTTTTAACTACGTTTTATTTTTCGGATCATCAGTCATCAAAGTAAATACTGGCCACAGACAGAGATTTACTTTAAATTTCACCAAGCTGATTACTCACTAAAATTTTATACAGGTCATGTTTTCATGCCATTTTAAGTCGTATTTTGTTGAACAAAGTGGTTATATCCAAACGTGTGAGTTTTTTCAATTAGTCTTCCCGTTAATGCTGTTAAATTGTTTATTCAGACTGATTCCAGTCATATCCAATCATATTGTTTAATGTTATATTGTGTAATATTGACATGGTTTTATTTTTTGTACTACAATTTTTTTTTCTCATCCAATATTTTAAGGAGACACTTACTTTTTTGTTTGTAGTTTAATATTGCATGTTAAATATCTTTGTTGTTGTTGTTTTTTTCACAGTGCTCTATAAGATTGTACTTTGATTCATTAACGTTTTGTTTTTTTTTTTAATCCCAATTGAGAAAATTCCAGAACCAAGGCTATTCAAAAACTAAACAGTCACTGTTGGGCTCTTTTGGCTGTAGTTTTAATGAGAAGCGAGATGCATTGTTTTCCTAGGCCATAACATTGAAGATGCAATAAATACGAGCATTACACAGCATTTCACTGAGGAAGAGGGTTGCATAAGCATTGAAACGGCAATATTTAGAGAACAGCGCAGTGGATCTTATGAGCAAAAACATGCACAAAAATATGCATGCCTCCACTCACACACAGGTGAACACACATTTTCATTGGCTAGCACATGGATTATTAGGCTGCGCAGATGCCTGGAGAGGAAACTGTGAGCTCGTCTGTCATACCCGATTTAATAAGCAGCCATGTCACTTTATGGAAATAACGCAGCATGTCATTTCGAATAAGATTTGGTAACACAATCATGCAAACCGTGGCGCTAATCTTACTAGAGGAGCATGAAGCGTTCACATTATCTCCAAATATGTTCTTATTATCTAACATTCACCTTGTAGATTTACAACCTGAACGGTTAAACCAAAAGGTCATGATTTACAAATAATCATTAACAGGCCAGTAATAAACCAAATGCGTTATTGTGTCACAAGCCATAATCAGACAAAGGGGTGGCCATGCTTAAAGCCATACCAGAAGTGTACAATGCAACACACACAACCAGAAGCACAATGAGAACAAGGCACCAGTGTTAAGGAAGCCATGGAGGGAATGAAGTTAGAGGAACACAGCAAGAACATTACAGAGCTCTATCTGTAACAGATCAGAGGGCTGTCAGCCGCAGGGCTATACCTGAATGAAGGAGAGCATATCTCCAGAGAAGAGTTTGTGGTTGTACTGGGAGCAGGGCCTGGCTTTCCGCACACGCACTGCCCTACCAGGCTGCATTCTGGGAAATATATACACCGGCACTCCACTGTGACACTATGGCATCAGTGTACTCATGCAAACATGCTAACATAACAGTAATTCACACAGAACAGACAACAACACAACAGAAATGCCCTCTAGAGCATGCACACAGTTTTGGGTCAATACACACTCTATTTATCCCACAATGAGATGTTTTAGCCTCATTATGAAATTGATTGTGATTCGTTCGATCATTTGAGCCGTTTAAACTGACTGTTATATTTCTCAACGGAGCCATCTTAATTTCTGCTGAACACGCAAAGACCGCCAATCAGGAAACAAGAGCAGATGTTTGCTGGATTGCGGCCAATGTTTTCAGCACATGACTGTGTGAACAGCACATAGTCACAGAGAGACAGATGGAATGGGAGACATACCTGGAGGGATCACTATCAATGGCCTCAGCTGCAAAAGAGAGAGAAGGAAAATAAGGATAAAAAAATAACAGTTGACAGTTACTCCATCATAGTTTCCACCAAAGTACTACTGTTACTTAAGTCACTGTTGCTACTTTAAAACTGTTGCAACCTTTATTGTAATACGGCATCTAACACCATCGTACTAGGGTTGTGCAATATATACCACCTACAAAGATACCGTAATTGTTGTGTAAATGATATGCGGTCTGACATTATCAAGTATAATCGCAAAAACACACCCAGAGAATGCACACATACACAATAAGATGTAAAAAAATTTGACTTCACGCTTTCACTGTGTGATTTAGTCTATTTAAACACATTTAGAATTCCCTTAAAATTCAAGATTAGTGGCCAAAAATGTATTTTATATATCCTTTATATTATACAGTATATTATACATATACACTACCGTTCAAAAGTTTGGGGTCAGTAAATGTTTATTCATTATTTTTTTTTAAAGAAATTAATAAATTGTTACATTAATAAAAAGTGACATAATAGATTTACATTGCTAGACAAATGTTGTTCTTGAAGGAAAAAATACAAGTTAAAAAAAAACAAAAAAACATAAACATTGGCGGCACAACTGTTTCCAAAACTGATAATTGTACTAATAATTCAGAATATCAAAATGATTTCTGAAAGATCATGTGACACAGCTGATGAAAAATCAGCATTGCATCACAGGAATAAATTATATTTTAAAGTATATGAAAATAAAAACCATTATTTTCTATTGTAATAACATTTTGTAATATTACAGTTTTATTTTCTGTATTTTTGATAAAATAAATGCAGCCTTGACTTAATTAAAAAAATTGCAAGTCTTACTGACCCCAAACTTTTGAACGGTAGTATATATATATATATATATATATATATACATATCATCTGAAATAGTTAATATCACATGAAGCGTGGTGTTTTTCTCCAAATATCAGCTTGACTGTAAATGTTACATTGATTTGACGAACAGTTCAATAAACAAGAGGTTAATATTGAGTGACTTACATTTTACACACAACAGTTCTTGTTTTTGCTGCTTTTAACAAATAAAACAAAAGCGGCTGAATTTAAAGGAATCGGCTGAATGAATGACTCAATGACTCATTCACGCATTGATTTGCTGCCACCTACTGGTTTAGGTTTATATTTAAAGTATATTTTCCTTTTTTTTTTAAGAGATGCACCGATTAACCAGAATTTGCTATTGACCGGAATTAGCTGATTTTAAGCATAATCGGCTGGTCGGTCTGCCAATTCCAAGCTGGTCCGTCACATTTATTGTGACTGATAATGTATTTATGTTGTGCCAGATGAGGCTTGTGTAGCCTGACTTTGTGAGAGAGACTCGTGCAGAAATCAAAACAAATGAGCGCAACAGCACCCATAGAATGTTATAGATGCATACTGCAGTAGAAGAAAAATACATTTATAGCCTAATATATGATTTAGGTGCGCAACATTGCACAACCAAGATTCACCGAATATCAACATGACTGCAATGTGACACTAATTTTAGACACATTTACATTACATTTTAGACACAATACTGACAGTTTTGCTGAATTTTATTGACGTAGTTCCAATCAAAGCCACAGCAGAACTGTTGTGTACAGCGGTGTTTCCTTACTGAAAAATCCTAAGTTTTGAACTAATCGAGTGAATCAATGATTCAGTAACCCATTCATAAAGACAGTAGTCACTTGCCTCATTTCTGAATGAATCAGTCATTTGAACAAATCAGCTGAATAAATGATTAAATAACTCACTCATTAAAACAGTCATTTGCTGCCACCTACTGGTGGTTTGGTTTCATATTGAAAAAGTATCACTGCATTTTCCCCAACATTTCTTATTTGTATGTTTAAAAAATATTTAAAACAATTTTATAAAATTGTTTATGCATTTGAAATTTGCAATGTAAATGCATTTATGGCAGCTCAGCTCCATCAAACAGTCATCAAACATCAAACAATCACATCTGTTTTGTTATATACAGCAGTTATTCTCTATTTAGTCACAGAGCACTTTATTTTGAGACTTGTTTAAGTGAGAGAACATCTGTAACTTAGTCCAGATTGGGGAAAAAAATTAAAATGTAATATTTTACAATATTTTAGTATAGATTTTTGTTTGTATATGCTGTCAATCATAGTTATTGGCAGGTCACACTTCCAAAAAAAACTGGCCAAGAAAATTGCGCATCTCTAGTTTTTTCCTCCCAAATATCAATATTGAATTTTTTTTAAACACTATTAATGAATTTGTAACTGCAGGTTAAATGCATTCCTGCTTTAAACAGTGCCACTTCTGTATTGCTAACACAAATTTTGTTGACGAATACTGATTTCTTTGATTGCTAACAGCCCCTTTTGTGTCTTTTATTCTTTTATTCTTACTATTTTATTCTATTTATTTGATTTTATTTATTGATTAAATTAAAGAATTTATCACAAAAGGTGATTTAATTTATTTAAGGTGGTTTAATTACATAGGTAAAAATGCCCATAAAAGGTAAAAATCAATTTAGTTTATCAATCAGTCAATTTATTAGGGCACAGGGACAAATTTCTTTCACACATGCATTTTTTTAATTTCTTAGTTGCATTCTTTGTTTTTATTCTTAGCTGAAGAGCTGGTTAGTTGTGGTTAGTTACCTTTTTGTATGGCCTCTTTAACTAGGTCATGCTTGGCTTGGAGTTTTGAGATCAGAGAGCTGCCGCTTACATGCTCCTTCACTTTCTGAAAAAAAAAATGCATTGAATACATGAATGATTATGTTATTGCTAGTCATCAAGGTATGTGCTTTTCTGCTGTAAGATTTGCATGATCACTAAAAGTACAAAACTACTGTTCAAAATCTTGAGATTGTAAGATTTTGTAAGACTTCTATGCTCACCAAGGCTGCATTTATTTGATTTAAAAAATACAGTAAAAATATTGAAATATTATTACAGTTCAAAAGACCTGTTGTTTATTTGAACACATTTTAAAACATAATTTATTTCTGTGATGCAATGCAGAATTTTCAGCATCATTACTCCAGTCTTCAGTGTCAAATGATCCTTCAGAAATCATTCTAATATGCCGATTTGCTGCACAGAAATATTTCCTAATATTAATAATGTTGAAAACGGTTATGCTCCTTAATATTTCTGTGTAAATCATGAAGAATTTGATCAATAGGAAATTCAAAAGAACAATTTATTTTAAACAGAAATCTTCACTGTCACTTTTTAATGCATCTTTAATAGTAGGGGGTTAGTCAAAAAGCACATCAATCCAGAAGAAGATAAGGACATCTTACTGAAAAGTAGAAGGTTTCAGTGTCCTGTTGATTGGCTCTGCGTTTGGCGAGGCTTGGTTTGGTTCCTGCACTGTCACCTGTGCTCTCCACTGATGGGGTGGCGGAGGCATCAGGGGTGGGGTTGCAGTCATCATCACAAATGCTGTCCAGAAGGTTTGAGTGTGTTGCCTTAAGTGTCTTACTGATCTAAAAGAATTTCATAGGTTTGAGACATATGAGTTGCAAAAACATATTGTGTGTTATTCACAAATACGCTTGAAAAACTGAAAGAAAAAAAAACAGTGCCAGAGACACGCTCTGAAGGAGTGCTCAAAAATAAAGAGTGTGGCACAGATTTTACCTCCTCAGTTTCCAAGGTAACAGATGCCAGTCTGGACTGAAGCTGCTGGAATCTGGTCTCAAGCTCGTACCTCACCTGACCTTCTGCGCTCACCTCACACACCTGTCACATACAACAGATGTTTCTATTAGACATAATAATGGTCCCTCATGATGGCCACTGTGTTAAGATAACATGACCAGCCGAATATTATTCTTGGTAACACCGTAATATCAAATCCTTAAAGATTAGTTGACTCCTAGAATAAAAATGTCCTGATAATTTACTCACCCCCATGTCGTCTAAGATGTTCAAGTCTTTCTTTTTCCAGTCGAAAAGAAATTAAGTTTTTTGAGGAAAACATTCCAGTATTGTTCTCCATATAGTGGACTTCAAATGGGGATCAGTGGGTTAAACGTCCAAATTACAGTTTCAGTGGAGCTTCAAAGGGCTCTACATGATCCCAGCCGAGGAATAAGGGTCTTATCTAGCAACATGATCTGTCATTTTCTAAAACAACTAACACAAATGCTTGTCTTGCACAAGATATGCACATGCGCACCTTCACACATTGCATAATCTTGTTGGAAAAGTCACAAGTGGTTAGTTCTTCATCTGTGTTATGTTCTCCTCTAACCTTAAAATAATCCAACATTGTTATTTTACCTTTTTTTAAAGGGCATGTGACTTTTTTTGCATGTTTACTTGGTAAACATGCAAAAAAAAAAAAATTTACTTGTGCCTACAAATTAGGCCTATATATACACATGAATAGATTTTATATTGTATATAAACAATAGATGTAATAGATTTTTATTTTAGAATATATTTATTTATGATATATTAATTTATGATATTCCACCATTCAAAAGTTTGGAATTGTAAGATTTTATCAATGTTTTTGAAAGAGTTATCTTATTCTCACCAAGGCTGCATTTATTTGATCACAAATACAGTAATATTGTAAAATATTATCACATTTTAAAATAACCGTTTTCCATTTCTATATATTTTAACTCTACTTCTCAGTGTCAACATGATCCTTCACAAATAATATATTCTAATATGCCGATTCGCTGCTCAAGAAACCTTTTATATTAATATTAGTGTTGAAAACAGTTATGTTGCTCAATATTGTGGAAACTGTGATACATTTTTGCAGGATTTTTGACAAAGTTTGAAAAAAAAACAGCATTTTAAATAGAATTTGTTTGAATAAAAATCTTTACTGTCATTAAATGTGTCCCTGCTGTATTAAAAAGTATTAATTTACTAGTATACAGTAAATTATTAGAATAGTTTACAGACCAACAATGCAAGTTATATATAGTGTATATAACTTGCATTGTATTAAAACATTACAAGTTTTATTTTGTAATATATATATAATTATGATTATACACATTAGAACACTATTTCAAGGATTTAATTAAAGGAACAGTTCACTCAAAATTGAAAATTACGCCATTAATTATTAATTACTCATGCGTTGTGATACTCTCATGAACTTGCATCAAAGACTGAGACGGAAAATAAATAATTATTGAATAAAGTCTTATTTTTGCTTTCTTTCCATACAAAAAGCATTCTCCTAGCTTCATAACATTACGGTTGAACCACTGGTGTCACATGGACAATTTTAACAATGTCTTTAACTACATTTCTGGGCTTTGAACGTCTATGCAGGCTCAGAAAGCACTCAGATTTCATCAAAAATATCTTAATTTGTGTTCTAAAAATGAAAGAAGGTCTTACAGGTTTGGAACGACATGAGGGCGAGTAATTATTACAGAATTTTAATTTTTGGGTGAACTATCCCTTTAATTCAAGAGCTACTGAAAGCCCTATTAATTGATCATTCTCATGTGTTACCTGGTCTCCTTCATGTGGCTGGTACTGAAAGCGGAAGGGCAGGCAGAAGGCCGTGTTGTGGGCCTGGAGCAGTGCATCTCTATCCTGGCCCTGGCTGAGTCCAGTCACTGCTGTGTCCAGCTGCTGAAGGCCATTTTTCATATTCTGGACAGTTCGGTTTCTGTTGGAGAGGTAACCGCGTATAACCCGAGACACAGACAGGTGGTACCCCAGATCCGTGCACTGAATTCAACATCAGCCAGATGGCGAGACAAAGACAGAAAGAGAAAAATACAGTCATTGTTTGAACGAACATGACTGTTCTGATTCACGCGCACTGACTAAACCTGCTGTGATGTTTTTGACTTGACATGTTCTACAATGTGCCTCAGGCAGTGGGAATAACAAACCATCACACTTTTGAGAGCTCACTCGGGAGTTGAAGATATCAGTGCCAAAAAAGACGTACAGTACCAGTCAAAAAGTAAAACAATAGTGGAGTCAATGAAACTGTGAAATGACACAAGTATGGAAATTATCTAGTGACTTCGTGAGGTGCATCCTGGGATTCTTTTAAACTGTACTAAGGGGGTTTATATATATTCCAATCATGTGTCAGCTCTTTTCCTGAACGTTTCTGCTGCTACTCGTTCATTTAAAAAATGTTTTGTGATCATGGGCACTATTTTTATATAGTATAAATCTGTAGATCAAAAGTTGTTTAAGATCAAACAGTCACATGTGTTTATATTTTCACTGGTAGTGTAGATGGTTTTCTCTAGGGCTCCCTCAGTGGACACATTCTATATACAGTAAATACATTAGATAAAAAGCTCTGTGCTGTGTTTTGGTCAGGGGTCAATTCAAAATGAAAAGAGAACTAAAACCTAATGACATCCTAAAGAGTGTCTAGACAGATGGTAATGGGACAGAAGTGTTTTAGACTCACATCAATCAGAGTGCAAATGTCCTGCAGATAGTACTTATTCATGGAGGCATTAGCTGCTGCCAAGTTGAGCACGTAGTCGTTACGAGCTTTAGTGCACTTCAGCTGAGTTTCCTGTACTTTGCCTTGTCTCTGTAGAAAAAACACACAAACAGTGGAAATTAGGGGGTTAGAGATAAAGTGAGATACTGCTCTTCCTGTGCCATCTTCACAGAGCTATGCTCCGGATGTCACCATCTTTCATTCTTACAAACCACTGGCTGTTACCTTCTCCATCAGTCTCTCCATTTTTTTCACAGAACTGCGCCTCTGCCCTCCTGATTGGCTGAGCCCGAGATCAGCTGACTTGCCCGTCTGTTTCTCCTCCAGACGTGTGGCCTCTTTGAGCTTACCTTCAGCAGCCAGAGAGTCAATGTGGTACTGATGGTAAGTTTTCAAAGCCTGTAAGAAATTGACAACATGCAACACTTTACAACATGCACAGCAAAAATATAATTTTCTTAATTCATATTTATTAATCATTTTCTAGTAATAGCTAAACATGCATTTTTACTCCATTGACAAACAATTTTTTTAATTGTTTTTTATTGTAACATAATGAGACAGCTAATGTTTCGCTTATTATTATATTTGTTAAAATTAAAAAACTAAAATAATAATAATAATAATAATAATAATAATAATAATATTTTATGTAAGTATTATTATAAAAATGTTTTTTTTTTTTTTTTTTACTCCATGGGCATATCTTTTTTTTTATTATTGATTTTAATGTAATAAGCCAGGTATTTTTAAGCCTGTTTACAAATAAAACAAAATTTTAAATGATTATTACTACTACTAACAATAATAATAATAATAATAATAATAATAATAATAATAATAATAATAATATATTTTTTGATTATTTAAAATAGATTATAATGATTATTATTATTATTATTATTATAAAATATTGTAAGCCCATTTACAAATAAAGCAAGATTTTAAATATAATAATAATAATTATTATTATTATTATTATTATTATTATTACTACTATTGCTGTTGTTGTTGTTTATGTTTATTTTTTTCAATTTTTTTTTTTTTTTTTTACAAAATTTTTTTAACATAATAAGCCAGATATTGTCATTTTATCGTTTGGTTTATGAATAAAACAAGATTTACATTGTGACTTAGTGTTGTGACACTCAACTACAAGTTCTATTTTTATTTTTTATGATCAAGCTTAGCATATTTATTTTCGGCAATATTAAATATCTTCTAAGACTGCAAAAAGAACACACACGCAAACACAAATAAAATGACTGAGCCTTCAGCCAAGACACTTGTGGTAGGCAAGCTGTTTGTCTACTGGAGGGTAGAGAGCACACAGCTGCTGTCAGCCAGGGTCAGTGGGCTTGATCTTCCAGCTCTGACCCTGAGCACAGCTAGAAATGAGCTCTGGAAAGCAGGGCACGTGGGCTTTTTGTGCTACAGGAAGAACCAAAATGCACTGAAACTCAAGGGTCTACAAAAAGACATGCATACACATTCAATCACGAATGCATGAGCAAATATGTGCATCATGTGGTGTTTAGTCAAGTTTAATCACGCAGTCTCTGGCCGCAGCGAGATGATGTAATTCAAAGCTAACGCCATTTGGACTTGGATTTCAGTTCACTAGAGCGTGTTCGTCTGTGTAAATTTAGCATGTTCACAGCAAAACAGCCTCCAACCTACCGTCTGCAGCTCTGTGGTGACTTTCAAGAGCTCATCCTGCATCTGGAGTCCCACCTCCTTACTCTGAAACAGAAAATAAGAGTCAGTATGAAATAGGGAAGACCGTTTGGCTGTGTTTTGTGTGGGAGTGTTATTTCGGTAAACAAGAGAGGAAGAGAAGGAGGGGGATTTAGATGTTGAATCTGGTAATAGAGTGGAAGAAAGAGATTTCTGCACCCGTTTTGCCAGGCGGTGTGTGTCCTCTATGCAGTGTGAGAGCCTCTGCGTGAGTGTGTTGCAGCAAAGCTCACTTAGTGAACTGTGATCTCGGCTCTCCTGCCTGGTCTGGGTCAGCAGAACAGACCAGCACTGAGCCACTGATAGGTCCAACTGCTCCTTCCTGAAGAGAGACAGGAGATAAAATTGTCAGATCAAATCTTATGTTATGTCACGTAAAATTGTATTGAATTAAATAGTATTTTATGCTGCAACTAATACTAATACAATATGTCCCCTATAAACTGCATATGTGAACATTATGTAAACTTAGGGTGCGTTCACACTTGTAGTTCGGTTTGTTTGGTTAATTTGGTCCGGACCAAAAAGGAAAATGATACATTTGGTCCTGGTCCGCTTAGCATTCACACTGGTATTTTGACAAGGAACCAAAAGATACCGAACCTAAAGCCATAGTGATACGTTCGCGAACTGATTGGTCACGTTGAATGACGTATATTTCGTGAAGGAACTATATTCTCTATTATAGATCAGTGGACGGAACTAACCAAACACTCCAAACAAAAGAAAAAAGGTGATTTCGACTTAAAGCGGCGCTGCGGGTGTATGACATCAAAATACCCATTCACGGATCGGTCTGATGATTGCCGCTTTAAGTCGGATTTACGCAATTCCGTCTGCTAGACTAAGCACGCTCATTTTTGCGTGCATATGTTTTATTTTCACCATCTACGAACTCACAAAGAGCTCATACAAGGTACTTTGCCTCCTCGTTGCTCTACGTTTGCCCTCTGCTCGTTTTGTTTTGGGTACCACTTGTTCTCTTTGTGAAATGATGTCGCATAGAGTCACATCTTGTCATTACTTCCTGGTTTTGGTTCGTTTATAATTATTTGGTCCGTGTTGCGTTCATATATCATTCGAACCGCACCAGAGTTCGTTTGGAAGCGGACCGAGACCTATCTTTTTAGCGGTCTCGGTCCGCTTGTTTGGTGCGCACCAGGGTTCGGATGGCAGCGTTAACACTTACTCAAACGAACCGCACTATCAGAGCAATCGCACCAGGGTTCGTTTTAATCGAACCAAACATGACAAGTGTGAACGCACCCTTATTGTTTAAATCAAATTCATGTTTTAAAAGTAGAGTAATCATAGCAGGTTTCTTCCATAGTCTGTCCGTTTAAATGTCTGTGTTTACAGTGCATCCCGGAAAGTATTCACAGCGCTTCACTTTTTCCACATTTTGTTACGTTACAGCCTTATTCCAAAATGGATTAAATTAATTATTTTCTTCTCATTATATTCTACAAACAATACCCCATAATGACAACATAAAATATGTTTGTTTGAAATCTTTGCAAATTTATAAAAAAAAAACCCACATGTACATAAGTATTCACAGCCTTTGCTTAATACTTTGTTGAAGCACCTTTGGCGCCAATTACAGCCTCAAATCTTGTTTTGGGTATGAAGCAACAAGCTTTGATCATCATCATCATTTGGCAATTATCTGCCATTCTTCTCTTCACTTCTTCACCTCTCATGCTCTGTCAGGTTGGATGTGGGGAAAAGATGCACATTTTCAGTTTTTTTTTCCAGAAATATTTGATTGGGTTCAAGCCAAAGCTCTGGCTGGGCCACTCAAGGACATTCTCAAAGTTGTCTATAAATCAATCTGGCTTTGTGCTTAGGGTCATTATCCTGTTGGAAGGTGAACCTTCTGTCCAGTCTGAGGTTCTGAATGCTCTGGACTAGGTTTTCAATAAGGCTATCTCAATATTTTGGTGCACTGAGCTTTTCTTCTACTCTGAGGGTCCCTCAGTCCCTGCCGCCGAAAAGCAGACCCACAGCATGAGGCTACTACCAGCACACTTTACTTTTGGGATGGTACTTTGCAGGTGATGAGCAGAACTGGTTTGCTGCTTAGAATTGAGGTTCATCAGACCAGAGAATCTCAGAGTCTGAGGGTCCTTTACGTGCTTTTTTGCAAATTCCAAGTGTTTTCAAGTGTCTTCATTGAGGAGGGGATTGAGTTTGGCCACACTGCCATAAAGCCCAGATCGGTAGTGTTGCAGTATCTGCATATATGATCATAGAGCTCAACTAGAGTGACCATCAGGTTCTTGGTCACCAGTATAGACAGTATATATAGGCCCTTCTCCATCAATTGCTCAGCAACAGCTCTAGGAAGAATCCTGGTTGTTTCAAACGGCTTCCACTTGAGAATTATGGAAGCCACTGCACTCTTGGGAACCTTCAGTGCAGTAGAAATTTTTCTATACCCTTCCAGATCTGTGCCTCAATACAATCCTGTCTCGGGGGGGTCTACAGACAGTACCTTGGACTTCATGGCTTGAATTGTGCACTGACATGCGCTGTTAACTGTGGGACCTTATATAGCCAGGAGTGTGCCTTTCCAAAATATGTCCAATCAACTGAATTTACCACAGGTGGACTCCAATCAAGTTGTAGAAACATTTCAAGAATGATCAGTGGAAACAGGATGCACCTGAACTCAAATTTTAGTGTCATGGCAAAGGCTGTGAAACCACAAAACCAGTCATAAGGGTCAATTTTTTTAGATTCTGAAACTGATAGAGCCTGAAAGCTGAATGAATAAGCTTTCCATTGATGTACGGGATGTATGTTGTTAGGATAGGACAATATTTGGCCAAGATACAACTATTTGAAAATCTGGAATCTGAAGGTGCAAAAAAATCTAAATACTGAGAAAATCGCCTTTAAGGTTTTCCAAATTAAGTTCTATGCGTATTACTAATCATAAATGATTAGTAATACGCATTACTAATACTGATTCTGACATACAAAGGCACAATTTATTTTATTGGATTTTGGACATGGATTTTACCCATTTCCTGCAAGTGACATAACGGTGGTTGGTCTACTCCAAATTAGACCATACAACAACACAGTAGTGGTGCTCCTAAATGAATCTGTGTTTTTGAACAAATCAGTTGAGTGAATGATTCAGTGGCTGCATCCGATATTGGTACTTCCTTACTATACTAAAACACACCATGTGAACAGAGTAGTATGTTCGAATTCAGAATATTCATGAAACAATATGCAAAAAGTCCCCAAATCACCTAGTATTAAAAATCACATCCACTGAATATTTTACTATCCCATGAGGCCACAGTCTGGATTTTATGAATGGCAGTTACACAAAGCAAGTGAGGTAGCCATCAAATGATAATGACAACATGACAAATGTAGTAGTACGAATTACATTCATACTAAAACACATTCATACTACATAAAAAAAGAACTCTTCTGAAGTCACTAAGTAATTACTTATTAAAAAGAAGTACCTACTCAGAGAGTATGCAATTTCTTTTATAGCCAGTCATTTGTTTGATTACTGAAAGAATCAGTGTGTTTAAATGAATTGGGTAAGTGAATGATTCAGTGACTCACTCACAGAGACATTTGCTTATTTGGTTACTGAATAAACCCATGTGCTTGAATGATTCTGCTGTATTAATGATTCATTGACTCACTCATAAAAACAATCTATCTATCTATCTATCTATCTATCTATCGAGCTATCGAGCTATCAATCTACTGATCGAAATGTAGCTATACATCACAAGGCCACATCTCAGTTTGACTTCAGAAGTTCTAAAAGCAAGATGAGTACCTCTTGGTCTTCACAGTGAACCTCTCGCTGAGTTTTTCCAGAGAGCGGGCATACTCTGCCTCAATCTCCCCTCGTCTGCGCAGGTACTCGCTTAGATCCTGCAGCTGCTGTGTCTTGACCTCCAGCTGTGCATCTAGGATTTTTAGCTGCTCTGAGAGCTGACCCCGCACCTCTGAGCAAAGAAACAGAAGAAAAAGATATCACATACGGATGGTTTTCAGCACAAAAAGCGATGTGAACTAATGACTTTGTATCCCCCTGCACTAGTGTCCCTGGCCTGGGGCTGGGAGCTGATTGGATGAGGGAAGACAGCATCCCTAATACTGCCTATAAATACATCACAGTGCAGGCCAACTTCTCACACATGGAACAAACATTACATGTAGAGCAGTACATTAGTCGTTTTTTACCTTTGATTTGTGTCTCATACTCCGCCAGACTCCCCTTTTCCTTTCTAAGTTTTCCATGTGATGTCATGTTCTCCTTCGTTGGTGTAGCGCTCCTGTTGACTTGTTCACAGTGACTCACAGTCTGAGATGATCACGCAAAGCGTTGGTTCTCTTCACAAATAAACTGTTCTAATTCCAGTTTCAGTGTATTGGTGTTTATATTTTGCAAAGTGAGTTATATTTCCATTACGGTGCAGAAAGACATGCCGCGTTCGGTCTGGAGTTCATAAAGAAAAACCTTTTCACTCCTTTCAGTCTTTCAATCTGTGCCCTTTGCAGAAACGGAACAGGGAAGTCTCTGTGTGCACGTGTATGTTTGTGCGCGTGTGAGTGTTTGTGAACACACAGGGAGTTCCAATCCAAGCAATTCTCTCTCAGCACTGAGTCTGTGCATTTAAAGGCTCGTTTTCAGAGCAGAGAACGTTGATAGTTTTCTCCTTCTGTTTCCTGAGACTGTGGTTAAATGTGATTGTCCTTGCCTAGAAAAGACAGAGAGAGAGACCCAGGAAGAGAATTTTGGTAAGAGGTGTGACGAAGACAAAGTACAAGACAGAAACAAACCATAAATGGAATATGGAAGTAAATACGAGTTCAGAGAGACAGGAGAGGAAGAGAGATAAAAAAAAATGTTACTTCAGTATGACACTGTCTCTGGCACTTCCAGAAGACGAAAACGGTTAAGCGAACAGAGCGCACCTGCCCACATCCTGTTTGTCTTCTATGTGTGTGTGATTCAGTAAGACTCTCGCATCGAGACATCCTGTCAATCCTAAATTAAGTATCCACACATTTTACAACTTCTAAAAACAAACCTCTCAAGTTATCGACAGGATTGAATGTCAAGAGGCAACTCAACACAGTACCAAAAATGTCTTCATTTTGCACAGTGCAACCTGTTCATGTTGGCATCTGCCTAGTTTGGCTACTTCCACCAATCTGCACCAAAAATAGTCTAATTGGACACATATTCTTTGATATCAACAACAAACGATATACTGTTTTTGTCTTCCATTTTAGGATTTTGCTATCCTAACATTTTATTATTTGCATTTAGCATCTTCAATGCTGCCTACAATCCAATCAGACAAAGCTGTGACCCAATTTTCGGTCGCATCCCACCAGCTGAGAACCACTGCTCTAAAGCATGAGCTAATAACACAAATTAAAAGCCTTAAACACATCAGACAGGGAAAGGAGGAATTTTTAGAAGCTCCGACTCCATCTACGTGACTGATTGTTTGTTGTAGGACGTTAGAACTGTGCTAGAGTTCCTGTGAGTTGCGCCAGCGATGGCCGTTGGTCTTATGAGAGGGTGGAGGGACCTGAGTCATCATGGCTTTCGGCACAAACACACACACTCATAGTCAGATCAGAGAGTGCTGCTCTAGCACAGTGCATTATGAATTTAGGGTATCGCACATGTATGGTTAGCAACTGTAGAAATGTACAGAAATGTTCTGCACATTGTGAGTCAAAGAGATAGTTCAGCCAAAAATGGCAATTTTGGCATTACTTAGTCATCCTTATGTTGTTCCAAATCTGTAAGACCGTTCATCTTCAGAAAAACAAATGAAGATATTTTTGATCTAATCCAAGAGCTTTCTGACGCTGAACAGACAGCGACACAACTACCACATTCAAGGCCCAGAAAGGTAGTAAGGACATTGCTAAAGTAGTCCAATTTTAATTTTATGATGCTATGAGAATACTTTTTGTGTGGAAAAAACAACAACAACTTTATTCAACAATTTCTTCTCTTCTGTATCAGGAGCCAGCACTCTAACAAAGAACGTCCATCTCTCCTAGTTCACTGTCTGTATATTCTAGTTCAAATAAGCAAGACTGGGCAAAAATTGCAAGTCATCGTCTCTGTTGAATCCTCAGACAAGTTTACATTTTATGTACGACATGCATGCTTACATGAAATGAAAGCAAACAAACAGGATACTTCATATTTTTTTTAGCAATTTTTTAAACAAAGATTATTGCAGTACATTTTACAAGAAAATACAATTCCTGTTTTTTTTACTTCAAAATGTATTTACTTGCCATTTCTTTGTCGTTATTTGTGATATTTACTACCAATTTCTGAGTGAAAACAATTATCGCACTTCACCCATAACACCGATAGTATAGATTTTATTTTTAAGCAACACATTTCCCTGTCAACTGATTCCATGTAAAAGGCACATCATGCACTCTCAGTCATTGAGTGGTCATGACAGTTTGCTCTTCACTTCCTCCATCTCACTGTTTAGAGGTCAAAAGCCTCAGCCAGCCAATCAGAACTCAGCATAGACTTCATTATGATAATGCTATTATTGATTCACAAGAGTTGAATCGGATTTGTGCACAATGGGGTTGAATTCTATTGCATTAGTGTATGCTTGCATGTCAGTGCGTTTTTGATACATACTCTTGGCAGTAGTTTCTCTATTTTATAGGAAAGATTGAACCATTTGAACTTTAATCTACTTCAGATGAAAAAAAAATGCAAGGCTGCATTTCTAAAAATAAAACCCCACATGGTGTCCACTCATCTAATTACATAATCTATTTAGCAATTCACAAATCAGCATAATGCTGGTGGTGAATTCTAATTTTAAATATATGTATAGCCTTTATACTATCAGCTACACATAAGGAAGCCAAGCACATATATTGATCCCGCAGTGGAATGTCTGCATGAAACCACTCCGGTGTCCTGACTGAGTGAATGTGCCTGTTTAAACTTGATCTGCCTGCTGTATTGAGTTGAGTTAAGAAACTGAGGGGAATTGGAGATCCATGGGATCAATCCTGTTTTACGCTCCCAGTGGAGGCTGGGAAGAAGCTGAGCTCTGGTCTTATCTCTCAGAGCAGAGGACCACAGGGACTCACACACACACACACACACACACACACACACACTTAGAGCCACCACCGCTGAGACCTCTGCTGTGTTCTCTCATTGCCATGGATTGATGCTCCAGCCGCACAGACAAAGGCACAATATTAAAGGCTGAACGTGATGCATCATAAAATGCTTGTTTAGGGGTACAGCTAACCCCAACATGGAAGTTCAAGTTCATTTATTCACCCTCATGTCATTCCAAACCCGTATGACCTTCTTTCTACGGTGGAACACAACAGACGATAATAAGCTGCATGCCTAAGCCGCTCTTTTTTATAAATGTAACCATGGCTGACAAATATGATTTTAAAGGGATGGTTCACCCAAAAATAAAAACTCTGTCATTAAAGTAGTAGTTCACTTCCAGAACAAAAGTGTACAGATAATGTAATCACCCCCCTGTCATCCAAGATGTTAATGTCTTTCTTTTTTCAGTCGTAAAGAAATTATGTATTTTGAGGAAAACTTTTCAGGATTTTTCTCCATATAGTTGACTTCTATGGTGCCTCTGAGTTTCAAATTCCAAAATGCAGTTTAAATGCAGCTTCAAAGGGCTCTAAAAGATCCCCGCCGAGGAAGAAGGGTCTTATCTAGTGAAACGATTGGTTATTTTCTAACAAATGTTTACAATTTATATACTTTTTAACCTCAAAAGCTTGTCTTGTCCAGCTCTGCGTGACCTCTGTGTATTCTGGTTCAAGACAGTTAGGGTATGTCGAAAAACTCTCATCTCATTTTCTCCTCCAATTACAAAATTGTCCTACATCGCTGCAGAAGTACTGAACCAGTGTTTACAAAGAGAACATGCAAAGAAGGTCAAACGAAAATGAGATGAAAGTTTTTCAACATACATTTCAACCCTAACTGTCATGAACCGGAATACAAAATCAAACTCAGGGCCACCATGGAAGTCCATTATATGGAGTAAAAAACCTGAATTTTTTTCTCTACAACTAAAGAAAGACATGAATGACAAGGGGTTAAGTACATTATCTGTAATTTTTTGTACTGGAAGTGAACTACTTCTTTAATTACTCACCCTCATGTCGTTCCAAACCCTTTGTTCATCTTCGGAACACAAATTAAGATATTTTTGTTGAAATCCGAGAGCTTTCTGACCCTGCATAGACAGCATCGCAACTGACAAGTTCATGTTGCTTTCTATGGAGGGTCAGAAAGCTCTTGGATTTCAGCAAAAATATCTTAATTTGTGTCCAGAAGATGAACAAAGGACTTACAGGTTTGGAACAACATGAGGGTGAGTAATTAATGACAGAATTTTCATTTTTGGGTGAACCATCCCATAAAATTTCAGTCACACAAAGCTATAGTGTGGCATCAAAAGACTTTCCTTATAAAATATGAGTTGGTAATATTTTGTCTTTTTTGGAGCTTGACGTCAATTTGACTGCATGAAAAACTGCAGCTTGAATATCATGTCTAATACCTCTTTTTATATCCCAAGAAAAAAGGAAAGTCATATGCGTTTGAATGAACATGTCGGTGAGACAGAATGACAACAAAATGTGACCCTGGACCAGAAAACCAGTCATAAGGGTCAATTTTCTGAAACTGAGATTTCTGAATAAATAAGCTTTCCAGTGATGTATGTTAGGATATGACAATATATGACAAAAATCTGGAATCTGAGGGTTCAAAAAAAAAAAAAAAAAATCTAAATATTAAACAAAATTGCCTTTAAAGTTGCCTTAATGAAGCTTTAGCAATGCATATTACTAATAAAAAAATTTGTTTTGATATATTTACGGTAGGAAATGACAAAATATCTTAATGGAACATGATCTTTACTTAATATCGTAATGATTTTTGTCATAAAAGAAAAATGTATATAAAAATGTTCTCTTTAAATAACAACTGCAAGTCTTTACAGTCACTTTTGATCAATTTAATGCATCCTTGCTGAATAAAAGTACTAACATCTTAAAAATAAAATACATAACATAACTTTTTAAAGGTACTGGAGATGCAAATCACAGCAAAAACAAACAACGTATATCCCCCACCAGCACCCACACACTCTTTCCTGCCAATATGTCAATACAATACTGAAGTCCCCACTATGAAATGCAGCATACCCATAACATTAAATGCCATTCAGAATGGAAACAACACCAACTCATCTAATTACACAACAATAAACCACAACATCACTACCTACACAACACTACAGAAACTCATGTGATGTGACCATTGATACTGCATACCACATCCGTGGCATAGTTATTCCTCATACCCCTGATCTCATTTTTTAAAAAAGCTTCAGATCTGTGTCTGTCTTTGTTGCTAACGTTCACGATATACAAAACACAATGAAATGGCACCACAATTGCACCAAGAACCATTAAAGTGAGCATAATTCTGAACATGCATGTTATGGACTATAAGAAAAATAAATGTCTGCAAAAGCAATTAGCAAATATTGCCTGAGAGTAGTAAGTTAATTAAGATATGCCTTGCTCTGATGGCTGCCAATAGGAACGAAACATCACAAATGAGATCTTTGAAGCACCTCAATAGTTTTTCCTAGTCAGCAATACGATCAAGTCTCTTGTGTCTCAGATTTTGCTCCTGAGGACTGGGTACAGAAATCTCACTCAGAGATTCAGAAGAAATCTCAAAAATGTTTCAGCTCATTCACTACCATTCAAATGGTTGGGGTCCGTAGGTCTCACAAAGGATGCATTTATTTCATTAAAGCAGTACAATAAAACAGTAATATTATTACTATTTAAACTAACAGATTTATATTTGAATATATTTTAAAACATAATTTATTCCTGTGATGCAAAGCTGAATTTTCAGCATCATTACTCCAGTCTTCAGTGTCACATTATCCTCCAGAAATCATTCGAAAATGTCTTTACTAACATTACTGAGATTTTCTGTAACTCACGAAAGCTATGAAAGAACAACGTCTGAGCAATAACATTTTTTAGGAGATAGCGAGAGCGTTGAGGGACAACTCAGAGCAGTAAATAGGAGCTAAGTGGAGGTCATGCTGAGATGAGACTGCTTATCTGACAATCACGATTCTCTTTCTTGCACCGTCGCTCCTTTTCTGCATGAAAATACATATGGACACACTCTCTTTCTCTCTCTCTCACACACACACACACACACACACACACACACACACTCTCTCTAATCCCATATTAAGCAGCTTGAGTCACTGTAGTCTTTCCTGCACTTCCTGTGAAGTCTGACATCGTGACATGCTCTGTGGGTATAGGGAGCACATCTATCCTCTCCTGTGTTTCATCTCTGCTTATCTGCCAAGTTTTGCCTCTGAAGACTCACACATCTATTCTTCAATAGTGCTTTCAAGGAGCATCTACACCAGCTGCCACATACAGTATCCTCCTTTTCAAGTGTTAGTTCACCCCATCATTGTTTACTCAAATACGTGTTGCTCTGAACCTGTATTATTTTTATTTTCAATGGAACACAAATGGAGAAGTTTAGCAGAATGATGACACATCTCCTTTCAATTAAATGAAAGTTAATGATGACCAGAAACAGTCAAGCTGCAAAATTGACACCATAAGTGGTACGACTTTCATTTCAAGTCTTCTAAGCCACATATTCCCTTTTTTTGTAAACAGTTTTAGTGCTTAAAAAAAATAAAAATAAAAAAGATACTTCTGCCATTATGTTGTTCCCAACCTGTATGACTTACTGTCTTCTGTGGAACTCAGAATAAAATATTTCGAAAAATGTCTTAATGCTTATTTTGCCCATACTATTGAAGTCAGTGGGGTCCAGTCTTGGTTTGGACCCCATTGACTTTCATTGTACTGACAACTGACAATGATCTAAATATCTTATTTTGTGAAAGTCATACAGGTCTGGAATGACATGATAGTGAGTAAATGATGATCGAATTTTCATTTTGGGGTTACTTTTTCCTATTAAATCTCATTCAGGTTCATGTAGGTTTGATGTCAGAGATACAAAATGTATTTGGATCTAGCTTGTCTTATAACCACTTGTGACACAATACATTTTAATACGTAAAACCAAAAATGTATTACTTGAAGGTTTATTATCTAAATATGTATTTCATTTGAATATTTAAATCCCAATACAGAGATTTTAGAGGTACAGGGGAAGATTTTTTTCAAAGACCAAAATAAATACAAGTTTATTCCTCCCCATATTAGTGGCAATGAATGCAAACAATGCCACTGAACCAAATTAAACTTGCATATTTTGATTATTGCTGCTAAAAATGGTCAATTATTGTCATGTATTGGGCTGTACTAATCAGTCGGACCAGGAAAAACATTTGGCGTATTTTACACTGCCAAAAGTTATAACAAAACAAGGAGAAAAGTGCATGAAAATGTCTGAGGAACAAAAGGCGTTTTTGGTTGGACAAACTGAACCAGGATTTCAAGGAGTAAGAATCTTGACAACATTTGTATGTCAGGTAGGTGAAATATTAGGCTAATATCTTAATTATTTCTGCTTGTACGTATCTTTACCACCTATTAACTTTAGTTTGTCAAAATATTGCACCCTTTTTAAGTCCTTCTCTATATGATTTAGTAGCTTCTACACCGTTTATCCATGGTTTAGACAGCATAAATTAGCAGAACAACCTTTTCAGTAGTACATTATCCGTGCAATCAATGCTGTTGTTTACATCCGAGTATCGCCAATATGGCCGCGCATCCGGGTAACTGACCAAATTGTAAGTGCAAACCCTCTATAGTATGACTTCAGATGACTAGGAATATTGTGCAAATTGACTACTTTTATGATACTTAAAGCCTTATAACTATTCATTTTCACTGTATAGAAAAGAGCAGCGTGAACACTCTACCAACCATCTCCTTTAATGTTTGAACTCATACAGGTCATGAGAAAGAGTAAACAATGACAATAAAATTAATTTCAGCGTGTACGATTTCTTTAAGGGTGAGTGTGAAAATGAAAGGCAGAAGATTGTGTAACAGGAAGAGAGAGAGACACACAGAGGGAAACCCTCCGCCAAATGACAACACCACAGAGGTAGAGGAGGTGAGAGGGGAGGTGATGAGGTGGAAGAATGAAGCAAAGAGGTGGGACGGACACCCTGATAACAATCAATGCTGAGACACACATAAAAAGGAAGCGGCTTGTGTGGCATCAGTCATGTATGCAAACGCACGCAATCTATGCGTGGACGTGATGGACGCATCTGCCAAAAACACGCACACACACACTCATCCTATTGAAAGGATAATGCACGCATCTAAGAAATGCTCGCACAAACATGTCAGTGAGCCTCTACTGCGTGTGTGAGGAGGTGGAGTGAGAACACATAAACATACAACCGGTCATGCTGAGAGTGGATTTTTAGTCATAAATAATAAAGAAAACCTTACCTCATTCTCCAAGGTTCTGTCTTTCCTTCCCTCTCGCTGAACACAGAGAACACTGTGTTTGAGTCACACAGATTTCATGCAGCCAGTTTGATTTCACCCCCTCTGACACATTCTACACACATGACTCTCTCTCTCACTCTCTCTCTCTCTCTCTCTCAAGGAGCGCATTCAAAATAAGGTGGAAACACACATACACACACAAGCATGCACGCTAGAAAACAGCTCCCTTCTTTGGCTCACACACATGCACACACACCACACTCGCATGCTGAAACACAGCCTCCTCTCTCTGTCTCCTCCGCTCTCAGGCAATCAGAGAGAATGTCATAACCGAAGCCACGCCCCATTCGCCCCCCTCCCCGCAGGCTTACTATAAATACAGGGATGGATATGAATATGCTGTCTTGTTCTCTTAGACTTTCCCCCCTCCCGTTTTGCTCCATCTCTCATTCCTAATATTCCCTCTCTCTCCCTCTCTGTGGCCATGAAATGCTTCTCTTATGACCTTGCATTGTGCTTTCGGACTACCAGCCCCCCTTCTCTGCACACACGCGTTCAGGATTAATGTACAGTCGTGAATCTATTTAATGTTCTTGCAGATGAGCTATAAAACTGATACCGATGTCAATCCAAAAGAAGTTGAATGGGTAATAGCAATAGCTGTGTGATAAACAAACAATAGTCGACGCTTCTGTATACACACACACACACACACACACACACACACACACACACACACACACATATACACCTGCTGGCACTGTAATGGCCGGTTTAAACAGAACGCGTTTTGTCTTTTCTCTGTAAACAGGGACCGTTTACGTAGATGGACCGTTGAACGTTACGCCACGTCGTAGTTACGTCAAGTTCAACTTTTATTAACGTTTTCAGTTCCACTGTGCTGCACCTTTAATGCATGCAACACGTTATGTTTGAACGGTGTTGCTACTTACACCACTTATCTGCCACATTTAGTATGCGTTGCATGTGCAAATATTTGTGTAGCTCATTAGATTCATTATTGTTATGCATACAATAAGAGCAGGGCATAACAAGTTTTCAGATGAGTTCGCACCTCACAGGAAATGGTGCCCACAAAACCGCCAATTTACTCAGTCTCATACTCGAGACAGCAACAGCTTCTGATGCTAAAAGGATACTGAGAAGTGTTTCTTCTTCTTCTTCTTCTTCTGTGAATGTATTGGCGGAAAGAGAAGTGTTTCTGTGTGGGTCGTGACTTATGAATGTGCCAGAATTATTAGATTTGTTCTTGAAACATAAATATACTTGGCTAAGGAATTTAAAAGAGGCTGTATTATTTTTTTTACCATTCTGTAAAAATACCACCGTTATTTGCATATGCATAAGAACTAATTTAGTTAAGTAAATGAGAAGACCTAATGGGATAGTTCATCCAAAAGATTTAATTTTGTCATCATTTACTCACCCTCGTGTTGTTGCCCGTGCATCACAAAGACATCTTTTCATATTGTTTGCTCACCTGCAGCATGCCTATAGAACGTTTCCTATCAGATGTCAAATAGACATCTTTTAGATGTCTTTAGGTTGTTTATGATTTAGAATGTATGTAAAACTGACATCTTACAGACGTCTGTAGATGTCTGTACACAGCAGATGCTTTCTAGATCAAGTGATCTTTAACAGACATCTTGTAGACGTACATGTACAACCTGGGTAGTATACCTGATAGCACACGTACATCACAGAAATGTCTATTTGACATCTGCATTTACATCTGGAAGACATTTTTTTTTTTTCAGATTGTTTGCTCACCTGCAACACACCTATAGGATGTTTCCTATCAGATGTCAAACAGATGTCTTTTAGATGTCTTTAAGATATGATTTAGAATGTTTGAAAAATGACATGTCTGTAGATGTCTGTACACTGCAGATGCTTTCTAGATCAAGTGATCTTTAACAGACATCTTGCAGGCGTACGTGTATCTGGGTATGGCTTTGAACACAGAACACAGTTTGAAAACTGTTGGTAATCAAACTATTGACTTCCATTGTATGGAAAAAAAAAAAAAAGCTGAGGCATTTCTTAAAATAGCTTCTTTTGTGTTCAACAGATGATGGTTTTGGAACAACATGAGGGTAAATAAATGATTTTAGAGTTTCTATTTTTGGGTAAACTATCCCTTTAACATCTAAAATGAGCAATGTAATGAAATATGCATGTAGCAATGTAATCATTTTGTGGTTTAATAATTACTAAATAATGTAATATTTCTGGCCGACTGTACAGTAAGATTCCTGTCCTGAGTTTTGTAAGGTGCAAAGAGAAGTTCAACCCCTTCACCTCCCCCATCTTTCCTGTGCTTGTTTCCTTCCTCTCTCATGTTAAGCCTTGTGTTCGCTCTCTTTCTCTCACTGTAAAATCCTCAGCATGTGACAAATAAAGAGAAATTAGGCGCCTTAAATCCTATAATGCGAAGCAAACACACACACAACAATATATATGTTTACACATAAAACCAGACAGAAACACACAGCTGAACAAAACATCTACAGCTGCAGTGCCGCCCAATCTCACCAGATATAAAAAGATTGATGATTATTGATCCCTAAAGAGAAATTCAGTGCAGCGGCAGCACTATTAAACAGAGTGCACACATAATGAAACCGTATATGCATCCAGTGAACATAAACAATATATATGTGCTTAGCTGCTCAGCAAGGACTTATAAAATCATGGATATAATAGCTGTGACAAGGATTGTTGCACATGCTCCAGTTCCCTTGTGGCAAACGAATGGTCTACGGGAAGCATCACCCCACCCATGAGTGCTTGGAAAGGCGACTCCACTGTGAGGGTGGCTGGGGGGAAGCCATGATGTGACTTGGACATCAATGTGACGTGAACATTATAGCAGGTTGTCAGATTTGTGCGACATGAGAAGCGATTTATAGGGCCCGGCAGGTAGCAAACATATAAGCAGTTTAACACTGTCGGCACTGCCGCTGATACCATTGGTTCTACACTTGCCCCTCTTCCCGCATCAACCCTTACTACCCCGTCCCGTCCTCCCTAGGGACAGTTCAGTTTCCACTTGGTCAGTCAGTCCTCACAGCTTTGACCTACTTCATGTCTTTGGCTTCATACGCGTACTCATAGGCTCACACACTCAAAACTGCACATGCAGCGATGCAAATGAACGCTGAGTGGTGATTACAAAGCTGATTTCACCTGCTGTGGTCTGATGAACACATCAACAAAGCTGCTGTTCAGAGACGCAGAATGCAGCAGTGACATAAACAGACCACATAGATATGTGTGCATTGATCATGTGGTTCAAGTCTAAAACCACACTGTAATAGCTGAGATTCAAAATCGATTTTTTAACCTGGGAATCAAGAGGAACATAATTTGAAAACATAATTTAAAACCAGAAAAGTGAATTAATAGGAAATATTTTATGAGAGGTCTTTGTAGCATTAAAACATCCTGAAAGTTTCATAGCTTAAAATGTCCTCCTCATTATAAACAAAGCATTTATTTAATAAAAGCCCCAAAAATTGCTTGTTTGGGTCTGAGAGTGCAAGGTGACATCATTTGGGCACAAACATTTGCATAAACACTGCCCCCAGAGCAACACATTGACGAATAGTTGTCTTCTTCTCATCATAGGCCTCACACACTGGCGTTCAGTAGTTTAACGGCTTACACTTAAAGCAAAAAAAGCAAATAAAAAAATTACAATCACTGCTGCTATCTTGTCTACACTGAATACAGTATACAGATGCACGTTCGCTTTTTGACACAGTCCACAAGCTTAAATCTGTTGTTAGTTGGACAAATGAAGTGAAAGAACATTCACTTTGATGCGTTTGGTTTAAACAGCTCGTTCGCGTCTTTGTATAGATATCAGAAGGAATGGCATCACAGATTGTATCTGAGGATTGTTTGGAGCATTTGTTTTGCAAACGAGGCACAATGTCATGGAGAGTTCACAAAGAAACATTTGTTGAAAGAAAAAGCGGTACTAGATCTGACTGCAGCTGCATCACAAATGGTAAGTAAATGATTTCATAAAGCTTTGTCTGGAAATTACCATTTTATTTTGATCATGTTGTCAAAACATATGCAATAGTGAGGGGGCACTGATACTATTTCCAATGCAATGACATTAGCCAAGCATAACAGTGACCAATTACTAACAAGCCTAAAGAACACGCCCCTTAAAACAGGTCGTTTCAGACAGAGGGAGGGTGAGAAAGAGAGTTGAAAATAATAATTTTTCCACTTTTTTTTTTTTTGTGCAAAAAACTTTAACATTCTAAGTAAAGCTCAAAGAACATATTAAAATAAAATAATAAAAAATCCTTTAATTAATATTTAAGCAAATTGGTGATATTGCAGCATGCAACTTTTTTTTTTTTAGCTTACACTAAAGCTCAAAATGCTCTTTGGATCATTTTCAAATCATGCTAGAGAACATGATGATCATGTTTCACAAATACCTGTAGAGCTCATGAAATTTGAATGCTGCTGCCATTAAAGCAAAATAGGAACAAACCAAATACTAGGATTATCTTTTAGTTCACTAAAATTAAATGGGGAAAATGCAAAACATTTTCACTACTAGACAGGTCTCGCACATTTAGACCCCTTACTTTTATATATTTTTATCTAAAGACTCTTTAGAAGTTAGCTGTGTGTTTTCCAGAAAATATAGTGTTGTATACAGTTGAGGTCAAAAGTTTACATACACTAGAATCTGCAAAATGTTAATTATTTGACCAAAATAAGAGGGATCATACAAAATGCATGTTATTTTTTTTAGTACTGACCTGATTAAGATATTTCACATAATGATAAAACACATTATAGTCCACAAGGTAAATTATAGTTGAATTTATGAAAATGACCCTGTTTAAAAGTTCATACACTGGATTCTTAATACTGTGTTGTTGCCTGAATGACGTTTGAACCTTCTGTAATAGTTGCAGTCTCTCAGTTGTCTTCAGTGTGAAAAGATTAATCCTAAAAGCATACAGTCATTGTTGGAAAGGGTTCTAATACACAAAAATGCTGAAAAACCAAAGAATTTGTGGGGCCTTGAAGGATTTTTCTGAAGAACAGCGGGCAGTTTAACTGTTCAGGACAAACAAGGGACTCATGAACAACTAAACAAAAAAACTAAACAATCATAAAACAACAACAACAAAAACAGCTGTGAATCATTCAGGTATTAAAAATCAAGTGTATGTAAACTTTTGAACAGGGTCATTTTTATAAATTCAACTATTATTTTCTCTCATGGAATATATATGGGAAAGTCTTTTATGTGAAGTATCTCTTTCAGGTCACTACTAAATGAAAAACAAAAAGCATTTTGTACAATCCCTCTTTTTTTGGTAAAATAATTTAGCAGATTCTGCAAGGTGTATGTAAACATTTGACCTCAACTGTATAAGGGATAATGCACGGCTAGCTGCACATTGAACAAATTTATTGCACGACATGGAGGCAAAGAACCACCTAATGTTAAGCAGTTTCTTCACTGAGTGCATTATCCCACATATTAAAACCACACCTTGCCAGCGGTGAGGTATTACTCTGAATAAAGTAATAACAAAACAGGCAGCAAAGTTTTATGCTACAAGAAACTGTGACTTCTTAACATAATAATTTAATGCAACAGTGAATTACCGAAAATGCATCATCCATCATATGAGCTAGACTTGTCGTAGAAAGACCTCTGAGTAATGGAGTTTCTGAAAGTCATGAATTCTCTGGAACTGTTTCCTACAAGAAAGGGGAAGTTAAAATGAGAGTTAAAGTGAACTACACTCATTTAATTATTGATGGGTGTTATGCAAAGTTTCCTCTCATGTAACAATAATTTAAAGGTGACAAGACAATAAGTAAGCCATTCATAGATTTCTCCAAAAAGTGTAAACAATGTAGCTCTATTAAAACTGATTTTGCACTCAGTGGTGTTGGAGTTTGGGAGGCGCTAACCAATGGGAGATGGAGGAACGTTTAGAAGAAAAAATTATATATATTTTACAATTCTGTTCAGAGAAGCAGGTGGCCCAGAAATTACACACCAACAGAGAGAGATATAGACTTGCTTGTAAACAGTGCAGCCTGGTAGCGCAACTCTGTGGCCATTCTACGTACTGCAAGTGTAATGTGATTTGCTTTAGCTTTGATACAAATTTGTAAAAAACAAACAAACAAACAAACCTTATGTGAGGACTGCTGTTTATTAGTCAAACCAGCATGAACAGTATGGCATAAAAGTCTCTTATGCACGTATACATAAATAATATATATTTGCATATGCAAATTATATGCATACATACTAATAATAAATTAAATTGTTATGAGGTATAATTTTTGCAACATCCCAGAGTTGTATTTATTTGCTCTAATGATGCACTAGTACAGGAAATACTGACAAAGTGAAAATATTCAGGATCAGGAATTGTTAGCAAATTTATGATAAACAATTAAGGCCTTGTTAAACAGGTCTAATCCTCTGAGACACAGGGTATCTACAGAGAGTACATGCTGTACATGGTTGAGTCAGGAACTGCGGGTAGGGTGAGGACAAGAGGGAGTTTCTACTGGCATTAGGGGGGTTGGGCTACTGTGATGTAGCTGTGGCCCAGGGGTGAAAAGACACCACTGTGTAAACTGATGTCAGTGCGGATCACCACTGCGCGTGCATCTCATCTGCTCAGCCTGACTCACAGCCTTCTCTATCTCCCCCTGGGACAGCAGCCTACAGCGCTGCAGGGCAGAGAGCAGCTGGGCCCGAGAGTTACTGATGAACGAGTGGGACAGGAAATAGGGGAGACCACCTCCATTCCTTAGAAAGTAGAGTGGTACTCTAACCATACCTAATACCTGGAGACAGAAAATAAAGTTGCAAAATAATATTTTTTAAAGAGTACATTTATACACACTTGAAAAAAAAAAATAGAGCTCTAACCTCTAAACCATGGTCTGCGGCTGTAGCTACAGCTGCTTTCTCAAGCTCATTCAGCTCTGACTCTGTCATCTTCTTAATGTAGAAATGTGTAATGAGGTTAGGGCAGGATGAGGAAAGGCAGGAGCACATGTGATTGTCCACGCCCACAGACACAGCCACGCCCACTTCCTCATGGAGTTCTCTGCTAAGCCCCGCCTCCAGCGTCTCCTTAGACGGATTCACCAATCTACAGATAGCAAAAATTAAAAACAGCCTCTATGAATAATGCCTGCTCATTTGTAAACAACTTAATATTCATTTAAGTTTATTTATTCGTGCAGAGAGATGAACTTACCCCCCTGGGAAACCCAGCAAGCCATCAAAACGCATCTGCATCTGAATGACAGTAATCTGAATTCAGGTTCGAGGGCGTTCATTTACATATTATTTTGAACTTCCTGCGTGTTAGTAGAGTGCACCTGTCGTAGTCACACTCTTCAAATAAAGGTAAAAAGATGTGAAGTGCAGGTTAGGTCACAGTGAATGCACTTTTCCTTACCAGTACTATATGTTTGATTGGAATTTTCCCGAAAAGTTTGGCACTAGTGTCTCCGTACAGCATAATATGACACGCATGTTTGAAGCCCTTCCGTGTCAACGCATCTTCTCTTGTGATCTGTTCCTCCATTACAGGACGAGCGATAAATAAATGAATCAGTCAAATATTTATTAACGCGTATTGATAAGGAATAGCACAGACAGCCTACTATTTGGGTGTGTGTTACTATTGCAAGCAATAATGTGCCACTATAGTCACCTGACGTTCACTATTTCAAAATAATAGTCCACTGAGAACGCAGCTCTTACAACTTTATTTAACCATAGTTCACACAATAAACCTGATAGTTAACACAACACAACTGTGCAAACTTTGTATTTACCACATTTGTCAAATAAAATTATTACAATTAAAATACATAAAAATCCTGAAACCTATGTTCGAAAATGGTCCCAAATTAATTCTGAATTATTTTGAAGATACGACATTAAATGTTTTAACGGTGGTGTTTTGGCCAAAATTACTACGGAACTTTTTGTAAGGTTGGACACAATCATTTATTTTATATAGCCCTATATGGGCTATTCTACAAAAATGGTCCAAAGTCAGAGTTGGAAACGTCTTGAAAAAATGTACAATAGCCAAGTTACGTTTCTAGTAATTTTGCAGTTATTTCTCATATTGTATTTTCAGGAAGTTTTGGAATATTTGACCTCTCCCCAAATTTGTCACCAAAACACAGTAATATATAATTTAATTAAAAGGGTTATATTGACCTATTAAGATTTTTTGCTATTTTATTTACATTTTTTTCAGAGGTAAATCTATAGCAATTACATTTTTAACATTTTACTTTTTAAATGCATTTTTTTGGTTGTGGGACAGCAGTTTGCACCAATTCTGTAGAATGGCCCATATAACTAATGAGAATATGTTTAAACAAATGTTTATTGGCAATATTTAGAACTATTTGTAACTTTACAAATTATAGACATTAAGAATACATTACGCTGTTTTTATTAACTTTTCAGACAAGTTGCCACGTCTGCACTTTTCACACGGAATGTGACTACTTTTAAACTGTTGCCGGGGGTTGATGGTTTGACATACTGCACATTATATTCGATTGAAGCGCTTGTATTGAAATATTTCATATTCTACCAATGATGAAACTGTGGTAGAAGTTGATTTTTTTCAAGGAGGGCCACTGGTAGGGCGTCTTTTGAGTTGTTTTTATGATCACTACAATATAGTGGTTTTCAATTTCCAAAGCAGTGACTGTGAAATATGTATTTTAGGCATAAGAATTGCATATTTTAAGTTTTGATATTTGCAATATGGTCATTGGGCTATTTTTAAATGACCACTGGGGCTAGTTTTATTACATAGACCCGGCAAACCTGGACAACGTACGTCTGTTGTCCTATAGATGGCAGTAGCAACTAAATTGTGCTCCTAAAGATGTTAACATTCACTCAATCGAGAAGGAAAACAAAGCAAAGAAAGAGAGAAAACACAAAGAAAGAATGAAAGAACATGAAAAAGTGTTCCTGTTGAAAGAAGAAGCCAGAGGAGAAAGACAAAGTGGATACAGCGCTTCTCCTTCTCTTTTATGTCACCCCGAATCTATGCCACCTGTGCATAGCACTAGAAATAACCTCTTATATCTAAATGCAGTGTGGCTTCAAAAGCAAAGCCGATTCCACGGTCATAACTGTTAATTCCACGCGCATGCACTGACTCTAGTTTCATATTGCCCAATTAGTTTGCAAAGAACCACTGAGCTGCTGTGGTCCTCACATAACATTGTAAGTATTGGACAGATAAAACGAATCTAAAAGATATTCTTATTGTACTTACTCTCCTTACACCTTTGTACAGATGATAATTGTAGAATAATTCTACATGCTCATAAAATAGTATTAACGTACATACAAGTTAAAAGGTTCCGATTGCAAGACATCTTCTGTAATTTATTTCATAAACAAACTACTAAATATCTGAGTGTTGTAGCTGCCCAGGGGGAACGTGCCTTGGACATTTCAAGGGTGTAAGACTACACTGCTTCCATGCCAAACAACACTTGACAGGATTCTTCAGCAGCCTTACAGGAGCTTTACAAGTTTAATCATGATGCCACTACCGTCTCTCTGACCTTGTGCATGGCAAGGTGATGACTGGAGGAAATATTGTGTTTCATAACCACTCCCTTCTTCTTTTCCAACAAATATCATTTGTCTTCTCAACTCTGGTGCCAGCTGGATACAGAACGTGCAAGCACGATGCCATAGCAAATAATATAGGCCACACAGAACTGGTGCAATCTGCTGTCCCACACTCAAAAAAACACATTTAATAAATCTTTTATTCTCTATTGAAACCCATTGAAACCCACAAATATATTAAGCTTAATATATTTAAAATCATCATTTATTGGGTACTTGCAATTGGGAAGTGGCTGTCCCAAACAATAACCCCTAAACTTATGAAAATTATATTGAAATCATTTTTGCATTTTATTCCATTGTTGTTTTTAAAAAATACCTTTAAAAAAAAAATAATAATAATTTATATATTTACAATATAATTTATTCCTGTGATACAAAGATTAATTTTCATCAGCTGTTACTCCAGTCTTGAGTGTCATGCGATCCTTCAGAAATCATTCTAATATGCTGATTTATTATTAGAATTATCAATGTTGGAAACAGTTGTGCTGCCAAATATTTTTTGCATTCTGTGATTCTTTTTTCAGGATTCTTTGATGAATAACAAGTTAAAAAGAACAGCATTTTTTCAAAATATAAATCTTTAATGTAAACCTGTGCTAACAGGTAAAGCTTTTCTATTTTAAATAAATGCTGTTCTTTTTTAATCTTTTATTGATGAAAAAATTCAGAATTATTAATATAGAAAATATTACATTTGATAAGCATAAGAAACCTCTTTAAAAAACATTAAATGAGAGGGTGTGTCTATATATATATATATATAGGGGTGTGTGTGTGTGTGTGTGTGTGTGTATATATATATAATATATATGTGTGTATATGTGTGTATATACACATAATATATATGTGTATAAAATGTGCAGTCGTGTCTGAAATGTGGGATGTTATGATAGTGTTTGATTCAATGTATATTCAAACTAATGAATCCTTAAGTTTGAAATCAGTATGATCAACTTTTTGCATTTTACAAGAAAAAACTGGTAATCAAAATACAACAAATCTCATAAATCAGACTATAAGTATTGTTAAAATTATAATTGTTATTTATTTAACTCTGAAAACTTTTTAAGAAAATAGAAAAATATATATATATTTAAAAGGAAGATGTAAGCAAAATCTTAATAGGTCAATATAACTCTTCTTATTAAATTCTATATTACTCTGTTTCAGTAGTGACAGATTTTGGGAGAGGACAAATATTTCAAAACTTTATGAAAATACAATATGAGAATGAACTGCAGAATTATCACAAATGTGTACCTTGGATATTATACAGTTTGCATACATACAAAATTTGTGGAAACTCTTGACTTTGAATCAATTCTGATGGATGGCCCATATACATGTAAACATTTTTAAACCACTAAAACATAAAACTAGCCACATTCATTCAGCATTAGTGAGAAGTGAATAAAGTACAGTTAACAGTCACAGATTCACTAACTACAAAGCAAAGGATGAGAACTGTGGGTAAATATGCTACTGTTGTGTGTGTGTGTGTGTGTGTGTGTGTGTGTGTGTGTGTGTGTGTGTGTTCTCCAGCAGTTGTTGCAATGTTGGATACAGCTAATGTGGGTTTTCTGAGTCAGCCGTGTGAATGTTTCCATCAATCCCTAGGTCTTTAAATTGTTAAGAGACGTTTCGAATAGCAATATCTATGGGAGACTGACTGAATTAACTCATATTCACTTCCCATTCCAATCTGTCAAGGTTCCCATTGTCCCATGGTAGGAGACAATAAATGAATGTGGAGATGTGCAGGTGTATGTAAGTGGGGTTGAGAATTTTAATGGCAGGTTATATGTACTATTTAAATAGTAATGGTGATAGGCCTATACTGGGAATGTTAAGAGACAATGAAACAGATGGAGAGATAAAGTGAGGTTATGAGGGTGAGGTTCAACCAAGTAACATTGTGCATTAATGTAGAATTCAACTGATTTGCGGCCACAGGTGTGTGTGTGTGTGTGTGTGTGTGTGTGTATATAAGCATACATTACAATGGCTTTAAATATAGTTCATCCAATCAAATTTCAGAGCTGAATCTATCCGTTTTTTAAAACGTAACTGAAACTTTTAACATCCGTGCCCATAGACTTGAATCAGGCATCTAGGTTTGAAGTCAGTGTTGACTCAAGGCCTTGTTAACTCTGTCCGTCCTCTCTGGGCTTACCGTGTGGCAGGGGATTGCGCCAGAATGGCTGCGCTATTCTTGAGCCTGAGCGCTTTCTAAGTTTAAAAGGTTTATGTGAGCTGCTGGCTATTGTTCTGGTGAAGGCGTCAGGGATTGTTATGGGGGATCTTGGGGGGAGAGATATAGTGCTGTCAAAATCCAGACTAAAATAGGCAGACAGCTGTGGGTGCTCATATCTAGGTTATGTGTTTGAGTGTGTGTGAGACTGACAGTGTTGCAATGGAGACCTAACACAATGCAGACAGAGCCAGATGGGGGAGATTGGCACTGGTTATCTCCATCCAATGAGTCACTTGCTAAAAGGCTGATTAGCTTACATTATTGTCGATTTGCTGGTTATCCCGAGATTAGACATCTAGGGTTTCCCAAACCCTCCTTCTCTTCTTTTTCGCTCCCAGTCACACACACAGGTGCCCGCGGTTGCTATGTGCCAGGGTCTTATGCCACTGTCAGAGGTAGATCAGTGGGAAAAATTAATGTAGAATCCTGAATTGAGGGCGAGTCAGGTGGGATCTGCTTCACAAGCCTGCACCTGGTGGATAGATCACACAAAGGATTTAGAAGACTAGGAAATACTGTATGTTTTGATTGGCAAGAGGAAAACATTTATTAAGAGCAGTTTATGTATATATTTTTTTGCTTTGAAAAAGTCTGATTCATTCTAATGAATTAATCTTAAACAGTTCTCTATATCCTATGCAGTGTTAGAAAGACTGATTCATTCTAATGAATTTTTTCATCTTAAATCTCTGTCCTATGTAACAATGGAAAGTCTGATTCTTTTTAAAAAATCTTAAACCGTTTTGTTTCCTATGTGGCATTGGAAAGTCTGATTCATACTAGTGAATCTGTTCATCTTAAACAGTTCTCTAAACCCAATGTACCGTTGGAAAGTCTGATTCATTATAATGAATTGCTTCATCTTAAACAGTTCTCTGTCCTATGTGGCATTGGAATGTCTGACTCATTCTAGTGAATCAGTTCATCTTTAACAGGTCTCTCTGTCCTATGTAGCATTGGAAAGTCAGATTCATTTTAATGAATCGCTTAGTCTTAAACAGTTCTCTGTCCTATGTGACATTGGAATTCTGATTCATTCAAATAAATTAGTTCATATTAAATGGTTCCCCTTCTTATGTAGCGTTGGAAAGTCTGATTCATTCTAATGAATTTGTTTATCTTTAAAGGTTCTTTATATCCTATATAACGTTGGAAAGTCTGATTAATTTTAATGAATCACTTTATCTTGAATACTTCTTTGTCCTATGTGTCATTTGAAAGTCTGATTCATTCCATTAAATCAGTTCATCTTAAATGGTTCTCTCTGTCCTATGTAGCATCGGAAAGTCTGATTTATTTTAATGAATCGCTTCATCTTAAACAGTTATCTGTCCTATGTGACACTGGAAGTTTGATTCATTCTAATAAATCAGTTTATCTTTAACGGTTCTCATAATATGTAGTGTTAGACAGTCTGATTCATTCTAATGAATCTTTTCATCTTAAAATCTTATCTCTGTCCTATGTAACAATGGAAAGTCTGATTCTTTTTACTAAATCGCTTTATCTTAAACCGTTTTGTTTCCTATGTGGCATTGGAAAGTCTGATTCATACTAGTGAATCTGTTCATCTTAAATGGTTCTCTCTGTCCTATGTAGCATCGGAAAGTCTCATTTATTTTAATGAATCGGTTCATCTTTAACAGTTCTCATCTTATGTAGTGTTGGACAATCTGATTCATTCTAATGAATCTTTTCATCTTAAAATCTTCTCTCTGTCCTATGTAATGTTGGAAAATCTGATTCATTCTAGTGAATCTGTTCATCTTAAACAATTATCTACATCCTATGTACCATTGGAAAGTCTGATTAATTTTAATTAATTGTTTCATCTTAAACAGTTCTCTGTTCTGTGTGGCATTAGAAAGACTGATTTATTCTAGTGAATCTGTTTATCTCAAACAATTCTCAACATCCTATATACCACTGGAAAGCCTGATTAATTTAAATGAATTGCTTCATCATGCTTGAAACTTGTTGAGAACTACAGCAAATGACTAAAGGCTATTATCAAGCAAAAGGGATACACTATTGACTATTAACATCAGAGGGCTAATAATTTTGACCAGTAGACTTTTTAAAATTCTTGGTTATACATTTAATTCTATTTGTATTAAAAACCCTAAAAGCTTCCTGAATAATGTTGATAAAATTGTCTTTCTGTTAAACAACACTTGGGAGTTATTTGAAAAATAATGAAGTATTTTATAAGGGGCTAATAATTTTGTCTTCAACTGTAAGTCTGATTCATTCTAACGAATCAGTACATCTTAAACGTTTCTCTGTGTCCGATGTATCATTGGAAAGTTGAATTCTTTCTAATGAATCCCTTTATCTTAAACCGTTCTCTGTGCTGTATAGAGTTAGAAAGTTTGATTCATTCTAGTGAATTGGTTCATCTTAAATGGCTTGCTCTGTACTATGCAGTGTTGGAAATTCTAATTCATTCTAATGACTCTTTTCATCTTAAACTGTTTTCTCTGCCTTATGTACCATTGGAAAGTTTGATTCTTTTTAATGAATCAGTTCATCTTTAACAGTTCTCTCTGTCCTATATATCATTGGCCCAGTTCAGTTGTTCCAAATAAACAGATTACAAAACGATTCTCTGATTTATATCCTTGCACCATGTACTAATTTCTATTTATGTAATTAGGATACATATGACTCTAGTAGGATACAAATCGGTCTGTTCAATATAATACTGCCAAAACTGTTCACTCATTAGAAGACCTCATTGTTTTGGTGTAAGCTTTGAGTAGGCTAAATTCTAAATTACATCACTGAATAGTCTCATTGTTCTCCAAAAACATATTGCACCCTTAAGGAACTCCAGTATAGTTAGCCTAGATATTCTTTGTTCGTAAAAAAGCTAACTGTTTTCAAAAAGAAGTTTCCTCAACTCAAAATAAAATATAAAAAATGATGTGAACAGCACTTTCAGTATAAACATGTACCAAACTGATATGTGTCATCCGTGTACTTCTGACAGTATTTATAGTGTGGGCGCTCTTTCAGTGTTTGATCAGTGGCGGATCACTCTCAGTAATTTCTAAGGGAAACAAAACAGAGCACCGCCTCTTTAACCACAAACCCATGCCAGACAGCATGGCTATCTCTGCACGGAATGCCGGCTATTGCGAACAGGAGTTGTATTCTCTTCTATTTTCGGACTACATAGTGGGCTCTGGATTCTGCTAGAGGACACTTATCTCAGCTTTAGCCCTCAAGGTCGACAGCTTCTGAGGCGCCTATTTGCTGAGGAGGATCTGATTGTATCACTAACCGAGTATGAACGTTATGCAGGTCTTGTGTGTTATATTGAACATACCACTATGCCTTTCAACTAGTCTGTCAAAAAAGGTAAAGACAGATAGCCTTCTAATACAAATGAACAAATGAACTTGGACTGCACCAAGCTGATACAAAAAAAAAAAAAAATTCCTTAGTTTTTAGGAGGCCCTCAGTTATAAGCACAGACTGATTTCATCCCTTTCAAATACCATATTTCATCCAGTCATAACACAGTTTAAGCCTACACTTAAAAATCCCCTGATAGTCCTCTGAATTGCCTGAGCTAATTTGCCCATGTTATTCAATCTGGTATGCAGTTAATGTTTACATTTAGCAAGTAATCATATTATAAGTATAAATTAACTATATGAAAAAAAAACATATAAACAACAGATATGCATATAAAACGTATATTTCATATTCTAATAAAACCACTAATATAAATACTATAGCCTTTGTGTTTGGTTTGAAAATGTTGCTGTCGTTAGCACAAGTAAACGTAGCCTAACTTTTGTGGTTTAAGAAATATTATCTGAAAACACCGTTGTGTGCACAAAATCACCCTCTTCCCCGCCACAATCTTTTGTTTTTTATTCCCTTATGGCGGTTCAAGTCTTAATTAGGGCCAGACCCCTCCAAAGCCCATCACAATTCGCACTCTAGATATTGTAATCACTTTTTTGCCAATTATAACATCACTTAAGTCTTTAAAGAAATAAAGAGGTCACGTATTTAACCTCTGGACAGCAGTGTATAAATCACAACCAACAACAATGTCGTTTTAAAAATAACCCCTTACAGTACGGTTCCGTCAAACCTGTTTGCCTTTTGTGAACGCGCAGGGACGGACCGCACGGCCACGCAGCCAATGAGCAACGGAACACACACGGACACATGGGGATATCTGACATATCTCTCCAACTCTGACCTTGAGGGAAACAATAAAAGAGGACCAGGCCACTTTGTTCGAGGCCAACCCGTTTAGACATTACTGAGGTTAGTAGCCTATTCAGATGCATGTGTTTCCACTGCGCTGTTTGGATAGGGCATGTGAAGAAACGTGTAATTTGAAGAATTTTATGTTTTCTTTTTTACACAAATACTTACCAAGCTTGTGGATTAGATTTTTTTCCCAACAAATGCCTATGACAAACACAAGAAAATGGAGAAAACCTTCTTCTAACAAAGTTTCTACGACGTTACAGGTGTTTGAACGCAGGTCCGGGACCAGAAGCGTTAATCATGTCCCGCTTTATGGAATTGAGGGAATTCGGAGATGCGGCCACGTTTCTGCGTAAAACCAACCTGGAACAACTCGCTGCGCAGTCCCATGCGTTTGATGGTACTGTCACACATCCTGTTTGTCTCCTGTGTGGAAACGACATTTTTATTAGTGGCCGAGCCTATCAAAATATTTAAATAATCTGACTGAATGGGTTACACATTAAAATTAGCATGTATTGTGCATGTAAACAGTCCTAGAATATTGACCTAGATTAATTTTAGCTAATTTACATGCAAATCAATGCATTTATATCCTACATAAGGTAACAACAACAACAACAATTATGCTAATATTGTTAACTGTTGTAGCATATACGAGGAAATCTACCATGGTATGTAATGTTATTAGTTACCTGGCAGTTAATTTCAGAAGTACCACATACTTCTGTGTGCAGGGAAGAAGCGTGTTTGGATTCCAGATGATAAAGAAGCCTACACTGAGGTGGAAATCAAAGATACAGATGGAGATAAAGTCATGGTGGAGACCAAAGATGGAATGGTCAGTGAAGCTTCAATTGCCCTTGTTCTTTCCTGTGACAATACTGGAGGAAAAAAAACTTTTTATATGCTTTAAGAGAAAAATCATGAGTTTATCTTTATCTCACTGGCAAATATTTGTTGTTGTTTTAGCAAAAATCAATTTGTTCATGCCTAAAAAACAAGCAAAACAAATAAAGAAAAATAAATTTAAGGTATTTTTACAATAGAAAAAATATAGATTAAAGAAATTGGTAACACTTTACAATAAGGTGTCATTTGTTAACATTAGTTAATGTAATAACTAACATGAACTGAACGAACAATGAACAATACATTTATTACACTGTTTATTAATCTTTGTTAATGTTAGTTAATTAAAATACAGTAGCTTATTGTTAGTTCATGCACAGTGCATTAACTAATGTTACCCAACACAACTTATGATTTTAATAATGCATTAGTAAATGCTAAAATTAACATTAACTTTTATTAATAAATGCTTGTTCATTCCTAGTTCATGTTAACTATAGCATTTAACTAATGTCAACTAATGAACTTTTACTTATTGTAAAGTCTTACCAAGAAATTATATTTTGTTGCAGTGTACATCAAAAACATTTCTGCGTATTATATTATATTAAGCAACTATTTAGGTTCAGCAGACTTTGCATATCAGCATTCAGCTTTGCATATTTTCAATTAAGTAACTACATTTGATCTGCAACAGAAATAGAAAACGTATCACAAGGTGGTGATTAAATTCTTTAATCCAATACTGACAGATGTTAACGGTGAAAGAGGAAGACATTCAGCAGATGAATCCCCCGAAGTTTGACATGATTGAAGACATGGCCATGCTTACGCACCTCAACGAGGCCTCTGTTCTTTTCAACCTCAGCCGTCGCTACAGTTTCTGGATGATCTACGTGAGACACCTCATTATCATTTACTAAACAGCTGTCGAGTCAAGTTATCTGATTCTTTAATGTTCTTTATGACTTCTGGATAATTTCAGGGCTGCCTCGGGTCTTCAAGCGTGTTCTTTTGTCTTTCCGCAGACATATTCAGGGCTGTTTTGTGTGACAGTTAACCCGTATAAATGGCTTCCCGTCTACTCTCCTGAAGTGGTTGCAGCATATAAGGGAAAACGTCGCACAGATGTTCCACCTCACATCTATGCTATAGCAGACAATGCCTACAACGACATGCTAAAAAGTATGTTATGAAACGCATTTAACACATTTAAGTTTTGATATGTTGCATTTTGATTCTGAATAGCACTTACCATAGGGCAAAACATAATTTATATATTTCATTTGATCCCCGTAGATCGTGAAAACCAGTCGATGCTTATCACGTAAGTGACCCTTCACTATCCCATTACATCTCTATTCTACAACTATTAGATCAAAATGATCTGAAATCCTTTTTGCTCATTATTTAATAATGAAGCGGTATAAAAAAATGGGTTTTTACCATTTTGAAAAGTTTTCTTTTTTCTTCTTCTTCTCTTCACTTCTTGGATTTAATATTGTTTCATGTATATTTCACAAAAATTTTGTCCATGCCTAGCGGAGAATCCGGTGCTGGCAAAACTGTCAACACGAAACGTGTAATTCAGTATTTTGCCATTATAGCTGCTCTTGGCGATGCTGGGGGCAAAAAAGGAGTAAGGGCAGAAACTTCACTTCTGTCTTTTTGTCATCACCCATCCTTATCCCTTGTTTTTCTTCCTCTACATCTTGTTTTTGAGGATTTTTAATAATGTCTGAATGTTTATCTATTCCTTTTGGATTTACAGACATCCTTTTAACCAATAAGGAGTGACCCTCAGAGTTTTGATTCCCTATTTTGTATTCCCGTTCCAGTATGTTTTTACAAACCCGTTTTTATACCACTCTTTACATTGCCCTTTTCCCTTTTTGCAATGTCTCTCATTATTGTCTCTTGTTTTTAACATTTTAAGCTCCTTTTTCATTCTTTGTCTTTTGGAAAAAAATCCTGACTTCATCTATTTTCCCTTCAATCATGACGGATAATATTTCATTTTCATTTCCATTAGTTTGCTCTGTCCTACTCATAGATATAATATTGGTGTCGGATTAAAAAAATAAAATTGTTCTGCTTTCAACGTAAACAGGGTACATTAGAGGATCAGATCATTGAGGCCAACCCAGCTATGGAAGCTTTTGGCAATGCAAAAACCCTGAGGAATGACAACTCGTCCCGCTTTGTGAGTAAACATTTCACAACATCTCATTTTCTTTCAATATTGTTCTTCATTTCACTTTCTTCCTTCTCTTTAACACAGGGCAAATTCATTCGAATCCATTTTGGTCCAACAGGGAAACTAGCATCTTCTGACATTGACATCTGTAAGCTGATCTGACAAATATTACTGTGTTAATAGATGAAACATATTGTTATGCCTTCAAACCCTGTTCCTTGTCACATTTTCTTTTGTTTAGATCTTCTGGAAAAATCCAGAGTGATTTTTCAGCAAGGTGGAGAAAGAAGCTACCACATCTACTACCAGATCCTCTCGCACAGGAAACCAGAACTGCAAGGTATACAGAGTTTATACAAAGCATAGATGTCTACATGCTTACAAAATTCCATCCACAGTGTGCTATGTGACTTAAAAACCAAACCTTTTCCATCTTCCATCACAGACATGCTGCTGGTTTCATCAAATCCCTATGACTACCACTTCTGCTCGCAAGGGGTTACAACTGTGGACCATCTGGATGATGGAGACGAGCTGCTTGCAACTGATGTAAGTACTGCTTGTATGATGGAGATCCCTGTAAAGAGATACTAATTATTCGACATTAAACACTGAATGATGATTCACCTGTAAGGAAACTTGCTTACCATCCTCTCTAGCATGCAATGGACACCCTTGGCTTTACCCCTGAGGAGAAGTATGGTTGTTACAAGATAGTCGGTGCCATCATGCACTTTGGCAACATGAAGTTCAAAGTGCGGCAGAGAGAGGAGCAAGCAGAGGCAGATGGCACTGAAAGTAAACAGGATTCTTGTCATAAACAAGATCAGTGTTTTCGGTTAGTGTCTTGATTTGGCTAACCGCTGTGATTTTGTTACCCAGGTGCCGATAAAGCCTCCTATCTTATGGGGATCAGTTCAGCTGACCTCATAAAGGGACTGCTTCACCCCAGAGTGAAAGTGGGCAATGAGTATATTGTCAGAGGACAGACAGTTGAACAGGTCAGTTTGGTCAGTAATGATGAATTGGCATCACTGCTGTATAATTTCATCTTGCAGTGAGAGTATTTGGGCTTTTGTGTTATGATAGGTGACCTACGCAGTTGGTGCTTTGGCCAAAGCCACATATGACCGCATGTTTAAATGGCTGGTGAGCAGAATCAATAAAACCCTGTACACAGCCCTGCCCCGTCAGTTCTTCATAGGAGTGCTGGACATAGCAGGCTTCGAGATTTTTGAGGTAAGTCAGTTGATAAGTGTCAATCAAACTGCTTTAACCACTCTCTGCACCTCACATGTGGATCTTAAAGGTACAAGATACAAAATTAGGGCTGGTTAAAAATATTAATTTTCCATTTAATTTGATTCTTTAAAGGACAGTTTATAAAAAAAATGAAAACTACACTGTGATTTAATCACCTTCAAGCCATGCTAGATATGACTGTCTTATTTCAGATGAATACAATCCCAGTTATATTACAAAATGTCCTGGTTCTTTTATAATGGCAAAAATGGTGGTCAAGATTTTGAAGCAAAATAAACTGCATAAATCCATCATAAAAAGTACTCCACACAGCTCCAGAGAGTTAATAAAGGCCTTCTGAAGTAAATAAATGCATTTGTGTACAAATAATATCCATATTAAAACTTTATAAACCGTAATCTCTAGCTTACACTGTTGTACACGCATTCACAAAAGAATGCTGTTCCAGGTGGATGACATAGGATGTAGACCTAATGTAAGATTACCGTTTCTAAAGTTTTAAATATGGATATTTTTCTTACACAAATACATAATTTCTGCTTAGAAGGCCTTTATTAACCCCCCTTTTTACTCTTTATGATAGATTTATGCACTTTATTTTGCTTCAAAATCTCACCAGCCATTTGCTGCCATTGAAAAGCTTGAAAGAGCCTGGTCGTTCTTGCTAGTGAACTAAAAATATGCACTGCAAACAGTGTGGTCCAATTAACGAATAAATGACTTGTTTGAGTCAGTCCTTTTAATGAATCATTTAAGAACACTCATGAACTTTTAATGAATCATTTAAGAACACATGTGAACTTTTAATGAATCATTTTAAAAAAACACCCATGAACTAATTCTGACAAATTATTCACTGAATGTGTTCTCTTATAAATTTGTGGTTACTAAATCAACAAGTTATTATTGTAACTGAAGTACATAGCGTTGAATGTTAATCAAATTTGAATCAGGAAATGTGTATTGATACTCAACCCTATACATTATTCAGTATTCACTGTACTCTTTCTCTTCTTTTTTCCTGAACAGTTCAACAACTTTGAGCAAATGTGCATCAACTTCACAAATGAGAAACTGCAACAGTTTTTCAACCATCACATGTTCATCCTAGAGCAGGAGGAGTACAAGACCGAGGGCATAGAGTGGACTTTCATAGACTTTGGATTAGACCTGCAGGCCTGCATTGATCTCATTGAGAAGGTTGATATAGAATTACATGTAATTCTGTGAAAGCATGTGTATGTCTATATAAGAGAAGTACACTAAGCAAGTTGTTATATCTGTCTTGCGTTGTTTGCAGCCATTGGGTATACTGTCTATTCTGGAGGAGGAGTGCATGTTCCCTAAAGCCACAGAGAGCAGCTTCAAAGCTAAACTCTATGATAACCACCTTGGCAAGTCTCCCAACTTCCTGAAACCGAGGCCGGACAAAAAACGCAAATATGAGACTCACTTTGAGCTGGTGCACTACGCCGGAGTGGTGAGTAGAAATATCTTCATATTTACACACATATTTCAAGGCTATATTTACCACTGCGTACAATAGAGTCTTTATAAGCCACATAACTGGAGCCAGTGGAATTTATTAAGCAATTTACAGTATGCATTGCCGCCATAGAATGGCACCATTTAAGTAACAGGGATCGTCTGGAGCAGGCTGAGGTTAAGTGTCTTGCTTAGTAACACAATAGTGATAGCTCAAGCCTTGATCACTATAATTCATTTAAAATATAATATCTATTCACATACAGTATATGTATGTTGTCAGGTGCCATACAACATCAGTGGATGGCTTGATAAAAACAGAGATCCTCTGAATGAAACAGTGGTGGGAACCTTCCAGAGGTCGTCCAACAAGTTAATGGCAAGCCTCTTCGAGAACTTCATCAGCATAGATTCAGGTGCATATTGTTACAACTGATATTCAAGAATTGATTCTAATGGACCCGATTGTACTAATATGTTTAATGTGTATGCTTATGGTACAGAAGCGAAGCCAGGGAGCAAAGAGAAGAGGAAGAAAGGAGCATCATTTCAAACAGTGTCCCAGCTGCATAAGGTGGGTCAAAAGATGTTATATTTACACTACCGTTCAAAAGTTTGGGGTCAGTAAATGTTTATTCAGTCTTTTTTTTTTTTTTTTGAAAGAAATGAATAAATTGTTACATTAATAAAAAGTGACATAATAGATTTACATTGCTAGAGAAGATTTATAGTTTGAATAAATGCTGTTCTTGAAAGAAGAAAATACAGGTTAAAAAAAAAACAAACATTGGCAGCACAATTTCCAAAACTGATAATTCTACTAATAATTCAGAATATCAGAATGATTTCTCAGAGATCATGTGACACTTAAGCCTGGGAAACTGAGTAACAGCTGATGAAAAATCAGCATTGCATCACGGGAATAAATTATATTTTAAAGTATATGAAAATAAAAACCATTATTTTCTATTGTAATAACATTTTGTAATATTACAGTTTATTTTCTGTATTTTTGATAAAATAAATGCAGCCTTGACTTCATTAAAAAAAACTGCAAGTCTTACTGACCCCAAACTTTTGAACGGTAGAGTAAGTGCACCAGCAAAAAAAAAACAAAAAAAAAAAAAGCACTTTTTTACTTCTTTAAATATCTATACTTCTTTTATACTTCTATCTATACTTCTTTTAAATTATTCTTTAAATAACTAAATAGACATTGGAAATGGTGTTGGAGAGTGAGCCAGTTAAGACTTGCAGTGATGTTTAGGTAATCTGACCCATGAACATCACTTTAAGTCTGTGCTGGCTCAGCTTTCACCAGCTTCAGATTGAAAGATGCAGGTAAGACCTGACCCAGTAGTTAGAAGAATCAGTGTAAAGACAGATGATATTGTAAAATGGACTGCGTGTTGAATGATCTTTCCTTCTCTATCACTCTAGGAGAATTTGAACAAGCTGATGACTAATTTGAGAAGCACTCAGCCTCATTTTGTGCGATGCATTATTCCCAATGAGACAAAGAACCCAGGTACAAAATAATTCAGAGTGTAGAGGATGCAGTACCATTTGTTGTACAAGAAGATCTCCATAAACCTACCGTAAACACACCATCAGTCTTCAGTTTTTGTTCTTGTATCTGATAGGGATGATGGAGCCATTTCTGGTTCTGCACCAGCTTCGCTGCAACGGAGTCCTGGAAGGGATCCGCATTTGCAGGAAGGGATTTCCCAACCGCATTCTGTATGCAGAATTCAAACAGCGGTGAGTTTTTCTTAATGGGTCACATTTGTAATTTCATTAGCACACGTGGAACTGAATAATGCTGGAATGACAGGAAGAGAATTTTACCTTTCTTTGATTTTCACTTAAAGGATTAGTTCACTTCCAGAAAATAAAATCCTGATAATTTACTCACCTCCATGTCAAGATGTTCATGTGTTTCTTTCTTCGGTTGAAAAGAAATTTTGAGGAAAACATTCAAGGATTTTTCTTCAAATAGTGGACTTCAATGGGGATCAACAAGTCGAAGGACTATACACTCTCAGCCTGAGGAATAAGGGTTTTATCTAGTGAAACGATTGGTCATTTCCTAAAAAATGAAAATTTAGATACTTTTTAACTCACTTTTACTCACTTGCATTACGTAATCATGTTGAAAAGGTCACAAGTGACATAGGTGGAAGTACCGACCCAGTGCTTACGAAACATGCAAAGAAATGCCCTTTACAAAAAAGTTAAAACATTGAACAATTTTGAAGTATTTTTTTGCAGTTTTGAGTTTTTCGCCATACCCTATATTTTTGAACCAAATTACACTGACAATGAACTAACCACACGTGACCTTTCCAACATGATTATGTAATGCGTGACGTCGTAGACACGCATCGCAATGCTAGTGGAAGATAAGCATTTGTGTTTAGAAAGTAGGGGTGTAACGATTCATCGATATAGATTCATACATCGATAAGATGTCTGACGATACGATGCATCAATGCCACGCGTAAAATATCGATATCTGTAGTATAAATAGGCACCTTTATTTTAGCACTGTCCATCTATGCATTACCGTCAATGTGTGCATTCTCATTCAAACTCATGGATGGATGGCATGGATCAATAAATACAAACAAAATTACATCAAACTTTGCGTTTTGGTGAATATCCTAGTAAACACAGTTTGTTAAGCATATGTCTTGATTACATCAAGACATTTGAGAAAGAAAATGCATGTGTATCGTGCTTTTGTACCTTTGTAACATTAAATATGATTAATCTATATTTAATTTATACAGTGAAGACTATCCAGTTATTTTACATTTGATTATTATAGCGTACATGAAAATTTATTACTGAGCTGAAAAACCTGAAAATCACTGTTGTATTGAACTTGTGTCTTTGTTCTATTGTATATATTTTCTGCTATTGCTTGTAATTTGGTTATCTATAGAAAAGATTTTTAACACTTGAGCCCATAGTAGCAACCAGAATTGTTTTTCCAATTGTTTATTTCCTTTATTAGAAAAAAAAAGTGTATAGGCGTTTTTTAAATGTATTTATTTTTTTTTTTTTTTGTGAATGTCCAATTGAGGTACAGGATGTGAAAATTTCAGATAAATGTTAATGTTATATATTTTGGTTGCATTTGTGAGTTAATAAAAATGTAGATGGTTGTTTAAAAAGGGTATATAACATTATAATATTGAAATATTGATTGATATACTCCTGTATCGAATCTAATCGTAATCGTATCGTAAAATTTTTTGAGGTATCGACAAATATCATCTCGATGGGTATGAGAATCTATATCGTATCATGACGAACATCATTATGTATATAATTACGTATATAATTGTTTTAGAGAATGACTGATCGCTTTCGCTAGATAAGACCCATATTCCTCGGCTGGGATTGTGTAGAGCCCTTTGAAGCTGCAATGAAACTGCAAATTGGACCTTTAACCTACTGATCCCCATTGAAGTCCAATATATGGAGAAAAATCCTGGAATGGTTTCCTCAAAAACCTTCAATTCTTTTTGATTGAAAAAGGAAAGACGTAAACATCTTGGATTGGATGAGATGGGGGTAAGTAAATTATCAGGAAATTTTTATTCTGGAAGTGAGCCACAATGAAAATTCTGAATGGCACACAACCATAATAGAAAGACAAATAATTAAACCTTCATTATTTACCAGCTACCGTATCCTGAACCCTTTGGCCATCCCAGAGGACACATATGTGGACAGCAGGAAAGCTGTAGAAAAGTTGCTTGGGTCTCTGGATATCGACCACACTCAGTACAAGTTTGGCCATAGCAAGGTTAATTAATTTATCCTCTCTTAATCCCTTCATACGTACTATTTTCAGTCTCTCGAAACTCATCCTAGGCTACTTGTGAATCTGTGCCCCTTCAGGTTTTCTTTAAGGCTGGACTTCTTGGCCAGCTGGAGGACATGAGGGACGAACGTCTGTCTGAGATTCTCACCTTGCTGCAGGCCTTCTGCAGGGGCAAACTCATGCGGATGGAGCGCAGGAGGATGATGAAAGAGAAGTATGTGCTGTTTGGATGTCCAAACGATGACAAAAGCAAATGCAAATAGTTGCTATTACTCACTAACTAAAGAAAGCGTCAGACTGCGGATCTCGCTAACTTGAGCCTGTTGTAAGCACTGCGATAAACTGTTGAGAGTGTGCACAGGCCTGTGAGCCTGCAAATCTGTGGGAGGAATGTCCGAAGTGCATGCGGACTATGTTGTGGCGTGTGTCTGGCGTGCGTCTGTATGTTTTGTACGTGTGTGCGCGGTCGCTACAGAAAAAGCCCCTTAAAACCCCTCCACCCCAAATGGCATTTCCAAAAGCAGGTGTGGAGGTGGGTCATATATCCCGCAAACAGAGCCCATACCAGTTGTTGACGGTTCCTTACCAGAGTCCGCCCTCCAGTCTTTATTATAAATAACCCTCTTTTGTCCAGAATAGATATAGCTGGGAGCAGGCCGAAAATTTCTGAAATGCCATCCCAGGTGACAGGGGATTAAGTCCTCTTGTTTCTTCAAATGGTTCAGCTTTAGATAATCAACAACCTCTGCCTGACCTTTGACTGTCCCTGATTGTGTCGCCGCTTCAGCAATGCGGAATTGATTTACTCTTTAGGCATGTTCAGTATCACAGAGGGATTACTGATATAGAACACACGAAACAATGGCGTGTGGAAGCCTGGCCCTATTTGGTGCGAGACACACTGAGCTAATTTAGAACAACAAGGGTAGGGAGTGTGAGGTGCAGGCCACAAAATGGATGGGGTTTACCTGATGGTTACACCACATGACGTTTTTAGGAGTCATTTAAAAGTTTTTAATTAGAAACCAAAATGAATATAAAGAGCACACTACCAGTTTTAACTACCAGATTTGTACAAAATATACAAATACAAAAACAGCAAAAACAGTAATATTGTGAAATATTTTTACTATTTAAAATAACTGCTTTCTATTTGATGATATTTTAAATCATGATATTTTATTATATTTGTAATTTATTCTGTGATCAAAGCTAAATTTTTAGCATCATTACTCCAGTCTACAGCATCACATGATCCTTCAAGAAACATTTATTATGATTATTACTATTATTATTATTATTATCAATATTTAAAGAAGTTGAGTACATTTTCTTCAGGATTCTTTGAAGAATAGAAAGAGCCAAAGATCAGCATTTATCTGAAATAAAAAGCTTTTGTAACATTATACACTATCCCAAGGATGCTTTAAATTGATTAAAAATGATGATAAAGACATTTATAATGTTACAAAACATTTCTCTTTCACATAAATGTGTTCTTCTGAACTTTCTATTCATAAAAGAAACCTGAAAAAAATTCTGCTCAGCTTTTTTTTTTAACATAACTTTTTTGAGCAAATCAGAAAATTGGAATGATTTCTGAAGGATCAAGTGACTGGAGTAATGATGCTAAAAATTCAGTTTTGAAATCACAGGAGTATTTTTTGTTTTTATTTTTGCTGTACTTTGGATCAAATAAATGCAGGCTTGGTGAGCAGAAGAGACTTCTTTAAAAACATTAAAAATCCTACTGTTCAACAACTATGACTGGTAGTGTACATTTCTGAAAACTTGGCATATGTTTTAAACAAAGTCATATATGTCATTAATCCACCATCTAATCTTCACTCAGGGAAGCTCTGATGGTCATTCAGTGGAACATCCGTGCCTTCTACGCAGTCAAAAACTGGCCGTGGATGTGTCTGTTCTTCAAGATCAAACCCCTCCTGAGGAGTGCAGCTACAGAGAAGGAGCTGGCTACACTGAAAGAGGAGTTCCAGAAGCTAAAAGAGTCTCTTGAGAGGTCTGAGGTGAAGAGGAAGGAGTTCGAGGAGAAACAGGTCTCTTTGGTGCAAGAGAAAAATGACCTATCCCTACAGCTTCAAGCGGTGAGTGTCAGAGTGAATTCAGACCAATGGCTTCATGATCATATCTTGATGCATCATACGTTGAGTCAAAGACAAGATGGGAAGAATTTTTTACATTCTGAACCCCAGGAGCAGGATAACCTGGCAGACGCTGAGGACCGCTGTAACCTGCTGATTAAGTCTAAGATCCAGATGGAGGGGAAAATTAAGGAGCTAATGGAGAGGCTTGAAGATGAAGAGGAGGTTAATGCCACCATCCTGGCCAAGAAACGCAAACTTGAGGATGAGTGTATTGAGCTGAAGAAAGACCTGGATGACCTTGAGATTACTTTGGCCAAGGTGGAGAAGGAAAAACATGCCACTGAGAACAAGGTAACAGATACGTTTATGGATGGGAAAATGTTGCCTGCATTGGATCCTCTAGCAAAAACTCTCTTTTAACTTGATTCTCAGGTGAAAAACTTGTTGGAGGAAATGGCTGCATTGGATGAAACCATCCTCAGGCTGACAAAAGAGAAGAAAGCCCTCCAGGACGCTCATCAGCAAGCTCTGGAAGACCTGCAGAATGAGGAAAACAAAGTGAACATGCTGTCCAAGGCCAAGATCAAACTTGAGCAGCAGGTGGATGATGTGAGTATGAAGTGAACCCTGCAGACAAACTTAAACGTCTATAACACTCCGTAACTCTTTATTCACAGCACAGATATAATGCATGGTAAGTTAAGTTGGAAATAAAATGCTTAGACCTGATTGTTTGTTATTATTTCCTAACCGACAACAGTTAGAGGGCTCTTTGGAGCAAGAGAAGAAAGTGCGTATGGATCTGGAGCGAGTGAAGAGGAAGCTTGAGGGAGATCTAAAGATTTCCATGGAATCATCCATGGATTTGGAGAACACCAAACAGCAGCTTGAGGAAAGACTGAAGAAGTAAGCCTTAATGTTGCAAATGGAAGCACTGTGCTATTCTGTATTACCAAATCACCTCTAATGAAATCTGTACTTGGTATTTTCTGTAGGAAAGACCTTGAAATGGTTCACATAGGTGCAAAGATTGAAGAGGAGCAAGCCATGGTTATGCAACTGCAGAAGAAAATAAAAGAATTACAGGTAATTATTTGGCTAATGATCGAAATTAGCCAAATAATAAGGTATTATAAAGTATTACTTTAACAATAATATGGGAAACTTTTTACAGACACGTATAGAAGAGCTTGAGGAGGAACTTGAGGCTGAAAGAGCAGCTCGGTCAAAATCGGACAAGCAGCGTGCTGATGTGTCAAGGGAACTAGAAGAGTTAAGTGAACGTCTGGAGGAAGCAGGAGGTGCTACCGCTGCCCAGATCGAGATGAACAAGAAGCGGGAGGCTGACTTTTTAAAGATGCGGAGAGATCTGGAAGAAGCCTCACTGCATCATGAAACCACTATGGCCATGTTGAGGAGAAAGCATGCGGACACTGTGGCTGAGTTGGGGGAGCAGCTAGACAACCTGCAGAGGGTCAAACAGAAGCTGGAGAAGGAAAAGGCAGAAATTAGAATGGAGTCTGAAGATCTGGCATCTAACATTGAACATCTCTCCAGGGCCAAAGTAAGACATCTCAGTGTGCTTAACAAGGTTTCTGAGACTCATAATGCCATTGATTTATCATCCATGGAGCTTATGGTTAACACAAGAGACTGTTTTTTGCAGGCCACAACAGAGAAAATGTGCAGGATGTATGAAGACCAGCTGAATGAGTCTAAAACCAAGGGGGAGGAACTTCAGAGACAGCTAATGGACGTCACCTCTCAGAAAGCACGAGCCCAGACAGAAAGTGGTCAGTGTACTGTACTTTGAAACAGAATAAAGATCAGGTGCTTGAAATATATTTAGGGGTTCAAGCATGTACCATTGAAACCCTAGTTTAATTGATAGAGTGGCCAATGATCAGCATTCTCCACGTAAAACTGATTGGGGCAGACCAATCCTTAAGTCATAGAGGCTTGAAACTTGAAGAGAAGGTAGCACCACCGTCTACAGCGTCTCCAAGGCTCACCCCAATCGGCCTGATGGGGGCGCTACAGTACGAAAATGCTCATAACTCCTTAACCATTCGTCTCAAGCTCAAGTGTCTTATGTTGTTGGAATTCTTGGCTCACACCAGACAAATTGGTGAGCTTTGGTCAGGTCACCCTGGTGAAATTTTCAGGTATTTTGCATTTTTTGAAAAACCTACTTTTGTAAACTAGTCCTAGGTTTTTCACCCGGTTGGAACCAAACCAGAGCAGGAAGATTCTCTGGAGAGTGAATATCAATAATTATCAAAAAAAAGTTGAACTTTCGGCTCTCCATTGCAAAGGGACACCAAAACGTCCGAAAGGCGCAGAGCTGGCTTTAGTAAATCGACTATAACTTTTGAACAGAATTAGATCTCTTTCGCCTCTAGAACCACTGCTGTCAATCAAACCATTAGGTGAATGCTTGAGAAGATGTGAAAAACCTACTTTTGCGAACTAGTCCTAGGTTTTTCGCTCAATCTGGAGAGAAAAAAACACTGCAGTACAATTATTTGGACTCTCTAGGTTAATAATAATCAAAAAACAGTGAAATTTACCCTTTGGCAAGCTATAACGGGGTTGCATAGGAAAGGGGCCTGTCCAAATATACCCAAAAGCCTATAAATCCCAAACGGAAACACAAGTTTTAGGGAGATAAGACCACAGCTGTTGCTATACAAGTCATTTCTATGGTAAATTACCAGGATTAGCCAAAAATGCTTTTTGAATCATTGATTTAGGTGGTTACAGGCTTGGTAAATAAAATATGTAATGTAATGTTTTTCATATGTTTCATATTTTTCATAACACCAGTAATCCCTGCTTGCAGCTGTATTACACATTATGATTGGAAGTCTTCCATAGAAATTCAGATTTACATTTGTCTTAGAAACAAGTGGCAAAACACAGCTCAAATAACGTAAGAAAAGGTCATTGGCTATGGGTAAAGGCTTTGTTTTCTATTTTCGGTCTTACTAACAACAGCCGAGGTCAGTCGCAGACTGGAAGAGAAAGAAGTTCTAGTTATGCAGCTGCAACGGACAAAAAGTGCTCTCACCCAGACAACGGAAGAGCTGAAGAAACAGCTAGAAGAGGAATGCAAAGTGAGCAGATTTTAGATCAATTAAATGCATGTGTGCCATGTCACGTAGGGCTGTCAATTGATTAAAATTTCTAACCATAATTATTTACATATCAATGTATGCTAATGAAAGACATGAAATGTAACAATATTGTGGCAGACAGGAAAATCATTGATAAAAAGCCTTTAGGTGTTAATGTATTGTTCTGCAAATCTGCAAGATTTTGTGGGCGACAATTTTCACAATGTTTTTTGAGGACCAAATCAGCATATTAGAATTTCTAAAGGATCATATGAAAATTTCACAATGTTACCATTTTATCATATCTTTGATCAAATAAATAAGTTTTAGTGAGCATTAGAGACTTCCTTAAGGAATAATACAAAGCTTACTGAGCTCAAACTTTTGAACAATAGTGTTTATATATTCAGTATATTCATTTCATCATATTTACTATCATACTGGGTTTGTGTTTATGTGCCAGGCAAAGAACAGTTTAGCTCATGCAGTACAGTCATCCAGGCATGATTGTGAGCTTTTGAGAGAGCAGTTTGAGGAAGAGCAAGAGGCCAAATCTGAGTTGCAACGTGCTCTGTCTAAAGCCAATGCTGAGATTGCACAGTGGAGGACAAAATATGAGACTGATGCCATTCAGAGGACCGATGAACTTGAGGATGCCAAGTAAGAGATCAGTCTTTTTTCAGTCGGTGTAACATTGTCTTTTTTACTGCTTTTTTTTAATAAAATTGACTATTTTCCTACAGGAAGAAGCTGGTGGCACGGCTCCAAAGTTCTGAGGAAGCAGTGGAAGCTTCCAACGCCAAATGTGCCTCACTGGAGAAGACCAAGCATCGTCTGCAGACTGAGATTGAGGACTTGATGGTTGATTTGGAACGCTCCAATGCTGTGGCTGTTGCATTGGACAAAAAGCAACGTAATTTTGATAAGGTCAGGATAGAATTATATAAAACATTGAATTTGACCAGAAGTAGCAGGCATTGTTCATCTTTATTTTCAGCTAACGCCTATTATTATGATCAGGTGCTGTGTGAATGGAGGCAGAAGTTTGAGGAGACACAGGCCGAGCTGGAAAGTTCTCAGAAAGAGTCGCGTAGTCTCAGCACAGAGCTCTTTAAGCTCAAAAACTCCTATGAAGAAGCCCTTGACCAGCTGGAGACAATCAAAAGGGAGAACAAGAACCTGCAGGGTACAAAGGATATACATAGACTTTAGGACAGGACATATCTGTGAAATTGCATACGTTTATAATAAGCAAGGGAAATTAGATTTTGGTCCAGCATGATTTTCAAAATGAGCCTAACCAATATGTTTGTTTTGCAGAGGAAATTACTGACTTGACTGATCAGATTAGTCATGGCAACAAGACCATCCATGAGCTTGAACAGATGAAGAAGGTGCTGGACCATGAGAAGTGTGACATTCAAGCAGCACTGGAGGAGGCTGAGGTGATGAATATTACCTGACGCTCACCCGCAGACTTAATTAATAATTATATACTCGGGTAAAAAAGCTAATGTGCCGCTAACTCTGTGACTCAGGGCACTCTGGAGCATGAGGAGAGTAAGACCTTACGCATCCAGCTGGAGCTCAGCCAGACCAGAACTGAAGTTGAAAAGAAACTTGCAGAGAAAGATGAAGAGATTGACAATCTCCGGTAAGGGAGACAGACAAGAATTTAGTATTAAAATTCTAGCATATAACAACCAATTAAACTATTTATTTACTATTTATGCAGTCGAAACAATCAGCGGACTCTGGACACCATGCAGACCACACTGGATGCAGAGATCAGGGCACGTAATGAGGCAGTCAGGGTTAAGAAAAAGATGGAGGGAGATATGAATGAGATGGAGATCCATCTGAACCATGCAAACAGACAAGCTGTGGAGTCTCAGAAAATGGTGCGCAACCTACAGCTTCAAATCAAGGTGAGATAGAAAGACTGGTTGCATCAGTATGCAGATTCTGAATATGAATTGAATAATCTTAAATACCTGGAACTGGAATTAAGTTCTAGTTGGAATTAACTGGATAGTTCACCAAAAAAAAATGTAAAGTCTGTCATTAATTACTCACTGTCATTTTGTTCCAAATCTGTAGGAACTTAAGAAATTAAGATATTTTTGATGAAATCCAAGAGCTTTCTGATCCTGCATAGACAGCAAATCAACTGACACGTTCAAGGCCCAGAAAGGTAGTAAGGACATTGTTAAAATAGTCCAGGTCACATCAGTGGTTCAACCTTAATTTTATGAAGCTCTGAGAATAATTTTTCATTTGTGTGTTCTTTGCACACAGAGTATTCTTACAGCTTCATAAAATTACAGTTTAACTACTTATGATTATTTTAACAATGTCATTACTACTTTTCTGGGCCTTGAACGTGTCAGTTGGGTTGCTGTCTATGTAGAATCACAAAGGTTTCTCTGAAAGCTTTCAAATTTTAATATCAATGAATGATTTGTCTTGCATACAACAAAATGCTTATTACAATAGTTGTTTCAATTTAGCATGATAGTTTTCTTTTATCAACTGCAATTGATTTGTCTTCTCAGGACCTGCAGTTAGAGTTAGATGAGTCTATACATCAGTGTGATGACCTGAAGGAGCAGGTGACAGTCACAGAAAGAAGAAACACCCTGCTAGCTGCAGAGTTGGAGGAGCTGCGTGGAGTAGTGGAGCAAACGGATCGTATGCGTAAAGTGGCTGAGCACGAGCTTCTTGAATCCACTGAGAGAGTGAACCTGCTGCACGCTCAGGTAAAATTCAGTCATTGATGAAACAACTTAGCAATAATTACACATCACAATGTAACCTCTCAATCCACTGATCTCTACAGAACACGGTAGTCTTGAACCACAAGAAGAAGTTAGAGAGTGATCTGTCCTCACTGTCTGGCGAGGTGGATGATGCTCTTCAGGAGTGTCGCAATGCTGAAGAGAAGGCGAAAAAGGCCATAACTGATGTGAGTGGTTCCACCATTCTTTTTTCCTACAAGGATTTTTAAAAATCTTTGTTAAAGAGGTAGTTCACCCAAAAATGATATAGTTAATTCCTTACCCTCATGTTGTTACAAACCCATAATACCTTCGTTCATCTTTGGAACACAATTTAAGACATCTTTGTTGAAATCTGAGAGCTTTCTAACCCCAGAAAGGTAGAAAGGACATCCTTTAACCGAATTTACCCCTCATTAGGCAGCCATGATGGCAGAGGAACTGAAGAAGGAGCAGGACACCAGCAGCCACCTGGAGAGGATGAAGAGGAACTTGGAGCAGACCATCAAAGACCTTCAGATACGTCTGGATGAGGCTGAGCAGACTGCGCTCAAGGGAGGAAAGAAACAGATTCAGAAACTGGAAATTCGGGTAAGCAGAAAAACATGTATTCCAGCTTTGGTTGAAACATGAATATAACATACTTAATGGATTAACCTGCATCTGTGAGAACATTTCAATTCTCAGGTGCGAGAGCTAGAAGGAGAGCTGGAGTGTGAGCAGAAGAAGAGTGGAGAATTTCAAAAAGGAATACGAAAATATGAGAGAAGGATTAAAGAGCTCACTTACCAGGTAATACTCACAGGACACATGACACTACAGGAAAAACTGTGTGTCTTCTCCAGTATGTTTAATCAAGACTGTTCTTGGTCTTTAGACAGAGGAGGACAGGAAAACTCTCCTGAGGATGCAAGACCTGATTGACAAACTACAGGCAAAAGTAAAAAGCTTTAAGAGACAAGCCGAGGATGCAGTACGTATCTCCTGGTTATTTGCGATAACGATTCATTCTGTCAGTATATAATTGGGCCAAAACGGTGTTTGAAAATAAAATGTATCACATGTTAAACAATATGGAGTTGTCCATTCTAAGACCCATTTTAAAGGAATTCAATTTTCCTGATAATGTACTCACCCCTTGTCATCCGAAATGTTCATGTCTATCTTTCTTCACTCACAAAGAAATGCATGTTTTTTGTAGGAAAACATTCCAGGATTTTTCTCAGTATAGTTAACATCAATGGGAGCCAACGGTTTGAAGGTCCAAATTGCAGTTTCAGTGCAGTTTCAAATGGCTCTGAATGATTTCAGCCAAGGAATATGGGTCTTGTCTAGCAAAACGACCGGTCATTTTCTTAAAAAATTTACATTTATATACTTTTTAACCACAAATGCTGGTCTTACTACCTTTCCAACTTTATTACATAATGTGTGAGGTCAGGTTGGTGCAAGACGAGCATTTGTGGTTAAAAAGTATATACATTTTTATTGTTTCAAGAAAATGTCTGATCGTTTCAATAGACAAAACCCTCATTCCCCGGCTTTGATTGTGTACAGCCCTTTGAAGCCGCTTTGAAACTGCAATTTGGACCTTCAACCCATTGGCCACCATTGAAGTCCATTATATGGAGAAAATCCTGGAAAGTTTTTCTTAAAAAACCTTTCTTTGTAACTGTAGAAAGAAAGAAAGACATGAATATCCGGGGGAGTAAATTACGAGGAAATGTTTATTTTGGAAGTAAACAACTTTAATGCAATTTCAGAGCTTTGTGTTTAACTGTTGTATGGCAGGAGGAGCAGGCCAACTGCAATATGTCTCGGTTCAAGAAGGTCCAGCATGAGCTGGATGAAGCCGAGGAGAGGGCGGATATAGCCGAATCTCAGGTCAACAAGCTGCGTGTGCGCACCCGAGAGACTCACGTCGTAAAGGTAACAAAGTTAACTTACCTCAGATACTTAAATAGATTGATCACCCAAAAATGAGATTTGTCATCATTAATTCACCCTCTTTCTTTTACTTTGGCCATACAGCGAACATCAAAACACCCATTGACTTTCATTGTATTTACCAAAAAAAGAGAGAGAGAGAGAGAGAGAGAGAGAGAGAGAGAGAGAGAGAGAAAACTGACATTTAAGAAAGTCATGACAGAATTTTCATTGTTGGGTGAATTGAACCCTTTAAGTGTGAATTAATTGAAAGAAAATTAAAAGTCATACTTTTTTTTTGTTCACAGATCGTGGAGTGAAGACTTACTTAAGCTAGATGACTTTTAAGCGTCATGTAATGTGTGACAAGTACCTTTCTTTTTGGTCTTTGTAAAATGCTGCAAGGCACAAAGGTTTTGGAAATGTTTAATGCTTACTGAAGGTCAACGCAAACTCATTTTTCTTGTTGTGATTGAAGCCTTCAAATATAAAATGCTAATTTTCAGATGTCAAACAGTAGTCTTGAAAAGTTTTTTTTAAGTGTTTGTTCATGTGTCCATCTTGGAAAGCTCTCAGGCTGCAGAGCTCATCATTTGCAGTGTTCTGGAAAATCACAGTGTCATTACAGTACAGCTGAAGAACAGCACAAGGAAACAGCTGTGTGCCTGTACCTTGAAACTGGACTGAATTTAAGGACCCACAGGGTATTTGAAAAGCTATTTGGACATGATAAATAAACAGCGCCTAAATGGAAATGTTTGCATGATCATGTCAAGTTGCACAGAAATTCATTTGGAATAAAAATGCTAAGAACGTGTTGCTCTTGTTTTTCTGTTCCAGCTCAACCTGCGTCACCAAATAATAAACCAAACTCATGCTTCCAATTTCAACAAAGTGGGTTAATTGATCACTTTATGCTCCTTCCAGGGATGAAAAATCACAAAGGGTCAAAGCTGAGACACTGTTGGTCTCCTAGAATTATACAGTTTTTGATTATGCTGATTTCAAATGAAGTATTTGTAAATTATATAAAATGTAATATAATCTGCCAGCTATGAAAAATATCATCTCACTGAGGAGTATGTATTTTTCCACGCTTAAACCAGCCTAAGGTGATTTGCTGGTCTTTTATACAGAAATTGATAAATAAAGTTATCAAACACTAAATTAAATATAGATGAATCCTTAAAGAAACAAAAGTTATTTCCTTTTTCCCTTTGTTCTTAGGTATATTAGGTTATGCTATTACTTTAAAAGCTGCCGCTGATGAACGTGACGCGGATCTGACACACACAAGCTATAGTTTGATTTGCGCTTTAATATGAAATCATGCAAAACAAGACAACTGCACATTGCGCATGTGAGCGCATTAACGGAAAATTTGTTTTTACTGACATAGGACCAATATCTCATCCAACCGCAGTTCATTGTTGCTCTACTGAAGCTCCTCGTCACCTTTACCTTTCCTGCGCTGACTAGCATCTGGTGCCAACAGCGATTCATCCTGAGACCATCCATGTGTGGGGTTGCTTTTCAACCAAGAGAGTGGGCTCTCTCATAATTTGCTAAAAAACATTGCCATGAATAAAGAATGGTATCAAAACGTGAAAAAATGATCCATGAGCAATTTGGTAATGTTCTGTGCATTTTTCAGCATAATGGAGCACCATTTCACAAAGCAAGAGTGATAGAAGTGGCTCGAAGATCATGACATTGAAATTTTGGATCCTTTGCCAGGCAACTCCCCGGATCTCAACCCCATTGAGAACCTGTGGTCAGTCCTCAAAAGGCAAGTGGACAAGCAGAAGCCCACAAATTGTGGTCAACTCCGAGAACTAATATGGCAAGAATGGATCGCCATCAGACAGGATTTGACCCAGAAGCTAATATCCAGCACGCCAGAGCGAATTACAAAGGTTATGAAGAACAAGGGTCAACACTGTAAATATTGACTCATTATTATTTTTTGCCAATAAAATCCTTTAAAATGTATAATATGCTTATCATTGTTTTTCAGTATACCATAGAAACGTGGAAAATAATCTACAAATGCTAAAGCAGTAAACTTTGCAAAACACAAAATTTGTGTCACTGTCAAAACTTTTGGCCATGACTGTACTCTGCATTTAACCCATCCAAGTGCACACACACCTGGAGCAGTGGGCAGCCATATTGATGCGGCACCCAGGGAGCAGTTGGGGGTAAGGTGCCTTGCTCAAGGGTCTTACCTCAGTCGTGGTATTGAGGGTGGAAGAGAGCACTGGTTGTTCACTTCCCCCATGGACAATCTCTGCCAGACCTGAGACTGGAACCCGTGACCTTTGGGTTACAAGTCCGACTCTCTAACCTTTAGGCCACGACTGCTCCCTAAAGTGGTCAATTTAGAAGAGCAGCAGCTGTGAGTGGGAAGGCCAACCCTAGTCCCGCCCCTGCGCTAATTTTGACAGCACTATTAAAATAAATGTTGTAATTCATTCATTTAAATAAACATGATCTTACGGCTAGCCATGGAGACGGAGCGCATTTAGGCCACGCTCACACCGGGGGGAAAACAATAGGGTGACCATGCGTCCTCTTTTTGGATGGCCGGGATTCCTAAATTGCCCAAAATGTCCGGGATTCGGCTTTTGCTTTCTACAGTCATCATTCATTGTGTGCGTTTTGCGCAGGACTGTTTTCTTAATAACGCTCCTGCAAAAATTCTAATATTTAATATAATTTTCATGCATCACGGAGTCGCTATCAAAATGCTGAGTATTTAAATCACTTTGGATGCAGCTCGTGTTGGAGGTAGGGTTGCCAAATCCACATTTTTACAAATTAACATCTTTTAAATAATCAAATTCTTGCACAAAAACGGAGTTAAAATCTTGAACCTGACTCTAAATCCCTGCACTTCCATCACAAACCCGATTGTAACAGATTTATTCATCCACCACTACTGCCATACAGACAGAAACATGCTTGTGATAAAACAACATCTTTATTTTCTTCTGTTGCTTTGTGTTGTCACTCTGTGAGTTCGGGGCTGAAAATTTAATTTTTAGATCAAGTGAGAACTACATACATAATAACATAAATATACAGGCAGTATGTAAAACTAAGCCAATCACCAATATTAGACATTAGAATGTCCCTGAATTAAATAGCCTTTTTTTGCAGTAAGGGACAGTGGGCAGTGAGGCTCTTCCTGACTACTTCCAGGAGTTTGTCATGTCTGGATGTATAACTGACAAGCCAACCTACAGGAGGCAAGAGAACAAGGCAGCTGTAACTCTATGGACCAACCGAAAAACATCCAGACTCTAGTGCCACTGCAAACACAAACACACCTACAGTGGCATAACAACCCAGTCCCAAGCACATTCATTTCACATTTAATACTTTGAGCTGACACACATTCATGCTATTGAACACAAGCAAATCAACACCCTCAGCGCCATGAATACCCAGACACACTTGAACCCAGACACACTTGAACCCACACACACACACACACACACACCTAATCTGTAATGCATTTGAATGGACTAGGTCTTATAAACTTAGGCATGATGTAATTGTGATGTAAAGAGAGAATTCTCTCAGTCTCTATAGTCACAGCTCTAGGAAGTCTCTGTCCAGGTCCCTGTATGCGTCATCAATGTAGGTGGCAATAGCACAGCGTGAGCTTCTTCCAGAGCCCAGCAGCACTGAGACCGTCTCCTTCCAGTATGTGAAGGGAATACAAGAACTCTGTTTTTTGGAAAGAAATAGAAAAGTTTATGCCTTAACAGCTCATAACCATGACAGAATGTGTGTGTTTGGCCAATCAAGCCGAGCTCACGTTTTCCAGGCAGGTGCTGTCCTTGTCCTTGTTGAGGTAGTGGTGCTGCCAGAAGCGCAGCAGGTTGTGGAAGTTGTTGAGCAGGCAGCCAGGGTATTTCTCAGCATATTCCTTCTCTCGCAGAGCGCTCAGGTAGAAAGGCAACTTGCCCCGTCTCCGCGCCAGCATCAGAATCACCAGACTAGTGTTCAGACAGCTCACGTTCTCCTGTGATTGATCAAAATCATTTTTAAAGGGGACATCGGATGCTGTATAAATGTGTCTTAGCAGTACCACACTACCTGATAAAAATCTATTCGCTCTTTTTTTTAACCCCCCAAAAAAACTAAAGTCTCAATAATCAAGCTGTTTTGATTTTCTGAGCAATATGATGTCATACTGCTCAAGCCCCGCCCATAACAGCTGACTGACTGTCCCGTATTAGCATATTTCCATCCACAGCCAGCTGTACGCTGTCTGGCATTTTTAGTTTTAATTTAGAATAAATTTTGTTTTAGATGGTAATGCGTTTATGTCTGCGCAAATCATTTTTCTCCAGACTGCTTTCTGAATGAGGGACAATTCAAGGCAGGTTTTGCTAAAAAGTTAAAACTCAAGGATGGATCAGTACAGAAATAAGTCTCCCACTTTATATTTTATATGATTATTTGCCAATTTTCTCTTCTTCTTTATCATTTAAAGAGACATGCTCCAAAACTGCTCGCTGTAAACAGAGCTGTTTTTGACAAGGTAAAAAGGGTGTTGTTTTACAAGACCACTGAGGAATTTTAACCCAAGTATGTTACAGACATTTCATGAAGACCCTAAAGAATTATTCCAGCTTGTGGAAAATGGGCATCCGATGTCGCCTTTAAAAGTCAATGGTATATAATAATAATAAAAAATAAATCACATCATGCGCTCAGGACAGATAAACATTGTGGTGAATAAGGGGAAAAATTATATAAATAATGTTCAGTTTCTCACACAAACTGATTTTTTCGTGTCTTAGGACATCAGTGTATCGTCTTGAGTCGCAGGCTTTAATTTGGTTTTGTTTGTGTATGTTATTTTTATTCTCTAAGATTTGGTACCCTTTGACTGCCATTATATGGTTTGAGTTAAAAATCTACATTTGTGTTCTACTTAAGAAACAGTCACCTACGTCTTGAATGCCCTGGGGGTTAATCAGATAATCATAAAATTTTCGTTTTTGGGTGAACTATCCCTTTAATATTTTTCAGTACTTAAATGTATAATTACATGGTAACAAGTTCAGCAAAATAAAGTCTAACCAAAAAATCTTCTTAAAAATGTAGAACTGTCATATAATTAATTAAATAAATACATGTTAATGTATCTAAATTTGTAATGTGTTGAAACCAGTAATACCATTTTTTCCTTGGAAAGAATCTTTGAAGACATGTAAATGCATTTTTGTGCTTTTGAACCCTTTCCAAAATTACTGTATGACAAAGTTCAAACGCTCACTGATGCTTCAGAAGGAAACACGATGCATTAAGAGCCAGGGGGTGAAAACTTTTGAATTTGAAGATCAGGGTAAAATGAACTTATTTTGTCTTCTGGGAAACATGTAGCTTCTGAAGGGCAGTACTAAATGTACTAAATATATTTAAGCAAAATAAGAAAAATGTACACATCTTCATTCTGTTCAAAAGTTTTTACCCCCAGCTCTTAATGCAATTTTTTTTCCTTCTGAAGCATCAGTGAGCATTTGAACCTTCTGTAATAGTTACATAGTCCCTCAGTTGTCTTCAGTGTGAAAAGATGAATCTCAAAACCATGCAGTCCTTGTTGGAGAGGGTTCAAATACAAAAAATGCTGAAACGCCAAAGAATTTGTGGGACCTGAAGGAATTTTTCTGAAGAACAGCAGGCAGTTTACCTGTTTAGGACAAACAAGGGACTAACAACTATCACTAAACAAAAAAAACACAGCTGTGGATCATTCAGGTAACAACACAGCATTTGACTTCAAACTGTATCTTGGATTTCATCAAAAATATCTCAATTTGTGTTTTGAAGATGAACAAATGCCTTACGTGTTTAGAATGAAATGGGGGGGAGCAACTAGTGACAGAATTTTCATCTTTGGGTGAACTATCCCTTTAAATCAGTGGTCTCAAACTCAATTCCTGGAGGGCCGCAGCTCTGCACAGTTTAGCTCCAACCAGCTCCAACTCACACCTGCTTGGAAGTTTCTAGTTACCCTGAAGAGCTTGATTAGCTGGATCAGGTGTGTTTGATTAGGGTTGGAGCTAAACTGTGCAGAGCTGTGGCCCTCCAGGAATTGAGTTTGAGACCAATGCTTTAAATTGATTCAGCGTATCATTTTGTAAATTTAAATTTTAAATTTAAAACAACTTTTTTAATCATGAAGAACCTTTTAGAATGTTCCTTGTTCATGTGTTGTATTTATTATTTATTATATTGACCATTTTTAAAAGTTTAAACTCATAAAACTTAAATTGACTTAAAAAAATAAATTTTACAGTTTAAATCTGATGAACAATGTTACTCCAGCATAATTAAAAAAAAAACTTGCTTAATTTGTGAGAATATAAAATATATATATATATTTTACATAAATTTACAATGTGACCCTACTAAACCGTACTGTATATGCATGTGTGTTCATTTCTCCTAAATATAGTAGTTTGCACACCACCATCATTAAATTGTGTGTGGAACGTAAAGGAATGTAGAGTTGAAAAACTCCAACACTGATAGCAGTAACTTCTTTTGCTTTGAAACTGTGAACTGTGTCAGCCATCATTTTGCAGGTGTGAAGAACTTTAGCTAAATTAAATGCATAGATCTCTCTAGCTATTGCTCATGTGCATGTTATTATCCCTCCTCTTGCTGTAGGTTGCCAACCCCGATACAAAACATAAAAATCTTATAACTTGCCTGAGTAAGAGTTTGGACATTGATGATGCTGGTCAGCCTGAAAAGGAAGGACAACCTGTTTTCCATTTGAGCCATGTAGGACAAAAGGCGACACTCTGAAAACACTTCAACCACTGAATAATAAAGACAGAAACACGTTTTTTAAAAACAGTCATCTTTCATCATTTTGATTCATTGTTCAATCACTTGAGTCAAACCTTTCATATCTTTTATCTGGCTCTCAAAGCGGTCCAAAGACAGGACGATACATCGCACCAGCATGTTGGAGTCTACTAGAGAGCTGTTGATCTGAGTCAGGAACATCTGAAACTGAGGTGTCAAAAGGAAGAAAGACAGATTGGAGATCTACTGGATCATTTCAGTGTGTCTACCATAAGAAAAATCACAAAGGGTCTGAGAGCAAAACCCACCTTCTCCTCAGTGTTGACATATTTGTTAAATCTTTTGAAGGCATCAATGTTGAACTTCATAAGTTCACCAAGTAGGTCAAAGTAGCTCTGAAGGACGTCATGTGACTTGCAGCCACTGTCGATGATGCAATATAGAATATGCTGGAAGAAGAGAATTGAATATGAGATTACATAATAGACCTATACTGTACACTAGAATTCAAAAGTTGCGGCTGGTTAACATTTTTAAAAAGTATTGAAAGAAGTCTCTAATGTTTACCAAGGCTGCATTCATTACATAAAATACACAGTAAAACAGTAATATCAGAAATATTAATACAATTTCAAATCACTTTTCTATTTTAATATATTTTAAAATGTAATTTATTCCTGCAACTAATTTTCAGCAGCCATTACTCCAGTGTTCAGTGCCACATGATCCTTCAGAAATCATTCTATGATGCTGATTTGCCAAAGAAACACTTTATGTTAATATCAATGTTGAAAACAGCTTGCTGCTTAACATTTTTATAATTATTTTTATATATATTATAACAATTATATTTATTTAATTTTTTTTTCAAGAAAATAAAAAATGACTAAACCCACACGTTTGAAAAGTACTGTATGTTTACGCAGACAATGAAATGCATTACACATATTTAATTCACCTCCAACAAGCCTCTTCTGAGAAGAAACACTTGATCGGCGTACGATGGCGTTCCTCTCAGAAAACTCTCCACTGCTCTTGCCTGCCAGAACCTGAAGCAAGTTGTGTGTGGAGACATGGAGAAATGTCAAACTAAAGACACAAGATGGTCAGTAAGTGGAAGAAAACATTACAAAATGTAACTCAAGATCTCACCTGAATGAAGAATCAATTGGCTCTTTCTTCATTACTGAGATTAACCGTGTAAGAAGACCCTTTTTACCATCACAGACAAGGTTCCTGTAAACCAATAGACCAAAATTAATATAAACCAATTAACAAAAAGTTTAAAACTTTGAAGAACTTTGGTAATATATTATAAAAGGGTCTCCATACCTGTCTGTGTTATTCAGTGCCTCCATTTCAAAGATGTTTGCGTTCAGGTAGATGTCACTCAGTTCATTCAGCTCCTGTCCACTTAGAAGAAGGTATTTATTCCTGTGAATGATAAACACATTTTTACTATGAGACCAGTGGATTTTTCTGTTTTAGCATTTACACTCCCTGTTCCTTGCACCTCTTTGTGATACTCACTCATGGTGGTCACTGAAGCTCTGCAGCAGTCTGAGAAACTGGATCTTGAAAGAGATCTCCTGATGTAGAGGGGAAAAGAGGTGTATATACACACTGTAAACCATCCATATGTAAGAGTCAAAGAAATAATAAAAGGGCTGCTTCTTACTGGACTGCAGTCACAGTTCTGGTTCTGCCGATGTAGGACGTGACCAGAAGGCTGCCTTCTCCAGATCAGCTTATCAAACAGGTTATTGAGTCCTGGAATTAACTTGAACTCTGCCAACATTCTGTGAACCTGCCACAAGAGTAACAATCCATGAAGAAATGCTTCAAAATACACTACCATTCTAAAGTTAAGGGTCAGTAAGGAAGAAATGGAAGGACTGGTTCACTTCCAGAATACACATTTTATGACAATGTCATTCAAGATGTTCATGTCTTTCTTCAGTCAAAAGAAATTAAGATTTTTGAGGAAAACATTCTAGGATTTTTCTCCATATAGTGGACTTCAATGGTGGAAAATAATCTTAGAACTGTGACTTCATATATACTGTTTACAAACAACAGATGGTGTTAAAATAGAATTAGGCTATTCAAAGTCTTTTGCTCACCTTACCAATGAAAGACGCGTTGAAATTGATTTTCCTTGAACTTCAAATGCAGAAGTGCAATCAGTGTCAAAGAAACGTATGACAAAAGTAGATTAGATTTATGAGAAGTAAACATCACTACTGTTTGCCATCCAAAGAACTTTCACTCAGCCTCACTCAAACTCAAGCTCAAGTTCTAGCGCTCTGCTGTTCCCTCAGGGTTTTTAAAGCACACTTGAGGGGGGCGGGATTAATTAAGGCGTGGCATGTTCAAAGCTCGAGGCACAGCTTATTCTGACTGAATGACGTATTGTTAATCTCAATGAAAGTTATTGCGATCGCATGCATTTATCCGCTAGCTCTAATATTGTTGCAATGGAACAGAAATAGCCCTTTATTTGACACTCTTTTTTATTGTTCTTGCTTGATTGTAAATGGCACACAACAACAATATTGTTAGTATATATATGAATTGATTTTTCTTCAACAGGTTGAAGATCCAAACTGCAGTTTCAATGCAGCTTCAAAGGGCTCTACACGATCCCAGCTGAGGAGTAAGAGTCTTATCTAGTAAAACAATTTATATTTACATACAATTTATTTACTTTGTAACCATAAATGCTCGTCTTTCACTAGTTCTGTGATGCGCGTCTTTACACGTTGCATAATCATGTTGGAAAAGTCCTGCACGGTTAGTACTTTGTCTGTGTACTTCAAAAAGGTAGGGTAGGGCCAAAAACATCTCCAACTTCAAAACTGTCAGACGTCTTTGTTTTATCTTTTTTTGTAAAGGGTGCTTGACTTTTTTTTGCACATTCGCTTTGTAAACACTGGGTGCGTACTACTGCCTACGTCATGAGTGCATGATTGTAATGCACGAAGTTGAGCTAGTGCAAGACAAGCATTTGTGGTTAAAATGATATAATTACTTTTTTTTTTTTTTTTTTTAGAAAATGACAGAGTTTTGCTAGATAAGACCCTTATTCCTTGGCTGGAATCATGTAGAGTTTGATCTTTGAAGCTGCATTGAAAATCCACTGAAGAAAGAATAACATGAACATCATGGATGACATGTAGGTGACTAAATTGATGTGAAGTGAACTAAACCCCTAATGGTTACTAAACCTACTTGTCAACCTTACTAAGTGACTAGTAGATCATCCTGACTCATTCCATTTATTAAACTGATCAATATTCACAGACACTTTAATCCCATCACATTACCTGATTTCTCTGTCGGCCCATAAGCAGCACACACAGCACATAGAGAACCTCCACTTTATACATGATTTCGTGCACGATCTTCATAGATTGGGGCAGCCTGTGTCTGAGCGGACTAGAGGACAGGGAGCTGTCATCAGATGACTCTGAAAGACAGCCAATAAGGGTGAGACCAAAAAAATGCAGCTAATGGAAATACCAGAGTGAGAAAGAGAGAAATATCTCACCTGTACTGCTCTGCTCTGCTTCTTCAATTGCTAACTGCATGAGAGCGTCCAGCACCAGTGCATTGTCAAGCCAACTGTGCCAGTCCTCCAGCTCCAGCCGGGCAGAGGTACCTGCCGCCTCTGTAACTTTCCGTGTGGCGAGCTTACAAAGACGCTCAATAAAGCCTGGAATATTCAGCAGAGCCACTGCAGAAAGATCAAAACAAGTGAGATAACATGACACATATATAACACCCTGCTGTCATCATCAGTGTCAGCATTTTGTGTGGATAAACCATAGTGTTTTCTAACCCTGGTTGCTCTCAGCGTGTGATGGGCATGTGCTGGTCTTTTGCTGGGTACTACGAGCTAGGAGGGTGTGTTTGTCATCTACACCCACGTCTGGCTCTGATATGGTGACTGAGAGGATACGACAGAAGTTGGCAAGCTGCTGCTGGTTAAAGCTCTGGACGAGACTGGCCAAGTTGGGAATTTCCTCAAGGTGGATAATTTCCTATGGTTAAAATAGCAAAACAGTGATGTGATTTGCTACCTTGCTAAGGTACAGATTACAGTTATAAAAATCATAGAAAATACAATTTACTAAATTTTAAAATGTCATTTACTCTTGTGATGGCAAAACTGATGTTTTTAGCAGCCATTACATCCTACATCTTTGGTATCATATCTAATATATTGATTTGCTGTTTAAAGGGATAGTTCACCCAAAAATGAAAATTCTGTAATGAATTGCAAATTAATCTATTTAATCAAATTAAGATAATTTTCTGGGCCTTTAATGTATCAGTTGTGTTGCTATATATGCAGGGTCAGAAAGCTCTTGGATTTCATCAAAAATATCTTAATTTGTGTTCTGAAGATGAACGAAGGTCTTACGGGTTTGTAACAACATGAGAGTGAGTAATTAATGATAGAATTTTCATTTTTGTGTGAACTACCTCTTTAAGAACCATTTCTTATTATCATCAATGTTGGAAACAGTTGTACTGCTTAATATTTTTGTGGAAAGCTTGATACATTTTATATGTGATCTCTATTTTAAGTGTTTTTTTTAAATTACTTTTGATCAATTTAAAAAACAATTACAGCAGTGCATATGCATTGGCTATTACCTTTCGAACACTCAGAATGTCCTCGATAAGGGTGGCAGTTTGTAGGAAAACCTTTTTATTGGACATGAGAGTAAACAGGAACATGACGAAATCCTCCCTCGCTGCAAGGCTTTTTGTAACGCCCTCTGTCTGCCACACAAAAGCAGAGGCTGTTACTCATAAGGAAACAAGCTAAGTAACTCATAGTTATTATTTCAGAGTCATGCACATTTTTTTACACTTACACATATACAGCAGTTGTACAGGACACTTAGACAATCCTTGATGAGATCATCACTCACTGAAAATCAAAGCAAACCTTTAATGACTGGGACAATGTTAAAATTACTTTAAACAAACATTATTTCTGCTCTTAAATTATGGAATTAAAAAAGCTTGGATTTATTATTTAAATAAGCTTACATATGGGTAGGTCGCCCTTTACTGTGAGCGTCGGCCGCATCAGAATTTCTACAAATAACTGCAGACAAATGACAAAAGCATACTGAGTAACTAACAAATCTGCATTCTGCAATTATGATAATTATAGTATCAGCCAAACTGGTTTCTAATAGATTAAAATATTATGATTCCAAGTAGGTACAGTGTTGCCTGTATTCTTTTGTATGAGGTCAGTTTCTGATGTCTTTAACACACAGCAAGAGCGGAATAAGAAGACAAAGCTAAGAACATGTAACAGCATTCGGTGAGAAGCTCTTGCCACTTAAGTTCTTGTGAGTATCAATGTTATAATACAATACCAAGTGTTACAATATTTAACTGACAGATAAAATTTCATGATGGAATGATAGGAAACTGAGTGAAGTATTTCACAAACTCTGTTTTGGCTTTATTTGTGTGTTCATTTCCAAATCTACAGCTGCTTAACTTTTTATTATCAGAAGATGACTGCATTTACATTCAAAATTCATTCTAATATGCTGATTTGGTGCTCAAGAGGCAGTGTCTTATCAATATTGAAAACAGCAGAGCTGTTTAACATATTCGTAAAAACTGTAATATATATATATACACTACGAGTCAAAAGTTTGGACACACCCTGTCATTTAATGTTTTTTAAAGAAGTCTCTTATGCTCATCAAGGCTGTATTTATATGATCAAAAATACAGAAAAAAACAGTAATATTGCAAAATGTTATTACAATATAAAATAATTGTTTTTATTTTAATATACTTTTCAATATAATTTATTCCTGTGATGCAAAGCTGAATTTTCATCAGCTGTTACTCCAGTCTCAAGTGTCGCATGATCCTTCAGAAATCATTCTAATATGCTGATTTATTATTAGAATTAGAAACAGTTGTGCTGACAAATATTTTTTTGCAACCTGTCATTCTTTTTTTTCAGGATTCTTTGATGAATAACAAGTTTAAAAAGAACAGCATTTATTCAAAATATAAATCTTTTCCAACAATGTAAATCTATGCTATCACTTTTTATTAACTTAACACATCCTTGGTGAATAAAAGCAAAGAATAAAGTTTTTTTTTTTTAAAAGAAAGAATAAAAATGTACTGACTCCAAACTTTTGAACAGTAGTGTATATTGTTAGAAAACCTTTGTATTTTAAATGAATGCTGTTCTTTTTTAACCTTTTATTAATAAAAAAAAAAACAAGTAAAAAAGTAAAAAACAGCCTCGATAAGCATAAGAAACTTCTTAAAAAAAAACATTAAATGAGAGGGTGTGTCCAAACTTTTGACTGGTAGTGTGTGTGTGTGTGTGTGTGTGTGTGTGTATGTATATATATATATATATATATATATATATATATATATATATATATTTATTTTTTTATTATTTTTTTTTTTTGTTAGGATTCTTTGAACAGAACATTCGAAAGAACAGCATTTATTTTGAAAAAAAAAAAAAAAAAAAAATGAAATCTTACTGATTCCAAACTTTTGTACAATAGTCTACATTTATATGGGCTCTCAGAGTGACTGATCAAACATAGCTCAAAACTAAAAATAACAACCATTTGCATTAATGCCATCAAACACATGAAGGTTTTCAGGACATGTCATCAATTGGCCGTGTTGGCGGCACTGAATGTAAACAGTGCCACTGAACCTAACAAAACTCGCATATTTTGCTGATGAAAATGGTCAATTATTGTCAAGTTTGGGCTGTACTATTCGGTCAGACTGGAGAAAACATTTAGAGACTACCAAAAGACAAGTGAAGGAAAAGAGTGCAAAAAACAGGAACAAAAACAAAATGTGTTTGTGGTTGACCAAACTGAACCAGGATTTCCAGAGCAAGATTCCTGACAACATTTGTGTTTGTTCCCATCATTTCCTGTCAGGTACATGAAATATTAGGCTAATAAAATACTGCTCGTACGTATCTTTACAACCTATTAACTTTAGTTTGTCAAATTATTGCGCCCTTTACAGCTTACTAAGTCCTTCTCTATATGATTAAACAGCTTCCACACATTTTTTTCCCTGTGGTTTAGACAGCATAAATCAGCAGAACAACACATTCAGTTGTTTACATCCAGGTATCGCCAATATGGCCATGTATCCGGGTAACTGACCACACTGTGACATAAGTACAAACTCTCTATACAACTTGAACAAGTTACTTTGTTTAAGATTAGTTAAGCATAATATTTAATTACAAAAAACTCACATCAACTCCTCCAAACAGGTCAAACGTATAAGTATTGGGGGAAACTGACTCCTGTGGTGTTTTGCGCTCCTCTGTAACAAATGACATAGCCTCCATAGAAAGCAATGATGACAGCTCCTGCACAATCACAAAATAACTCAATTAACATCTAATCGCAGATTTTAAAAATGCATTGCATTTGCAATGCATTTTGTGTAAACAAAACAAGGAAATCTTGAATACCATGACAATGCTGTGAATCTTGGAGAGATCGCTGTTAGGATGGCTGCTTTCATGAAGTCTCCTCAATAATACTGGTATCCCCTGCCATTGAGCTCTTTTATCTCTTTCCTCCAGTAGAGCTACAGGTAACTACATTAGATAACACAAACACAACACTGGTCAAGCACTACAAACTCACTTGAAATAAGACAAACAGGCCAGACACTATATTATTATTAGCATTGATTATTTAAGCACTAAGTAATAGTGTCTCGATTAAACGCTATATGTATTTAGTTTGAGAACTATTTTGTATTTATGGCTCTTCGGGGCCTCGTATGTAAACAGTGTTTCAGAAACGCTTTAAAGGCAGTTTAGACCTTCATATGATTTGCGATCTCACCTGAGACCCTCTGGTCAACCCAACACCCGTGATTTGGCCTTGTCGAATTTTATTAAAAACGTTTTTGCATGAATTTCCTCTGCTTGTTTGGGTCCGTGAAAACCCAGAGCTCCTTGTCGCCATTGCTGTTCCTCTGACGTTGTGACGTTGAGAAGTTTCCACGAACCCAGCGGGGATGACAGAGTTAATACTGCCCTCTACTGGACTGGCGTGGAAACTACAACCAGTGAAATACGGGTTACTTACTGACCTCTACTGATTCATAGATGATCCCCTGAAACTGCTGTCCGTTTGATGTCCGTGCTTATTTCTGAGACGTTATTGGCAAAACATATGTTATTTTATATATGCAAACGTTCAAAATATAAAAAATATAGGCCCTATCCACCTTATTTTTTTCCCGTAAGAGCTGGCCCTGCAATTTGTAAATTTAATGGCTTCCGGTCTCATTAGCATCCAGCTATTTTTAGCTGTATAAACAGCTCGTTTTGTGGCTTTGTACTGCAAATAGGTGTGTCTTATTTTAAAGTATTATCTTAATTATGAGCACACTGGTTTGTAGAGCAAACAGTTTTACTGTTTACTGCACGTTTTTATTCTTCTGGTTATTTCCCTATAGCGGATAATGAATCCATAGGCTAACTTCCATGTTGAAGAATGAGATGTATATTATTTGGCCTCTTGGAAAGTCATAAAGACGAACAATAATGCTTATTATGGGCCCCATAAACATATAAACATCCCTTCTTTGTGGTTTTTAAACCTGATGCATGTACTATTTAATCACAAAAAATAATAAAACTTCTTACTTAGAAACAACAACAACAATGACATAATAATAATAATAATAATAATAATAATAATAATAATAGTTATTAGATTTTTAACCATGGCACATTTAATATCAAATCACACACACATACAAACATCAATAACAAATACTGCTACTACTACTACTAATAAAAATAATAATAGTGTGATTTTTAACTCTGAAGCTCACCACAAAAAAAGTTGCAATCAGCCGTTAAAGTCATTTCAACTTACATTACATTAAACTGGGTTAAAAATAAAAAAAGTACAAATTGTAAAGTTGAAAACGTATAAGCTTAAAACTAATTAATTAAATTTTGTCTTATCTTATATAACGTGTTAACTTATTAGTCGTATCATCTTTTACAGTGTATACTATTAAATCAAAGTGTTTTACTTCAAATAATAATCAATAACTATATACACATATCAGTCAAAAGTATTTGGATAATAAGATAAGAAGTCTCTTCTGCTCACCAAGCCTGCATTTATTTTATCCAAAATACAGCAAAGGCAGTAATATTGAGAAATATATTTACTGTTTATAATATGTTGATTTGCAGTTTTTTTATTATTATTATCAATATTTAAACCAGTAATTTTTTAGCAGGACTCTGATGAATAGAAAGATCCAAAGATCAGCATTTATCTTAAATAAAAAGCTTCTTTTAACGTTATACACTATACCATTCAAAAGCTTGGAGTCAGTATAATTTTTTTCTTGCTAATTAATACTTTTATTTAGTAAGGATGCTTTTTGATCAAATTGATCGAAAGGGACGATAAAGACATTTATAATGTTACAAAAGATTTCTATTTCAGATAAAATGCTGTTCTTCGGAACTTTCTATTCATTAAAGAAACCTAAAAAAAATCTACCCAGTCATTTGCAACATAATAATAATAATAATAATAATAATAATAAATGTTTTTTGAGCAGCAAATCAGCATATTAGAATGATTTCTGATGGATCGTGTGACTGAGTAATGATGTGAAAAGTTCAACTTTGAAATGACAGGAATAAATTCAAATATATTCAAATATAAACAGTTATTTTAAACAGTAAAAATATGTACTTTTTATTGTTTTTGCTGTACTTTGGATCAAATAAATGCAGGCTTGGTGATCAGAAGAGACTTCTTAAAAAAAAACATTAAAAACAACAAACTTGTTCTGTGTTATTATTTTATATTATTCATACACATTATTTTATATACTTAAATACCCAATGAAAACATAGCTTTTAATTCATGATATCCAGTACAATGTACAGATGTATTTTTAGTTATGTAAAGCTTGTATTGTAGTGCATGTATCTGTAACATTTGTAGAAATAATGCAGATATATAGATAACATTATGTATAGATTTTTTTTTTTTTTTTTTTTTCCGGGGCCACCTACATTTACTGTACACAGCATGACAAATAAACATTGAGGTTCCTGTACTTTTCCCAATTTAGGTGGCTTTCCCTTCCCTGTTAAATGACCATAACTCCATCTCTTGGGCGATGATGAATGAAACCCACACACATAATCAGCATCATCAAAGCAGATTGAACTTTTGATAGAAACCCATAGGAACCCAGCGCACACCCTCTGAGATGATAAACGACCAGTAAGGAAAGAGAGACGTGTGCCTATGCTCATGCGCTTCCTGAACACACAAGGAGGATCTGATGGGACTGTGTGCAGGGCAACTGCACTAACTCAGCGACAAGGAAATGGGCGTTTGCTGAAGTTGACCCCAAATCCGCCAATTTACTGGTGAGCCGAAAAGGGCGGAGAGTAGCAGCAGACCAGAATAAACACGACACGGTGCTTTAATACATATTATATTTGCCTCTGCTGGATTTGGATCACATTTGGTGAGTTTACCTTTTATTTTGGTCTTTTACTATGGTTTGCAGTCTGAAATTGTAAAATAAGTGTATAAAGATAAAAAAGAACCATAAAATACATAACAAACACATAACAATTTACCATGACATGATTTTAACAAGGGAATGAATTTGTGCTTGAACATCATATTTTATCATAGTCAGAAGTCTAAAGAATCAATTTAGAAATGTATTTGTTGTAAAATCTCATGGGATGACAGAAGACTGGTTGTGGGAACATGACTTTTCCTAAGGCTGTTCTTCTCTAGTTTTGCCCTGAGGAAAAACATGTGTCTCAAGACTTAGAAAAGTCTGAATGTGTGCCTTCATGTCTCAGCTCTGGACTTCAGCCATAGTCATTTACTTAGTATTTTTACTTCCTTGGCCTTTTCCATCTTTAGATTTTGGAAAAGGCAGATTTGTGTTCATAAAAAACCCTGAGGGCAATTGTACAATAATGCAGTTGTATCTTGAACCCTTCAATGAACATCAAACAACTATTTTCTTATTTATATAATAATAATAATAATGTTTTATCAAATATTTGATAGTATTATAAATAATATAAATACAATTATATTGATAATATTATTTAAAATATTTAAAATATGTTTATTTACAAAAAATAAAAAATTCTACACAAAATATGTGTCCAAAAATTCAGATGAGAAAGTTTCAGATGTTGACAGGTGCTGTTTTTCACCATGGCATCTCTTCTGGTGTTTGTCACACTGCTTCATCTCATCACACTGGCGGTTCTCTTTATTGCCACCATGGAGAAGGTAAGTATATGAGACTCTTTACAGCAGATTACTTTCCAAAACTATTAGACAATTCATTAGAATAGTGTGCATCTGTCTGAAATCATTCATGCATATTTAATCTTCTTTATGATTTAGTCCTGGTGGGTTTGGGACGGCACTGAACACTCAGACCTCTGGTACAACTGCAGATTTGACAATGAAACAGAGGCATGGTTTTGTGCGTCATCAGAAGAGACAGGTAAAACAACACATTTGAGCACTTCAGTGTTTTTGAAAATATGGGAATTTAGTCTAACATACACTACCAGTCAAAAGTTCTTTAATGCTTTTAAAAAAACTCTCTTCTGCTCACCAAGTCTGCACTGGTTTGATCCAAAGTACAGCAAAAAATAGTACAATTATGAAATAGTTTTACATCATCATTATTCCAGTCACATGATCCTTCATTCTAATATTCTGATTTGCTGCTCAAAAAACATTTTTTTAAAATTTATTATTAAGTAGAATTTCAGGTTTCTTTGATGAATAGAAAGTCAACTGTTTTAAATACTAATGATGATAATAATAATAAATGTCTCTTAAACAGCAAATCAGCATATTAGAAGACTGAAGTATAATAATGCTTAAATGTAGTGTTTTTGCTTTTACATTAAAAATCTTACTGTTCAAAAACTTCACCTACATCACCACCGTTTAAGTAAGTGGTTCCACTTCGCGGAGGCAACCACCCTCCGCTTCGCGTCGGGCGGTTATTAGCCTCCACGTCGTGCATTAAAATCCTTTAATGCACGGCAAACCGTTGATTATCCCGCTTATTCCATGGTTATTTGCAAATTTATAGGCACGTTACAACTAGTATTGATCTTTGCAGCGCAAGATTTGACTGAATGGGTAAAAATGACGGTTATTTTCGTCAGTTAGCTCATCAGCTCTATCATTCTGCCCGATTCAAATCAGACACAGACATGAAATAATGATAAATCACATTTATTTGAACGAATTACAGCATTTATTTCAATTACTTATCGATTGATCGAGAGAAAGACAGAGAGAGAGAGAGAGAAGGCGAAAGGGAGAGATGACAGTTGTATGTGCGTTTTACCTGCCTGCTGCGCGTCTGTGCGTCTCTCTCTACAAACAACGAATTAATTCAAAAACAGCGGTCTTACCATCTCGTTGCTGAGGAATATTATGTAACGATCTATTATCCAGGCTATTTGATTAATATGATTTGAGAGCAAGCCCTGACAACAAGTTTATATGTGCGCAGCACAATACGATCTCTCTCTCTCTCTCTCTCTCTCTCTCTCAGTGTGCGGTTGCGTGCATCAATTAAAGCACCGCATTAATATAGAACGGTGATTAAACTGACTTGGAACTACCTGTGCATTAAACGATTTTAATGCATACCTGCCAGCCAATCAGAATCCAGTATCCAGACATTCCATGGAATAAAGTAAATTATTATCACCTCTATTATGTTTGGTTTCCACCAGAGTGGCTTCAGGCTGTCCAGGTTCTGATGGTCCTGTCTGTGGTTTTTTCCGCCATTTCATTCCTGATATTCCTGGGCCAACTCTTCACCATGTCCAAAGGAGGACTCTTTTACCTCACCGGCGTCTGCCAGGCCTTTGCCGGTAAGCGATTCAACCTAATTTGCTCGACTACTCGAGGTTACCGTCTTCAGCCCAAGCCAAAAGACATAAACACTCATTTCAGTTGCTCAGAAATATAACGTTCTGTCTTTTCAGGGCTCAACACCTTCACCGCCGTGCTCATTTACACTCTGCACAACAGAGAAATCCTCCAGGACTCGCGGGAGTTGAGTTCGGGACACTTTGGTTACTGCTTTTACTTGGCGTGGGTTTGCGTACCTTTGCTTCTGTGCAGCGGAGTCATGTACATCCATCTGCGCAAAAGGGAATAGAAACAAGTCTGTCTAGAAAAAAAGACAAGCCATGCGAAGAATGTTTGCTGTTGACGTTCTTCACTGATTGATTATATACTTTATGATAGCTTACGAGACATTTATTTTTCGCTTATTTAGACTGTATTTAGCCATAAATAAATATACACAACTGAAATATGGTCACAACGCAGCCCAGCTTAGTTAACTCTTAAAGGGCAACCATGACTAATCAATCTGATTAGCAGAATTATATCTAATTTAATAATAAAAGGGGCCACGTAACTTAATCTTGTTTCATACTGAAAGGGATACTTGTAAACACTATAGTGGTATCCATATGCTAAAATTTTAAAGGGATAGTTCACCCAAAACTGAAAATCCTGTCAATTCACTCTCATGTCTTTGCAAACCCGCAAGACCTTTGTTCATCTTTGGAACACATTTTTACGAAGCTACAAGAATACTTTTTGTACACGAAGAAAAACAAAAAATTACTTTATTCAACAATTTCTTCTTCGCTGCGAGTTCACAGAAGTGCCTTGACGCATGCATGTGGTGCTGCTGATGCAGGAGCCAGTGTTCTGACATAGAATGTCCATCTCTAAGCCTTGTTCAGACTGTCAGCCCAAATCCGATTTTGTGCATATCTGGATAGAATCTGATTTGAATAACTGACTGTCCACACTGTGTATCGCAACTGTTCATATCTTACTTGCGCATCCATGAGCGCTCTTTAGTTTGAATGTGCGTTGGTTCTTCTTCTTCTTCTTGAGGTTTGTTTGGCGGTTGGCAAACCAACTTACAGGTGCTTTACCGCCACCTACTGGACTGGAGTGTGGAACAGAAGTTTGGCAGATAACAAAACATATATACAATAACCACTAATAAATAAATAAATAAATTTAATCAAATAAATAACATTTGTAATCTTTATATTCGTTCAAACAGGCCTGTCTCTTTTAAAAACCTAACTACCTGTGTATACATTTTGCATGTGCGTTGGTTTCTATGGCAGTGTGCTCATTATGGCAGCAAAGCCCCGCCTCCTTAATGAAAAAGCCAATCGTTGATTAGTAAAATTAGCACATCACTGCAACTGCCGTTAGAAGTCCAATGAACGCATTGAAACAGCCTTCTTGCTGGCTGATCTAGCCTGAAAAATAACCTTTTTTAATACTATTGGAGCACAAGGAACCATATTTATGAGGCAGTTCTTGTCCGATTTCATTGGTGATTGCAAAAAGGAAATTTAATCGTAAACTTGGTGAATAGTTTTGGAGAATTTGATGTTTCCCCATTTAAAGAGATAGGAGCTGCACTTGTACACCCGAGAGGCGTTTTAAAGATGGCCGCCGAGAGGAATGACTTGCCTTAAAGGGAATTTGGTATTACTAGCAGTATTATGTCTTTTCCTGCTTGACTTGCAGTTCACAACAACACAAGCCTGCTTATGCAAAGATGTTTATTTTGTTTTCTACAAAAACATCAGACGTATTTACATTTTACATGGTGTTAAAAAGCTATCGGATCTGACCATTCAGACTGAAACGGATTTCCAGAAATGCAATTTGAATGGGATTCCAAACCACATATGAATGTAGCTCGAAACGGATTTCATGTAGTTCGTTGCCATTGCATAATGTTATTGTTTACACAGTCGTCTAAGAGCGAATGTGGGCAGCCCAAGGCAACCTTCCGGTCTCTTTCTTGAAACCAACACAGAAGTGACTTAAACTGGCCACAAATTCATCAACTGGCCACTAGAAACTGGCTCCAAAAGGAAGTCGAAACAAGGACGTTGGAGTGATTGGTAATGAAGGACGAGCGTGACACAGGGCTTGAAAGCAGCAGAGCTTTTATTATGCCACAGTCGACCGCCTCTTCCAGTCATGCGTATGTAGGAAAAAGCATGGCTGTTTTATCATTGTAGATACATCTAAGTGTGTTGAAAATTCTGTTGTAATTATACTCTGTGTGTTCGTCACCTGTCTAATAAAATGCATAACATATTAAAGTGTCTTTGGGGTTTTCACGTTTTCTACTAAATAAAACCGGAAAATCGAGGGTATATGACATCATTGGCAGGCGACGCAATGACACTGCCCGCTACACTAATTAAAACTGCTTTTTTCCTTGGATTCAAACATTCATCAAAACATTTGGGATAATGTAAGTACACAACTTTGGATATTTTAATCATAAAATCTTACAGATTGTGCCTTTAAAGTTCTGCATTGAGCCATTTGAGCAACAGGTGGATTGTTGCTGCTGTCACCACTGTTGAGCTAGGGGGCGTGGCTTCAGCACCCAGCTCCACCCACATTCCGCTTCTTTGCCCATTTTTTATTATCTGGGAGTGATACGCGGTGAAGGTCACTTTGGGCTTCAAAAATGCTCTTCAGAAACCTACGGGTGATGTAACCTCACACTATGTCCATGTTTTTTTTTTTTTTAGTTTTTTTTTTTGTTTTTCAATGTTCAAAAATGCTGGAAGAGTGTAAGTGACAGGTGTGACCTTAGCAAAAGTTAAGTGTTTTAAAATGAAAACGCACTAGTGTAAGCGTAGTCTTAGTTCATTAGTTCATATTTTTCATATTCTGTGTGGTCGATCACAGCAGTGATAGAAATTATTTTCCAATAAGTTCAAATTGATTTTTACCTTTATAAAGGCAAGTCTTTTGAGTCAAATTCTTACATTTAATCAGTAAATTATAATACATTTAGGCTGTTGCCAAACAAATTAAAATCAGTATCAACAAAATTAATCTTCGCAGAAGTTGCATATGAAATGGCATTTAGATGTATTTACACATGTTAATGGAGCTATTTTGAAATTATTTTAAAAGTAAAAAGATACTTTTGAGTGTGAAATTAAAACCGCCAGGTGTCAGCAAGTCACTGTTAATAAGTGAATCATTTAAACGGTTGATTCATTCAGGAACGAAACACCGTCATTTTGCTCAGAGATGCAAAATCTTACTGTGGCAGTGTTTGGAATGATTTTTGTCAGTGAAACTGAGCAAAAACAGGAAATGTGTGGTCTAAAATGTAACTTTTAATATGAACTTCTTGTTTATTGAACTGTTGTATAAAATCAATGTCACACTCTTCGTGTGATATTAACTATATGAAATTATTTAAATATATACATTTTCTGATCCCATACCTTGAATTATGTGATTATTCTAAATGCATTTTAATAGACTGAATCATGCAGTGAATGAACTCACTCTAAATGCTACTCACTAGACGTCATCACGAAATGTAACATTACGCCTGCACTCTGTAGGTGTGTTTTGTTTGTTTTCTTGCAATATACTGGATAATGTCAAATTGCACATCCTTAAAACAACAATTAAGATATTATGGCAGACAATATACATAGCACACCCCTAGCATACCGTATCTTCTGCTTGTAAACACGGTGCAGTGCATCCGGGTTCTATGTCAAAAAGCTGGCTCCTGCATCAGCAGCACTACACTCATGCGTCTTGATACTCTGGAGACTGACTGAAGAGAATTTTTTTTAAATAAAGTCGCTATTTAAGTTATCTTTATGCTCCATAAATATTAAAGTTGAACCACTGATGTCACATGGACTGTTTTGTCATTGCTACCTTTCTGGGTCTACATGGTAGTTGCATTGAGTCATTTCATCAAAAAATATTTTAATTTGCATTCTGAAAATAAACAAAAGGTTCGGAACTGCATGAGAGTGAATAATTAATGACAGAATTTTTGGCTGAACTCTTCTTTTAAGACGCATTTTTTATAAATAAATTCAGTTAAGTCATTAATGTCTGATTTCGATTTCATTACTGTGTGAAAATATTCTTCACAAATACACTGCAAGACGGTGGACTCCACAGACCTTGGGAGTGCATGACAAACTCATGACTCCAGTTTCTGAACTAATAGCTTCCATCACGCTGTCTAGATGATCCTACTACAAACAAAGCTTTCAAAAACAAACCGCTTCCTGACATGCAAAGGTCTCTTTTATGAGGGGGAAAAAAATAATAGGATGTCAGCACCTGGTGGTGCCATGCTCTCAAACACTCCAAAAAATAAAGTGCTATTTGATGCCAGACAAAGGGGTTTAATATCAGGTTCACCACAGCTCACAATCACACAATATCTCCAGAATTATAGTCAGTTTCTGCATAGAATACAAGAAGGCCACTGATATGTTCACCAGCAGCAGTGTCCAAAATTGAAGTTGGCGCTTAACCAATTCATAATAGTATTATTTTATAACCAGGCAAAATATAATAATATTAATAAAAAAAAATCAATATAGTGTGACACCTAAATAACAAAATAAAGCCTCGAATCTCATAAAAGAAAGCTTGTTTCATAAAAAAAAAGAAAAAGTTTTGATCATTGACAGTTGAGGTTGAACTTGGTCTGTAAGGGGCTAGAATATAAGGCTACTTTAGTTTTAATGACAGTTCTGAGAAATGTTAAGAGATGAATCACAGAACGAGGAATAAAACTGAGGAGGTAAAGCAAAGCAGCGTATAGCTGCAAGGTAGACACCAAGGTAAAAGGATGTCAAAACTCTTCAGAAAGCTCTTTATTTCAATCTGAATATGTTCAGCAGTTATTCTAAAACCGTAAAACTTGTTAGTTCTTCTCTTCGGTTTCTCTCTCCGTCCCTTTAACTGTATCACAGTGTGATTGCTTCCCCTTCATCTCAGAACATCAGAAACACCCACCACCCCAAAACTGTCACAGAGGAATAACATATTACTAAAGAAAACAAAATTAAGTAATTAGAAGTCCTTCAGTCCCGGTATCTACAACTCCAGAGTGCTAAAGCCAGGTCACCGGGTGATGTCTTCACTTTAGCCGCTGCACGATGACCGCGTTCAGCAGGTTGGCGTCCTTCAGCGTCTGGCTCTCGTCCGTCAGCTCCTTGTTGGGGAAGGTCGTCATGAGAACAAACTCGGTGGCAGCTAAAGCGGGGCGAGCGCTCGCCACAAACTGACGCACGTCAGACACCCTGTGATGGACACAAGTCAGTTATGAGGAAGATTTTCATGCTGTAGGCTTTTTATCAAAGCATTTTCATAATGCTTTTACCTATGGGTGTGGTTGAACTTCTGCACCAGCCGGCCTCCGTCGGCCAGTCTGATCTGGATGCTAGTGACAGGTTGAGAGCTGTCCACACTGATGGAAGCACTAGCCTCAGCTTCGCTGGCAGCCTGGTCCTGCGGGCTTCTCTGGAGCGACACCAACTCTGGAGTGGCGCTGAGGGAGGTAAGTGTGAAATAAGGACAGCAAAGTTTGAATAGTTCAGCAATATGCAAATTATATAACTTATAATGAAGCAACACGAAGATCGCAATCTACACTTCCAGTCATAAGTTTCTTTTAATAAGATTTTTAATGTTTTTTTTTTAAAAAAAGAGTCTCTTCTGCTCACCAAGACTGCATTTATTTGATCAAAAGTACAGCAAAAAAAAAAAAAACAGTAACATTTTGAAATATGCAATCTAAACAATTTGCTATTTACTAGGTGCTGCATGAAAAAAACTGATCAGTGCGATTATCAAATCACAGAGGTTGCGATTTAATTAAATATATGAATCTCCTCAAACTTATAAATCCTGCATTTTTTTGTCAAAATAAAAGCTTGATGGTTTAAAATTTGAAAATGAAGACAGGCATAAATAGCCATACTGTAAAATAAAATTATATTTTTCTTATACTCTATTTTTGTTTTACAACAAATTACAATAGTAATATTTTTTCTTTTATTTTTAAGTAATAACATTATTATAGTTATTATGATATAAATTTACACAATTTTGACCCAAATTCTGCAGCCCTATAATCAAGCACAGTAAACCTGGAGCTTTTTTAATTATTTAAATTATTTTAATTACTTAAACCTGAAGCCCTACTATGCTTTCCCCCAAATCATCGAAGCCCTTATATTTCCCACCAGCAAATAGACAGAACCAAATACAAGTGACTACAATGGTCTGTGGCTTATATGCAATAAACTATCGCCCCCTTGTGGTCAAAAACAAGGCTTAAAAAGTACATACTGCACATTATGTTCAAACGTAAGATGGATCATGATCAACTAATTACCCACCAACTGAAGTAAATTAAAAGTGAACAAGTTAGTGTTTTAATTACTTTCCTTTTAGATTTAACATTTTCATTTTTTATTTTATATTAATGTAATTATTGTAAGAACATGTATTTTCTATGCAATTGTTTTGATTAAAAGATTCAAGATATATTTCTAGTTTTAACATTTGTTTTTCAGACATTCCTCTTTAAATGAAATAAAGTATCTATATCTATATGCGAAGTGAATCACATTTGGTTTTTGACCACTAAAAATGTGTATGTGTACAATTTAACATATTGAGATATCTCTGGAACTGAAACATACAGGGCTTTAAAAATGAAGATACCAAAAGGAAAGTTTGTGGAGGAACAAAATCTAAAAAGGCATAAAGATATCTTTGATACTTCCTCATTTGCATCCAAGCAAGCTCTGGAGAAAAAAAAATTAAAAGTGCTTTTCCCTATTTTAAATGGTCACAATTGGCACATAAATGAAAAATAGATGAAGTCAACAGATTTTACAAACAGAGCTACAAATCTATAGTAATCTAATAAATGTAATGATGCTGCCATCTTTCTAAAGTCATTTTTACACCCCTGTAATTTGGTTCAAAATATCAGATGAAAATTGTCATTTCGACCCCCCTCGATAAAATAATAATAATAATAATAATAATAAGTGTATTACTCAGTAAATATACATCCATGACATTTAATATTTTGGTTTTCCTCACTATACATGTTTATCTTCACAAAAATTATTGACAAAATCAAAACGTTGATCTGGGGACCACTGGTTGAGTCGACATGGAATGACCCTCCTGTCATTATGTACAAAAATGTCTGTGTCAATAATAAAGTTCTGTGCAAAAAAAACAAAAAAAATTATACGTTTATTCCTGTCCAACAATGAGGCATTAGCCAGAAACATTTTAATTAAGTACTTCAGCAGCCTTTAGCTCAGTAGGGAGAAGTAAATGAGAAGGAGAAAGAAAGCATTTTCCAACCTGCCAAGTTTCTGTCCTTCTCCAGTGAAGGCCTTGAAAACAGGTTTGGGTTTGGAAAAGTCTTCATCCCGATGGTCCTCCATGTCTAGGTTTACCTGCCCCCCCCGGAAGCGCTGTCTCAATTCCTGAGGAATCTCCCTGAGAGAGCCAGAAAGCAAGAAAGAGGTTCTATAACGTCTAATTTGATAATCAGTTAGAAGAATACTGTTTAATAGTGGTCAACCGATAAGGTTTTTTTTTTAAAAGTCAATATTTAGCGGGCCGAACACAAAACTATGTTTTTATGTGTGCAAAGAACAACAACAAAAAATGAACACAAATTCTGTAAACTGCCAAGACAACCAAGTATCAGTGAATGGATTCAGAGCTCACCCTCTGCGGATAGACTCCAGGAAGAGGGCGTTCCCAGGATCACTGTAGTTCCTCAGCTCTCCGTCATTAAGACTAAAGCCAGTCTTCCAGAGCTTCAACACAACATGCACCTGTTGGAACAGCACAAATCACTGCAGCAGATTTTTCTATGTCTCAATAGACTTCAGCACTCACAGGCTAGTGACTCACATCTTGTGCACTGCCGGATTGTCTCCTCTCTCCTGTCACATAAGTCGACTCCTCCTCTGGTGCTGCACCCAACCGATAACCACCACCCACAAACGGCTGTAGAATAAGACGACAAAGTAAAACAGAGTGAATCAAAATCAATTCATGCATATTAGTTTTAATTTACAGTGTAGTTTATTCAGTGGAAAATCTACCTTGCTGGACTTGCTGGATTCTCCAGGTCCTTTTCCTGCTCGGTCAACAGGAACTGCCCCGTGCTCCTTAGCACCTTTAAATAAGTCCTCAACCAGCTCATTTGAGCTCTTCTTTTTGGGAGGACCAACAATCTGCTGCCCACTGCGTTCTGAGCCCCCGGCAAAGAACCTATAAGATGAAAAGTCAGATGTTCCTCAATAAAATGAAGCATTAAATGCCATTTGTGAGCAAACTTGGCATTAGAAGAGTATAAAGGCAGAAGTGAGAGTATTTACACATACCATTCAAAAGTTTTTGAACAGTAAGATTTTTTTAAATGTTTTTAAAGACATCTCTTCTGCTCACTAAGCCTGCATTTATTTGATCCAAAATACAGAAAAAGCAGTACTATAATAACTGCTTTTCTATTTGAACATATTTTAAAATGTAATTTATTCCTGTAATCAAAGCTAAATTTTTATTATCATTACTCCAGTGTCACATGATCTTCCAGAAATCAGTTTAATATGCTGATTTAATGTTCAAGAAACATTTTTTGTTATTATTATCAATATTTAAAACATTTTTCAGGATTATTTTATGAACAGAAAGATCCAAAGATCAGCATGCATCTTAAATAAAAAGCTTTTTTTAACATTATACACTACACTATTCTAAGGCTTGGAGAATTTTTGGTTGAAGAAATTATAGAAACGTATACTAAATAAAATAAATACTTTTATTTAGCAAGGAAGCTTTCAAATCAAAAGTGATGATGAAGACATGTATATGTTTTTTTATGTTACAAAAGATTTCGATTTCAGATAAATGCTGTTCTTCTGAACTTTCTATTCATCTAAGAAACCTGAAAAAAAAAATCTACTCAGCTGTTTTCAACATCATAAATGTTTTTTAACAGCAAATCAGAATATTAGGATGATTTCTGAAGAATCATGTGACTGGATTTATGATGCTAAAAATCAGCTTTGAAATCACAGGAATAAATTACATTCTAAAATATATCCAAACAGAAAATGGTTATTATAAATGGCAAAAACCTTTCTAAATTTTACTGCTTTTGCTGTACTTTGGATCAAACAAATGCAGGCTTGGTGAGCAGAAGAGAACTCTTTAAAAAACATCTTTTGACTGGTAGTGCATTTCATTATCTAGGTATTGAGAAAGTTTAGAGTGACATGCTATATTTTATCCAAAATAATTTATTTAACATTTTTAATTCTGCTATAATCATCACACTCTAGAGTTCCATTAAAAAATAGGAAATTTCTATTTTGATTTCAGGGTGACTTTAGCTGTTACTAACTATTTAGGAAATTCAATACCTCTGGCCTTCCTCGTCACCACTGTCATCTTCATCCTCATGCATCAGATCTCTAAAGGACGTCACTCTGTGTTCACTGAAATCAAAAGACGTTACCTTAAACAGGCCAATGTTATGACTTCAACCATATAGCTGATATAGCGCAATCGAAAAGCTTAAACGCATGACTTATGTTACCTTGGCCCTGTGGATCGACTGACAGAGCCAGGCTCTGGCTGAGGGAGGGTGGCAATATCATCATCACCTCCATCTTCAAAGAAATTAGCTAAAGCAAGCTGAGGACACAGAGAAAAGAGAGCTGTCACTTCATTTCACAGACAGACACGCACTTGGTGATTTACACAAACAAAGCCAACCACCAACTGTCTGCCTTCAGAAACTAGATAAGGCTGATGAATTATATCAACAAAATAACACAACTTAACATGTTTCAGAACGAAAGCAAAAGTCAAACCACGAATGTAAACATGAGTATTACCCGATCAGGCTAAAGCTGCTAGCTTAAGACTTGATTTCTATGTAAAATATACCGGCACAGTTTAAAAAACTGTACTTCAATGCGATACTGATTGTCCAATCCTGAAGTATGAATCACATCACATATGATTAAATAGATAAACCAGTTTAAGACACTTCTGGTGATTTTAATCAAGAGTGACTTGCACATTTCGTTAGCCGGTTGTACAGTTCACTGGCTGCCAGTGGAGGCTTAAAGTCTGCTGAATTTCCGGCTGCAGTGCTTACGATTCACAGCATAATATGTCAGTGGTAAAGTGACTAGTGTGCTACTGACCTGTAGGTCCCAACCGGCTGACTCGAGGAAGAAACGGGCCCTCTCTTCATCAACATCAGTAACAGCGACGAATCCCCTCACAGCTTCTTCCCGCTCCGCCATTTTGACGTGTGACGCTGAGGAAAGATCCGACAGGAAACGGGGGAAACGAACGCTTAGTTCCGCTGTTGTGGAGCAAAAAGTTAAAAGCAATTTTTTTTTTTTATTCCGTCGGTGTTTTTTCAGATGTTAAATGTAAAGTTGTATAATGACCCACAAATAGCAAAATAACTAAATAAATAAATCGAACATGTATTGATTTGCAAATATTTAGCCTACTCAGTAGGCTATATGTTGGCCTAATTATTTTATTATGTAGTTAACACATTTATAGTTCAGACATTACTACTTTTACCTTAGCACATGTTCGAATTAAAACTTCAAAGAAAGATTCAGATGTTTTGAGATGGGGGATGTTTTAGCTATTCACGCCCTTTATAATATTAGCCAGCAGATGGCATTACAGACCATATTGGTTACTCCTACTTTGCAGTACATTTTCAAGTCCACATCATGTGTTTTGTTTGGATAAAATATTATACTTAAGTTCTTAAAGATGGGGATATTGTTTAATTGGTAATCAGTTTGTTGTTGTTGTTGCTGTTGTTGGTTTTTCTCATTTCAAATAATTTATTTCAGTTAGATTCGATTAGAAACCCTTTATGATATCAAAAAGTCAAATAATAGCCTCAAAATATCATAAAAATCTTCCTACAGTACAATGATGAAACAGCATGATAATATTTTAAACAATAAAAGCACAGTATTTTTTATATAAAAAAAAAATCTTAAATTCATAAATATATATATTTTTTATATTCAAAAAAATTAGAAAATGGCCTTTAAAGATGTCCAAATGAAGTCCTTTGTGATGCATATTACTAATGAAAAATTAAGTTTTGATATATTTTTGGTAGGAAAATAACAAAATATCTTCATAGAACATGACCTTTACTTAATATCCTAATGATTTTTTTAATAAAAGAAAAATCAATCATTTTGACCCAAACAATGTATTGTTGGCTATTGCTACAAATATACCTTATATGTTGTGTTCCAAGCCAGGGCTTCAAAGGTTTTACATAATCAGAAATGGGCCTACCTTACAATGTCCCTTTTTCCACATATATAAATATTTTTTTAGAAATAATTAATAGGTGTCAATAGTTTTTCCTTTAAAAAAAATGGGTTGTAAGATTGTTCTCACATGTGATTTCACACCGCAAAGCTTTTACACCCCATCAGACAATAACTTATTTATTGTGTGACCTGGATTTCTTTGGATCCCCCCACCCCATTCATTAGCAACTGCTGATTCAAAGGTTCCTAAACAGAGGTGAAATATGTGCTAAATTAGTTTGGGAGGACCTAATTTAGCACATATTGTTTCTGGAGAGAAACTTGCCGATGCTTTGTTGTTTGTTTGCAAGTGCGCTGGCTCGTTTGATCTTCACAGATAATCAGATTCTGGTACATGACTAAACACCAGAGCATTGCTGTCATCATTCACCCCTAAGCTTTTCTTTCCTATCACACTCACTGCAGCTGTTACAAGAGAGAAACATGCCCTCAAATGTAACAGCCTTTTTTTAATCATCTTGCAGGCCCTTAAGGGAAAACAATTCTAATTTTAAATGCATTATTCTTACATGCTCTTATTGATTTAGAAAAGTGTGTCCTCTTTCTGCAATCACTTCTACAGACATATACTTGACATACAGTTGAAGTCAAAAGTTTTCATACTCCTTGCAGAACCTGCAAAATGTTAAATGCATGTCATTTTTATTTAGTACTGACCTGAATAAGATATTTCACATAAAAGACTTCAAGAAAAAGTAATTGAAGAGCACTGACTGAACAGATCTTGCATAAATTTTGTCAAAATAACTTCGGTTTTCACTAATGAAATATGGTAAGCAACGTCTCTGTGTAAAACAGTTGCTGACAATGATAAAGTGTGGGTGTGTTCAACTAGAAAGAAAGAGGAGAAAGAGGAAGAACCAGCCTTATCATGGGGAAACTAACACTGTCAGCCAGCTGTGGGCTTGCAGTCACTGTTGTGTTAAAGGGCAGGGAAGTAGTTCACAACACACAATACAAAGAGCAGAGGCCCACGACCCTCAACTGCAGTAGGAAGAGCAGACAGACAGAATCCCAGGGCTAGAATGAGGAAGGACGTTCTGCCAACATATCAAAATAACAGCAATTTCCTCACTGGGTGTGATACTACTGTACATACAAGTGTGAATTAACAAAATGGCTATGAGCAATATGGCTGATCTGAGACAATGTATGTTCATATAAATCAATTTTAGAGATGTCTTATATTATGTACCCCAAGCACATCTAGTAATCATGAGTTCACAAGCTTTTATCAGTATGATATTTGTGCTTAAATAAACCCATTCTTTCTTACTGACAGATCAGGAAGAGCATCAGAGAGGAAGACTAAGGTGGGGCACAGGACGTTTAGGGTCAAAGGCTGCACCTGTGATGCTCAGAGAACTAAAAAAAAAAAGCTTCTATACAACATAAGCACACATATATGCAGAATTTAGAGGCCAAACACAAAGTATTAATTTTATGTATTCAAATATTTAAGTTGCAACACCTGCTGCGAGTTAGAAAATTTCATTTACATATAGTTCTGTTGTGTTGGACGTTTATATTTGCAACAACATTTTTATGCAAGTTCACCAATTAATCACTGTTTAGTAATGCATAAAACATTTATGAACTAATTCAGAAGTGGTTCTCGGCTTGTTTTTATGGAAGATCGTTTCTGCCAGATTGAAAAAAAAAAGAATAATTTTTTGGTAAATTATTGTTATGATTGTATATGATAAAATACCAAATTATAAGTCATAATTATCTCATGAAAAGTCAAAAATATTAGATACTGAATCAGTTATGACAAAGGTCAAAATATGACATACTAAATCATAATTATGAGATTAAAAAGTAAATATGAGATACTAAGTCATAATTATACATATTTTAAATTATACATTTAAAATTATGAGATGCTAAATTACAATTTCCGAGATAAAAGTAGAAATTATGAGATAAAAAGTCATAATTATCTCATAAAAAGTCAAAATATGATATATTAAATCTGTTTTGAGATAAAGTACATATGAGATACTAAGTCATAATTATGAGATAAAAAGTAAATATGAGATACTAATTCATAATTATGAGATAAATAGTAAACATGAGATACTAAGTCAATGAGATTATAAATGAGCAATTGAGATAAGTCACAATTACAAGATAAAAGTAGAGATTATGAGATACTAAATCATGATGTCATAAAAAAACAAAAATATGAATATTAAATTATTATGTTATGACATAAAAAGTCAAAATATGAGATACTAAGTAATAATTATGAGTAACTATGAGATACTGTCATACTGTTATTATACATTTAACATTATTAAGTACTAAGTCATAATTCTAAGATTAAAAATAAATATGAGACACCAAGTCATAATTATGTCAAAAAGTCAAAATATGAGACACTAAGTCATAATTATGAAATAAAGTAAATATGAGATACTAAGTCATAATAATGACTCAGTCATAAGATGAGAATATAAATTTAAAATTATGATACTAAGTTACAATTACGAGATAAAAGTAGAAATTGAGATACTAAGATCTAATTATGCCATAAAAAGAAAAAATATGAGATACTAAATCAGTTATGAGATACTGATAAAAGAAATATCACATACTAAGTCATAATTATGAGATAAAAGTAAATATGAGAAATTAAGTCATAGTTATGTTTTTTTAATTTTAAAATTTGACTGTTTATGTCAAAATTGACATATTTTGACAGAGTTATGATGTGTAGTTTACATGAAGAAAATGTTATGAATTGCCCTCCTTCTCCCCAACACATACTTTGATTCTACCAATCAACATTAATAATCTCAATTACAATATCAGGGACAGTAACTGACAATTCTGATTTTATGTCATAATTATGCAGCCCAGTTGACAAGTGAAAATATCTTTGCTAAAATACTCGCAGTACACATTTCAAAGAAACATCTGTCTTAATCTTTAATCTAGTTTACCATTTTATAGTTTTCCCTCATGTCTAAACAGGAAAATGGATCTATTCAGTGAGATGATATACACAGCGTACTGTATATAACGGGATGGGGGTGATTAAATAAATGAGAGAGCAACGTTTATGCGCATCAATGTCTGTGCTGATAAGACCATAATGCATCTCTCTTCTGGGTGTGGTCTTAATGGACAACCTGGTCTTGTGAATTAAAGCTCATTTACCACTTTCTAACAGTCACTTGAGAAATAATTGCACCACCGTTGTGCAGATAGCATCTCTTGCCCACCCCTCCATCTGAAACTGAATGCCTGACCTCTGACCCATGAGCCTATCAGAGCTTACGGCTTCCAAACAGAACTCGCTGTTTACTTCCTCTTCGATGGTCATCTTTACTAATCGATTCCCATGGGCACCACAGATGCATGGGCAAAATCATGAATGATGTCCTATGCCATCCATAGTAATACGTAAAATTTGGACACCAAAGACAGTGGAAATGGTTCCGTAATTACAAAGATAACAAATTATACCGTTATACAAATGAGTTAAATCTTAATTTACATCAATGGGCAGTTCTGTTTACTTAGTAAGGCCACTTTCCCGTGCTATCTGTTCCTCTCCCAGGATTAGCTCTGTTTGTATGGAGCTCTATAGCACTTCAACGGGTTAGATGTGGAGATAAAGTTTGGATCAACAGGAAGAGCTCTGCTCGTAAACCGGAGAGCCATGAGATTATGCTCACATCTCTGGTCATCATTCCCATTACAGGCGTCTTTTACAACACTTTTTCATTTTTCTCCATTGTACATTGCCATTGTTTCACCATTTTGAGCATTTGAAAAGTTCCATGGATTTGAAGGTTCTATCTTGGAACCATGGATGTCAATAAAGAACTATTATTTTTGAGAATACTCTCTCGTCTAGTGTGTGTGTGTGTGTGTGTGTGGTATAGCATCTCAAACGCCCCTCTATGACCTTCCATTTTTCATTCTGACAGTTTAATCAGAGTTCAACTATACTACTGCTAGCTTCACTCGTCCTGGCCTCCTCCCATCCCTCCTGTCCATCCGTTTCACACTTGTCCCTCCCATTTTCCATTAATCAGCTTCTATCTGTTTCTCTCTCTATGTTGGCTGTCAGTCCACCTGTATGTATGTATGGCTGGACTCAAAGCGGCTTCACTCCACTATGTTCTGAACAATGTTCTGAGTCCTGTTTCATAGTGGAGATCACAGGAGGAACATCAAACTGGAGAAACCTCCCAGAGTGAAATCATATCTTCTCAGAAAATGAGAAGAAGACTCATGATGCATGACCCACCCTGCTATTACAAGAGACCACAGTGTTCAAAAGCAGCAGAGAACAGAGGCATACAGGTTATAAAGCAGAGAGGACAGATTGATCGCCCTCTTGACAGAGTGAGAGTAGTAAATCTAGTGTGAGCACACCAGCAGTGTAACTCTATCTATTTTTAGTGTGCTCTAACAAGAGCCCTCTTTTCTGTCAAACTGTCCAAACCACTATGTAGTCTTTAATAAAAATTAAAAACAAAAAAATCTCAGAGGAGTACAAAACAATTTGTAGTACAAAAATAAAACAATGTCAATACTGCAAAATATAACAATAAATATAGCTGAGAGCAGTGATTATTGGGTTTCAAGTGCTTTAAGGCATTTATGCACATATGAAAGAAAGCATTATTTTGGAAGCCTGTAATCATCTTAATCAATGATTTAAAAAGCATTTTTGGCAAATCAAGGTAATTTAACATAGAAACATAATGCTTTTTAATGTTTATGACTGTTATAGCACCAGCTGTGGTGCAATTTCCTTAAAACTTTGCATACTTGTTTAGAATCACCTGTCACATGTACTCAGCAGGTTTAGTAAAGTTTTGAGTTCTCGTTTAGAATTTATAGGATTTTAAATTTGGACAGGCCCATTTTCTAAACAAACCCGTTATATCTTCCCCAATTTTTTTTAAATATATTTATTGACATAATATTGTCTAAATAATTGCACCGCAGTGACTGAGGGGAAAACCTAAGACTAGTTAGCAAAAAGTAGTTTGCAAATTATTTGATTGACAGCAGTGGTTCTAGAGGGAAACCAGTTCTACCATCACATATATGACCCGCCCAAGTGGCTGATTTCTTTCAAGTTGTTTACAGACCTTGGGCCATGAGTCAAAAGGGCCCACCGAGTTTTGTTCCTATCGACCTTCATTAGCCTTGTCTAGGTGCTCAAATTTCATCTGCCAATGGCAGCCATGTTATTTTGAAATACGCAAATATTCTTATAGACACTTGTGGCACTTTGGACAAAGACCATGCACAGCCATTTTTATGCTGATAGGACAAACAGTTGTGTAGTTACAGTTATTTTTATGTTTTTTTTCCCTCTCATAGCAGCACCAAGTGGCCAAGCTCCGCATTTTTCCCCCCGCAACGTCAGATTGAGCTCTTACATACGTGTTCTGAGTTTGGCAAGGATATCACATTCTGTTCAGGAGTTATTTACATTTTACTAAAAGTTTTACTGCCTCTTTTGAATGTTTTGGTGCCCCTTTGCAATGGTGAGTCAAAAGTTCAACTTTTTTGATAATTATTGATATTTACTCTCCAGAGAATCTTTCTGCACTGGCTTGGTTCTGATCTGGTGAAAAACCTAGGACTAGTTCTAAAGTTTTTTAAAAAAAAATCCAAAATACCAGAAAATTTCGCCACACAATCTGAAGGGTGCATTTTGTCCGGCGTGAGCCAAAGATTTCAATGACATAAGACACTTGAGCCTGCAACTGATTTAGGAGTTATGAGCAATTTCGTACTTTTGATCACTGTAGCGCCCCCGTCAGGCCACTTAGGGTGAGCCTTGGTGAGTACTACCATCGGTCCAAGTTTCAAGCCACTACGATTTACGGTTTGGTCTGCTCAATCAGTTTTTCTTGGAGATTGCTAATCCTTGGCCATTCTAACAATAACAACAAGGTTTCAGTACTATGATTGGATATGATCGACTGATTGGTTCATGTGATAAATCCTGCCTCTTGTGTTTGTGCTTGTCAGTCTAAATAAACAGTATAATGGCGTTAATGGGAAGACTCATTTTAAAAAAGTAGGTAAACAACTCACAGACTTAGATATAACCACACCTTGAGTTATTATTTTGTAATAAATGTAAAATGCTTAAAACACTAACTTGATGAGATTCATACTTGATTTAATAAGTCTATCTATCTAATCAATCTATATCTCACTGTCTAAAACAAACAACTGAGATATTAAAGAAATCTAATTCATTCTTTTTTATCCTGTTGGTACAGACAGAAGGTGAATAGGAAAAAAGCCACCACATCCTGTTCGAATAGGTGTGACATTTCCACACTTCACCCTGTATTTATCTAAGCAATCAACAATTAGTCAGAGTCTGTGAATGTTTTTATGACACAATTAGCGCAACAAGCCAAACAATGAAAGTCTCTATTCATCACACGAAATGGCCGACATTGACAAAGCAATACCAAAATGTGTGTGCAGGTCTAGTGGCCTTTACACCTCTCTTTACAGCCTGCCATCACAGGACCATCAGAGCTTCTCTCAGACACTAAGACTCCATACATCAGGATCTTCAGCTCAGCATTCCTCCTCCAGACGCCCAGGCAATGGCCTCTCATGCTCACTAACATAGTGAGAGGAGGGATGTCACCATGGCAACCAATGAGGACCTCATCTGGCTGGATAGACGTCTGGGTTGCGCCAGTAACTGAATGCCCAGGATATCAGTGAACATTTGGCTGCTCTGTGACCCGTGTGTGTGCATATGTGTGTATATGTAGGTTAAATGAAGTGTGTGAGGGGGAGGGGAGTGTATTTAATAGCACTGATGGGATTAATCTGAATTGTGTTTCTGTTGTTGGAGTCAAATTAAGTATTTATGAGACACATGTGCTATTAGATCTACTTTTCACTGATCTTCACTGATACAGTGCATATTTGGATATATACAGATGTTAATGCTCCAAATCAAATAAATGCTGTTCTTTTAAACCTTTTTATATATATAAAAACATTAAAGGGATAGTTCACTTTGAAATTAAATTTTGATATGTTTTAGCTTACCCCAAGGGCATCCAAGATGTAGGTGTCTTTGTTTCCGCAGTAGTTTCAATTTTGATATTTTTAGGTCCAACCGTTCTTGTCTGTCAGTCATATAATGCATGCCTATGGTCACCTCATAAAAGAAAACGCACAGATTCAAATTAAACAATTCCCCACCGTAAGTACACATTAATGACCTAAGACACGAAACGAGTGGTTTGTGTGAGAAAACGAACAGTATTTATATCGTTTTTACCTCTTGTAAATAATTACGTCCAAGTTGAAGGGGGCGCGCTATCTGGTGTGTGAGCGCGTTCTGGCTCATTGATGCGCCGGCGCTACTCCCGGAAAGCGCCGGACATGATCCATTGCTCGAGCACAGGTAATTCTTTTCTTTTTTAAACATCCCTAAACATACCTTTTTTAACCATTTCTTGTTTAAACATCCCGGATAAGCGCAAACGAGTACCATTTCTGTTAGCCGTCTTACCTACAATCTCTGTTCTGTGATCACTTCACAGATCACTTCCGGAGCTTTCCGGGAGTAGCGCCGGCGCGCTCACACACCAGGACGCGCGCGCACTTCAACTTGGACGTGGTTATTTACAAAAGGTAAAAAACGACATAAATACTGTTTGTTTTCTCACACAAACCACTCGTTTCGTGTCTTAGGTCATCAATGTGTACTTACGATGGGGAACTGTTTAATTTGGACTGTTTAATTTGAATCTGTGCATTTTCTTTTGTGAGGTGACCATAGGCATGCATTATATGACTGACAGACAAGAACGGTTGGACCTAAAAATATCAAAATTGAAACTACTGCGGAAACAAAGACACCTACATCTTGGATGCCCTTGGGGTAAACTAAAACATATCAAAATTTAATTTCAAAGTGAACTATCCCTTTAAGCTGTTTTCACATAGATAATAATAAACGTTTCTTAAGCTGCAAATCAGCATATTAGAATGATTTCTGAAGGATCACGTGACACTGAAGACTGGAGTGATGGTGCTGAAAATTTTGCTTTGCATCACAGTAATATGAAAACAGAAACAGTTATTTTAAATTGTAATAATATTTCAAAACAATACTGTTTTTACTGTATCAAATAAATGCAGCCTTGGTAAACAGAAGAGATTTCTTTCAAAAACATAAAAAAAAAAAACCTTTCCGGTGCCAAACATTTGAACAGTAGTATATCTGTTTAAGAAACATCATGTATTCATGTATTCACGAGGAGAGAAAGGAGGGGATCAGAACTGAACACAGCTGCAGTTCAACAGCTGTAATCAACACTCACGACTTGGGAACATTGTGGGAACAACAGGTGCACAGGATCTGGACGAAATGTGAGCGCCACAATGCAGACTTGTGAATTTCTTAGAAAAGGAGAGAGATGGACAAAAGTAGTAGCGTACATTTTAAAAGTAAATTCATCCCTGTAGCAAGCACACACATGCAGCTGCTGTAATGGGAAACTCACACACAGTCCAAGTGACCGTTGGAAAAGCAGGCCTGCATTGCCCAATCAAGTCAGCTTCACCTCATAAATCTACACTCGATCATGTTGTTTAGGAAGCTGGCAGGACTGATGGTCAGGACAGGGGCTTACCACAGCGCCGCTTGTGAATTGCCACAATACATCCAGGCTGGAAATATAAACACAATGAGAGAAACCACAGGGTATTTTTCTCAAATATGAAAGGGTTGCATGGGTAAAAACTCATCTAAAAACTATTCCTAAAGGGCAATCTGTTATTGTACAATATAGCCATGGACTGAGGGAGGGAATAAATGGTAGTGTATAAAAAGACATTTTTAAGTCAAACCAAAAATTATTCAGACACCAGATATATTTTTTGCTTTTTTATTACTAGTGTTTATGTAAGTAAGGATAGCAAAATAAAGTAAACTGTGACATATTATTAAATTCTTCATACAGTGGACTATGAGTAAAACTGATATAAAAAATTTGGGAATAAACCATGTTTTGCTTAAGTGCTTTTTCTTTAATTGCTAATACAACTTTTTTATACCACAGACTGAACAAAACTAAGCATTGCTTGGTAACTGGTCAACAAGTATTAATAGTTGTGTGAATATTGTCATAATAACAGTACTAACGGATTGTAATCCATGACATACCTTTCTATCAAAGTTATATGACATTATCAAGATGAATTTGTTCTGACACTGTTTAACTCTGTGTTCTTGTCATATGTAATGACCATTTTCTAAACTATAGCTAATAAAATGTGATAATGTGAGAAATATGTCTGAATACATTTTGGTTTGACTGTATACTGTATGAGAAAAATATTACCAATGATATTATAAACATAACATTTTATTTCCAAAAATAAATAAATAAAAATGATTAAAAAAAAAACATACAAAACAACGACAAAATAAAATATATGGAAAATATTTAATTTGCATAATGTGTGTCTTTAAAAGATATCATCTATATATCTAACACACACAAAATAAATCTATAATCTAACACACACAAAATAAAATTCAGATAACTTTCACAATAAACAATTTAAATATTTTCACATTTTGCTTACAATAATTTTTACAATTTATTTAACCAAATATTGTGAAATTTCGTAAACCCCAGACCCAAGTGAAAGCGCTTTAACACAATTAAGTGCATATGAAAAAAGACATTACGTATTATTTAGCAAGCCTGTAACCACCTGAGTCAAAGGCTAAAGATTTTATCATAGAAAATTTTGAATTTTCAACATTTATGACTGCTATAGCAGAGCCTATAGTCTAATCTTGATAAAACTTTGCATGCTTGTTTAGAATCATCTGTGGCATGTGCTGACCCATTTTCATAAACTTCTGGGTTTGGGATTTATAGGCTTTTGGGTGTATTTGGACAGGCCCCTATTTTTAAACGACCACATTATGGCTACCCAAAGGATAAAGTTAAACATTTTTGGATAATTATTGACATAGACAGTCCAGAGAATTGTATTGCTGTGGTTTAACTGAGGTTGAGTGAAAAACCTAGGACTAGTTCGGAAAAATGTTTTTTTTTTTTTTTACATAATCAGATATTTTTAATGAATGATTTGAATTATTTGATTGACAACACCTCTTACAGACTTTTAGGGCTGTGAGTCGAACATAGTTATATGCTTTTTAGATAAAGCGGCCCCATCCCTTATGAATGTTTTGGCATACCATCAGCAAGTTCAACAATAATTATTAATATTGACTCTCCAAAGAATCTTCCTGCACCAGCTGGTTTAGTTACGATCGGGTGAAAAACCCAGGACTAGTTCTCAAAGTAGGTTTTTCCAAAATACCTGAATTGTACAGACATTCCATTTTTGGTTGAGAATGAAAATCGGGTTGACATTAGTATTTGACGTCAATCTGACATTGACTAAATGTTGGATGTTGGTTACATAGCCTAAAAACAACAAAATATCAATGTCAGCTATTGTATTGGACATCAAATAAATGCTGACATTAGTGGACACTGAACCAAAATGTAATCAAATATCAACGTCTTATGGCGTTGTGTGCCTGCTGGGATCCATCCAAGTTTCAAGTCTCTACGACTTACAGATCTGCCCAGTCATTTTTAGCTGGAGAATGCTGATTCTTGGCCATTCTAACAATTACAATAGGGTTTCGGTGCTCTGTGCTTGAACCCTATAAAAAAAACAAAAGTCATTTGCAAAAAGGAGAGACAGACTTTTTGCAATTACATTTAACTCACAGGCCATACAGTTCTCATTGTATCTAATGTACTTTGTCTTAATTTGACTAAATCAAATGTTTTTGTTTAGTTTTGATGCTGCTTGAAGGCTTTTGTCTGATATTCTCTGTTCACTGTTCTTCTCTTTGTGTTCCAACAAAGCACACCACAGCTCAAACGAATACAAAAGACTTTCTTTCATGCCATCCAACATACTTTGAGTTACAAACTTTCAAAATTACAGTCTAAAACTATTCAACATCCTTGTCCGCATATCATTCTCTGCCCACATCTAAAATACAAAAACTGCCACAAAAGAGCTCTCCACTCTCTCCCTCCCCACTGGTCTTTGTTATCAGACAGGAAGTGGCAGCGAGTGGCATCCTGTCCCAGTTCCATGCCAAAGGATAATGACGTCGAGAGCAAGAAAGAGACAACTTTTAATGAAATATTCAAAAGACTGTAGCTCACCCGAATGCACCTTCAATTTTTCATAAGGCGTAATGCGTCTGTATACTTTGTCTGTGAGGTATGAGTACTTGTGTGCAGATAGTATTTCTTTTTTACTTTCCAAACATACACGTACACACTAAACAGGGCTGTATTATATACAGCAGCGTCTAAGCTCCACTACTTTATGTGAGGGAACTTGCAACATGTAATTTACATTCTCTGAACAGCCACAATCTCCCCTCCAAAACATGTCTGTCTGAATGGGACAGTAACCGGCATGACAGATATGCAGCTGTGACCGGCCGCAAACTACATCAAAACAATTCAACTGAAACCAGCAGGAGACAGAAACGATCCACTAGTCTGACGCTAGTAGCTAATCCGTAAGTGAGGTAAACTTTGGCGTATGCTGTTGCGTTTTCAAACACATGCACAAATTATAAACCATATACAAACCAATATAACATGGTTTTGTACTGAACCACAATGATTCAGAACAGAACAGGAGCTGACTAAACAACAACACAGTTGCACTGTTATTGCATGTGCTGGGAGGCTCAGATAAACTCCCAGCATGAAAGACGCAGGGAGGACTGGTGTGAGAGGAGAGGTGAGGAGTCGGAGGGGGAAGCTTCATTATCAGGGCCCCAGAAACGCAGCACCCGGAGTAGGGCAGACGCAGCATGCTGCTCCAAACGGAGTCAGGTGTGATGTAAAGTGATCCGGAGATTAGATCACCTTTACCGGAGCAATCTGCGTCACGGCTCTGAAGGGCTTTAGGTGAGTCAGAGGACAGGTCAGGTCGCCTTGGACAAGATTGGGCGTAATGTGCGCAGGATGGGCCGCAGGTGCCTGGGGCGAGTAATAAAAATGACAGCGCGCAAAATCAAGAGATGAAAAGAACCCGCGTGATATTATCCTACGCTACACGCACTAGATGAGTAATGCGACAAGCAAGGACGCATTAGACAACAACAAGCGGTTCGCTCTGGTGAAATTCCACACCTCGCCTCTGTTTCTGCCTCCGGTTACACAGCTAATATCTCCTCCTAACTCGCTTTCTTTTTCTGCATGTTCAACAGCCCTTATGAAAACACACAAATTCTAACATGACTTCATTGCTGAGTAGATATGAGACAGTCTATTTTTAATGGTCACATAAAGTTTTAAATATCCCAGTTGTTCCAGTCCCAGTCTATAAATATATAGAGTGTTTTCAAGACACGTCATTAATCAGCCACATTGGCAGGACTGAGCTTAAAAAATGCCAAAGAACCGAACAAAGCATAATTTTGCCAATTATTGCTTCTGAAAATGGTAAATTATTGTCATGTTTTGGGTTGTACTAATCAGTCGGCCCTTTGGAGTACTATAGACTGCCAAAAGTTTTAACAAATCAAGGAGAAGAGTGCAAAAAAAACTGTCTGAGGAACAAAAGGAGTTTGTGGTATGTTGTGGAGATTTTAAGTTTTTTTTTGCGGTCAAACTGTAAACTGTCATATTAGCTAAAACCTTAAAAAAAATATAGCTCCGGGTAACCCGTGACAGACACCAAAAATTTCCCCTCCATCATTGCCTCCAGAAAGTCTCCAGACTTTCTAAGCAATGGTAAACTTTCGTCAACGCAATGGAAAGGCCCGCCTCTCCATTCATTCGATTGGACAAAGGAAAAAACGCAATGACGTTGAGCGCTTTTCTGCTCAGAGTTGCTTTTTTTTCAACTTCAGGTGTTCAGAGCTTAACATTGGTAGAGCTGAATTTGAAAAAGGTATGTATTGACATCTTTCTGCGGTTGAAACAAGGTACATTCTGATGTTCAATCATGTTATTTCGTGCGTAGTAAAGAGGAAGAGATGATCGGTTCATGTACCGCTTGAACTGAGGCGATACAGTGATCTGTCACGACATATTAAAGAGACACAAAATGGTATTTATTGAGTGAATTTCTTTAAAAAATTGCAATATTTGAGAGCTGTGACTTTGTTTCATACTAAAAGTAGCCTGGTCTGTCTTGTCTCTCACTGCTTTGTCAGTATCCTCTTTGCTCTGCTCTGATGTATTTTTCACTGTGGGAGAATATGATTTGTGGCATGAGCACCATGGCTTGTTGGACATAAAAAACAGTAACAGCAAGTTTTATTAGTGTAATGTGTTCCTTGAGTTTAACTTATAATGTTAATAAAGTTTTTTGTACAAAAACACAAATAAATGTGTGGGAAAATGATTATTTTCAACCCTCATTCTGACCCTCTGTCTAATACGAGCTGCTTTAAGGGGCAGGTCCTTTAAGGCTTGTTAGTACTCGGCCACTGTAATGATTGGCTAATGTCATTGCATAAGAAACAGTATCAATGCTCCCTCCCTATTGCATATGGGTGTTTTGACAACATGATTAAAATAAAACAGTCATTTCCAGACAAAGCATTGTGAAATAATTTACTTACCGTTTGTGATGCAGCTGCAGTCAGATCTAGTACTGCTTAATCTTTCAACAAATGTTTCTTTGAGAACTCTCCATGATACTGTGTCTCGTGTGCAAAAAAAAGCTCTGATCAATCCTCTGACATGATCCAGGATGCCATTAAAAATAAACTATCCACTTGTACCTTATGCTGGGATCCTTCTGATATCTGTACAAAGATGCAAACAAGCAGTTTAAACCAAATGTGTCAAAGTGAATGTTCTTTCACTTCATTTATCCTATTGATGACAGACTCAAGCAGATTTCTATTTGCTTTTGACGTGACACTCGCATTCAGAGAAAATGTCAGCTGAACAGTGGACTGGGCCTATAGTGAGAAGATGACTATTCGTTGATGCAGTCCAGGTGTCACCACCCTGGCACCTCAGGTTCAAATGAGCAGTTTTTAGAGTTTTTAAACATTAAATTCACTAAAAAACATAAAATGTTTATTAAATAAATGCTTTATTTACAATTAGGAATTTGATTTATCATGTCATGATCCCTGTAATGGTTTGTAAAAAAAAAAATTAAACAAAATAAAAATTAATAGGTCTAATTTGGGTCTTTATATGTGAAAATATATATCTGCCTTTTATATTTTATAAAGAAGATCCATACACGGTCATTACTTGGAGTCTGTAGCATCAAATAATTTGAACCCCCTTGCACTTGCCTTTTTTGCCAGATATAGTATATACAAGACCTTAGAGATTGTACTGTACTCAAGAACTGAGTTACAAAAACAAGGAACAACTCAAACAAAGGATCCTCTGAGTGCTGTGAGCCTCCCTCACTGAAACAGTCATGAAAAACATCTCTGTGGAGCTACAGCTGACCTTAAGACACAAACTGCAGACTCAACATGCTGTGTGATCACACGTCAGAGACGGAGGCGGTGGGAGTAAAGCTGACGACAGATAAATGAAGACCTTAAACCCCCCACACACAAGTAGGTACTAGCACAGCTGATAGACAGTGCCTGAACCACAACAAATGCCTCATGTTAGTTCAGACCCTTCCTGTCTCTGCCCACATGACCTCTGACGCACATCTCCATTATGATGAAATACCTGAGTCAAAGGATGTAGTCAGGATTTAAAAATTATGCAAAATGTGAGTAAAAATTGTTTAAAGTTTAAAAAAAAAATGGCAATACTGTTCAACTTCATTATAAGCAGCAACATAATACATGATTTAAAAAAAAAAAAACTTTAGTGATTATTTATTTACAATAACTTATATGTATGTTTTTAATAGCTGCGTATTGTCTTGCTGCTTTTTCAGCTTCTCACACAAGTTTTTAAAAAGTTCAGGTTTTAAAAAGACTCTTCTTTTCCTTATTCTTTCAGAACTTCCAAGTTTAAGAACAGTCTGCTAACATAATTTCATAATTTATGTTAACCCAGTGGGCTAATTCCAAAAGCAGCCAAAAAGTTCTGCATAAGATTTACACATTGGCATTAATCACAGTGACCCCTTTAGCTATATTAGAGGCTTTTGTAAATCCTTAAGTATTTTTCATCCACACTTTTTTAGCACTGTGTTTGTGAGCCTCCTCCACCCCTGACTGTGCTGAGCCGTGTCTCAGTGCACCAAGAGGAGGCTCCCCAGGGTTCTGTGGCAGGGGGTCATAGGATTAGGTCTCGTTCAGGTAGAATAAGAGGCTTTGAACCACAGAACGAGCAAAGCTAGTCTGACTGACAGGACAAACAGGCAGCTGTAGGGAAGCTGGTTCACTCTAATCTCAGGTCTGAATTTAGTTTTGATAAACATTCTGTAGTATCAGATAGTTTTAAACCTATTGAGCTGCCTGTGGATGCCACAGTGAATTGCGATGAGCTCAGTGCAAAAAAAGATAGGGGATGGGGCGAGAGAAATCTGCACATACACTACCAGTCAAAAGTTTTTGAACAGTAAGATTTTTAATGTTTTTTAAATAAGTCTCTTCTGCACACCAAGCCTGCATTTATTTGATCCAAAATATAGCAAAAGCAGTAATATTGTGAAATATTTTTACTATTTAAAATAAATGCTTTCTATTTAAATATATTTTAAAATGTAATTTATTTCTGTGACCAAGCTACATTTTCAGCATCATTACTCCAGGCTTCAGTATCACATGATCCTTCAGAAATAATTCTAATATGCTGATTTGCTGTTCAAGAAACATTTTGTATTATTATTATTATCAATATTTAAAACAGTTGAGTATATTCTTTCAGGATTCTTTGATGAGTAGAAAGATCTAAATATCAACATTTATCTGAAATAAAAACCTTTTTTTCAGATATGCTATTCTTCTGAACTTTCTATTCATCAAAAAAAAAAAAAAAAAAAAAAAAAAACTAAAAAAGTTCTACTCAGCTGTTTTCAACATAATAATAATAATAATAATAATATTTTTGGAGCAGCAAATCAGAATATTAGAATGATTTCTAAAGGATCATGTGACTGGAATAATAATGCTACAAATTCAGCTTTGAAATCACAGAAATAAATTACATTTTACAATATATTCAAATAGAAAACAGTAATTTTAAATAGTAAAACTGCTTTTTTTTTTGCTCATCCAATAAATGCAGGCCTGCTGAACAGCAGATATTTCTACTCTTAATATATATTTTATTTAATAATAAAAAATAGATAAAAATAGCTTAATGTAAAAAAAAAAAAATTGACTTTTATCCAATTATGTGTCCTATTGTCACGATCTGTACCGTTGTGGCTCCCTCTACTCTCCCCTAGAGGGAGCCTTCACATGTACTTTTGGACCATTAGCTCACTACATTTCCCATAACCCCTTTCTCATGAACTTCCTGTTTCCTTTCACCTCTCACCCCAGTCGGCCATCTTGCTCACATTGCATAAATAGCCCGGTTCATTCACCATTTCTTCGCGAAGTCTTGAACAGTACCCTGTCATTTCTGAGCGTTCATTCCGTGTTTGTTTTCCCGTGTTGACCCCCTTGTTCCCTGGCTCCTGTGATTGTTCTCCGCCCGCCTTTTGACCCTCGCTTGTTTCTGGACTATCCCTTTGATCGCTGCCCGCCTCGACCATCTGCCTGGACTATCGTTTGCTCTTCTGGATTACCTGCGTTGTACCCGTCTGTTGTTTTGACCACGCTTGTCGACCATGAGTTTGTTTAATAAAGCTTTGCACTTGGATCCACCTGCCTATGACTCCTTTATGACACCTATGTTTTGGCTTAAAATTTTATTAATTAATTAACAAAAATTATTTCATTAATTACTCACCTTCATGTCGTTCCAAACCTGCAAGACATAAATTCAGATAGTTTTGATGAAATCTGAGAGCTTTCTGTCCCTGCATAGACAGCAACACAACTGACACTTTCAACGCCCAAAAAGGTAGTAAAGACATCGTTAAAAAAGGCAATGTGACATCAGTGGTTCAGCCTTAATTTTATGAAGCTACAAGAATACTTTTTGTGTGCAAAGAAAACAAAAATAACAACTTTATTCAACAATTTCTTCTCGTCCATGTCAGTCTTGCAGTGTTCGTTGCGTTCCCATCCATGCAGGGGCAGAAATCTCACGGATTTCATCAAAAATATCTTAATTTGTGTTCTGAAGATGAACAAAGGTGTTATGACTTTGGAACGACATGACAGAATTTTCATTTTTGGGTGAACTATCCCTTTAATTTTCTCTTAAAAAGCTGAATTAATTAAAAATGCATCTCCTATTTAATTTCCAATCACAGGTCTGTCTAAGCTTTACCATGTTTTTTTAATACCTTAGTTTGCTCTCGTGCTTCCCTTAGGCAGTGAGTGCGTGTGTCTAAGTGTGAGTGCCAGTGTGCAACCCTGTTTTTGTGTTCATTACTGTACTTCACATTTTCTGCTCGCACATCTCCGCTTCACAACGTTAAACCTTGCACATGTTATGGAGTAGTACATTTTTCATGAGTACTGCATGTGAAGGACTCCAAACAGAGACAGGAGAATTATCAAGCAAACTGGAGTGAGGTCAAAACCTTTAAAACAGTATATTACAGACTCCTGTGCTAGACTTTTCTGAACGTAGCCCAATTCTGTATCACACAGATAGGCTCGCACACATGTAAAAAGTATGTCAAGACAGAAATAGATCATTTCCAATCTGCCAAAAGACAAACACTCATGCTGCCTCATGTCAAACGAGTGAACATTCCTCCTATTATTCTTCCTGGCTGCCTATGATGGCTCTAAATTAAAAGAAAATTATATACAATTCGTTTTGAACTGAAACAGAGTCTCTTGTTTGACTGCATTGTAAGGAGAGCCCACCTGCAGTTCTCAAGACAAATGAAAACTGTAAGAACACGAAACAGTCTTTCTGTGCGCATATTGTGCTTAGCTTCAACCACAGATTTCCTCTGACTCTAAGATCTCATGCCTACTCAAACGACCCAGTTTGGAGACATTGCCTTTGAGACATTACTGTTTCTTTTTGAAGACAGCTTGAGCTGCACAGCATGACATCCCCATTAGAGAGAGAGAGAGCGTAGGAGAGAAATAAAAAGGAAATATAACCATTACCAAACCAGGTAATAAAGTATTCTATAAAATAGTATACTTTAAAAATGTTTTATTGTTTTATTGGCATGGCAAAAATTGTGTTACACTGCTTAAAATCTACAAAATAGCATCAGTTTGATAACAATAAGTCTTTTTCTTACTTGTCTCTTCTGGTTTTAGGAACCAAGCCTGATCAAAGAGAGACTGAAATATTTAGACATTAGCGAAAAGATATGATATGTAGGTTAAACAAGGTTTAGTGAAATCCCAGGCTACAGGACTGCAACCGAGCAAGTGGTGACATTTCTCAGTATGTGCCAGTGTATGAATCTCTTCGTATGAATCACTGCCTGCTAACTTGAAAGTCATTTGTATTTTTATGTCTGAAAATTTTCACCCACACCTCGGGCTCAGGAGTGTGAGAGGGAGAGAGAGAATGATTTCCATTACTGAGATCTAAACTGAGAAAGAGGGAGCGAGAGAAGTGGCATCTGAAAGTTGCAGGCGCATCATAGCTCTCTTTACGCGCATTAGTGGGAGCCAAAAGTGGGCTAGATTTTGCATTTTTAATTAGAGAAGGGATTTACTATCTGTAAGAATCCTCTGCTGAGTGAATGCAGAGGGAAGTGAGAGGACCAGAGAAAGAAGACGTTTTGATGATGCTGTTGTTTGTGTGCCCTCAATACTGTATCTCTAGATGTGCAGTTGTGCATGTTTTTTTTTCTGCCCTGCCCCCCTTCTTTGTCATTTCTAATTTCTTCCAGCTGGCTCTAGATGGCTTTCTAGATTTTATGAGGTTTGCAGACTTATCTTACTGTCAGTACATGATCTAATAGGTCTGCCTGTTTGGCTCTGTCCTCAGGTTCCCACACAGCAGATAAACTGGAAGGACATGCTGCATCACACAGCTGTTGATGTCACTGTCCAGACATCTGTAGCAAGACATTGTTACAACAAGAAGAACCATTTGAGGAATATAATAGCAGTGAATAGTGGTCAAGATTTTGAAGCAAATTTAATAAAATAAAATATAATATAACTCCAATTGTATTTGTTTGAAAGAAGAAAGACATAAACACCTATGATGGCTTGAGGGACAGTAAATTGTGAGGTAATTTAAATTTTTGGGTCAACTATCCCTTTAATATTCACTTTTTTAAAACTCAGTTTTTTATACTCAGTGGGGCTTCTAACCCCGCTTTTAACTCCAGATTAATGTATGGTTAGCTGGGGTTATAAAACCCTGCTCCGGAGCACTTTTGCTGCAGTGTTAGAGATACCTTATATTCATGTTCTTTCGACAGTCAAGGAAACACCACATATAAACAAATATTTCAGGTGTTCATGAGCCCTTTGTTTGTCCTGAACAGTTAAACTGCCCATTGTTCTTCAGAAAAAAAAATTCAGGTCCCACAAATTCTTTGGTTTTCCAGCATTTTTGTGTATTTAAATCCTTTCCAACAATGACTGTATGATTTTGAGATCCATCTTTTCACACTGAGGACAACTGAGGGACTCATATGCAATAATTACAGAAGGTTCAAACACTCACTGATGCTCCGAAAGGAAAAACGATGCATTAAGAGTCAGGGGTGTAAACTTTTGAACAGAATGAAGATGTGAACATTTTTCTTATTTTGCCTACATTTTTTTTTTTTCATTTAGTACTGCTATCAGAATCTACAGCTATGTTTCCCAGAAGACAAAACAAGTTAAATTTATCATGATCTTCAAATTCAAAAAGTTTTCACTCCCGACTCTTAATGCATTGTTTTTCCTTCTGAAGCATCAGTGAGTGTTTGAATCTTCTGTAATAGTTGCATGTGAGTCCCTCAGTTGTCCTCAGTGTAAAAAAGATGGATCTCAAATCATACAGTCATTGATAGAAAGGGTTCAAATACACAAAAAGCTGAAAAACCAAAGAATTTGTGGAACCTAAAGGATTTTTCAGAAGAACAGCGGGCAGTTTAACTGTTCAGGACAAACAAGGGACTCATGAACAACTAAACAACTAAAAAAAAATAATAATAATAATAATTCAGGTAACAACAGAGGCCTGGCTTAGAATGGCCCATAATATTTAACTTCTGTAATCTCTATTCCTGCTTTAAAAAATGATAATAATAATAATAATGGTGTGGCAATCCACATTAAACTACACATGTTATCAATTAATCTTAAGTTCTAATAAGCTTGGAATATTCTTAAGTCGAATCATAAAAGTGTCCCAACTATGTGGATCATATCAAGTACACTACATCTTGGCCACATAACCACTCAAAGGACAAAGTGAGGCTTGACTAAAATAAATAGACAACATTTATTTAGTGCTTTGTTATAGCTCTCCAATTATCTCAAGTAGTTTCTCTTTTATTAATATGCCCACAACATAAAAAACAAACAGACGTGTAGAGACAAGCAAAACTACTTTCCTTTCCAAAGTGATAAAGGATTTTGGGCGCACACATAAACAGACTCCGAGATTCAAACAGGAACCAGACAAACAGTCTGGCTCTTATCTACCAAAACACCTGCTGTCAGCTGGGACCTAGTGTCATTTCACAGAATGATGGAAAGACGACTAGGTGTTGGGCTGAATTGTGTATATCTGTTCTTGAGGTTGGGAATGAGAAAGTAAAGTTTATAAGGCACAAACGCCTGGTAATAACTATCTAGAGACAAGAAAAAAATGATTGGAGCCATGAAACAAAGCGGTAGAGGCAAAAAAGCAAATATATTTGCTAAGTATATTGTTTCTGTAATGTACTCCTTGTGTTACATTTGCTGTACCAGTAAAAATCCAATCATTATTTGCAGTGTAACAATGAAAGCACTGCATGGAGAAACTGAACTGAAGGGAGAGTGTCAGAGAGGGAGGATGCAACATCACATGACCTGGTTTATTAGTCAAAGTTCATGCCTAATCAAGTGCCGCTCATCCATCAGGGCCATGAGCCATTGATCTGTTGAGTCTGGTTATTGTAGAGATGGATGAAGGGCCAACTGACACATATCTGACTTTCTGTGAAGCTCAGATTGGACTGGTTTTGAGTTAAAATGGCTTGAATCATTCATGATTATTTATAGGCATGGATTTAGATTTTTCTGCTAGTTGTGTGCTAGCATAAAATGTGGCTTGTTTACAGAATAGCCAATTTAGATGTTGTGCAAATATGTTGTTTTATCTCACAAGGACCACATGAACTCACTAATCTCAACTGTTAGTCAGAAATAATGAATAACCATACAGTCAAGGTCTTTACATAGTGCTGTATATTTTTAAAGCACGTTTTACAACTTACAGCAAGAATAGCAAAACAATTAGGTCAAAGTCCAGATAAACATGGCCTTCATCTCATTGGCTAACTCTCCTTTATCTCGTGGGTTTAAACCCAGAGCAGACAGACATAAGAATGCACTACATTTCCTGAAGTCTCTCTTCCACTATATACTGCTTCTCACAAACAATAAAGCCAAAAGAAGCAACATTTACTGCCTGGGGCATGATTCTCAAGCTACCCTCATCCAACAGGGCTGCAATTATCGTTTTCCACTTGGTATATTAAATATATGTCTCCTTACTAAGAAAGACTGTGCATAAATGTCCATAGGGTGCAGTTCATGCCTGTTGAATAGTGTTTTCACAATGCATCATCAATTGGCCATACCGAACGTAAACAATGCTACTGAACCGAATGAAACTTGCATATTTTGCCAATTGCTGCTGAAAATGATCAATTATTGTCATGTTTAGGGCTGTACTAATTGGTATTGGTCGGACTGGGAAAAACATTTGAAGTACTATAGACTGCCAAAAGTTGTAACAAATCAAGGAGAAGAGTGCAAAGAAACTGTCTGAGGAACAAAAGGCATTTGTGGTTGGCCAAACTGAACCAGGATTTCCAGGGCAAGAATCTTGACAACATTTGTTTTTGTTTCATTTCTGGTCAGGAATATTAAGTATAATATCTTAATTGTTACTGTTCGTACATATCTTTACCACCTATTAAAGGCACAATATACAAGTTTTCACCGCTAGAGGGCGCATATTCAAAACAAACAAAAAGTTTGTTGACGCTGTGATTGAGTGTGGAATCACGGGAGTTGTTGTCTTCATCCCCACAGCCAGTGCAATCTGTTAGGACTCTGTGAGAAATCATGTCCATGGATGAGCTAATGTATTAAAGACTCATTAAAGTCACTGTAGTATGAAGCAGGGTGGGGCTGAACATCGTGGAAACGAAACTAGGACGCTGAAGCAATTGCTAATGAAGGACAAGCACGACACACGGCTCAAAGGTACCGGAGCTTTTATTCTGCCATAGTCGACTGCTTACGCTTCTTTCAGTCAAGCGTAAGTGAGGTAAAACAGCACTGTTTTATTATACTAGATACATTTGAGTGCGTTTAAAGTTCTGTTATACAGCTACTTTGTGCGTTCGTCACCTGTCTAATAAAATGCATAACATATTAAAGTCTCTTAGGGGTTTCTGTTTTCTACAAAATAAAACCAGAAAATCAAGGGTGTATGACGTCCTTGGCAATGACACCGGCTGTTATAGGCTGTTAAAATTGCTTATGTTTCTGGATATAAACATTCTTCGAAACATTTGGCATAATACACAAGCCAATATATAATGCAAAATATATAATACTGTTCTAGTGCTTTTTGGATATTTTAATCAAAATATCTTACATATTGTGCCATAAATTTTGTCATTTCCCGCTTACTAAGTCCTTCTCTATTTGATTTAGAAGCTTACACACATAATATTGAGCGGGTCTATTTCATTTGTGAACTTATGTTCAGCTATTCTTTTTAATAGTTAACTTTTAACAATTTTTGAATGTTTCGAATCATCAGTCATTAAAGCTTGATAAATATTGGTCACAGCCACAGAGATTTACATTTAATTCCATCAAGTGGATTACTCACCAAAAAACCGCCACCATGTTTTCATGCCATTTTATGTCTTAGTTTGTTATTACAAACTGATTCGCGAACGTGGAACGCGCACGAACATAAGGGGCGGGATTTATCGCATGAACCAATCACAGCCGATCATAACCAGTCATATCCAATCATATCAAGGAGGTCTGTTAAAGCTCAGTAGGTTCAGGGGAGGTGAACTCCCGCTGTAACTTTATCTACTGATGTCGCAGTTGGACATTGTTTCTTTAGAAAAACGAATTATTAATACACTTTTTAATGTTATATTTTGTAATATTGGCGTTGTTTTATTTTTGTACATCCAGAATTTTGAGGAGACATATATTGGCAAATATATGCAAAATGCCCACTGAGTGAACTGACTTTTCTTGAGAGGGACTTTGCTAAAGCATAGATGCTTAAATAGGTCAAAGTTTATTCCCACCATCGAGATTCTGCTGCTTAAGACTGGCCATAACTGACATAGATCTGTACAGCTTATCTCCCTGACTTCAGCTGCTGACAGTCTGCTCTCTAAGCAGATGAGTAGTGAGGGTTAAGTGGCTTCAGCTCAGCGAAGAATGAAGCTGATGAGAGCAGACTAACCAATACTCAATGCACATCCACTTTGAAGCACAGGGCAGATGGGACTGTGTATGTGTTTCTAATCAGCTTACGACCACATATCCACCCAGACCGCCTGTGAGGGAGCCCATGGGTCAGGCAGTGACATACATTGGCGGCTGCTGTGCTTTGTGGTTTACGTCAAGACACACCACATATCCTGCATTAAAAATATATACATAATTGTGAAAAAAATTAAATAAAAGAGAAAGATAATGTATTAATTTTTGCAATAACAGTACTTAGTTCAGTAGATCTCTCATTTAGTCACCTTTGCATACTTTCATGTAATTTTAAATGTCTCTTATTATGTAATAAACTTTAGAAAAAAAACTATGTAGTAGAAGCAGAAGCAACACATAAACTTCAATAAAACCTCAAAAGTACAAACCTTACCATCAGCTAGCAAAGATGACAAAAACAACATAATCAGCATAAATAGAGCCAGTAAACAGTAAAAAATAGGCCTATAAAGCTAACGGCATTATTTATTCATGCTACAATGAATGCAAGGTACACCAACAGTGCAAATTCAGCAACATTGTTCAAAGTACATTTGGGAGACTATTGTTTGTCTAACGTGCTTTATATAGATTCAAAGTAATTCACATTTCTCATCTGCAATTTAATAGCCTCTAGATGAAATGTAATTCCTTTTTTTTACAGCCTCACTGGTGCAATCCCAAAAAAAGTCACTACACACTAGTCTAATCACTGTAATGTGTTTAATATGTGATCCCATTGTAATATCTAGTGAAAGCATGGGAGCAATGAGCACATGAATCTGATTACTACAGCATAATGCAGTCAGTTATGAAACTATAACTAAACAAATTCTTCTTATTATCCAGAAGCGAAAATTAAAATACATTGCCGGAGGCTCACAGGTGCAGAAGTGTTTACAGTACTTTGTGTGTTCCTGAATGAAGCAGCTGGTGTGACAGTAAACAATGTATGAGTGCACGTATCCCTTTGGCATCCGTAGTTCACTTGCACTCTCATCTGTCTACATGAGTTTCCTATGCACACTGAAAAACACCCAAAACCACCTCACTGGGGAACAGTGTTATCATAAATCTTACTCATCCTTCCACCACGTTTCGTTTTCTTGGATTAAAATGGGAGGTTCTTCAATAAAAACTAATTGGCCTGTAGAAGATACTGTTAATCACACCTATGGCCTCTTCGTCTTCCTCTAACATGGTCACATCCCCCTCTCTCCCTGGCTGTAATTCTCTGCCTGTCTGCTCAAGGTTGGTCATAATTCACAGGTGACTGCGGCAACAGGCTGCTGCTGTAAGAGCCTCAGACTTGTCCTCAGGGAACAATATTTTACAATATATAATACGTATGGAAGCAAAGGTTGCATCCTTAAAGAGAAAAAAAAAAAGATTCTGTCATGCTTAAGATGGCCACACACGTGAAGATTTTAAAGCATATTTTAAGCCTGGTATTACTCCCAAACGATCAAGCGAAACCTGTCGTACTCGGATGTAAACAACAGCATGGATAATGCACTACTGAATACATTGTTCTGCTAATGTATACATTAAAAAATGTGTGCGAGCTGCTAAATCATACAAAGAGTGACTTAGTAACCAGGAAAGGCCACAATATTTTTACAAACCAAAGTTAATAGGTGGTAAAGATACATATGTGCAGTATTAATTAAGATATTATCCTAATATTTAACCTAAATGACTGGAAATGATAAGAACAAACACAAATGTTGTCAGTATTCTTGCCTTGGAAATCCTGGTTCAGTTCGGGTAACCACAAATGCCTTTTGTACCTCAGACAGTTTTTTGCACTCTTCTCCTTGATTTGTTATAACTTTTGTTACTCTATAGTACTCCAAATGTTTTTCCTGGTCCAACTGATTAGTACAGCCCAAAAAAAAAGTAAAAAGTAACATGCATTTTGTATGATCCCTCTTATTTTGCTAAAAGAATTAACATTTTGCATCCATTGCATTCACTGACATGCCCCCAACTCAGAAATTTGGGCTTAAAGAAAATATTTCCCACTCGTAATAACTTTGTGGCTGCTTTCATGTGCATTCAACTCATAAATAAATGTATCCGACATAACTTGAACGCACTTGGCAACACTGGTCTAATGTTGTTTTGGATTTGTGGCTTTTGTTCTATCCACCTTTTTATTCCCGTAAGAGTGGGATTTGTAAATGTTGTAATTTTATGGTTCTGGCTTCAGGTCTCATCCACGTCCAGCTATTTTTAGCTGTACAAAGTAGGTAATTATATTAGCTACAAATTAGCTAATATATTAATGTATTATCTTAATTATGAGCACACTGGTTTGTAGTGCAAACAGTATTACCGTTTACTGCATGTAGTTATTCTTTTCGTTATTACTCTATAGAAGTCTCACCCATAGGCTTTCTTCCATGTTAAAGAAAAAGGTGGATAGCCAAAAGCATTTATAAATAAGAATTTAAAATAACATTTTTAATGAAAATAAATCATTCCAATTCAAAGTTTCTGTGACAACACAAAATATGAGCAAACTCACGTTCACAGCTGAGTCAATATGTTTGGATAACAACATCTGTTCAATTCTGGTTTGAATCCTGCCTCGTGTTAAGCTGCATCTGCTACCTTTATATCCAAAAGTATCTGTCTCAAGAGACAAAATAAATTTGTAATCATATTCAGATTCAGAATGACATCCGTTCTAGTTCATGTACGCTGGCGTTCAAATATGCTGCACCCTGGATTAAAATGTCTTTTCCAGTAATCTAGAACAGATCAACTACTAATATCATACAGAGAAAAAAATGACATCACAACTTGTTTTCAAAAACATCATCTTTTTATTGACATCTTCAAAAGACCGATTTTGCATTCGACTCTTCTTGAGTCGATGGTAAACTTCAGAGAACAAGCAGAACCACCATGTTACCCTCCAACTTCAATAACCACTGAACTGTTCGAGGGTTTGTACCTTTGTGTGTATTTTTTCTGAATATGCTGGCAGAGCAATGTATTTCAATCAATAAATGTTTTGCGTTTACCTCTTCATGCATTTATGGCTATATTTAGATTGCACAGTCAAGGAAAAAAAATGTATCTCGATTATTGTGCTTTTTTAAATAAAGCAAAACCTTCTCTCTCAACCAAAAGTGAACATTTGTGTAGCTTTATGACTTGTCTAAGTGCACATATCCAACCAACTTCCATCAAAATAACATTTTTCTCTTCGTAAGGCTTTTCTTTTCACTAAAAACTCTGTGAAAACTCTGCAGTAAACAGATTTAACAGCTTTGATTCCCCTGAGAGTTTTGAGCTAAACACTCTCTCTCAGTTCTATCAGCCCTCAACCTTACCGGTCTTACACAACTGTTTAAAAACAATCTGAAACACAGAAATAGGCAGAAGGAACAGTCACAAACAAACAAAACCCACACAAATCATACATAAACATTAAGCTGAATGGAATGTACGTCCATATGTTTTTGGAATGCATGTTTGAGAAGTACACATCGTGCAACTGTGCTTTGCCACGTACTACAGCTGTACATCCAAGTGTGCATGCTGACAAGAGGCTCTCACATGCTTATATTTTGAACTTTGAAACTCATATTCAACATTAACAGTCTACCAGCCATGTTTGCAGAGGAGAAGCGCCTCTGTGGAAGCTCTGAATTCTTCACAGTATCATAGTCTCGCCTTCAAATAAAGTCTACACCGAACATCTGACGCACTTGTGAATTTGACACCTATGGAGCAAAAGTGTGTGCACAGTGAGTAGGGGTTTGTGTGTGTCTCAGTTTCTACATGCATGCACTTCCCAGGCCGTGTCTCTGTTCTAGGTGTGGCTTATTGAACACGTCCCTGACGTCTTATTACCCCCCCCCAACGCCAAATGATGACCTCATAAACACAAGCATCCTAAATAGCTTCATTCATTCTTCAATTCTTCAACCAATACAAAGATTTCCAAAACTAAAAAGTACCTGCTTGATTTCCAATACTATGGCTCCAGGAATTAGCTTAGGCCACGGGTCCCACAGCACTGCTGTTTAATAAAGACTTTGTACCTGAACAGCACCAGCACAGCAGATCGACTGCCTTCATCATCATCATCATCATCATCATCCATTCAGCAACTCTTTTAGTGCCTTTAGCATTATTGCTTAAATCAAAATGTATCAAAGTCACAGTGCTGAAAGTCTGTAGTATTCCGCATCTAGAGGTACATCATCCTTGCAGATCATCACACGCTTGATAAACAACAGGAAGTCCATGTAAATTCTATGTAACAAACATCATGAACATTATCCGTATTGTAAGGCAAATACAAACAAAACAAATACTTGTCAGAGCCATTAAACATCTTCAAACGAGAACGTAATAAATATTAGGTGTGTGAAAGACATCAACCGAATACTACAGAAAGTCTTATTTATATTGTCTGTGTCTGGATGACAACCAGAGAGAAGCTTCTAGACATTGGAGATGTTTTGCGACGCATCCCGTGCTTGTCGGATACCGTAGAGCCACTTAATGACGCGTGCGTTCCTCTCAATGACTGAAATGCCATAAGGAACACGCTCACTGGGCTTTAAAGGCCCGTTGTCATCTTCGTCATCATCCTCCTCCTCTCCTCGCCGTCCATCCCCACCGTCCCCACACTCTGAGCTAGGCGTACTGACGCTGCGGAGTTTGGAGACCGAAACAATGTCCGAATTTGCCCGGGCGAAACGCTCTACACCACCCATTCCTTCCACCTCATCTGGGCCCAGTCCACAGTAGTTGAAGAAGCGCTCCAAGTCCGCTGTGGCCCGAGAGTACCGGTCGCTCAAATCCGACTTGGAGCGGTGGAGGGTGGGGTGCTTCCGGGTTGAACCAGGACGTGACCCTCGAGAGCTGGCTGAGGAAATGCGGGTTATCGCAGGGGAAGCCGGCGGCAGAATGCCAGGGCGTAGAAGCAGCGGGCTTGAGGGTATACAGGGGGATGAAGGATGCTGCTGAGCAGGTGTGGGAGGTGCCTGTGGCTGAGCGATCTGTGGTTGAGCAACTTGAGCTTGTCTAGGTTTGGGTTGTAGAGGCAATCTCTGAGGTTTCCTGATCTCTGCCTGTGGTCGAACATCCACCCGTCGCACTGTAACAGAGTTGGGAGTGCCGTAACTACCTTGTGGTACCATTCGGGGAGCTCTGGCCGGGACCGGAGGCGGCCTTCGGTTGGGCTCTGCAGGTGAAGGTTGATTGTTAAGAGGTGATGAGGTGCGAGAGGAATTGGGCGTCGAGCCAAGGTGTGCTTTAAAGTTAATGCAGTGCTGAGGTTCTGCAGATTGTCCACTACCAATACTCTGACCTCCAGAGGAGGGTAAGGAGGCCGAGGGAGAAGGTGAGGATGGGGTAGGCGAGGATGCGAGCGGTCCGTCGCAGACATTGATTAGATTATTGAGTATTTCCAGGTTGAGTTGTGGTCCTCTGCTCAAAGCATGGTCTGGGCCTCCGTTCTCTGCTTCAAGTAGCCGCCGAGTAATCTTCCTTGCTGGTGGAGTGTTTATTCTGCACTGCATCATCATGCTTGGTGATAACAGCGGTTTTCGGATGATTGGGGGTTTCACAGGTTCTTGTTTAGTGAGGACTACTTGCTGACTCTTTACGTACTTGGCCTTGTCTGCTTCCAGGCGCTCAACTGCACTCAGCTTCCGCGTTCCTGGCTCGGACACCCTGCGGAAGTAGTCCGGGCCTTTGTTGAGGATTCGGAAAGGCATGGCAGAGGTGAAGGGACCCCCAGTAAGACGGCCATCTGTGGGGCGAAGGGTCTCCACTGGCATGATCGGTAGCAGTGGGATTAATTTAAGAGGTGAAATGAAGGCTAAGGGTCAAAGTTTCTGCCTTGCAGTCCCAAGAAAGACTTTTGTAGTCACAGGTCTCTTTATTCCGTGTCCTTTGTATTTTAAGCTCTTTTTCCCCACCTTCAAGAGCCTTTTTAACTTTCTTACCAGTCTGAACACTCCTGCTGCTGTTACTTCACTCTTTTTTTTGTGCCGGCCTCTTGCCTTTATTATCTGCTTTCTCCCGAGTCCGGCTCATTGAATGGAGGCCCGTGGGATGGGGTCATGAAGGGTCGCATTCCACATCAGTCCGGCTGAGTGACCCACCAGGACGGGGTAGATCCTTAAGTGAGCTAAAATAGTTCTGGTGAAACACAGTGGCTCAGTCTTTTCCTCTCAAACTCCAGATGTCCCAGACTTGTAAAACACTCCTTAAAAACCTGATCCTCCTCTTCTTGTAATCCTTGACTCTTGTCCTGGAGGAAGGAAAGAGAGAGAAAGATGCTGTCAGACATGGGTAGGCAAAGAGAGGACCTCCTCTCGCTCCCTCTGCTTTACACATAGACACTGGAGTACTCTAGGGCGAATGGGGGCAGACGTTCGGTTTTAATGCTCTGTCTGGCCCCTCCCACTACACTCTTAAAGCCTCCAGATGCTGCATGTGGGAGCAGCCAATCAGGAAAGAGAAAAGAGTTCCAAGCACAGGAGGAGGAGAAAGGAATAAGCCAGCAGCCGATCTCTGATTGGTCTAGGGTTGGAACACTGACCAATTGCACCCTTCCCCCCACTCACAACAAACACTCCTACTGAATTTTCATTCAAATGTGATTCTTTGAAAAGAAACAAAAAAGAAAAGGGCAGCGCTAGAGAACAGCTGCAATCTTTTATATTCAGTTGCATCAAATAGTGCCGTTTTATGAAAATATTTAAATATCCTCCTCCGTCCCACTTGTGTAGTGTTCATGAGAGCACAAAGGCGCTTTGTGTAGTGTCTTGACAGTGTACATTATAGGCAGATTATCATCTTTTATATTCTGGTCTCAGACTAGATCTAAACCAAGGCTCATTTAAATGTTTGAGCAATGTAGTAAAAACCAGACTCATATCTGTGCTACCTTAAATTTAGACTTTTTTCCCTCACCCTCTTTTTCTTTATCACAACTTCTGATGCTTTCATATTCTCTTGATCCTCATTGTCGAGGGAATGCAGGCAATTTGCCATCTCCCTTTCCTTATTCTCCTTTTTGTTACTCCATTAAAGGTTTGGATTACATCATCAAGAGCGCTGAGAGGCTTGTTCCTCCTCATCATCATTATATTCAAATACACATTTTTAATTAATCTTTTTATAGCATGACTTCTTGTCTGGGCCCTCATCCCCGTTATGCTCCCCCTCCCCTTTTTTCACTAATAAGATAGAAAAGACTTAACACAATAGGAAGACAGACATACTCTCTAACCAAGCAACAGTTCATTTGAAACCCTAAATATAGTCTTAAACACTAAGTACAGAACAGAATAGAACTGCCTTTAGAGAAAACTGCTAATAACCTTACTAACATTTGCCCGAAAGACTGAACAATAAATAGCTAAATGAGCTACTTGGCTTGCACTGCAATTATTTTTTATTTTAGTGTTTCTTGGATTATTGTGAAAATTTTATTAGTGCATGTTTTTCCAGATAATAAAATTGTTTGGCTTTATTGCAAATCTTAATCAAAATATAGTAGCTTGCTCTTCCTCTGAAGTTTCAGGGTTTGATTGATCATTTTAACTTTAATGCTGATTGTTGTTTTAACAAGAACATTTCATGATCCCTCATAGTTATTTGCTTTACATACATGATTTATAAAACATTCCTGTTGCCACCAATGACTCCCTTGTTTGTGACTCTGACTTGTACGAGACTACAAGATTGAAACAGCAGAGTGACAGATAGTTAAACGTAGGTTACCACTGGCATTGAGAAATGTTTTGTATTGTATGCTTCCATAACTATGAAAACAAAATTATTTAAACATGCTTGGCATTTCTTGATCTGTTATTGAGTCTTATAAGAGGCTCATGGACAGGGTAATGCAATAATTCTGTGATGCATTTAGATGATGCACACACACATACAGCTGTCTCTCAATGGCCAGGCTTTTAATAGAAGGCACAGTTGCTCAGGACCCTGCTATGCTGCTAGGGGTGAGACAGCTCTAGTGTCCAAAAGCCAAAATGGATCATCATTCCTTCCCCTCCACATCTCTGTATTCCCCTGTGCTAAACTGGCCTTTATCAAACAGCAACATGGAGGAAAGCTCTTCCACAGGGACCACAAGCATGAAGGCTTGTACAAATATGGAAAACAATGAAAGCTAGTAGAAATTCTAGACTTAAGTCATCAGAGACCTTCCTCAAAAGTATTTAACTACTCATTTATCTACTTAAAATGAAAATTCTGTCACTAGTTACTCACCCTCATGTCGCTACAAACCCGTAAGACCCAAGATATTTTTGATGAAATCTGACAGCTTTCTGAGCCTGCATAGTCAGCAATGCAACTACCACGTTCAAGGCCCAGAAAGGTAGCAAAGACATAGATAATATAGTCCATGTTACATCTGTGGTTCAACCTTAATCTTAAGAATCTAAAATAGAAATAAAACACGAAAGTCGATCACTTTAAAGGATCACATTTAGCGGTTTTTAAAGATTAACTTCTATACATGCAATCTAAGCATGAAATGCAATTAAATATCAAAAGTTGGCTGATATGTATCCAAAATGAACAAATACTAACAAATCTCTAATATGGGAACCACTATGTTGTACATCACTAATCCATATAGAACTTAACCTAAGCTTGATCAAGGATTAAAAATAAAGTTCTTCCATACATGTTTAGAGCAATGATATACACTCTCCAACAGAAGCTGAAATCTTACTCATCTTACAGCACACAGTGATCCCAAAACCATTAGTGTTTAGATCTCACATAAAACAAGATCCCGAAACAGAAGCAAACACGCAGTGGAATGTGAGGGACACAGGGACGAAGGTGGCACGAACAGCCCACAGCTTTGGGCACAGGCGTGGTGTGAACTGATTGAGATAACAGAAGCATTTCAGCACTGAGCCAACTGGACCCAGAACACCGAGGACATGGGGAGAGCCAGGAATACACACACTTAAGAGGCACACACACCCACGTCAGTCTGCCACAACCACAGAAACATACAGGCATCTCCAAAGCAAACCTAGCAGGGCACAAAATAAAGATCTGTTCTTGATTTCTGAAAGCTGATGTCATTTTCCCCACAGTGTTTAGTGGTGAACTGGACTCTTGGTTGAGCCGCAAAAAAACGTGAATGGAAAATGTCTGCTAACGGCTCGAGCACGGCATCTAACAGTGATGTTTTTGTACGTGTTTTTGAACCTGAATGGATGAGTGCAATGATTTGAGGTGCGCTAGATGAAGGAAAATGTGAGGCAAATAAGCGTATAGTAAAAACCATGGACAAACGGTTTGGGAGATGGTGAATCGAGAACGGCGGTCTACAGCTGCGGGGAGAAAGTAAAAAATGACCTCACTAATTTTGGCTGAAAGAAACTCCGCAATGTAATTAGAGGGGAATTCAGCATGACTGGGAGAGATCTGCTGTTTTAAGAATATCTTTCAATTACTGCTGCGACAACAGACTCGACATGAGAGATACATGTGAGTGGGGAAAATAAAACAGAACAAAGAAGAAAAAAATGAAAGAGAAAGTGAGGGAGAGAGAGAAGTGGGTCGGATATCTGAAAAACAAGGATAAAGAGTAATACAGCTCAGAAAGTTGGTAAACAATAATTTGAAACAATACAAGACTTAGTTCTCTAAAGGAAAATATGAGTGGTGCTTGCCAAAGAAAATCATATTACCACAATGTCAAGGTCTTGCTAAAGTGTTCAAAGAATCTTTAGTTTGTTACTCCGTGGTTGCTAGTGTGTTCAGCAGGTTTGCTAGGTAGTAGGGGTGGGCGATACACCAGTAGACACGATTAACTTGTAGAAATTTGTCAACTGGTAGAGATTTTAGACTATTGTCTCTATCGTGTTACAGGCTCGTGTGATGTTGTGCTACGTAGATATGAAAACTTTGCATTTGCATGCATTTTTAAGCTGTTCAGTTTAAAAAGAAGGACTTTACACCATTGAAATGCAATCAGCGGCGAAAGAAAACTCGCTATATGCGTGCACTGTCATGTGAAGATGATGCTCATAAAGCACAGAAGTATTGAATTATTTTTGTCGCTTTATCAGCCTTAAACAGTTAAATACACACACCCGTATATGTCAAAATGCCTATCTTTGCAAGTGTCCATCCTTGCAAACACAGTCATTTAGGTCTTAAGTGAAAGCAGATGAGAAAAAACATGTGTAACAGTATATTGCATCCAGGTAGCTCTTAAAATGACAGTAGTCTAAAATTCCTGCTGTCTGTCTGTTGATCAAACAACAAAAGAGAAAATCTCCCACTTCTCTTGTCTAAATCACTTTTGTAACTAATGAGAAGAAATATATATTTAATTTACACAGTTAAGAACATATAGTGTTTTTATACTTTTGATTACTTTATACAATGTTTGTAGCATATCTTATTTATTTGTTAAAAAATTGAAACTTATCTGAAGCAAAAATAGCTGTATGTTACTATGGACCACGAAACCAGTCATAAGGGTCAATTTTTTTAAATTGAGATTCATACATCAGAAATCTGAATAAATAATTGTTAGAATATGACAATATTTGGCCTAGATACAACTATTTGAAAAATCTGGAATCTGTGGGTGCAAAAAACTAAATCAATATATTGAGAAAATTGTCTTTAAAGTTCTTAGCAATGAATATTACTAATCAAAAATGAAGTTTTGATATATTTACAGTAGAAAATGTACAAAATATCTTCATAGACTATGACCTTTACTTAATATCCTAATGATTTTTGGCATAAAAGAAAAATGACCCATGCAATGTATTTTTGGCTATTGCTACAAATATACCCATGCTACTATCGTTACTGTAAAATGCAATTAATCATATCGTGATATAAGATTTCGGACATCCCTATTAGGTAGCTTTGTGACTCAAATTCTTAGATATGGTCGCTTTCCTCTTTTATTATCCATAATATGTTTTGACACAATGACCAATTTAGCTAGAAATATGACAGCACATCTTTCCTCAACAAACTGCGCAATTTAAGTCAGATTTCATGTTAACAGCATGTGCGTTGACAAAACCCTAACCGTAAGAGACCAGATATCAGTAATAACTCAAAATGCGTCAGAATTTTGACAAAATCTATAGTTACTGCACTTTACTATTAAAGGGAAGAACAGTATCTGTGATGCTTGCCCTAGTTGTACAGTTGTCAGGCTTGGAGCGCTGATAAGAATCTCCTGGAAGTCAAAATAAAGGCATTTAAGACTGACAGCTCTAACCAGATCAAACTAGATCCTGCTCCTAGCAGCCTGGAAGGATTCACTCTGAGTCATCTGCGCAAAGTTACAGTTACGCTCCCGTCCCCCAGGCTACAAACTTTAGCATAACGTGTCAATATTGCAGGAAGCTCGTGAGGATCTTTTCAGGTATTAGGCAAGGACTGAACGTAGAAGATCTGACGTCACTATGAGTAACAAGGGAATTCAGGAATCTCTCCCAACTGGAAACATGAGCCAGCCTGCTGAGTAAAGCGGATGTTATGTAAGGAAAAGAGAGGAGGAATGTGTAAATCGAACTCAGGGAGAGACCATCACCACCCTGTGTGGTAAATATTACCTTTGCAGGTCGTTTTCTGCGTTGTCAGATAAGAATTTAGGACAAGCCCCCATAAATTACTATTCAGCAACAAGTAGCTATATATTCCTAGTCTTTCATGTGACAGTTCTCAATTGATTTATTGATAACGGCTTGTTTCAGCTTGTTTCAGAGTGAATCTGAGTGACTGTGCCCTACAGATGAACCTCATTTGTGTGACCGCTTACTTAAAGATTTGACCTCTTGCACTACACTGTAGGTGTTAGGTGTAAGTACAAGCTAACTAGCATCATTCCCAAGGGTTTTCCCTGACGGCTTTTACTGCATTGACAGAGTCACACCTCTCACTCAACTCACCTCAGCGACCGCGATAAAGACGCCCCAGAGGATTCAAGCCTTTAGCCTGATAACCTTTCACACTGCCTCCATCCGTAACTACCACAAATCTCTATCAGTGAAGGACAGCTGGTTATAATGGTTTTAAACAGCCTACTCTTCTCAATGTGTGGCAACGCACAGCACAGCTGTTTCCCCTCTGTCCACCGCAGGCCAGGATGACCCCTCAACACAACATCATTAGACAGAGCTGGTATTGTACTAAACGTCCCACAGCTAGACCAGGATACAACTAACACTGAATGTTTGAATGAGCCCTGAGGATGTTTTCATCATTCATCTTACATTTATATTGTCAGCCAGTATGTGGATCCCTAAAGAGATGTAAATACAGTTGCCCTGAGTGGCATTTCTCACACTCAAAGTTTAGCCAAATAAATGGAGGTATAACACAGACTTCTGTTGATTTTATGTAATGAAAAAATAAGTACAATTAAAATTACTATATACATTTCTAAAAAAATTATCATTTATAGGGCTGTACTTAACCAATAAATAACATTACATAACATACAATAATAAATTAATTATTTGTAAAATCAATTAGACATGCTTTTAATTATTACAATTTAAAGAAACCATTAATGGAAGATAAATCCAGATTTTTTTTGGAAAGCACAGAATTTTTAAAAAATAAAGCATATTTCATAAAAATCTTACAAATGTTATTTTTGTGAAAGTTTTGATAAATAGATTTTACATTGTAATTAAACATGCTTTCGATTATTACAATTTAATGAAACCAATAAAATGGTATCCAGAAATTAATGTAAAACAGAATTTTGCAAAAATAAAACTGAATTTGAGAAAAAAAAAGCATATTTCATATGGTATTAAAAATGTCATTTTTTTTTAATATATGGCTGTTATATTGTGTAAGCGTCATGATTCATTGTTAATATTTTTGAATTTAACCATTAAAACAAAGTCTAGAAAAATTAAAACTGAAAAAAAACAAACAAAAAAAAAAACAACAAAACGGAATAAAACGATTTATTGTTGTCACCCAAAAATTGTGTAAATTTATGAGTAATAATTGTTTATTTTAAAAATAAGTTTTGAAGCAGAAAGGTAGTTAAACATCATTTAAAATGACAATAAAGAAAAAAAGAAGCATATATATTTTATTATTATGAATTATTTTATCTAATAACCACATTTTTATTTATCTTATATACTTATATCTTCTCTATCATATTGGAGATATTCATTTTATGTCTAAAATAATATAGAAATAAAAAAGAACAATTAAAGGCACAAACTGGCTAAACATCAGGATCATAATTTATCATTATCATGAAACATAAAATTAGTGTAAACTAATAACATTCAACCCACCCTAAAATGTGTCACAAAAGCCTTTTAAAAAAGAAAACGGGCAGAAAAAGGGATCGGTCTGTTCCTTCATCTCTCATGTTGACTGTAATAAGATAATCAGATGAGAGCAAAAAGTCCATCTGTCCTTTATGGGCCAGCTACAATGTGACCATAGATTCCACACATTTCCCTCCGTCAATCACTCTAAAACTTCAAATCAGAGAAACCAGATTAGACCAAATCAGATCCCTGGAGTTTTCAGATCAGGGCTAAATGTCACAGTAGATCAGGATGCTCATGCAACACAACACTGCCCAGACTGATGTATCTGACCCCTGAGACCTGCGTGATCTGTCACTTACACAACTATTAGTGTTTTACCGTTTCCACCGGATAAAGCTCTGCAGAACCAGCTGCACTTTTGAGGAAGGATACTATGGTGCCAGAGGTCACTTTAAAGCTCAGTACTCAAACCCAGTACTGTTCAATTGTCCTGGCAACATCCTCATGGCACTGTCAGCGGTATAAAGAGAGATGCACCTCGCTGTCATATTGATCAAGTAAAATGGCCTGATCATCCCCTAATTAAATCCATGGCAACCTTGTCTCTGTCCTACTCATCTCAGGAATCCATGACCCCGGGGTTCTTTAAATGGACCCTGACCCTGTGGCCTGCCTCAGGCCTGACAAAGTAAAGCTGAGAAATGTCACTCACACATTCTAAACACTAAAAGACACATGCACACTCACGCCTGCCACACACAAGCAAGCCAACAGCCACACAGAAGCATATATGTGTGTGGACACAGTGTGTAATCACAGAGAGGAGATGGTTTAAGCGTCAGCCCAGAGTGTTGTTTTTACCTTCTTCCACCGCAGCTACCAATTCCGCTTTCCCACAGTCACACACACACACACACACACACTCATACTCACCAAAACAAAAGAACAACAAACAAGTAGTAACTGTGTTTACAAAAACTAGAGCACAACACAAACACCGGCCTGCAAACACACACAGACACAGGTCACCCAGTTTAGATTAACCCAGTTTGACCAATAACTAAGCCAGGAATGTCAGTGAGTTAATGGATCTCAGAGGGAAAAAGAGAAAGATAGAGATCTTTTCCTGCATGAATATGCAGACAATATGACAGAAAAAAAATGCCTCAATGTTGTTATTACACACACTGACTCAGTTCCTCATTTCTCAATCACTATTATTTTGACAAACTGTTGACATTCGTTTTAGGAATGTATGATATACACTATCCGTCAAAAGTTTTTGAACTTTTAAAGAAGTCTCTTCTGATCATCAAGCCTGCATTTACTTGATCCAAAATACAACAAAACAGTAAAACTGCAATATTTTTACGATTTAAAATAAATAAGTTTGCTATTTGAATACATTTTAAAAATGTAATTTATTCCTATGATTTAGATGCTGATTTTTTAGCATCATTACTCCAGTCTTCAGTGTCACATGATCGATCCTTCTAAAATCATTCTAATATTGATTTGCAGCTATAAAAACATTTATTATTGTTATTTTGAAAACAGCTGAGAATTTTACAGCTTTTATCTGAAATGGACATTTCAGATTTCTCTTGTAACATTATTAATGTCTTTATCATCACTTTTGATCAATTTAAAGCATCCTTGCTAAATAAAAGTATTAAGTTCTATAATTTATTTTCCAAACAAAATTAAACTAAATAAAAAAATATTGACTCCAAGCTTTTACAAAAATGTTACAAAAGCTTTTTATTTCAGATAAATGCTGATCTTTGGATCTAAACATTAATAATAATAATAATAATAATAATAATAATAATAATAATAAATGTTTCCTGAAAAGTAAATCAGCATATTAGAATGATTTCTGAAGGATCATGTGACATTGAAGACTGGAGTAATGATGCTGAAAATGTAGCTTTGATCACAGGAATAAATTCCATTTTAAAATGTGTTCAAATAGAGAAGTTATTTTAAATAAGAAAAAATATTATAAAATGTTAATGTTTTTGCTGTACTTCGGATCAAATAAATTCAGCCTTGCCTAAAGTTAATCTTTAAAAACAGTAATATTTGTAATAAAACCATTGTTAAATGTAATCATAGGCAAATCTCCAAATTACTTCCCACTTTTCATACTGTACAAAGTAATGTTGTGATGCCTAAATTTACTTCACTCTTAAAACTGTTTGTGTATTATTTTTTATTTATTTTAAGAAATGAATAGTACTTTATACCAGCCATTCAGTGGTTATCAACCATAACATGCAAATGCTGGTATTGATAATAATGCTGAATAGCCATTTTTCATATATGTACATTATAATGTTGTGATGCCTAAATTCAATTGTAGAAATTAAAATGCATGATTTTAATTATTTATGTTTTACATTTATTTACACAAAATGGTATTAAGTACACATAAATATTAAAAATTAGTTGTTAGTTAAGGTCTAACTTTTAATATTTAATATAGTAATAAATAAATAACAGCCAGAATTTTAATCTGTGCATCCTTAACAACAACAGCACAAAACAACATTCAACTGCACAAATACATCCAAATCCACATTCATCCACTGTTTAAGCATATAATAAAAGTCCTAATGAGATGGGAAAATACCTGGAGTTTATCTGTATTTAAGTGCCCCAAAACTGCACTCAATCACTCTACACTCACACAATTCATACTGATCCCATATAAACAACCATTATATCCTACTAGGTAATCAGTCCAGTCCCAGCACGCTCAAATTAGACTCACTAAAGACATTCATAAATGAATGATGAAATGAGACGACATGACTAATACATACGCTGTACTGTTACTGCTATTCCATTTGAACATAAAAAGAAAAGGTAAGTTAAGGAGATAAATAGCTTAAAAACAAACACTAATATAAAGTATGAGTTTAACACAGTAAACACAAACTAACTGCAGAAAGCATGAGAGTAATCCACTAGTCTGTAGGTGGTTCTGGTATAGGTTGCTTAACTTACCAGGACAAGTGTTTTCCAAGAGCAGGATGAAGCTCTTAAGCTGTCGAGCCTTTTGAAGAACGGAGCTCAGCTGAGAGTCAGTGCTCCGGTGAATGTATGTGAGAGTCTCTGTGTGTGTGTGCCTCTCTGAGACGGCAACTCAAATACATCTCCTCCTCCCTCTTCCCTACATAGCTCCTCCTCCCAGCCAACTCTTTCAGGAAGAGCTAGGCTAGAGAAATACAAGCAGGAAGAGCAACACTTCCCTATGAAAACATGACCAAATGAATCCATTCATGCACCAAAGTATGTGTTTTCACCTTATTTACTCCATGCACAAATCCTTTGCTATTCTTAGTCTCGAGAGGTTTCCGATCGGAGTTGTCGCTTCCCATTGGAGTTCACCTCCTGGATATTTGTGGCGGTCATTTCCCAAAACACCTCTCAATAATCTTTTCCAGCATTCCACCTAGACTACAGGAGGAAGTGATATAAGAGCGTCTGTCGGCTTCATCAAAGTAAAAGGTGGTGCAGTGGAGGCCATAAGGAAATCCCGTTATTCCATATGACAATTTCAGGAAGATCTCCAAGGAATTACCTGAGACAGACCGAGGAGAATCATCTAGCATGAGTGTGTTCTGTTCTGGGAAGCAGACCGCTAAGAAGAATTTGTGGTTTCTCGGATCTCAGAATATGAGTCTTTGGCACTTAAAACACTGGTAAAATCCGGTAAGAGCAGGGAGTAGACTGTATCCAGCTCACAGTGACAAATGAATCAAAGTTACGAAACAAATTTTCACTGACACGCCAGTATCAAACTCACTTTGGAGACTCCACCTCTCCACTTTAAGCAAGATTAGCCAAATTATTTAAGGAGTGGTTGGATGACGTCTGGTTTGGCAGACCACCTTTGTGTGAAGGTGCATGTTTTGCTGAAAACTGATAACATCTGCCATCCAGATGCACAACAAATAAACAAGTCTGACCCAAACGGCTCCTCCTATCTAGGTCTATTCATTCAGTCAAGTGCAGGTGTGGATTCTTACCCCATTCCACTCCATCTGACTGCCTTTGAAACCCACACCCTCATGCCAAGGGGGCATACCTGAGTCCCACCGTAATCACAATACCCACAGAATGTCTGCCTGTGGCTATGGTAACAGATCTCTATGGGAATGGCTGAAGCTGTGTCTACGTTAAGGAAAGTTAATCAGGCAGATGCTACCAAAGCTCTGAAACAGGGGTGTTAATGAAATATTGATGATTAACTGTTGTGCTTAACTTAATTGATTTTATGAATTAAACTGCAGATTTATCAATTTAACAGTTTGCGAAAACATTGTCTAAGAGGGATCTAAAGTGAAAATGCACATTGAGTTGGATGTCATATTTGTGACACAGATGTGTACCCCTGGATTGTGAAAATGAAGCAGGCTAAATTTGGTGTTGCAACATTTCACTGGCTATAAACAATGATTAAATTCACTTGAAAACACAATGATAGTGTTATAGAGACCATAACAACAAGCACTATCAGTGCTTTAAGTTTTTTTTTTTCTACTTGCCCAATCAAGCAAAAACTTGCCCTGCCAATATTTTCATTGCACATCAACCTCATTCCCCCCCAATATATAATACTTACACTTTATATACTTCATATAACTTTATAGAATCATATAACTTAATCCAAACTGCTGTCCCACAGCCAAAAAACACATTTAAAAAACATTTATGTATTAAAATCTTACATGTTTACAGATCCTTTTATTATTTATTTAAACCCACTATAATATTTAAAATATCAGCAAGTGTAATATATATAAAAATCATAATTTAGTGGGTACTTTCAACTGGAAGGTGGCTGTTCAGAACCCCTTTTTTATTTTATTTTTTGTAAATTATGAAACTTTAAAAAAATGTCATGTCACTACCGAAATGGTGTATGTTTTAGTCTACTGACTGAGACTAATTTTAACAACAGCCCTACATTTATAATCTGGAAATATTTATGAGTCACTCTCTCATAGCTACGGGGTGAGTAGATAGGCTCCATCATTTTAAGGTAAATGTGTTCAAAATTCTGAAAAATCTGTGTGTAACTTTAGGGGCCAAACAACATATATTAACAAAATAAATAAAATTAATAAATAAATGTTTTAGTATATGTGATGTGGTTGCTACCAAAACATTTTCACTACTAAAAATGTGCAGTCACGACCGAAACGACCGTTTGGTCAAGATATTATGATAGTGTTCGGTTCAATGTATATTCAAACTAATGAATCCTTAAGTTTGAAATCAGTATGATCAACTTTTTGCCTTTTATGAAAAAAAAAATGTGATTCAAAATACTACAAATCTTATAAATCATACTTGAAATATTGTTAACATTGTAATTATTCATTTACCCCAGAAAATATTTTAATAAAATAGAAAAATATATATTTACAAGGAAGATGCTAGCAAAATCTTAAAGGAGTAGTTCATGTCTTTCTTTCTTCCTTCAGTCGTAAAGAAATTTTGTTTTCTGAGGAAAGCATTTCAGGAATTATCTCCATATAGTGGACTTCTTTGGTGCCCGAGAGTTTGAACTTCCAAAATGCAGCTTCAAAGGGCTCTAAACGATCCCAGCCAAAGAATAAGGGTCTAGTGATCTAGGGTTATCTAGTGAAACGATTGGTCATTTTCAAAAAATAAAAAAATTTAAAAATAAAACTTTATACTTTTTAACCTCAAATGCTTTCCTCAAGAAACAATTTCTTTACAACTGAAGAAAGAAAGACATGAACATCTTGGATGATAATAAGGTGAGTACATTCTGTAAATTTTTGCTCTAGAAGTGAACTAGTCTTTTAATGGGTCAATATAACTCTTCTTATAAAATGATATTATTATTGTGTTTCGGTAGTGACAAATTTGGGCAGAGGACAAATATTCCAAAACTGTCTGAAAATACAATATGAGAATTAACTGCACAATTACTAGAAATGCATACCTTGGAAATTATACAAATTGCATACATTCAAAATTTGTACTCCACACAGATCCAGGCCTCCTGAACCTAACTGATATGTTTTTGTAAGAAAAATCCATATTCAAAACTTAATAAACCATAATCTCTAGCTTCCCCTAACTGTCATACACATTCACGAAAGAGTGTCGTTCCAGCCGATGACATAGGATGCAGGTTGCCATTATGACCTTTTTTTTTTATATATATATATATATATATATATATAACTCCAATTGTATTTATCTGAAAGAAGTAAGACTTATACACCTAAGATGGCTTGAAGGTGAGTAAATCATTATGCAATTTTCATTTTTGGGTGAACTATCCTTTAACATCAACAAATCACCTATAGTCTGAACTATGATGAGATTACTAGTTACAATGTTATCTAATTATTGTTTGAATACAGTACTTTCATAACATCATCATCAAAAGTTGTCCACCGAGTTCTTCTCATGTCGGTCATCAGATTTCCTTTTCAATTTCTATATGTACCTTTTCAAACTCTGTGCAGGGATGAAGACCTCTGATCTTTCACCTTAACGTCGTAACTTCATCCCTGTCCAAATTCTCGAAATGTTTATAGTGAAGCTGCTTACGTTGCAGGATCAGTGCTAATGTTAAAGAGCCTGGCTGCCCTGTGTGCCACATTGGTAATGCTGTCAGCACTGATCTGTCTGGGTGCTCATCTGAGCTGCTGAAGAATGGCAGCGTCTTTGAAAGAGAGGATTATGGAGCAGTGCAGGATTACTTCTGCTGCCCATCTTTCATTCTGAAGATCATAGACCATGCTGTAGGCTCTGAGCAAGACCCACACACACACACACACAGGGTCAGACTCGTATATGGACATCTCCTTTTACAACTCATATTACACACAGACATGTCCAAATGGGCTTTCACACCACTAAATCGTCATAGACATCTGTGAACGTGCATGTGCATATAAACACAATCGACTGATTAGTCAAACAGAGATGAAAATGGCTGTTTGCCACAATGAAATCAATGATCACAACAAGCTGTTTACATACTTAATAGCTGCATTTAAATAAATAGCTCAAATTTCCATGTGGGTTACATTTCTTATCAGAGGATAGAAGAGGGACGGGTGCCAAACCAATTCCCCAGAATTTAAAAGTGGCATTACAAGCAGGTCCAGACACAATCTCTGCTGGTTTTTTGCCATTTTTTGTAGAAAATTCAGCAGTATGGATTTACCCCGCTAACAACAACCCACTAACATTCCTTTTAAGTTTTTCAAAACACCCAGTTTTTAAAAAGAAAAAGAGAACATTTTGCAAACATTATGGGAATGTTACTTTTGAATTTGTTCTGAACATTCTGAAACTAGAAATATTCCAAAAACATTAGAACTGCACATTCTATTAAAGGGACATTTCACTCTTTAATAGAACCCACAGTTCAAATTCTGTCATTAATTACTCACCCTCATGTCATTTCAACCCCGTAAGACCCTCGTTCATCTCCGGAACTCAAATTAAGATATGTTTGATGAAATCAGAGAGCTTTCTGGATGAATCTTTGTTCATAACTTTAAAAGAAAATTTGACACATTCTGAGGATGTTCCCTTTTATCTTGATGAACAATTGTGCAAGGAGCGGTGCATCTACACAACCTTAAATTCTGCCGAAATCTAGTTTTCAGCAGAATTCAGAGCAGAGATTATGTGCAGGCCTGGTTACAAGTGGGTGGCACTGAAAGGATTGTCTGAAATTGCGCCAGCTTCAACACGTTCACACAAACACGCACACTGAAAAGGTTAAACCATTTGCTGAAGAGGCCAGGCGAGTCAATAACACAGATTTGGTGACGTTACACAAAAACAAGAGCACCTGAGCCAATCAATGCATGGAGACAGAGAGGGATCAGAGTGAGTGTGCACTCAGTCGCAGTGCCATACCGGGGAGGAGGCCAGATTTAGTCTCTCACGTGCTGGAGAGAAACACAGCCCTCTGGGAAGGGTGGAGGGCTGGCTGGCTGGCTGGACTAGTGCTGTTTATCTTGGGAGGGCAGTTTCTAGGGAGAGGCTTAAAAGAGCCAACTCACATTCCTCAGGAAAAAAATGGAGATTTAGAAGAGTACATGAAGAAAAGAGAAAAGCTTGGTCACGTTTTGAAGTCTAAACGTGGGGAGGCTGTATTTAGTATGTGGGCGGTTCATGCGGCAAACTTCTTATGGGTCAAAAGCATCATCCAGAGATAAAAAATAAGACTAGAATTATTAGTCGAGCATGCCATTTCACATTTCTGGAATTTCTGTTAAATGCTTTAAATTGATCAAAAGTGATGATAAAAACATTTATAATGTTACAAAATATTTCTATTTTAGATAAATGCTGTTCTTCTAAACTTTCTATTCATCAAAGAAACCTTACAAAAACTACTCTGCTGTTTTTAACATAATCATAATAATAATAATAATATAGTTTGTTTGTATTGTTTGAACAGCACATCAAAATATTAGAATGATTTCTGAAGGATTGTGTGACTGGAGTAATGATGCTAAAAATCTGCTTCGAAATCACAGGAATAAATTACATTTGAACAAATATTCAAATAGAAAGAAGTTTTTTTTTTTTAAATAGTAAAAATTATTTCAAAATTCTACTGTTTTGGCTTTACTTTGGATTTAGCTGGTAATGTATTTATCAGATGCTATTATCCAGGTTGATTTACAAATGAGGAACATCACAAGCACTGTATTATGAAAGTCAACAATATACAGTAATCCAGAATGCAGTATAAAAAAAAATACAAGCATTTGTTGATTAGCAACCATTTCTGTAGCCCATACTAAACTTAATACATGGGTTGTGGTTAAATAGACTCTGTTAGAGAAATGAGTCACACGGTGTGTCACTCACTATAATAACAGTGTTAAATCCGTTAGAAACATTTTTGCTCATTGGAGAGGAAAAAAAAATTAAGGACATTGATTCAAGATGTCCATATTCCATGGAAAGCCCATATCTGTTTTATAATAAAAATAAGATAAAAACATAGTGGTCATAGGGAACACTGCCACCGTCAACATCATATTCTCCAGTAGCTACTGAGAAATCACACAATAAACTACACCACTTGTTTATGCATTTTTGCCTATTTAAACATTTCACTGAATCAATCTTTTTTCCTAAATAAATCATCATCAGTAGTTGCTCTTTAAAAACTATCAGACATATTTTAGAGTTTTAGAAAAGTCTGAGAACCCAAAATGTCTCAGATTCTCTCTCTAATCTTCTGAACTCTGCCGAGTATAGGATAATTTTATCCGCTGGAGCCCTGCGGCTGTCAAATATCACAGAGAGAGACTGTGGCGCTTCACATGGTTTGCAAACTAACTGGCTTAGGACCTAGTGGCTAGTCTGTGGTTGAGGGTATGTATGTGTGTGTGTGTCTGTGTGTGTGTGTGTGTGTATGGTTTGTGAAAACAGACTTTGCTCCAGAGGAGACCAAGAATATGCAGACTACAGAGTAAACAGTAACAGTCCCCTGTTCTCTATCTCTGCTGATAGACCTCTACTCAGTCCTGACAATCCTAAATAGGAATTTGACTGGAAATCCACAAAGCATGACCAAGGAGACCAGTGAAGTCATGGAGTCAGACTGTGTTATGACATCCACACTGATCCCACATTTCACAACACTGTGGAGGATGATTTCCAGAAAACTGACATCAGCACTAATACTCAACCCAAGAGTACGAGAGCACAATCTGGGGGATGCTGTGGGCTTTACTCTATCCAAAAAAACATCTTAGGCATGATTAGACTTCATTTTCCACCTTTTGCGCACAAGCATACTCTTCAAAGTATATGTATTCGCTGCATGCACACTACCTAGTGAACATAAGAAAAGGAAAATGCAGACAGAATTGCGAAGCTCACTTAAAAATACAGGGTCGACGAAAAGGGGATGCTAATTAATTTGTATTAAATCATAATAAAAAAAAAATTTCTGAGGAAAAAAAATACATTATTGTAAAATGTTTAAAAAAATTATTAAATGTTAAAGTTTTATTAATTCAACTGATTAGACTTACTTTCTGGTTATGAAAATGTAATTTATGTTAAATGTTTATTAAAATGTTAATTTAAAATGTAAAGGGTATTAAAAAAAATAAATAACGGAAAAAACTTAATTTAGGAAAAAATAATATGGGCTATGCTGATGATGAAAATTACATCACAACTGTCCACAAACGAATATATACAAAAACATACACCTTTAAATATCCCATCAGGAAACATCTAGACATTTAACATCTATAGTGAACATTTTAGTCATTATACCACAAAGAAAAGAGGTACAAGTGCCAGAATATATAGAGTCGTTTTTTACGACACGTTATCATTCGGCCATATTGGCAACACTGAATGTAAACAATGCCACTGAACTGAATAAAACTTGCATATTTTTCTGATTACTGCTGCTGAAAATGATCAATTATTGTCATGTTTTGGGCTGTACTAATCAGGCGGACCAGGAAAAACATTTGGCGTACTATAGACTGCCAAAAGGAGAAGAGTGCAAAAAACTGTCTGAGGAACACAAGGAGTTTGTGGTTGGCCAACTGAACCAGGATTTCCAGGGCAAATTCTTGACTACATTCGTGTCAATTTGTGTTCGCCTCTATAAATTTGACACAGAATAGCTGTTAATGTTTGTTTACTGTCTTATCATGTAAAAAAAGGTCAACGTGATGCAATTCCCTATTTAGACAGACACCGAATGATAATACTCAGGCTATCAACTAACAGGGATGACAAAAACATACTCTAATCCCTTTTCAGATTCCTTTGCAGTGGAATCAGGTCACAACAACATAGTAGTAGGCGATACAGTAACCTACAGTAAAACAAAACTGCCAAGCTGTCTTGTTATATGATCTGTTTCACTAGGATTGGTGACTAAAGATATCTTATATGTGCAGAGACCCAAACACACAGGTCTGTCTTACCATTATACGCAATCTAGTACTTCAGCAGCCACATTACCACACACTTATTAGTTATTTATTTATTTATTTCCTGGATTGCATCAGAAAATACTCCCACTGACAGCTGGGATTTAATAACATGGGAAACGGTCAGAAAGGGTAAAAAAGGGAAAAAAACATATCAATGAAGGAAATTCCTGTGGCCTCTGGGGTCAGTTTCCTTATTACAAAATATGCTCTATTCACTCGCTTAAATATAAAAATAGTCCAAAAGACTACCGTGAAATAGATAGGAAGCAGCTGTCACTTTATACTTCTGTGCAGCTATTTTGTTACTTTAGTTTTGCAGTCAAGGACAAATGACTCACAGAGAATGTGTGAGGTAAACTTTCTCTCCAAGACTTGCCCTTGGGCTGCACTTTAATTTTCAAAGTGACATTGTGCAGTAAAAGTGCTCATCACCCAGAACTGATTAACTTACAGATGGGAAGACTGACTCACAGCTGCGAATCGGTTCTTTCGAACAGTTCATTTGCAAAGAAAAAGATTAAGATGATTGCGTCATCACGGAGTGGCATATTAACGATCTCATAAATTATGCTTTTAATGTAACACACAGCTCATAAAAACTTCGTTATTATGAGCACATATATCATCTGCGTCTACAATAAACAATACAGAAAAATCGTTTAATTCACTTGGAATCATTTTAGATCCTTTGTGAACCGCTTCAAAAGATTCGCAAGAACAAATTTCCTCTGATACATATCGTACACAGATACATTAGAAATCAAATTTGATCTAGCTGAATGTGCACATATATCATTTCAAAATGGAAAATGTGAATGATAACTAACACTTTCTATTTTAATACTAAATCGACATTAATTAAAATATCCGTTAAACTAGATTCAACTGTCATTAAGTCTTCATTTTAGCACTCACCTCAGCAGCGACACTGCAGCGTTTCCAAAGTTGACCTCGAACAAGTAAAATCAAACTTTTTTGTACCGTATGAATTTGATTAAGAGCTAAAATGTCTTTGAGAGGAAAAGTGAGAGTACCTACATTTTCATGAACACTGATAGACGATTGAATTTCTGCGGGGAATATACCATTATCAGACTATAACATACGAGGGTGCAGTGCTATTGGGTTTTTTAAAAAATAGGACGTCAACCGTAAAACATGGTTTAATTTACCACACAAATATATGTCTAATATTTCTTAATATGTTCTTACAATGAAACAAAAATATTGTTTAGGACAAGAAACCAGGGTTGTGCGTCTGCGCACCGTGTGAACACCCCTACTACTGCACATAATAGTATGAGCCGAATCCCGCCATTGGTCGCTTCCCAGTTTGGAAAACGCAGGAAAGTTTCCAAGGTAACCGCCCCTCAATGTGCTACGTATTACGTAATTGTTTTGCCTCCCTAAGAAACTCACAGTAACTGATGTAAAAACAATATTGTAAAACTCATCATTTGGTTTTATTCTGGCATATACTCAGGAGCATTGACATTAATTTTTCCATTCTGTCAATGCCTGAATCTGAACTTAGCCAACATTTGAACCTTGTTTTGATTTGAGGCTGATGTCATATGTCAGCAATGGTAAAAACACGTAAATTGTAAGGAGAGGCTTTGTAAGCTAAATGCAAAAAAAGAGGAAAGGAGTGTTTAATTTCAGTTCTGTGGCTCAGTAAGACAAGAGCAAACTTATATGATGGTTTGTAATTACTACAGTATTAACTGATTGGTGGATGAATCTTTATTTTTTTTTTAAGTTTGTTCAATTGTGCTACATGGGCTGCATAATGTGTTGAGGCTCAGCCAACTCCAGACAGGACAGGAGTGTTGTGGGGGATGGGGTTAATTCATTTATTGGCACACATTCACTATAGCAGTGTTTGCTCTCGTCTGCTTATACAATGGGCCTGCTGATAAACTAAAGTAGCAGAGGGTGAAATCAAAGTGATTTAATTACCTTAAGGTAGACTTTCACTTTGTGTCGTCTTTATGTGCTATTGAGATAAAGCATGTAATAATTTACTTGGCTTAATCTCAGTAAAAAAAATATGTATGTACACATTTCTAGTAATTGTGCAGTTAATTCTCATATTGTATTTACAGAAAATTTTGGAATATTTGTCTTCTCCCCAAATCTGTCACTACTGAAACAGTAACATATAATTTAATAAGAAGGGTTATATTTCCCGATTAAGATTTTGCTTACCTCTTCCTTGTAAATATATTTTTTTCTATTTTATTAAAAAGTTTTCAGAGTTAACTTAATGACAATTACAAGTGTGATTTATGAGATTTGCTGTATTTTAATCCAATTTCTTTGTAAAAGGCAAAAAGTTGATCATACTGATTTCAAAGTTAAGGATTCATTAGTTTGAATACACACTGAACCAAACACTATCATAACATCTTAGCTGATAATTCATTATACATTATTTTTGACAAAACATCCCATGTTTTGGTCGTGACTGCTCATTTTTGGTAGTGAGAGTAATGTTTTAGTAGTGACCACATATTAAAACACTACTAAAACATACTAGAATACAAAAAAATCCCCCAAATAAAGAATTATATATGTTCCCTTTTGTCACTACTGAAACAATGATGACATGTTTTATGGGATAATAACCAAAAAAACAGAAAATTCACCAAATGGTTTTGTCGTGACTGTTCCGGTAGTGACAATATTAGACATTTTTGAACCTAGCTCAAAGATGTTAATCAGCATCTGATTGTTATGAAATAGGCTAACTGCCAAAAAAGTGTTTAATTATAGGCAAATGGTGTTCAGTAGTGACATTCTTTAAAGTTACACACAGATTTGTCATATATATTTACCTCAAAATGATGGAGGCTATCTACTCACCATGTAGCTATGAGAGAGAAGGAACCCATAAATATTTCCTGATCATAAGTTTAGGGGTGTAGTTAAAATCAGTCTCAGCCAATGGACTAAAACATACACTGTTTCTGTAGTGACATGAAAATGTAAAATATATATATATATATATTTTAAACAACAACAATGGAATTAAATGCAAAAATGATTTCATCATTTTTATAAATTGAAATTTAGGATTTAGCTTTTGGGACAGCCAAATATTACTGTGGATCCCAATATATAAGAATCTTAGTAAACATCTAAGATTTGAATACTCACATGCTTTTTAAATGTGTTTTTTTTTTTGGTTCTGGGACAGCAGTTCACACAAATTCTGTAGAATGGCCCATATGCATATTTATGTTTTAATATTTTACATTTGATAATGATTCAGCAATGAATTCATCAAAAATAAATAAATAAATAAAAACAAAAAGCATTACAGGCATTGTAGGGGAATATATTGCAGCAAAAAATATTACACTACACTGCTGCTAATTGAAGATGAGGTCTGTGTAGACTAGATGTAATTAACGAGGAGACGCAGAGAATAAGAGAGACATTTTTGAAAACAAGCAGCAGCGTGATCTTTAAACCCCATTACTCACTCCCACTCGGGGCTCTGAGAGGCCAAATGGCGTTTGCATCCATTGTTCGGTGCTCGGTTTAACTGTTAGCCATGACAGAGGAAAACAGAGAACTCTGAGACACAAAGACACCGTCCCCTGGGCCATGAACCTCAACCGTCAATCCTCTCTCATTACAAACACATCTCATTAAACACCAAGCTACTGCTAATCCGTCTCTCTACTGAAAATAAACAGCTGAAATAGTGAAGTGTATCAGTTCCACTTCCATACTCTCTCTAAAACTTGCAACAGAGCATGTGGTTTTTGTATGCTGACATGTGAACAAAACAAAAGAGCCTTATGTAAGCTAATTGTTTTATCTTTATCATTGCATTCTTATCTAAGTGAACGTTTGGTCTGAAGAGAAGTGAAAGTTTCATCTGATTTAAATACAGAATAAATACAGAATATGAGGAAATGATCTCCTTTTCTTCCATTTTGAGTTCTGTCTCTGAAAATTGTTTCCATTTTCTTTAGAACCCCTGAACAGGAAACAATGACAATTATGTTGACTATGGCAGTCGACTTTCCAAATAAATGTTCCTGAGAAGCTTCTGAGAAAACCTGCCCAATGATGCTCCGGAGCTTAATATATGAGCTTGTGGAGAGCCAAGTTATTGTCTGTTTTCAATGACTTCCAGTTAACTGAGCCAGGAGTTTATGTTCTCCTTAATCTAGGTCCAAAATTAGCCATAATTATAGGAGAGGAAAACACACCTTGACACACTGTAAAAGCTTTGTCTGCTGTTTTTATTTAGCCACTTCCTACGGGGGAATGGTGAGGTAATGAACATTCTCTCACATCGTCTCTCTTTATTCAAGGTATTCTTCCATCTTAAATCTGAAGCTCACACATCATATGCACATAATCATAAATCAGTTATAGTAACATAAATGAATGTTGATACCTGACATGATAAAGTGTGTGAGACTAAGTTCAGTCATTATCTACTCTCCCTTATGTCATTCAAATCTATTTTTCTTCTTCTGAAGAACACAAAATCAGATATTTTAAAGAATGGGGGTGGGCCAAACTGTTGGTGCATGTTGACTTCTATTGTAAGGAAGGAGGAAAAAAATCTCAAAATAGCTTATTTTATGTTCCACAGAAGAAAGAAAGTCATGCAGGTTTGGAACGACATGAGTAAATGCTGACAGAATTTTCATTTTTGGCTGAACTGTCACTTTAATAACACATGAGCATCCTAATCAAGATACAAACAACTGTTTTGTATACTGAAATATGAACATTTTTAATGTCCCTCTATCATATTCCTAAACCCTATCCAACAACCACATCTCTTGCTTGCATTGAGGCAGAGGCTGGCAGAACGCCAATCCAGGATGGTGCTATTCTCTCTCCCAAACACTCACACACACACACACACACACACACACACACATTTTCATGCTCATATAAACAAATACTGTTTTTCCCTTTCCCTGTCTGTCAGCTATTCATAGCGCCCTGACTCATTCCCATTGGACGATGGGCCCATGGGAAAGGATCCATTCTGCTGGCGATGGGGAAGGATCTCTTATCTCTTACATTTCATTATCCCACTGGTGAAAACAGAAAGAGAGTGGCAAGATGAAACAGGAAAGATAAGGCCAAGAGCTTTGGATAACAGAAAGCCAATCCAGAGGCAGACAATGAGAAAACATCAGATGACAACCGCGATCAGTGTGCGAGATGTTTTATAGGTGATAAATCATTCCATATACCGGACCACAACTACGCAGAAACTATTGAAGTTTCAGAGATTTTAAAAGAATAAAAAATGTCTAGAATGTGGTGCTTTGAGATACAAACCTCTGAAAATGTTTTGACTAAGCATAAGGTCACAGTCTACTAACTTTTCATAACGCTTACAAGAGAAAGAGCAGTGCATTGTCTTATCAGTGCAGAAACACTCCCTTCACTATCGCTGTATTTTAAGCAATAGTTAACCCAAAAATGAACATGCTGTCATTATTTACTCATGCTTTCGAAACTCATGAATTAAGACATTTTTGATGAAATCCAAGAGTTTTTTGACACTGCATAGACAGCAACGCAACTTCCACATTCAAGACATTAAAATAGTCCATGTGACACCAGTGGTTTAACCAAATTTTTGTATGAAGCTACGAGAATAGTTTTTGTGCGCAAAGAAAACAAAAGTAACAACTTTATTCAACAATTTCCTCTCTTCTGTGTTGAACACTGTAGAGCACTGGCTCCTGTGTCAGCAGCACCACACACATGCACTGTGTTGTGAACACACATTGAAGTCTGACACAGAAGAGAAGTTGTCGTTGAATAAAGTAGTTCTCCACATAAAACTGATTAGACAGACCAAACCGTAAGTCATAGAGACTTGTAACTTGGAGGGATGGTAGTAAGGCTCGCCCCAATTGGCCTGAGAGGTGCTGTAGTGATCAAAAGTATGAAATCGCTCATAACTCCTAAACCATTCACAGCCGACTCAAGTGTCTTGTCATTGGAATCCTTGTCTCACACCACACAAAACACACCTCAGATTCATCCATCACCCAAATTTTCAGGTATTTTGCATTTTTCTGAAAAAACTACTTTTGCAAACTAGTCCTAGGTTTTTTGCCTGCCTGGAACCAAACCAGTGCAGGAAGATTTTCTGGACAGTAAATATCAATACTTATTTTAAAAAATTTTTTGCCTCTCTGTCACAAAGGGACGCCAAAATGTTAGAAAGGGGCAGGGCTGCTTTTACTAAAAAGGCTATAACTTTTGAATGGAATGAGATATCTTCTCCAAACTCACAACACATTTGTAAGAGCTGAATCTGAGGTCATGTGAAAAAAAGTCATGGAGCTTGGCCAAAAGTGCGTATCGCGAACCATTTTTCAAAATGGGACTTCAGAGTGAGTATGGCGAATCATTTAATTCAGAACTGAACTTTAAAGTGTGTATCGCAAATCATTTGATTCAGAATGGAACTTTAAGCATCCACTGAAGTGCCTTGAAACACACAGCGTTCTTCTATGTGGTGGTGTAATTTCAACTGAAACAGGAAAACAGGGCGAGGCATATCGAGCAGCCCCGCCCACTTTTTAAAATAGCCAATAGCGTTCCATTTATATCTGTTTGAGCCAGAGCCATTGAGCTCAGTAAAGCCGCATTTGACATCTTATAACAGCCACAGTCTAAAAGATTACCCCCTAGATTCAATATGAAACTCTTACTAAAACAAAATAGTGATCATAATCATGCTGAGACTGTGTAGTTTAATACATGCCAACTCGCGCATATGATCTGCTCCGCGCGATCACGTCTCTGGACCGGAGCCAAAGTCTGGAGTAGACTGCGCGCGTGACACAACGTGACACCAGATCTCATTTGCCCTGACGGAACGCATATTTACACTGTCTGAATCGTTCCCTGTTGCCTACATTGCGCACTACCTGCCATTTACCATACAATAAGTACTAACTCTGTGAATAAGTGATCGATCTCAGCCACAGCTTCAGCAGCTATTTATAGTGAAGGAGGCGGGACACTACAGATTCTAGAGAGAATTTGATTGGACAAAAGGTTTGATGAGAAGCTGAAGATGTCATCAAAATCGTTGATTCATATTGGCGGAAGTGATGAGACTGTAAGTTTTGAATGCTCATATCTTGTAAACCCCGAATTTTGTCATTGTTTTGGAGCACACTAGCTTATAGATAACCTTAAGGCTAACATATTCATACCAAAAGCTAAAAAACTTTAATTTTGATTTCATGGGGACTTTAAAGTGCGTATCGCGAAATTATTTGATTCAGAACCTGACTTAGGAGTGGGTTTGTGGGATGTTTTTATCCCCACCGGGGATAAAAATGATTCAGCAGAGGCAGGGGCATTGCATTTTTTAAGGGCTTAAACAGTTGTATTTTGCACATATTGTCACACATCCACACAATATTCATATCACACAATAGACTCCTCATTCTGAACAACATTCCCTCTAGAACCACTGCTGTCCATCAAACGGTTTGTTAAATGATTGTGAAAATGTACAAAAAACTACTTTTGCAAACTAGTTCTAGGTTTTTCACTCAATCTGGGAAAAACACTGCAGTGCAATCCTCTGCACTCTCTAGGTCAATAATTCTCAAAACATTTTTGAAATTCACCCTTTGGGAAGCTATAACAGGGTTGTTAAGAAAAGGGATCTGTCCAAATATATCCAAAAGCCTATAAAGCCTAAACAAAAACTCAAAACTTCACAAAACATGGTGAGAACATGCAACAGATCATTCTAAACAAGCATTAGGGAGATTCATAAACATAAAAAAAACATCATATTTCTATAGTAAATTACCTGGATTTGCCAAAAATGCTTTTTTTAATCATTGATTTAGGTGGTTACAGAATTGCTAAGTACTGTGTAATGTTTTTTCATATGCACTTGAACCCTGGTAATCGCTGCTTGCAGTTATATTTATTTTTGTTTTACTCTCGTAGCTTCATAATATTACGGTTGAACCACTGATGTCACATTGTCACACTGATGGGCCTTGAACGTGTCATTGCTGTCTACAGAGTCAGAAAGCTCTCGGATTTAATCAAAAATATGTTCATTTGTGTTCTGAAGATGAACTAAGGTCTTACAGGTTTGGAACATCATAAGAGTAAGTAATTAATGGCAGAATTTTCATTTTTGCATGTACTGTCTCATTAGCTACAATATCTGACTTCTGTTGTCTCTCAATACGGCTCCTTTCCATGCTCTCTAGTGTTCTCCTGTTCCCAGTGGAGTGAGTGCGTGAGTCCACCCAGCAGGACCATGACAGAGGGATCAGCAGATGCCAGGCAGCAGACTCACACTGAATTAAACAGGTTCAGCCACCCCACCCCCCCACAACATGCACAAAAACTCTCTCGCACACACATGTACCACCTACTCTCTGTCAGCCTTTATCAGGAAATAGACACAATGTAAACAATGGTTCTTTCAAAGTCAAGGCTGCTTCATGCTCATTAGTTTTGGGTGTGTATTTGTCTATTTTTATGCACTAGCTTGCACATGTGTATACAAATCCAGAGCACTATTGTGCATTGTTGCTTAGGGAGTTAAGGCATGCTTGAATTACACGTGTCTCAGAATGTGGGTACTTGAGAGTGTATTAAACTCCACTGCCTCTTGTCAGGATTGTTCATGTTAACTGCATCACAATAAGTGCATGTGGAAGTAGAAAGAGGAAGAGTGACATGGTAAAGGTCCATGTTTGATGGTGCTGGTGACCGAGTCACTTGAAAGGTCAAAGATATAGCTTTTGTTCATACACGATAAACACTGAGAGTGAATATGCAAAAGTGTGGTAAAAAAGATGATAACAAAGAAAACATAAATTATGAAAAAAAAAAACTTAAAATAGTTAAAGCTGAACCTTAAAGCTGTCAAAATAATTAGTTAGTTATAACTATTTATAGCAGGACTGTGTTGTACAGTACACATGCCATTTTCACTTTTCCCTGCCATTTCCTTTCATTTTTTCCCAAATAAAGCATCCCACCAAATCCAAATCCTCTTTCCTTTTCTTCATCTAGACAAGCAGCTGCTGTCCTTCTCGCTGTGAATGGAAAGCCCCAGGAGAGATGGAGGATGAGTGCGACTAGACGCTACAGGTCAAAGGTTGAGACTGCATGTGCCAGTTTTTTTATATGGCACATCAGTTAGGCAAGTGCATACACCTACTAATCATCATATATACACACACTGCAATAAAACATCTTCAAAAGGGTTGTTCTCTCCTTTCATAATTGGTCATTGAAGTACATTTTTACAGTATTTTAAACAATATCAGACAAATAATGTTTAATGTGTTTAGCAACTTAAACTGCATTGTGTTATATCAGGATAAATGAATAAATTATATATATTTGGATTTATTTATGCCTTTAGAAAGATAAAAAAAGAGGAGACCATCACTTTATTCAATGATGTCACCTAAACTATTTATTAGATAGTTTTATATACAGTTTTAATTTAATAGAGAAAAAAAATGATGGTAACAGACAGGGATGATGCACAATATGATTTCTTTTAATACAGTGTATCACTAAAAATATAAAAATGAATACAGACATTGTTAGCTTGCATCAAAATAGACTAATATAGCAAGGACAGTCTGAATTTTTTTTTTTTTTTTTTGCTTTTGTAGTTTTTATTAGTTTTATTATTATTTTTTTAAATAAATACTCTACCAGTCAAACGTTTTTGAACAGTAAGATTTTTTATGTTTTTTTTAAAAAAAAGTCTCTTTAAAAGACCAAGACTGCATTTATTTGATCCAAAATACAGCAAAAACAGTTAATTGTGAAATATTTTTACAATTTAAAATAACTGTTTTCTATTTGAATATATTTCAAAATGTAATTTATTCCTGTGGTCAAAACAAAGCTTTTAGCATAATTATTCCAGTCTTCAGTATCACATGATCCTTCAGAAATCATTCCAATATGCTAATTCTAATAATTATTATGTGTTATATGTTTTTCAGGATTCTTTGATAAATAGAAAGTTCCAAAGATCAGCATTTATCTGAAATAAAAAGCTTTTGTAACATTATACACTATGCCATTTAAAAGCTTGGAGTCTGTATTATTTTTAATACAGATATTTTTAATATTTAATAATAATTAATACTTTTATTTAGCAAGGATGCTTTAAATTGATCAAAAGTGATGATAAAGACATTTATAATGTTACAAAAGATTTCTATTTCAGATAAATGCTGTTCTTCTGAACTTTCTGTTCATCAAAGAAACCTGAAAAAATTAAACTCAATTGTTTTCAACATAATAATAATAATAAATGTGACTGGAGTAATGATGCTAAAATTCAGCTTTTAAATCACAGGAATAAATTACATTTTAAAAAAGATTCAAATAGTTATTTTAAATAGTAAAAATATTTCAACATTGTACTGTTTTTGCTGTACTTCGGATCAAATAAATGCAGGCTTGGTGAGCAGAAGAGACTTGTATATGAGACTAGAATACTATAAAAATACAATTCACTGCTTTCTTAAGTCAATGCTATAAAGCAAATTGACTGTGAAATTGGCCATAAAACCTTTAGAAACACAATTGTTCATATTAAGCAGAAGCACATTATATAAAGAAGCCACACAAAATCAGCTTTTTCTGTCTCTAAACACACACACACACACACACACACACACACACACACACACACTCATTACTCGCTCATTGCTGTGTCAAAGTTCAAAGCCCAGGGGAGCTGACCTCTGAGCCCTGAGGAGGAGGTGTTATCCTTGCCATCCCAGATACACTTCCTTCCCTCACTCCATTTTCACTCTTTACACTTTCCAAACTCCACCGATCCTCCTGCTATTAAGCGACAAAATGACACAAGGCACATGTTCGTTCTCAGCGAGTGCATCCCTGTGCACAGAAGCACTCAGCTGAATTATGAATATGAATATCATAATGAATAATGAATGCAGGATAATGTTTTTGTCCTGAAGCTGTGCAAAAAGGGATGAGACTTAGAGACTTGCAGATGTAGGACAAGGGTTTTGATTCTACACCAGTTTGTGTTTAAGGGTGGCTTGTTTCTTAAGGATAAGAATCTTTATGAATCAGTTGCAGTTTTTTTTTAGGGCTGTGAATTGATTAAAAAATGTATTGTGTTACACACACACACACACACACAGTATATATATGAAGAGTTCAGATGCAAAACCAGCTAAGAGCCATCTTGGTCAAAAATGAGATAATAATACTTAGTGAATGCTCTTGACACATATTATACGTCAATCAAATACTTTTCTTCAAACTGATGGATTTAGAGGCTTTTGCATCTGAACTCTTCAGATACAGTGGCAAGCAAAAGTTTGTGAACCCCTTGCAGAATCTGTGAAAATGTGAATAATTTTAACAAAATAAGAGAGATCATACAAAATGCATGTTATTTTTTATTTAGTACTGTCCTGAGTAAGATATTTTACATAAAAGGTGTTTACATATTGCCCATAAGAAAAAAAATAGCTGAAATTACTAAAATAACCCCTTCAAAAGTTTCAAAGACAACTATTAAAAAAGGCTCAAACATTTACTGATGCTCCAGAAGGAAACATCACGCATTAACGGTGCATTCACACGGGCGTCAGCGTTAACACATCAGCCAATCACATCAGCCTTGGACCGCAACACAAACACAATTGGCTAGCATCTGCACTAGTATATTTGCATAAAGCAGTTTGATTGGCTGATGCCTGCATTGGTGCTTGAGAAGTTGAAAGTTTTTTTGTTGAAAGCGATGGATGCGTAATTCAGTTTGGCAACGCGTGACGTCACTCCATTCAAAGTAAATAAGAAGTGTTAGTGCTGATGCCCCGTGTGAATGGGGTTTGGAATTTGGGGAATGGAATTTGAAGATCAAGGTAAATTGTACTTAATTTGTCTTCCGGGAAACATGCAAGTATCTAAGTATCTTCTGTTGCTTCCGAAGGGCAGTACTAAAAAAATTATATTTCAACAAAATAAAAACAATTTGGACATCTTCATCCTGTTCAAAAGTTTTCAAATTCGATCATCCAGGTAACCACACACAGTAACCAATGGTACCCAACCTTTTGAAAGGGGTTATATTATGTTATATTAGGTAGGTTCACCTTTTTTACAAGTATTATTGACAATTCCAAAAGGTTTTAAATTTTTTACATCTACTTATAATATTGGTAAAATTGGTCATTCAAATAAAAAAAATACAACACTTAATAATAATAGGGTAAATTTAGGTTAATTAGGACATTTTTACCCAGTCATCTCAATACCAAACAGTGTCACAATTTACCTGTATTCACACTATATATTTATAAATTAACACCTATTCTTTCATACTCAGTTTGGTGAAAAACCAGAGTCATCAACCCAACTGCTTTTGACCCAATTTAACTTTTTTGTTTGTATCTGCAAATAAGCATGTTTGTTTTTCTGACGTCATATTTGGAAAAGTCGTTCCTATGGAAGTGTATACGTGTGTATGTAGTATGTGTTTGCACAAGTGCTTTACAGATTTGGATTGAACATGTAAATTTGTGACCGTGGGACCTGTTCTATAGTTTCCCCACATGCATACAGATCCTTTTAGTTTCCTTCTTGTGTAGAGCTTTACATATCCATACACTTCTGATGAAAATTAATTATTATTTCCTTCTCCACCCAAATCAACAACAAGAAAACCGCGGCACAAGCAATACCTGCTCCACTTGTTCCACTTGCTTCAGATATCCATTCCACTGAAGCACTTCATAAAACTGTAACAAATGCTGATTTAAGAGGACCAATGTCCATTCTTTCCCTAAAACCCAGAAAAATGTAATTCAGTATGCACTAATAACACAAAATATCTTAGCATATATCTTATTTCCTGTAGCTCACATAGTAGCACAGTGTGCTAGCAACATCAAAATTACTCACTGCTTTTGCCAAATTCAAAGATAGGTTAATTAAAGGGATATCTAACCCAAAAGAATTACTCACCCTCATGTCATTCTAACCCTGTAAGACCTTTGTTCATCTTTGGAACACAAATTGCAATATTTTTGATGAAATCTGAGAGCTTTCAGACCCTGCGTAGACAGCAACACAACTGACATTTTCAAGGCCCAGAAAGGTAGTAAGGACATCGCTAAAATAGTCCAGCTGGCATCAGTGGTTCAGCCGTAATTTTATGAAGCTACGAGAATACTTTTTGTGTGCAAAGAAATAAAAACAACAACTTTATTTAACTTTTTAATACAATTTCTTCTCTTCCATGTCAATCAGTAACACAACACATGCGTGTGGTGCTGCTGATGCAGGAGTCGGCATTCTGACGTAGAACCTAGATACGCTCTGACTTTTTTACAAGCAGAAGATGCATGCTGTACATAAAAATGTCTGAAGATTTCGACAGAAAGGATGACTTGCAATTTTTCACCCAGCCTTACTTATCTGAGCCAGAAAATACAGACAATGAACTAAGAGAGATGAACATTCTACATCAGAATGTGCATCAAAGACTGATACAGAAGAGGGGAAATTGTTGAATAAAGTCATTATTTTTATTTTCTTAGGGCACGAAAAGTATTCTTGTAGCTTCATAAAATTACGGTTGAACCACTGATGTCATATTGACTATTTTATCAATGGTCTGACAGTATTATGAATTATGAGCATACTCAACCTCTGAGAATCATATTACATGCAATTGTTGGATAGATAATTCAGGTAATTGTTTACTTGAGACTTGCTGTGGCTGGATCACTGAATCAGTGAGCTGGTAACTGATTCAGATCAGTCAAACTTACAGATAACTTACAGATATCATGGAAAAACGTTGCTATCTTTTAAACATGAAGTTTCACCCCTAACACTGCTTTAAACATAAGCATCAGTGGAGCATAACACAGATTGAAACGTACTAACAAGACTGTGTGAATTAGACGGCAATTTGCCGAAACGTAAAACAGTTACGAATTGCCATCTATCTTGCAACAGGTTCAACCAGTTGACTTAAATGATGTGTTGTTCAACCAGCAAATGGTTCATTTTAAAAGATGAGATGTAGATCTCAGATATATCTGAGTTTTAGTACACAGCACATCAGGATTTTGAGATAATGTGGAAATGATTTAAATAAATATGCATGAATGAAATCTCTTTGGCATTATGTTGAACTTGCTGCCTGTATTCACAGTGGTTGTTTAGGGGGAAGGGCACTAATGTTACACCCTGAAGCCAAACGCTTAACCTCATTTGCCTCATTACATCTCCTGCCAACAGATAATATGGAAAACTCTAAGCAAGGTAGCTCAGCCTTATAATCCCGCCACGAAGATAACACTGAACGCTGTTATTATGGCCAACGTTTGGCAGTGCCAGTTTGAATAGAGAAAAACAAACAGTGAGAAGCTCTAATTGGTGTGTAATGCAGGTCAGTGTCCCATCATCCATCAGGGCCATGATGGAGAGCATCCTATTCATTGCTTGGAAGCATAACCTCATTGAACAAGAGCCAGCAGAGGAGGAAAGTGTCCAGATCAAACACAAAACTGTAACCACACATCAAATGAGCAACAAAAAGAGCAGCCACACTTTTAACGAAAGGCAGTGGGAGAATGACCCATTTACCCAGCATGCCCTGGGGGGTTGAAAGGAAAAAACTGTCTTCTGGTGCCAGTATGCAAAGTAGGTTGGATGTGAATGGAAGAAGGGAAGGAAGAGAAGGAAGAGCGAGAGAGGTGGCACAGTAAACCAGGACACTGGCAGAAGAAGGTCTAGGTCAAAGCTGGCACTGTGTGTATGGTACCCGCCCTTGGCCATATTTCTGGGGGCAGCACTTCTTAGGTCTTAGATTCACCCTCATATTTTTGGCCTTACAAGTGTTGCTCTAAAGAGACTGAATGATATATTAACACTGAAGTAGTGCTCTTGCAGATTTTGGCTTGAGAAGCCATTTCCATACAAGGTTGAATGAACCACACACTGGCAGAAAGCAATAAAGCATCTCTTGAAAATTCATTTCTGTGACAAAAATATCTCAATGTCAAGTCCATCTGTGGTCATGTTGCAGTTAAAATAAAGGAGACGAGAGACAGTAATAACACTTTTGGATTTAACATACTGTATATCATATATATACTGTGTGTGTGTATATATATATATACCAAACCAAAAATTATTCAGACACCTTCAACATTTCTCACATTATCACAGTTTATTTGCTATAGTTTAGAAAATGTTAGTACCACAAAAAAACTAAACTGTGTCAGAACAAATTAATCTTGATGATAACTTTGATAGAAAAATATGAAAAAAAAAAAAAAAAAAACATGGTCAGGTCGAAGTGTCAAATCAAAGTTTTGCTCACAAATTTGTATCAATTTTACTGGTAGTTCACTGTATGAAGAAATTTTGGGTATAATATGTCACAGTTTACTTTATTTTGCTATCCTCACTTACAGAAATAAAATAAAATATCAAAAATCGTATCTGGTGTCTGAATAATTTCTGCCAGTATATATCTACAGGGGTGCACATAAGTGGTTTGCATGTGCGACCAAAATAAAAAATGCACTGAATAAACAAGTTCAGACCACTCATTTGCACACTGACATGTTTATTTTAATTATTATTTTTTTGCCTTTATTTTAATGGGATAATGTAGAGTAGACAAGAAGCGAAGTAGGAGAAAGATAGAGAGGGGCGAGATCGGGAAAGGCCCTCAAGCCGGGATTGAAACTCGGGATGCCTATAGCCAGTGCTTTATGTCAGCGCACTGTTAATGCACAATTACCATTTTACATCGACTAACTGTAATACTATAAAAGGTTTCAATTCGAACTGAACGCATAAATATAGGCTATGTGCTGCTGGTTTCAAAGCAAAATGAAAAACTGTGACATTTCATTCACTGACGCATTTTACTCAGCAGCGGGGTTGCTAGGTTGTTACAATAAAACCCACCCAACTGCTAGTCAAAACTAGCCCAATTGCGTTTCAGAGGTGGTCCTCCTGTAAAAATTGCATTCCGCAAAATACAAGTTTTGTTTGGCAGGGTTCCCCTTGTAAAATTTGAATCCCAGGGGCTAAATATCATGTTATCGGGTTCACTTCAACTCTGCGTTTCCATTACCCTTCAAATTGCGCAAATTGAAATTGCAAACTAAAAATACGGCTAATGGAAACAAATCAATTTAGCAAAAACTCACATATCTCGCAAAAACGCATTTACACTCACATAAGGTGTTTTTTCAGGCAATTTGAAAAAGGAATATTTTGCCAAACTTCAAACAGCTTTTTTCGCATTTACAGGTCACCTTGCCTATGTAAAAGTCACATGATCATTCACATGATTATTTTGCAGCCTGCAAAATAAAAGCTTGCTGATTTTAGGTTTATAAAAATGAATATAAATGAAATTAAAATATTTGAATTGTATTATTGTATAATATGTATTTATTTTTGTATTCTCGTAAGTGTACTATAAAATAATAGTATTTTTATTTAGGCTGATACTCATTTTTATATATATATATATATATATATATATATATATATATATATATAAAATAGTGTTATCAAACTTTATTATTATTACGTATACCTGGTATTCCCTACATTATGAGGACCAAATATCCCAACAAGTACAACAATACCAGTAAATTCTGACCTTGTGGGGATATTTTTTTGGTTCCTGTGAGGAAACAAGCTTATAAATCATACAAAATTAAGTGTTTTGATATTCTAAAAATTGCAGAAATTTCCTGTGAGGGGCAGGTTTAGGTGTAAGGGGATAGAAAATACAGTTTGTACATTAGAAAAGCTTTTACACTTATGGAATGTCCCTGTAATGAATACCAGTGTGTGTGTGTGTGTGTGTGTGTGTGTGTGTGTGTGTGTGTCAGTTTCTTGAATACTCATTAGATTTATGAAATAACTGACATGCATTTGTACTTGCAGTGAAGTGGGCGTCTCATGGTTTGCAGATAAACTATTAGCGAGTTGCGCATGTTTGGATGTGGACATAGACGAATGGCATTGCAGACTGACTTCAAGCTAACGGTCAAGAGGGTTATTTCTACTTCAGTCTTTATCTCTGGCTTTTTGTTGCTTTTTTTAAGGGACAAGACAATGCAGGAAGCCATGGGTGGGGAGGGCGAAGACAAATGGCATGTGAGTTTCCTCTAGAGAGCAAAAAATGCAAAATCTAAGCATATAATAGGACTGAGCTGGAGGAAGGGGGCTAGGAGATAACAATGGGTGTAACGACAGAAGCAGGGGGTTGTGTACGCTCAGTTTAAGCTGCGTAAGTTGGGGGTGCGCAGGGACACGTGCCACTCTTAGTGGGAGAGGACAGGATGGAATTGAGGGAGCACAGCCAGTGGTGCCCGATCCGGCCCTCTGCTTTGTTCTGCCAGCTGTTAGTGTCACGGTCAACACCCGAGAATCAGTGGACCCCAATGGGACAGTCACCACCTTAATACTCACTAACGCAGTTCTCTGCTAGGGAGGGGTGGAATGATGTTGAAATTATGAGGCTTTTAACTAAAAAAAAAAAAAGATCAGACATAAATGTTTTATTAAAGCTGCTACAGATGATATTTTTTCTAAAAAAAATTTAATAAAACTCCAATAATGAGCTACTGATTTTAGAAAGATCATGTGACACTGAAGACTGGAGTAATGATGCTGAAAATTCAGCTTTGCCATCACAGGAATACATTTATTTTCAAACAGAATACAGTTCTTTAAAATTGTATTAATAACAATAATATTAAACAACATTACTTTATTTTTTGCAGCCTCAAAAACAATAAAAAGTCCAAACCTTTGACCGCTAGTGTACAAACTAAAATAACTCAATATTCAAAACTTTTGTGCATGTAACTTCCAAATTTATATTTCAAACACAGATGGCGATAGTGATACAGAAGATTTATAGTGCCGCTTTTACGTTTATGAGTGTTTTCATGATGCGTCATCAGTCGGCCATATTGGTAGCACAGAATGTAAACAATGCCACCGAACTGAACAGAACTCGCAAATTTTGTTGATTATTGCTGTTGAAAATGTCAAGTATTGTCATGTTTTGGGCTGTACTAATTGGTTGGACTGGGAAAAACATTTAGAGTACTACAGACTGCCAAAGTTTATAACAAAGCAAGGAGAGGAGTGCAAAAAACTAAAGAAAAGGCATTTGTGGTTGGCCAAACTGAACCAGAATTTCCAGAGCAAGAATCTTGACAATGCCTTCTTCCATGGTTTAGACAGCATAAATTAGCAGAACTGTATTCAGTAGTACATTAACCGTCCAATCAATGCTGTTGAGTGTCTCCAATATGGCCGCACATCCGGGTAATTGACCAAACTGTGACGCAAGTGCAAGCTCTCTATACTTATTATTTGTCTAGCATGAAAATTTTTCCTCTTCACAATGATGACATAAAGTAGCAGTTACTGGCTAATCGGTTTCGTGCTGTTTGATATAATAGTAAACTATAAAGTTTGAAATGATTGACGGCGTTTTATAATTACTGTTTAATGGAAGGCAAAAGAGAAGCTGAGGACTTCTTAAGAAGCTGTTTTATACACACACACACACACACACACACACACACACAAACTTTCCATGAAATGAATGTATCGTACAGCTGTTCAGTTTGCAGTCATAAACCATGAAGAGCGTTAGCATTTTCCAGTCATGAATTCCCTCAGGAATTTCCTATGGGTTTTTAGAGGAGTGTAAATCAAAACTGCGTTTTGTTACGTTTTACTGTAACATAAACTAGACGGTTGTACCTTGAGTGTGAATTGTAAAAAATATAAGTTGCTAAATATCTACCGCAATCAGACATCCAAACTAGTAATTTTATAGCAATTTAACACCTAACAGCATGGCACGAGTACCACAGTTTCAAAATTCACATTTGACATTGTATAATGCTGTAGAACAAAATGTCTCTTCAAGTGGTTGACCACGGACTTATTTTACTCATAAATAACTATTCTAAAAACCCATTGTGAATTCCAGAAGACTTTTGGTTAAAATTAACGGTCAGCTGTTGTGATGGTGTCACTGTGATGCTGTCCTTTTTTCAGTTTTTAAAGCAAAGCAATCCTTTGTATTCACATCAACAACAAAAGTCTACCTTGTACATAACAGTCTAGCTCCTGAGTTGTTTTAGAAATGTGCAGTATCACGTTTGAAGAAACGTTCTGTCAGACTCACTGCTGCCCTCTGTATAGTCTGTAAGAATGATTGAAGACCTTGTTGTTGGCACCGTACGAGGCTTACTGCTGCCATCTAGAGGCTTCTAAAGGTTTTCACATTCGCACAAATGAGCAGAGCTCTTACTGAAGCTTGCAAAAAGACCTTTATGTCATGTTATCTTTCATTTATTCACTGATACACAACCAGTGAGAGTTTGCTTAAATCTTTAATTCAACTTGAGGCCTTGTTTATAGTTTACAGCTGGTATGACAACTTTAGTTTGAGTTGCATCCAAAGAAAACTGTACCAACTTGTCCTGCATTTTTTTGTTGTTGTTGCTGTTGGTTTGAGAAAAAAAGTGACAGTGACAGCCCATATTTCAGGTGTTGTCATCTGCACACGTAGCCCTGTTTCAGCATGATTGAACGGCCGATGAAAACAGATAAAATTCAGTTGAATACACAAACGCTTATGGGAAAAGATAAGTACTGAGCAGGTCATTCTGGGTACATCAGAGTTAATGTGTGAATGTAGGTTGCTCTTCAGGTTCTTGTATCTAACACAGAATGGTTAAATATAACTTTCTGTAATGTAATGTTGTTTTTTAAGTGTACTGTCATTCCTTGTAGCGTTAGTGTCACTGAGTTTACAATAATATTTGATATAGTTTTTATACACATTTCCAGTCAAAAGTTTTTGAACAGTAAGATTTTTTTTGTTTTTTAAATAAGTATGTTCTTGCATTTATTTGATCCAAAATACAACAAAATCTGTAATACTGTGAAATATTTGTACTATTTAAAATAACTGCTTTCTATTTGAATATATTTTAAAATGTAATTTATTCCCGTGAGTACAATTTTCAGCATCATTACTCCAGTCTTCAGTGTCACATGATCCTTCAGAAATCATTCTAATATGCTGATTTGCTATTCAGGAAGCATTTTATTTCTTCTTCTTCTTCTTCTTATTATTATTATCAATATTTGAAACAGTTAAGTAATATTTTAGGATAATTTGATGAATAGAAAGTTTCATGTGATTGGAGCAATTCTTTTTATACATTTTATTCACTTTATTTGTAATGTAGTTTTAGTTATTTTAGTACAGTAACTCAAACTATTAATGAAAAAGAGATATTTCCATATGTGGCAGCCAGTTTTTGGTAACTTTTTGTTACTTTTATAACAGTAACTGTTAAATGTTAATTTTAATATTCATTTATACATGTATAATATAAAAGTGATATGGAATCACATATTTAATTGAACAGGTTTATATTAAATCGAAATTAACATATTTAAGATTGTACTTTCATCATATCCATTTAATTCTTGTGTGTATCAAAAGTTTCAATGTTTACTGACTTTAATGGTCATGAGCAGAAAATGATTTTAACATTCTAGTCTTGTGGTATATTCTGATGTTGATAGAGATTAACTTGTATTTAACATTCCTTCAAGGCACTGAGATATGAAATCATTAAAATGTTCTCACTTTTCTGAAACACTTAGTTACAGTGAAGCAACTGACAATTTGTAGAAATTACATTTATGAACACAATTTAACCATGTATAATTGTCTGATCTTTCTTTAGATACATCTGACACTTTGTGCTGGAGCAGCTGGACTATTTCACAGCAGGTTTGTCCTCATTTGACCCTCAACACTGAGTATTCCTTAATATTTCATCTGTCTTTCACTGCTGGTTAAGCGATGAAACATATTCCCACATGCAGACTCACTGCCAGACTTCTGAAGCAGACTTTAGTTCAGGTTGCACTGGGCTAAACCCAGATCAGAACTAGACATGAGCCAGATAAACTCCCCGCCTCTCTCTCTCCCTCCTCTTTTACCCCCTTGTTTCTAGTGTGTTCTTTATGATCGCTTCCATTTCCTCTGTTCTCTGAAAGTTTGCTTCCAAGAACTGTAATACTGTCAACGTAAATAAAATTATCTGCAGATTCAAAAACAAGTCTTTATGGGATTAAAACTAAATATGAGAAAGAAGGGGGAAAAACTCTACATGTAAAGAGTTAAACTTCAGCACAGACGTCCCAGTGAACAGAGAGGTCACATGGTCGTCTCAGATGTTTACTTGCACAGTCTCTCACAGTTTAAAATCCCTACTAAAGCCAATACCTCCCACTAGCTCTCTCTCTATCTCTCTCTTTTTCCTTTCTCCACCCACCCTTGTGTTTTCATGGTCAGTTAGTGCCAACAGCCCAAGTAGGGACATACGCATAAAACGAAGCAAGTGTGCACTTTTTTCCAGTATTTTCTTACTTGTGATTTTGTCATCCTTATCGTCTTGTCTCTCAGGAAAACTGTGAGTACGATGAGGGAATTTTCTAGAAGCAGCGGGGGGGAGAAAGACTGCATAGACTGAAAAACAGGGAAAGAAAACGCATCTGTTCACTTAAAAAGCACATTTAACTATAAAAAGTACTTTAAATAGTTTCAAAGATGCAGTGTTTAAACAATTCTGCAGAGAACTGGATGATGGATGAGTAGGCCAGCATTCAACACATTGCAAAGCTTATATGCATACACATTAGTTTCATGTATTTACATAATGACTGCTTTGCTTTTACTCGCTGTTGTACATTCTCACGCCATTTGTAGTTTTACATTAGAAACTTGTCTTCAGATCAAGTAAATAAAAGTAACAGATACTTCACTTTTACAAATCATTTGTTGGAGAGCTGGAGAGTGTATAGGGGTCATTGTGAACTTTTGGTTTGGGCTTTTGCCAGTTTCGTCCATTTTAATAACAGTATTTTTGTCTCTCTCCTGCTGCACAATGGAGGGTGGAAAAAGTTTCAGCTTTGCACAGATGAATAAAGAATGTTCTATGACAGCAAATGTCCATTTGCTTTCTGAAAAAAATGATTAAATAAATACTATTCCTAATGGGGGTTTGTTCAACAAAACACCAAATTTCCTGGATCTGTGTACCATATACACAGAATGTTTGTCTTGAAGCTGTGTATGGTGGAGACTTCCTGTAATTAACAGCAAAAGATGATTATGTGACCAGACTGAGCAAGCAGGGATTTGGAATTGATCCAGAACAGAAGAAAGAACTAAAGCATCACAGGGTTTCTCTACCATTATGCATAGTAAAATAGCAAAAAGTCCTAAACTCAAGGCTTTCCCATTTAATTGGTAAGTCATTTGGTACTAATCAACACTAGAACTTAATCTAATACACAAGCATATGGTGGTACTTACATTAAGAGGATGGCGTTTGACTTGGTTTTAAGAACATAGCATGTTCTATGTAGATCAATGACAGTTGAAAATGTATTTGTACAACCATTTGTGTTATATTTAGCCTTAGTTTGGCAGGTGTTGTTGTCTTTCTGAGAGGTTTTGAGTGTGTTTTCATTTTCTTTTGTGGATCAGATGCTGCACTTGACAGCCGGACGTGTAGCAGGGCTTTTGTCCAGACGAGGAGTGGCTGCATTCAGCTCCAGCAGTGTCAAGATGGCCAGCCATGGGCATGGTACTGTTAAATGTTCTTTTAAAAAAACTGAATAAAATACAGTGGTGACCAAAATTATTAGACATTTGCTGTAGTGTGTCAGTGGGAAATATCAGTTTACATTTCCAAACATTCATTTTGCCATTAACTGTATTAATCCAGTGAGATTTTAGTTTGCACAAGGAGTCTGACAACAGCCACAGAGATCTGATCTCATCATCATCCAGTCTGTCTGTAATGACATGAAGAAACAGAACAAACTGATACAGACTAAATCCAGAAGAACTGTGGCAATGTCTCCAAGATACTTCAAGAAACCTACCTGCAAAGCTACCTGAAAAACTATGTGCAAGTGCATCAAGAGCAAAAGCTGCTTTAAACACAAAGGATTGTCACACAAAATGTTGATTTAATTTAGTTAATAGAAGTTTGATAAAGAAAATTTCTTTCATTGATAAAGAAAATCTATTTATGGCATTATTTTTGACAGCATCCTTATTTTACAACATGTGCCTAAAACTTTTAACAGTACTTTGCAGGTAGGTTTCTTGAAGCATCTTGAGAGACATTGCTACAGTTCTTCTGGATTTAGTCTGTCTTAGTTTGTTCTGTTTCTTCATGTCATTTCAGACGGACTGAATGATATTGAGATCAGATCTCTGTGTGAAGCACTGGCTGTTGTCAGACTTCTTGTGCAAACAAAAATCTCACTGGATTATTACAATCAATGGCACAATTAATGTTTGGAAATGTAAACTAACATTTCCTACTGACACACTACAGCAAAAAACTGAAATAACTGACTTAAAACCATTTTTAGCTGGTGAACATATGTTCTAATAATTTTGACCACCACTGTAAATAAAATAAAAAATATTTTGACTATGTAAACTAGGATGATCAGTGAGTGTGCATTTCATCAGTGTTATATCAATATGTTTTTATAAAATTTTCTTTTGTTCCTATTAGAGATTTTGGACTATCGTCTTTATTGCAGTTACACAACTTTGCTGTGCTATGTGGTCACGTAAACTTATCGTTTGCATATGTTTTAGAACATTGTGTTTTGGATCTGGGCAGCTCTTAAAGTGACAGCAGTCTAATATTCCTGCAGTCTGTCAACATCAAACAACAAAATTGATGTTAATCAATCAACAAAATTGAGAAAATCTCTCACTGCTCTTTACTAAATCACTTTTGTAACTTTAATAAGAAATTTGATTACTTTATACAATGTATATATGATTTCTTATGTATTTGTTCTACTGTAGATTTCTATCTAATTTCTTTCTTATTCTTATTTAATCACTGTTTTACTGTCTGTTTACAGTGAGCTGTATTTTTTATTTTGGCTAGTATTAGTTTTTTTTGACATTTCTATGGTATCAAAAATGTGGATATCATAAAAACCTTATTAAAGTAAATATATCATGATATATATTTTTACTGTGAAATAAAACTACTATACTACTACTATCTAACTACTTATATACTATCTACTATATAACTACTATCATGCTATAAGATTTTGGACATATCGTCCACCGCTAGTTCCTCATGTTCCTGCATTTTCTACTTATTGTTTTCTATTTTTTTCTCATTAGTCAATTGATCATTTCCTTCTGTTTTCACAGGTGGGGTGACAGAACAGACAGACATGTCTCTACCCCTGTACTGGGACCGTTTGGACACTCCTCTCCCTGACAGACCATACAAAGACACCCTCAGTGCTGCAGACAAGAGTCTGAAGCAGAAAGAGAAAGGCCCCTGGAACAGCCTCTCTAATGAGGAGAAACTTGCCTGTTAGTACTGCTACTGCTCCTCTGTCTTTTTTGTTCAGTACTTATTTGTACTCAGCATATAGAGTCCAAATGTGTTTATACTTAATGATAAATGTAATCAACTTCAAGAGTTTTGTGGCTTTGATATTCTAGTGTTAGTGGTAAAAGTAGACTTTTCACATTTATTCACATTTACTATTCTTTATATGTGTTATATTTTCACATTTATTATTCTTTACACGAGTTATTCACATTTAAAATCGACCCTCTCTTGGATCAAAAATAATGTCTCTTATTGCATTAATAAAGGTGTCTAAAGGGATAGTTCAGATAAAAGTGAAAACTGTGTCCTTAATTACTCACCCTTATGTTGTTCCAAGCTAGAAAGGTAGTAAGAACATCAATAAAATAGTCATGTGACATCAGTGGTTCAACCGAAATTGTTGAATAAAGTCGTTTTAACGTTTTTTTCTAGTTTTGTCTTTGCATACATAAAGTATTCTTGTAGCTTTATAACATTACGGTTGAACCACTGATGTCACATGGACTATTTTATCGATGTCCTTACTATCTTTCTGGGCCTTGAATGTGTCAGTTGCAGAAAGCTCTCAGATTTCATCAAAAATATCTTAATTTGTGCTCTAATGACGAACAAAGGTCTTACGGGTTTGGAACAAAATGAGGGAGAGGAAATAATGACAGAATTTTTATTTTTGTATGAACCAGCCCTTTAAGGTCCAATTAAGGGGGAAAAGCTCAAATATGTTGCAATCTTTATCCACTGTGATCCTTCAGTGTACAGGATTATGTTTAATAAAACATATGCTGAGATGAAGAAACCAACCGGTGAGTGGAAGACAGTGATGGGCGGCATCTTTTTCTTCATTGGGTTCACTGGCCTGGTTGTTCTTTGGCAAAGGTACTATGGTAAGGGACCATCTTACATTTTTGGTTTTTAATTGAATGATTTATGATGTCTGAATTATTATAGGCTAATCTTTTGTGCTCTCTCTCAGTGTATCCGCCTCATCCTCGTACCCTTGATGACGAATGGCAGGCTATGCAGGTGAAGAGGATGCTGGACATGCGGGTAAATCCTGTGGAGGGTTTCTCAGCCCAATGGGACTATGAGAAGGGCCAGTGGAAATAGATGAAAGGAAATGCAGCTGTGTGCAACATGTCAAAGCGCCTTGCTTATCTGCCATTCCCCTTTGGCAGTCTTCATGCATCACTATGCCGTCCTTTATGTGAACACTTGAATATTATCCAATTGGCAACCATGTAAAATTTGAACAAGCGAGAGAATCACTGACGGAAGTAAAACCTGAAAGAAATAACATCTTGTGATATCTTTGTATTCATTCAACAAAAGAAACACACACATATCATGTGAATTCAAATGGTTTTTTATTTCATTTAAATGATATCAGACATTTAAAAAACAGTCCTAAGACATAAAACAATCAGTTCAGGGGTGAAGCCGTTTAAATAAACCTAAAACCTTAAAAAAATAGTTCTTTTTTTCTCCTCTTGTTCAGGTTAAGTTGGCTAGATACAAACACAATAAGAAACAAATACACGTCAAAAGAAATTATAATGGAGTTTAAGGCCATAGGAGGGAACAATATGCGTTTACACCAAATATCATAAATAATATTTTCAAATCATCAGATGCCTTAAATATTTTAACTAAGCTATGATGAGCTAGTCTAATTGTCATTTAAGTTAACTAGTTTACATAGTGTCGTGCCAATGCTGGTACGTTTTCACTCTTAAGCATACTGTCAAACTCAGTCTCTCAAGCACGCGCGCACACACGCACACACACACACACACACACACACACAGCAACAGGACAAACAGACAAAGCATGCAAGCAGCAAATTTCATAACACGGAATGTATTCTGTGAAATCAGTGTATACAGAGCAGCAAAAAGTGTATGTCGGCGATTCGAATCTGTTGTGACTCACCAACTATAATTTGTGTCGTTATTAAACACTTCACTCGCATTTTAGCAGATTAAAAAGGTATATTATTTTGAATGTTCTCAAAATGCTTCGTTTCAAACTTTTAAAGTCAACATAAACTAAATTTGCAACTCATTTTAGGCTACTTACGTATGGAGACGTCCTTCTGAATGAAAATTCCAATCCGGATTGTAACGATTTTAAAATGTTTTGTTAATGCCGTATGTTTTTATAACATTTGCGACATTAAATCATGTACGTTATGTAAACTATTGGGAAATTTAAAAAAGGCTGTAGTTATAAATGTGAAAAATGAAGCGAAACACGTTCAATTCAAGATCAAAAGACGTTTTTCCCTGTTTGGGTTATTATAGATCGTTAACAGTAAAAATGACTAGCAAGTTCTGATTTGATGTAGACTTTAAAACAAAACAGTTGAGCTCTGGGAATTTCTTGTAATAGTTCTTCCGAGAGTGTATCAGGGAGCAGACTACAAATCCTGTCTTCCAGACCTGCTTAACGATCCGCGGAACACTATAGACGTCTCTTTTCTAGGTTAGGCCTCAAAGGACGTTACGCTTAGGATTGGCATGCTTTGATTGACACACCAAAAGATCTCAGCTTCCCCACGAGATCTCCAACCTTGGTTGAAGGCTTGAAACACACACCTGTACCACCACTGCTTTCATGGCTTCTGTTTGAATTAACCGGCTCGTCAATCATTGGTACTCGGAAAAGGCGAGGAATATTCAACTCGACGTCTTATTTGAATTAATGATGGTTTGAAGCCTAAAGATCATTTCTGCACATCTCCGGGCGCTTTAACGAGTTTGACACGATCCGAGCTTGCAGCAGGTGCGCGCACTGTCTGACAGTCGCGCTTAACGGCTCTGCCAGCAAAGCGTTTAAAATGAGATTCGGCGGGAATCAGGAGCTGTGAATAGACGGGGAAGATGGAGAAATTTATCCCAGCTATTCTGAGGTTTGCTTTCGAAAACATTAAGAATTATTAGTATGTACCCTAAATTTAAGCGCAAAATGTCTGTATATGTCTGTCAGCCAGGATTCAAAACATTGTGGACCAATACATGGTAAGGGTCAACTCAACAAATCCAAGAATGCTCCAATATCTGCGTGGCAGTAACTCAAGCCCAAAGTATACTTCGTTTTTGTACGCGTACGCTAACATATGCATACAGTCGAACGCGTAGCCTTTCAAAGCAACTCTATTTGATGTTGTGCACGAACATGCGCTCTGGTAAGCTTCCTCAATGTCCAGTGTGTTCTCTCTTTTTCTCTGTAAATTATGACAAATAACATACTTTTGAACTCCTTTAAATGGCTGAGCCATCTCATACCCTCTCCCTCACAAGTGCTTGTGCGAGCACCTGATGTTGTTCCATCTCTTTAGTTTCATTTTCTACTGTGTAACCGTGTTGCCACCTTGTGAAACAATTGATTACTGCAAAACGAAGTCATTGTGTATGTGCGACAAAAATCAGGTGGTGTGCATATTATTCTGATGACAGAATTTGCATCACGTTCGCTGTCCCTCTCATACTGTAGCTTTTCAAAGTACACTCAGAAGCTCTAGCAAGCTTCATGCATGTCCAATGTCTGCTTTATTGTTCTGCATAAATATTACCAATAACAAATATTTTTAAACTCTTTTAATGTGCGCATCTGTTGTTGTTGTTCAGTCTCTAGTTTTTTTGTTCCATCTCTTTGGTTTGGGTTTCTAATGTGAAACAATGGCCTTGTGGAACAGCCGATTACTGCAAAACAAACTTAATGCGCATGTGCAACCAAGTACGGGTAATCGGGTGGTGTATGTATTATTCCGATGACAAAATTTGCTTCATGCGCACTGTCCCTCGCGTACGCATAAAAAGTGAAGTATACTTTGGGCTGTAGAGGCTAAAAGTGAAATTAGCATTTTAGCTGAGCTCTGTAAAGTTAAGAGTGCTGCGAGTCTTAAACTTCTGCTACTTACTTACTAACAAAACCACTGCAAGTGACATTTCATACCTCAAATTCCAAATGAAACAAAAACTCCATGACTATTAGCTTGTCACAACTGCTAGACCAGTTTTCTAGTTACATCCTCATTCCCAAGACCATACAAGACACCAAGCGCTTGTGGCAATATGGTTTAATCTAATTACTTTCTGCTTAATGGGTTACATGTTCTGTGTACACAGTGAAAGGTAGCCACACATACATCAGGAGTGACCTATTCACTCCTTGTGTATCTGAGTCTCCTCTAACTCTAGTTACAACAATCTCAAATATATAAAGAGTTTCATCTGAAGCTGAAGTTAGGTTTAATAAATCAAACGCAATGAACATACAGAACTTTCTTTCACAACAAAACAATTTCTCATAACTGTTGGTCCTTTAGATGCTCCAGAAGATTTCAAACCTGTCCATGCAGGTCAAATTTGCAAAAAGAACAGAACAATAATTAGGGAAAAGAATAAATCACACACACTCACACAGACATTTTTTATCTGTTCTCCACACTGTCCTCTAATGTTAGAGAGATCACAGAGAAAGCAGGCGCTCAAATGTAGTGCCGGGCCTAAAAGTTGCCTCTCTGTTTTCGTATTGATATCTGGCACTCCAGACAGCAATAATGTTCCTCAGAAATGTCAGTGCTGATTTAGTGACTGAATACTTCTGATTCAGATCGGATTCAACTATTACTCTCTCACTGGGTCAATAACGCAAGAATCACAAATGAGCTTAAATTAGATTTAAAGATAAAATGTTTGTATCCTTGTCAGTTTTGCCTCTTTGAAAATGAGAGAATAAGAAGGATACTTAAAAAGAAGATGATAAAGCTGAAAATAATTATTTATAACAAAAAATATATAATAATTACAGACAAAGAATGAAAGTTTGGTGAAACATTTTTCTTTTTTTAGTCATTTCTCTCTTTTCGTTAAACAGGGTTTAAGGAGATGTGGCTTAGCTTGATCCTAGTCAGCTAAAAGCAAAGCACCCTCATGCCGTCTGGATCATGTGACTTTACATCACAGATGCGCTCCACTCAGTCAACAGTACACGATGGGAGGTGGGATGTAAACATGAAATTTCTTGGCAATAAAAGGGAAACAAATAAATCCAAAACTAATATATTTTTGAAGTTCCTTCATGTTAGCAGGAGATCTAAATGAAGCCGTGGGTGCATTTGGATCTTCAGTTATCCTGATCCTCACAGGCGTTTCTGTGCAATGAGTGACCCGACCACGACACCCGTGAGCAAGGTCATTCCCGCCAGCAACCACTTCTTGAAGTTTTCTTGTGATTTTCTGCTCTCTGCTGCTGCATCTTTTCCAAAGATCTCTGCGAAGCGTTCCTGCACAAAAAATAGAGCATAGAATGAGATTTATTTATTTTGGAGCAGACTTTTATGAAGACAGACACACATATAAAAGAGTTATTATTAGCTAGAACTAACATTAAAAATTTTAATATATTAAAAGAAGTCTCTTCTGCTCACCAAGCCTGCATTTATTTGATCCAAAGTACAGCAAAAACAATAAAATTGAAATATTTTTACTATTTGAAATAACTTTTCTATTTGATTATATTTTAAAATGTCATTTATTCCTGTGATCAAAGCTGAATTTTCATCATCATTACTCCAGTCTTCAGTGTCACATGCTCCTTCAGAAATCATTCTAATATGCTGGTTTGCTGTTCAAGAAACATTTATTATTATTATTATTATTATTATTATTATTATTATTACTACCATCATCATCAATATTTAAAATAGTTATTTTTAATTATTATTTTTTTTTAATAGAAAGATTCAAAGATCAGCATTTGTCTGAAATAAAAAGCTTTAAAAGTTCTTCCGAACTTTACACTCAAAGAAACCTGTGACTGGAGTAATAATGCTAAAAATTCAACATTGAACTCACAGGAATAAATTACATTTTAAAATATATTCAAATAGAACACAATTCTTTTAAATTTTACTGTTTTTGCTGTACTTTTTTGTTGGCTCAAATCAATGCAGGCTTGGTGACCAGATGAGACTTCTAAAAAAAAAAAAAAAAAAAATCTTAGTTCAAAAATGCTTGACTGGTAGTGTAAAAAAAAAAGAAAAGAAAAAAAAACCTAGTCAATGCAACATTTCACATTTTAATTTAGTTTAGGCTAAAATAACCAAAAATTCTCTTATATATATATATATATATATATATATATATATATATATATTTATTTATAAATTGCCAACATAATTTATTACCACATCCCCGTCAGTAGTACAGCGTTTGTAACACTTAAGCACTGTAACAAATTTTATCACCACCTATTATCATGATATTATCAAATATTACCATGCTCAGCCATCCCATAACTGACAAGCTCATTTCAGCCAACCATTGAACTCCTTCAGCGCCCCTCCCCCTTAAACCTTCCAATAAACCCGCCCTTCCTGTAACAAGTTAGTGTGCACAATGTGTTCATACTACGGCCACCAGGGGGCGAGATTTACCATGCCTGTTTTAAAGACTTCACTAACCTCATTTCTCAGCAGGATTCTGTAGCAAGCCCAATTTTATTTGAAAAGCTGAAAGGGGATTTCAGGCTTTATAACGTAACCTGTTTCCTCAGGGAACACACACAAAAGTAGAGCACACCGACTACAGACGAAGGCCGAAATAACTCAACCAGAGCACTGCGGTAGCAGTAAAAAGCAAATATGACTCATAAACATATTTTATGCTTTCATATCACCCAAACACTTTCTGTGAATTTTTTTTTTTCCTGTAACATTTTCTCAGTTAAATCTTCGGATTCAGTCAATACAATTTGTTTCACTGGTATCGCATTTTCGTCAGAGGTATTAGAGCAATGCAGTGATCAAGCCGAAAATATTCAGTGCATGTAGCCGATTACAAAACACACAACACACACACACACACACACACACACACACACACACACACACACACACACACACACAGAGCTCAGACACCCACCCCTGTTTTCCACTCAAGAAGACTGATGTCATCTTTCAGTCTTTCCCTTTGCCCTAGTTATCTACACAAGCTTGAAAATATGGGAAGAAGAATGTGAAGGACTAAACGAAACCATCCAATGCGTTCAAAACGTGCACCATCACACCACTTATCAGTCATTTATCAGGGTTTCTCTTTACAATGAAACAAAACTGGAGGAGATGTCACAGCATGTAGCATGAAGTTTCTTTGACTGTTTATTTAATTTGGGCATGTGGCTGATGCCTGGTGTAATATTGATACATAAAGTTTATGTGATACCACTAAAATGTGAAAATATACATTATGACATAAAAACAGCTTTTAGAATAAACTTTGGTATACAGCCAAGCTGACTAAAAATATTAACCAATTATCAGCAGTTGCTAATTAAAAGGCTTGACTTAAACTCTACATATAGTTTCATATGCACAGCAGTTCAGTAAATCAGAGAATATGTGTTAACCACTAGGCCACAGCTTCAGTGCTTTGTGACCATATTTCTGCATATTAATACACTGCCAAGTCAGATTTTTAATGTTTTTAAAAACATCACCAAGCCTGCATATATTTGATCCATAATACAGCAAAAACAGTACAATTCTGAAATGTTTACCATTTAAAATAACTTTTTCTATTTTAATATATTTTCATGTAATTTATTCTTGTGATTTCAAAGCATTTTAGCATCATTACCCCAGTATTCAGTGTCACATGATCCTTCAGAAATCATTCTAATATGCTGTTTTGCTGTTAAAAACATTTATTATTATGTTGAAAACAGCCGAGTAGAATTCTTTCAGGTTTCTTTAATAAATAGAAAGTTCAGAAGAACAGCATTTATCTGAAACAGAAATCTTTTTAACATTATAACTGTCTTTATCATCATTTTTGATAAATTTAAAGCATCCTTGCTAAATAAAACTATTAATTTCTGTAATTTCTTTCCCCCATTACATTTTAAAATATATCCAAACAGAAAACAATAGAAATATTTTACAATATTACTGGTTTTGCTGTATTTCGGATCAACTAAATGCAGGCTTGGTGAGCCAAAGAGACTTCTTTAAAAAAACATTAAAAATCTTACTGTTCAAACATTTTTGACTGGTAGTATACTCATAATCTATGCTAGCAACTAAACTAAACTCATGTTTCATCGAAACTGAGACAGAATGTGAATGCAGAAACAATTCCTTTACATCATCAGTGCAGACATATGGCGTCTGATGGAAGGACAATGGACAATTTAAATACAACTGACCTATGGTAAACGACTGCATTCCACAGGCCTTGGTTATATAATCGGGGGCGGAGCAGTCACATGATTGACAGGTACTTTGTTTTAACTGGCAAAAAGGCTGAAAGGGAGTTGGATGAGGAGGAGGAAGTAAGACCCAGTCAAATAGGTATAGAGTGTTTGGATATGACACGTCACAGGTGTAGTCAAGGAGAAGTCTGTCGCATAGATGCATGCAGTGAAGTAAAATGCATTGAGTGATTTACATAGAAACCAGATGAAATTCATAGGAATTGATTTCGTCAGTGTGAGGGAGGGGTGATGGGAGTGGTGGAGACTGATAACGGACATGCAGTTCCAGAGCATAGGGGTTATCACGAATAGTGACGCGGCACATGACATCACAGATCAAAACCTCAACTCACTTTCACCGACGGTTGACACAGATACCCCAAAACACCCACGAAAACACCTCATATATGTACAAATCTATGATAAACAGCAACAACATTGATAATGATAATGATGATTACAAGTACTACAATAATAATTATATTGCTTGATTAATAATAATAATAATAATAATAATAATAATAATAATATTATAACTACTAACAAAAAAAAAAAAAAAAAAACGAATGGTGATAGGCTGTTCAGTGTAGGGCTGTCACTAACGATTATTTTGTTATTCGAGTAATCGTCGATTATCCTGACGATTAATTGAGTAATTGAATAATTATAATGAATTTGGCCTTTGAAAATTACTTGAGATACATATATAATAGCAATGATAATTAGTTCAAATAAAGTATCAAAAGAAAGTAATCATATGGTTTCACTGAACAAAACTGTTAAAATACTTCATGTATTATAAACAATTGAGCTAATGTACATTACGCATTATAAAAAATTACTGCAGAGGGCGCCAATGGCCTGACTTTACAGGTAATCTAATCCTCCTTTAATATTGACTAAACAAATGTCCACTTAATCTTTAATATTTGGCTATTTATTTACGACAGAAATGCTACAGCCACTGTAATTTCTTTTATTTTAAAAATGGCAATGAACAGTTAGCATATTAAGAAAGATATTGAGGTTTTCTCCATAGTTTGCATAGGTTTATAACGATTTACCTTACAAACGATGAAAATGGTGCATGATGCGTTCCCAGATGAAAGATATCTAGCTCAATGTCAAACTACTAATCGCTTAAATCGCAAAATAAAAGTTTGTTTACACAATGTATGCGTGTCGTGTACTGTACTGTATAAAACTAATCCAACACACTGTACTGCACACCTTACAGAACATTTACCATCATATAAGAACAATCAAGCATAAAAGTAAACTACTGTGTCAATGCACAGTGACTTGAAAAATAAATAGAATTTTTCTCATGCACTTCCTCAGGCACGCCTTTGTCAACTTTACGTAGTTCAAACATGACCCACACTGATCTCATCATGAATGGCGAATGGAGAGGGTGTGCTTCAGTCAATGCAGTCGGACAGCAGTGGAATTTGCATCATGCTTTAACAGGTACATGAGTAACCCCTGCAGGAATGCTAACAGTATGACCCGCCAGCAGAACCCAGCCTAATGCACACACGCATTACTGAGTATGAGTATGTGAACTGTGAGAACAAGGTAAGAACAATGTACACTGGTATGACAAGAATGTGACTCTTTGATTACAGTCCAAGTCGTAAATCTAGGACATGTTACGGCATGCTGGTTGGCAATGAGATTATGGTGCAACATACATCACACATCATTCAGTGTTTTATGTGTTATAGGCTATGTGCAATCCACACGGGCAGTACATGTGATAGGTGGATCCAGGAGGGCCAGATATGGAGGTGTGGCTTAACCTTTCGAGCTGTCATCTTTTAATGCAGGAGTGAGTAAGCAGTATCTCTTTGTCATGCATAATAAGCTTTAATGAGCTAATCATCAGCTGAAACATTACAAGGCTTTGTGTAAATCTCCAAATACAAGCAATGCTTGTCTTAGTAAACACCACTAATAAGCCTCTGTGTCAAGCAATTAAAAATATTTAATGTTCAATATAATTCCATAATAATTTTGTGCTAACCGACAAATGGCAGACAACTACAATTCGTCAGTTTCTTAGTTTATGTTTACTATCAAGTGAACATTGCATCTGTGTTCAGATCTTCCCAATGCTTAATTTAACTGAAAGTCCATTAATCCAAAACCTTCACACTTTAAGAAGTTCATAAAGAAATCCTAAAAGAAATCCATGTGACCCAGAACCACACAACCAGTCTTAAGGGTCAATTTTTTGAGACTGAGATGTATAAATCATCTAAAAGCTGAATAAATGAAATAAGCTTTCCACTGATGTATGATTTGTTAGGATATGACATTTGAAAATCTGGAATCTGAGGACACAAAAAAAGATCAAAATATTGATATCACCTTTAAAGTTGTCCAAATGAAGTTCTTAGCAATGCATATTACTAATCAAAAATTAAGTTTTGATATATTTAGGATAGGAAATTAACAAAATATCTTGATGGAACATAATCGTTGCTTAATATCCTTATGATTTTTGGCATAAAATTGATCATATTGACCCATACATTGTATTTTTGGCTACTGCCATAAATATTCCCATGCTACTTATGACTGGTTTTGCGGTCCAGGGTCAGATATTAACTTAGCAGTTTAATCAAAGTTTTCTGAAGAGACATGATTGCTTTATATATTAAACATTTCATTTAGACTTTTATATATATATATATATATATATATATATATATATATATATATATATATATATATATATATATATATATATATATATATATATATATATAAATAAAAAAACACTGATACATAGAGCACACTGAATATGATAAATGGAGGCTCAAATGTGCTTTCTCAGTATGTGATTCATATGGATATGGATTCAATACATATAGATTTCTTTTACATCTTTTTATGTCCTTTTTGAAGCAAGTAGTTTTCAAATGTTTAGACTTTTAATGGAGCGACAAATTTTGTTTCATGAAAATTAACAAAACTAGTTTGGAATGACATGAAAATGAGTATCAGATGACATCATTTTTTTTTTTTTTTTTAGTGAACTATCCTCTTAAAGCAACATAGGGGCTTATTAATTCCATGTCCACCAAGCCAGGTACAGCACATGCCCTGACATGTCTCTAAAACATGCCTGACCATCCTGAAGGCATTTATGACTCGTTTTTTAAACAGTTCATTAACCAGCGTGACTCTTTGTATATCTTGCAACACCTTAAAAGATCCACTCCCATACTCCCACTCATTCACTGTAGGTGTGACTGAGTAAAAAAGCATTTGTACACAAACACAATCAAGAAAACCTGATTTTTACTAGCGCCAAACAGCACTGAGGTTGTGCACAAGCTCCCAAGAGATATTGGCTGCTAGGCAGCGGTGACTGCCAGGCGTGTTCCACAGCCCTATCTGAACAAAGAGCACATACAAACCAGACCCTACAGGAGAGAGTGAAACCAGGTGCAAGGTGCCTGCATTTTGTTAGTTAGCATAGGCTAATATCCAAACAGAGGCCAAGAAAGGGGCAGATTCTGTTTCTGAAAGGGAACACGGTTAAGGAGAGGCACTACAGGGGTATAAAAGCTGGCACAGATGACGCAAAGTCATCCTCACCACTATGTTGCTACAGTTACAATACGGCTACTGAGCTACTCTGTTGACATCAGTGTATTACATCAAGTTCAACCTCATCCTGTTAGAAGAGGAGCAATTTGTTCATGAAACAAATTGTTCATGAGAGAGAGAGAGAGAGAGAGCGCGAGTGCATGTGTCTGTGTTTTGAGAATGTCGTACAGAGAGTTCAGTTTGGTTCGCTTGAGTCAGAGCACTGGGTTTCTCCACTGTTACACCATCCTGACCCCTTAACCCTTGCCATGGCGTTTGTGAAGCCAGTCACTTGCTTTCCGGAACAGCTTGTTCTGTTTTGAGCCAGATGATTGATGATGCACACACATTTAGAACTTAACACACTTCAAAACACACTCTTCTGTCCTAAATAGAGAACACTGGTATGTCTGTGTGAAGGGATGGGAGTGAAGATTCACCATCCTCTATCGCCTTTTCTATCAACACTTCTGTTTCAGCCTTTTCTTGCTTGGTTGACCAATGAGAATCCTCTGAGAAACAAGGAGAAGAACTAGATGTGTACATATCCTCAAGAAAATAACCATGCAAGCCTGCATGCTAGGGTGTTCTGTATGGTTGTGTATTGGCCATTTTGGAGAAGTCCCCAGGCAACGGGGACCTATGATTTACGTGATGCGGAAAACACTGATGGAATCACGGAATCCAGTCATAAACATGGAATTTACCCTATTTGGACAAATCAAAAACTAAATCACTTAAATCAAAATGTGGTATGGAGTAGTGCCTGTAAATATTAAGCCATTAAAAAAACTGCTTAAATACGAACCTGCATGTTCTGCTGGTCTCTGTGTGAATGAATTGCGCAAATGCACAGTTACGTTACTACACACATACTGAAGATTCTCTAGAAGTGCTCTCACTTCATAAGCATTTTACTGCTTCTTTTGAGAAAAGAAAATGATTGTTATATCATATATAAAGAGAAGCGTAAAGATCTTCACAGCAACCCGTCAAAATAAAAGTTTAATTTAGGCTTAACTTGAATATATATATATATATATATATATATATATATATATATACACAAAAAGAATGTAAATACAGAACAGTATTTCTGAAAAAAAAAAAAAAAATTAATTCTTAATAAAATCAATTAATTAGACAAGCTTTTGATTATTAAAATTGAACGAAACTATTAAAATGGAATCCAAGATATGAATGGAAACTAAAATAACATATTTCATAGGGCCTTAAAAACTTAATTCTGTTAAACTTTTAATAAATTGCTGCTAAATTGTGTATGTTTCAAGATTAATTACTCAGACATTCTTTTTTATTTATATTTTTTTCTAGTCTAGAAAAATTTACAACAGGAAAAAAAAAGAAAAAAAAAAAACGGAATTTGGACAAAAATAAAACCGATTTCATAGGGTCCCAAGGCAGTTATAATCACCGTAGGTTATAGGAGCTGTGTAGATTTGAATAGGAAAGTACTGGAATTGAAAAAAAAAAAAAAAAAGGACTAAACTATATTTAAATTACGTGCATCCAACTTGTCTCATAAATGCATCTTTAGCTCAAATCACACTAAAAATCATATATTTTTCAGGCTGGTCAGTAGATAAAAAAACTAATTAAAAAAACATTAACAAACTTTAACTGAAATCCTTTACACTGTACACATGAAACTCTATATCCCACTCCTAGGCTACATCCAAAATTACGTTTGTTTGTCCAAGTGATTTTGTATATATGTCATTGTAACGTAACCTACAGACGTCAGTAATGTTGCTTCACTGCCATTCATAACTCCTCTCCTATGGCCTCATGGCACTGTAAAATGTACATTGGATGAAGATTTCAGAATCTTGCCTAAAGTAGTAGGTTATTTAGGTACTTTTTGGCTACCGTTTTATGAATAGTGTGAATTCAGACATACTACTCATTTGTATACTGTTTCGTATATAGAAGGGAAATATGCATATTAGGACAGAGTCTTGGACTCTTCCAAAGTCAATAGACCCCACAACCAATTCCCTGACATGACATTCTGGTTGCTTGATATAACTCCCATCTCTTAGTCAATGTAAATATTCAAAACATCTTTTGCAAATTTAATCATGTTTAACTGTCTAGCATACTTCTTCTAAACAAACCACTTTTAGGGTATCACTGATGTCCAAAGAATAAACTATGCAGGTCAAGTTACAGTTTAATCCTTAGGATTATAGGTTTGTTCAAATCCCTAACCCTAAGCAATAATAACGGCGATTACTTGGAAGCACCATCAGTGAAAAAGCTCATCCTGGATATCTACAGCCTGAGGCTGGAAACCAAACAAAGCAACCGAGTTCCCAAAAGATGAGAACACAACCTGGAATGTTAAAGAGGTTTCCTAGCACAACAAAATAGGCTCTTGCTCTGGCCTCTTTAAAATGCATTGAGCTTGAGTGGTGAGACAAGAGGAAACCAGTGGGATTCTTTTTCGCAGTGAAGGCCGCACACCAGCACAGAGCAGAACAATTACAGAGAGGCCGGAAGGGTAGGATTTCCTCACAATTGCTGAGGAATGCTGAACACCCTCATTCCTGCGTGGAAATCAGCTGATATGAAACGTGCTTTGAGGGAGGAAAAAAATTAAATTCCAACTGTGCAGCCTCAAGAACCGGCCTTGCTGTTTCTCGCTCAATCCGAGTGCTGCGTCATTCAGACTTCAAGCGGAAACTAGAAATGTCCAGTCCGTGAGTGAAGAGATGGAGAGAGTGAGAAAGAGAAAAGTAGTAAAAAGAGGACTGAAGCGAAATAAACCCAGTTAAACCATCACACAGCAGGATATGTGACAGCCATGGTCAATTGAGAATTACACAAATGTTGCAAAACAAACAGGATGTCTTTTTTTTTTTTCCTCAGACGATGAAATTGCATTGCAACAAAATAAACAACAACAAGGCCAAAGACTGTGTTTGCCATAGTTGCTTCATTTCTGATCAAACTGAGGGTCATCATCTCTTGAGTTCAGATCAACCATGTGATCTCACTTACTCTAAGAGGGTGATGCTGTGAAATGGGATTTCTGATGTCAGCCTAGTATTTACCATTTTAGATGTCGATGACATCAGCACGCACCTACAGACCAGGCAAACATTTATTACAGAGAGTCTCTCACTTTTTATAGAGAGCAAGTATCTCTGTCTGGTTTATGGCCCTGTGGGTTTAGTGGTTCACAGTTAGAGTAGCTCATTCTGAGTCACCTCCTTAATGGTACAGACACAATGGCACAGCCAGCTTTCTATGAAATATGTACCTTAAATCTCATTAAAACAATATATTTAAAGCTTAACATTTTAAGCCCCAATAGATCATATTCTAATTACCGATCCACTCATTTTAAAATTCCAGCTGATACGTTAAGGCAGTTATTTTTATTAGATTAAAATTATATATTATTTTGACTAAATGAGAGTTAATCTCTGGCCAACTTATTTTTGCAGTAAGAGTGGGCATGAACATTTTTATAGGTCTGGCTTCCGGTCTCATCCACTGATGAATAGTAGACGATCTACAAACTCAGTTTTAAATTTTACAAGTGAATTTAGGTATAATATTATTATTATGTACAGTTTGAGAATATTTCTAAAGATTACAATTAACAGTGTTATTTAAAAAAAAAAAGTGTTTTTAATCATAGCAAAGTAATCTAAATGTAAAATGGTGACAACAAACAAAAACATTTTACAAAAATAAAAGGGATCATACAAAATGCATGTTTTTTATTTAGTACTGACCTGAATAAGATATTCCACATTTAAGACGTTTATAATCCACAAGAGAAAAAATAGTTTTTATTTAGTTTTTTATAAAAACGACCCCATTCAAAGGTTTACATACACCTGCTTCTTAAAGGGGTACCTATTATGCTTTTTCACGTTTTGAACTTTAATCAGTGTGTGGTGTGTATGTTTGAGCATAAAAAAGATCTACAAAGTTACAAATCTCAAAGTCCACTCCAAAGGGAGATATTTCGTTTTTAAAAAAATCCCTTTTCAAGAACTACCACGAAACAGCTCATTTGGACTATAAGCTTTGTTTTCCGGATGTGTGCTGCAGACATGTGCAGTATGGGGGGCAAAACACATGCCGAGGCGAGACTGATATAAACACATGCATTGACTAGAGTAGCCGCGATCAGATCCGGTGGCCGCATCAAAGCCGTAACCGCAGATGTGTGCAGTGTGTGGTATAAGATTTATTCATTATACAGTGTAGATGGCTTCACTTATAACACGAGTGTTTAAAATGCATATACTTGCACTAGACTAGGCTAGGCTAATCAGTGATGTTATTTGATAATGTTAATGTTCTTTGCTCGTTTTCTGTAGCTGCTTTTTGAATAACTAAGGAAATGTAAGCATTATAATTAGTAACTTACAATGTCTTTGCATTAAGAGCCAGGGGTGAAAAGTTTTGATCAGAACGAAGATGTGTACATTTTTCTTATTTTGCCTAAATATCTTTTTATTTTTTTCATTTAGTACTGCCCTTCAGAAGCTACAGAAGATACTTACATATTTCCCAGAAGAAATGTAATAAAAGTTACATTTACCCTGATCTTTAAATTAAAAAAGTTTTCACCCCCAGCTGTGTTTCTTCTGGAGCATCAGTGAGCGTTTGAACCTTCTGTGATAGTTGCATACGAGTCCCTCAGTTGTCCTGAGAGTGAAAAGATGGATCTCAAAATCATAGTGTCTTTGTTGGAAAGAGTTCAAATACACAAAAATGCAGAAAAACCAAAGACTTTGTGGGACCTGAAGGATTTTTCTGAAGAACAGCGGGCCGTTTTACTGTTCAGGACAAACGAGGGACTCATGAACAACTATCACTAAACAAACTAACAGCTGTGGATCATTCAGGTAACAATAGGGTACATTTTTTATAAAATTTTATTATTTTCTCTTGTGGAGTGTATGTAAACATAATATCTTATTCAGGTCAGTACTACATAAAAAAAACATGTATTATGTATGATCCCTCTTATTTTGGTAAAATAATTAACATTTTACCAAACATTTTAGCAGATTCTGAAAGGTGTATGTAAACTTTTGAATTCAACTATATAATACTGACCAATAAATTAATAATAAAAAAATACCTCTAATAACAGCCAATTATAAACACACAGTCTGGTAAAACAGACACCAGCGGAAAGGTTCTCTAACCGTTCTCTAACATTTGTTCAGTAATCCAAATACAGGAAGCAGTGCACTTGATGAAAACCAAACATCAGTTTCCCAAGCACAGAAAGTACAATTACCGCAAAAACACAGTAACACTGGCCTGGCCGGATGAATTTTCCAGCAACTCTGTTGCCTCATTAACAGTAACCGCACTAACTGTTGTCAGTTTATTAACTATCCTATATCCAATTTTCGCAATTACATCAGTCTTTGCCCTGAAACATCATTATTGTTTCATTATGTAATTGTTTAGTGAAAGGTGAGGACACCTGAAACATAACACGGTTTTAAAGCCTCACGCCTCAAATTTAACAGACATTAAGAGCAACATAACAGACTCCACTAAACCCTTGGCCCAAATGAAATTTAGTCCACCGAACATCCAATCAGATCACAGAGTGTAAAGTAATCTGAGCGGCACACCTCCCCGTTTTATTTTAGGTTGTATATCTGGAGGATCAGTCTGTGGGAGGTGTCCTTTGTGCTTGCCTGGCAATGTGGCCATGTTTGTGCGTACCGTAAATGAATTAAAGAGAAGATTAATGAGTCAGGAGAGTGGGGCTCAGACTCCAATCTGTTCCGCATCTCACCGGGGAGACATCACCATCAGCTCCCATTCTGTCAGCCAAATCCCAATGAGCCGGGACACACGCAGACTACATACATGCGTACATATACATACAGACCAAAACATTCGTGCATGTGCTTGGACGCAGCCAGATTTACCAGCCTCTGACCTAAACCTGCTCTTACAGGCAGAAATAGCCTCTGGGGATATTTGTCAAGAAACAGACGCATATTGGATGATGCTGAAACAGAGCATGCATGCAAGTACAAGAATGGTGTGGTGCCAACATAATCACACTTTTCAAATCAAAAATAGAATGAACTATGATCACTATTGATCTATTGAACTATTGATGGCAACCTAATCAGCCCAAAACAACCAATTTTTAATCAATTTGTCAACCACTGGCAGATGAAGTGCACTTGGAGATGTTAGTGGAGCAGAAAAAACATTTCTGAGGAGAACAAGGTGCAACCTAAAAAGAGATTGTTAACAATATGACTGATGACAGTCAGAGATGATATCAACACTTTATCAGTCACTTCAAATCCCTGCAACTCCATCGTCATGGCCTTTATTTATGGCTGATTCTAATCCTGCCTCAGATGCTGGATAGAAAGAGAAGGGCTTAACTGAAAACAGAGTGAAAGGGCCGGACAGAATATAAAACATACAGGATGAATAATGAGTGAGAAAGAGAGAGCGAGAGTGAGGGGAAATTGCTCATGACCTGATTTTCCAGCATAAGCCAGTTCAGTCCGAGTAGAGCAACAGTCATGTTATGTCCAGAGTGGCACAAACGAGAAGCCGATGCAATCTCTACCCCCCGTTCCTAATCTGGTATCAGCCAGGCATCACACATACTCAGACTGAGCTTTCATTCTGAGTCAGGGCTCTCTCTCTCTTAGTCCTAACCTGTGCTCAAATGACTCCACTAGGCTTAAAGTACAAACACTAATGCTAAAAATAATACTTGATTTACATGTATGAAAAAGTAAATACCATAATGAAATACATACACACACAAAAAAATCCCCCTGCACTCTACATAGCCAGAGGCTGTTTAGCACAGATGACCCTTTATGGAAACAAAGCATGTTTGCTTTTTAAAAGTCATAATTCTGTCAGATGGACAAGGAGCTTATAGTGCTCCATTGCTCTGTGGAACAGCAACAGAGTCGCTAAAAGGTTAGCGGGTCCTTTCAGTGGGCCGTTATTTGTGTTATTAGGGGCTAATTGCAGTGCGGTTCAATGATGCTGGCTAATCTTGGCTAAAGTGCATTAGGAGAACCAGGCTTAAAGGTGCAGGTCACTCTTCCACACCATTGACCAACACACAGAGAAGTGTGTGTGGAAATTTTTAATAAGCTGAGGAGCTTGAGCTAAGAAGCCACTGGATTTTAATATCATGCATGTATGGGCCAGAGTTCAAAATGTCTTTTTCCACAAATTTGTATGTATGCAAATTGTATATCCAAAGTACACATTTCTAGTAATTGTGACGTTAATTCTCGTATTGTATTTTTATACAGTGTTGGAATATTTTTCCTCTCCCCAAATTTGTCAATACCAAAACACAGTAATATATAATTTGATAAGAAGGGTTATATTGACCTATACTGAATATTTTGTTTGCATCTACCTTGTAAATATATTTGTCATTTAATATATTTTATTTTTAAAGGTAAATCAATAATATTACAATTTGAACAAGATTTCAAGTGTGATTTATGACATTTGTTGTATTTCGAATCCAATCTTTCTTTGTAAAGGCAAGTTGATCATATTGATTTCAAACTTAAGGATTCATTAGTTTGAATATACACTGAACCAAACACCATTCTTAAACTCATAACATCTTAGCTGATGTTAGCTGCTAAACTTTATGGGATAACGCTCAAAAAAAAAAAACAAAAAAAAAAAAAAACTTCAAAACCAAAACTTCACCGAATGTTTCAGTCATGAATGTTTCGTGTCAAGTTTACTTTTGAACCTACCTAAAAGATGCGAATCAGTACATGGTTAGTTAGCACCGTTCTAAACCATTGTACACATATAAAAACGAAATGTTATGGAATTAATACCCCAAAAAAAGTGCTTAATTTTAGCTATGAGAGAGAGGGACACAGGAATATTTCCTGCTCATAAATTTAAGGGTGTAGTTAAAATCAGTCTCAGCCAATGGACTGAAACATACAGTTTCGGTAGTGACATGAAAATGCGTTTCATGATTTACAAAAAAATATATATAAATTAATATTTACTTTGGACGTAACTTTTTAAAAATATTTTTTACATATATTTTTTAAAATAACTAATGGAATAAAATGCAAAAAAAATCTATTGAAATTTAGGGGTAAGGGTTAGGATTCGAGACAGCCACCTCCAAATTGAAAGTACCCAATAAATTATGATTTATATATATATATATATATATATATATATATATATATATTTATTTATTATATTATATTATATTATATTATATTAAAAATATAAGCTTATTGATATTTGAAATATTACTATGGGTTTCAACAGATAATAGAAGCATCTCAGTAAACATCTAAAATTTTAATTCTATAATGCTTTTTAAATGTGTTTTTTCTATGTGGCCAAAAAAACTGCAAAAGAAGAGAACTTTCGAAGAATGTTGATGCTGCTCGTGATTGGTTGTCACATGGGTTTAGAACAAGTAAATAAATCTTTAAAATCCATAAAAATTCTACATTTTCAGTGTCTACCATTAGTTACATGGACCAAAACAATTCTTCCCTTTTTTATGTTTGGGATGCTCCATCTCCCCCCGTGACCCTGGCAGAATGGATCAGCCCAACCTTCCTTGAAGGTGAGGCCAGAACCCTGTCTCCCCCCTGCATATGACATAAGAGGAGCGCACTAACACAGCATCAGTCCTTTTTTCCATCCCTCTTCCCCCTCTTTCTCTCTCACTCGCTGGTGACAAGGCTGCTGGAACAGACTGCATCACACCATCTGTTTACTGCCATTTTCAGTCAGCCACACACAAACCAAGCACACACATAAAAGGCATAGGCATGTGCATGATAAATGAAGAACATGGAGAACATTTCAAATGTTGGTGATGCACAGAACTGAGTCAAGGGGTCGGGGTGAACTACGACCTTGAGGGTAGCAATGTTCTAATGGACAAAAACACATCTGGATCAGCATCTCCATTGCTGCTGTCACTGTTTGTTTACAGCCAAGCTCCTCACCTGGGCGCTGCAGGAATCATGTACCCGCAGCTCCTTTGTTTAAGGTAATCACATGCTCAGCGTGTGCTATACCTTGAGATAATCGCGCAAATGAGAGGCACGTGCGTGTAAACGCATGCAACAATGCACATATTGCATTTAAAATGCGACATGCACCATCCAAACCCAGACACAATTGACCACGAGCACAAAAGCAGACGTATAGTCTGCTATGCGACACACAGGCGCAGAGTGGGCGGCACTGATGTATCGGAGCTTGACGAATGATTGCGGGAGGCGGGCCCGCGAACACGCATGGCCATCGCGCCTGCCAAATCGATCAAGATGACCAGTAAGGTGGAGGGATGATGGATGGACGGATGAACGCAAAACGAATGAACGAGACAGAATGAAGGGGTGAACGGGGACACTGACGGCGGTGACGCGGGCATGTTGTTGCATGTCTGATCTGCAACACGTCCACCCACGTGAGACCAAGGGAAAGGCGGGGGAAAACGTCCAAAAGAAAGAAACAGAGAATCGAAAGAAAGGAAAGAAGGACACGAGATGGAGGCGGGAGGAAAAGTAAAAGTGATGGAGGATGGGGAGTAGGGGGTGGTCCCGTGGGTGTTCCTTGTGCAAACATGATAGACAATGGGACGAGGGTGTGTGTGTGTGTGTGTGTGTGTGTGTGTATGTTTGTATTTGCACGCGTATACGTTTGATGAAACTCTCGGTAACAGCCCTACGTCACACAAAGACTTCTGTTGTGGTGACAGTGATTAAAACGTGCTAAAGGCGGGCCTTTGTTTATCAGCATGCTTGAGCGCATCACTACTAGGTGTGTGTGTGTGTGTGTGTGTGTGTGTGCGCAAAGTGTGTAATTAACGATTGGTTGTGTTTAGAAGTCACTGTTCTAGTTAGGGGCAGAGTGATAGTGAAGGAACCTCACTGGACGCTAATGAGGGTTTCAGAGGGACTACTACAACACACACAGAGACACTAAAAGAGGAATAATGAACAAAGCAGGTGTAATAAGAGTGAAAAGTATGGACCCCTGCCTCCCACCGACTGTATTGTTATTTTGCCCTCTAACTCTCATCGACTGCAAATAATTTATCCAGTACTAGCCTATCCGAACAAAGGCAGTTACCCTGAGCACATTCACATATAATTCAAGCCTAATTGGTAATATACCCACCCCCTAAGGCACAGGATTCCTGTAGTGGCGACTCATTCTCATCAGTCATTCTCATTCCCAGTCCCTCTATCGAATGGGATCCTACTTTTAGGGTGTGTTCACATTTGTCATGTTTGGTTTGATTAAAACGAATTCTGGTGCAATTGCTCTGTTAGTGTGGTTCATTTGAGCAAGTGTAAACACTGACATCCAACCAGGAGGTAAAGTGCCTTTTATGAGCTCTTTGTGAGTTTGCAGGTGGTGAAAATAAAATAATATACACGCAACAATGAGCACGCTTAGTCCAGCAGACAGCATTAGGTGTAGGCAACTTAAAGGGGCGCTAAGCACACAGATCAGTGAATGCGTACTTTGGTGTCATAGTCGAACACACCTTCTCCTTTTGTTTGGAGCATCTGGTGAGTGCCATCATGAAATATACGTTACTCAACCCAACCAATCAGGTTGCGAACATATCACTATGCCTTTAGGTTTGGTATCTTTAGGTTCGCCGTAAAAATTGGCAGTGTGAACGCTAAGCGGACCAGGACCAAATGTATAATTTTCCTTATCGGGTCTAGACCAAATCAACCAAAAGAACCGAACTACAACTGTGAACACACCCTTAATCTTAAAGGGACAGTTCACCCAAAAATGAAAGTTAGCCCTACATTTACTCATCCTCAAGGCATTCTTTCAGTCGAATCCAATCGTAGTGATATTAAAAATTGTCCTGGTACTGCCAAGCTTTATAATGGCAATGGGTGTTTCTTTTCAACAGTCCAAAAGAAGTCCAAAAAAGCTCATCCATCCATAATAAAAAAGAGCCTCACAGAGGCACTGCAATGAATTATTGCATTTTTGTAAAAAAAAAAAAATAAAATCCATATTTAAAAACACAATAATCACTTTTCTCTAGCTTGTGCTAACAGTCATACATGCTAGCTGTTCCAGGTGGATGACCAAGAACTTATGCGTTAAACGTGCTGCTGATCTTGCGAAAAACAACGTTTGTTTACAGGAGCAAAGGAAGCAAAAAGTTACCTTATTTTAGCAAAGGAAAAACAGTCTCCTCTTGGCTTATATCGACATTTTTCTTTACAAATCCTATTTTTGTACTTCTGATTTATACTTCTATATCGTGCGACAAATGCTTCCGCGTTTGTAACTTCTCAGCAGTGCATGCGCAATTCATGCGTCCTGAATCATCTTCCTGGAATTGCTTACATGTACGACAGTTAACCCAAGTTAGAGAAAAGTAATTATTACTTTTTAAATACAGATTTTTCTGACAAAAACACATCGATTTGCTACAGGAGGCCTTTATTCACCCCCAAGAGCCATGTGGAGCACTTTTTATCATGGACGGATGCGCTTTATTGGATGGCTTTTGGACTGTTGAACAGAAACACACACTGCCATTATAAAGCTTGAAAGATCCAGGACAATTTTATATATAACTCTGATTGTATTTGACTGAAAGCGTCGAGTCATATATACCCAGGATGCCTTGAAGGTGAGTAAATGTTTTGAGTGAACTAACCCTTTAATTCTAAATTTCTGTCCAACCAGTCTTTATCGTCATTCTCTGAACCATCGAGATCATGCATGAGTATAAAGACCCGATGTGACCGCACCTCTGGGCATTATTACTGTATCACAGCAGATCTCCCCAGAGCAGGAGAGAGACCTAGTAATAACACAGTCTGACATGCATGTACTGCAATACACCTGCATCATACAGCTGCCAGCAGCTCCGCATATGCAAAGAGATTCATACAAAAAGGTGGTTGAAACTGCCTGTGTGGGAGGGGAAAATAAGCACGTACTAATGATCCTGAATATGCGAATGTGTGTGAGTGAGAGTGAAACTCATAATGGGCATTCCCAGCTTCTCCCCACAGCAAGGGGACATCCCAGTGCATAGAACAACACTGCTGGCACCTTTTGGTTTTCACGTCAGCTTCTTTTAAAAATCACTACAAAGCAGAAACTGAGATGAATAAATAGCATGAGAACTCCCCCACCATCAAAATGCGTTGATGTGTGGAAAATACGCATTTTGATATTCGACCGTGAAATCAAGTGCGCATGTGTGCGTCCCGCTGCCACAGTGCACAGATGAACTGCACTGGCCTGATTGAGACAGAGCATCCTAAAGACAAGCACTGCTTAGGTTCAGACTGAAATTGATACAGAATGCGACGGAGATGAAGAGGGTTGAGTGGGAGTGTGCAGAAAGGCGGCCTACATTCATAGAACACATGCACGTCTGCCTTTTGTATGTCAGACACGCAGACCTCATTTTCCTTCCCCATTGAGGAAGTGACATGAAGAGCACACTCCTACAATTTCAGCTCAAGAAGAACCAAAACTGCAGCTGGGTGCCCTCAGGATGTGAAACCTCAAGAATTCATTCATTAGCCCATTGTAGTGCCATTCAACTCTTCAAACTCAGCATAATAAATGGTCCAACACTTCAGCATCCTCAATAGTCAAGCAGTGGGCATCTAAAGCTGCATAGATTGCAAAAATCTGAGTTGTAGTTTTTTTGTTATTAAAACACAAATGCATAGACAACTGTAAGTAACTAAGTTTTTTTTTTAGTTTGACAATTATAGGTAGGGCAAAAAAAAAAAAAATGTATATAAAAAAATATTAAATTGTTTTAATTAAAATATATTGTTGATGAAAATATGCAAGATTAACAATGTATTATCAACAATGCATTTTTGTTAAAGTAGAAAAATCTACAAAGTTATAAAATGGTAGTGTATTCATTAAAAATTAATACACTACCAGTCAATAGTTTTCAAACAGTACGATTTTTAATGTTTTTTAAAGAAGATGGTTTTGCTCAACAAGCCTGCATTTATTTGATCCAAAGTACAGCAAAAAAAAAAAAGTACAATTTTTAAATATGTTTATTATATTTAAAAAAATCTTTTCAATTTGAATATAGTTTAAAATGTAAATTATTCCTGCGATTTAAAAGCTGAATTTTTTGCATCATTACTCCAGTCACATGATTCTTCAGAAATCATTCTAATATTATGATTTGCTGTTCAAAAAAAAATGTATTATTATTATTATTATTGCTGAAAACAGCAAAGTAGAATTTCTTCTGGTTTCTTTAATGAGTAGAACGTTCAAAAGAACAGCATTTATCTGAAATAGAAATCTTTTGTAACATTATAAAATGTCTTCCATCATCACTTTTGATCAATTTAAAGCATCCTTGCTAAATTAATTTCTATAATTTCAGCATAATACATTTCTGAAGGATCATGTGACACTAAAGACTGGATTAATGATGCTGAAAATGTAGCTATATAATACTAAATAATACTGACTAAATGTAATTGGTTAAAAGTTGTCAAAGATTATTACAAAAAAAAAACAGACTGGAGACGAGAACTTTTTGTTTATCCAACCAATCGCGAACAGTGAGATTGCACTTAACCTTTCAGAGTTGTTTGTTGTGACTGTTGGGTGCCTCAGTGTTCTCATTTCTGTGATCACATGGTGAGTGATTCAAGATCCAAATTTATAGATAATATTACGTGTTGACTTTTACTTTCTACACAATTCCGGATTCTTTGTGCAATCAAGACATCACGAGATAGCAAAAAGCAACGTCAAGGGAAGAAAAAAAAAGCATGCTCTAGAACAAAACAAAACAAGATTTTGCAACTGACATACTGACAAATGAAAATAAGCATCTAAACTACGAAAAAATAAAACAGCCTGCCAATCAGAGAGTCTATGCCCTACACCATCCAATAAACCAACCAGCTTGTTAAAAATGACCTTTACAATCCACTTTCATATCTCATCCACACCATCCACCCAATCAGATTGCAGCCTGATCACAAAGAGAAAAGGCTGACTTGGCCAGGACCCCTTTATTACCTGCCACTATAGTAACCTACAGAAAGAGGAGAACCAACACAAAGGGTTTTCACATGACTTTACTCATGCCTGCCTTTCAATCACTGGACAGCTGACCGAAGGGAAATAACACTGAGGGAAAAAAGTGAAAACAATAAAAAGACAAAAGATGAAAGGAAACAATGAACTATCAGTGCATCCCCCTCCATTCTCATCCATACACGCTCATCTCCTACGCGCTCGACTCGGAATTAAAGACTATGGAAATCAATAATCAGCTGACCAGAGGCTGTGGCTCTGCTATCTTATCTCCCATTCCTTTCCCCTCCACAGAGTTACAGCATCCCCACCCAGGCCCATGAGAGGGCAGCGCTAAAAACAGCCCCTGTCTGGACCCAAGGGAGCCAGCAGATTTGGCCATGCAAAACACACTTTCATCAATAACATCCACTTTTCCTGGACTATTACAGTCCTTTAAAAGCTGATAAAATTTTTTATTGGGATACACTACCAGTCAAAAGTTTTTTGTTTTTTTTAATTCTCTTCTGCTCACCAAGCCTGCATTTATTTGATCCAAAGTACAGCAAAAACAGTAAAAAAAATAACCGTTTTCTATTTGAATACATTTTCAAATGTAATTAATTTCTGTGATTTCAAAGCTGATTTTTTTGCATCATTACTCCAGTCACATGAACCTTTAGAAATCATAATATTCTGATTTGCTGTTAAAAACAAACATGTATTCTTCTTCTTCTTATTATTATTATATTTCAGAGTTCAGGAGAACAGCATTTATCAGAAATTGAAATCTTTTGTAACATTATAAATGTCTTTATCATCACTTTTGATCCATTTAAAGCGTCCTTGCTAAATAAAAGTATTAATTTCTATAATTTCTCTAAACTGACTCTAAACTTTTGAATGGTATAGTTTATGATGTTACAGATTATTTCAGATAAATGCTGATCTTTGGATCTTTCTATTCAAAGAATTCTGAAAAAAACGTACTCAACTGTTTTAAATATTGATGACGATACTACTACTACTACTACTACTACTACTACTAATAATAATAATAAAAATAATTGAACAGCAAATCAGCATATTCAAATGATTTCTGAAGGATCATGTGACACTGAAGACTGGAGTAATGATGCAAAAAAAAAAAAAAAAAATGTAGCTTGGATCACAGGAAAAACATTTTCAAATATAGTCAAATAGAAAAGAGTCATTTTAAAAAGGTAAAAATATTTCACAATTTTACTGTTTTTGTTGTACTTTGGATCAAATAAATGCAGGCTTGGTGATCTTACTCTTCAAAAACTTTTTACTGGTAGTGTAGTTCAACTACCAAAATGAACATTCCTGTCATTCCAACCCACATTTTTTTCCAAACCCAAATAACTTTGGTTAATCTTAAAACTAAAGATATATCAAGATATTTTTAATGACGTAGTTTGGTCCCTCCATCTAAAATACAAGTAAATAAATTAGAAAATCTTGATTGTGAATTCAATTTACAACAGCTTTATGATCTTTTTAAATGTTCAAGGTTTTGGCTACCTAGACTTTCAATGGAAGCACAGAAACCTCCTTAGACCTTCATTTGTGTTTCAAAGATAATCAAAGTCTTACAGGTTTTGATTGTGAGTAAATGATGACAGAATATTCATTATTGGGAAACTCTTTCTTTGTTGAGTCTTTTAAAAAACATTTTTACACAAAGGTTGGCAAAGAGTGGTTTAAATCTGATGAACAGATATCTTCTTATCAAACTGGATAATTTTAGATTGAAATAATGAGATCATAAACCTAAACAGATTAAATAGATTTTGCTTACAATCAAACTGAAGAAAGCTAACAGGAGGAAAAAAAAACTTTTCACTCACCCATCCTCCTTGGCTCTGGATCCAGGGCTGAATTTTGTTGTCTAGGTAGACAGTCATCCATTCTGCGATGCTTCCCACTAGCGGGCTCATCTCTTTCTCCACGCACTCGACGCACAGAGCCCCTCCGAAGGCAAATAGTCCCACGATGCGGCCCCAGTTGACGCCGTCGCGAAACACCTCATCCATCACACTCTCGAAGCTCTGGTACGCCGTGGCGGGCGTGATGTGGAGCTGCGAGGACAGGTCGTTGAACGCTTGGGAATAGCGCAGCTCAAACTCGTTGGCGGAATCTCGAAGCGCCTCCTTTACCGCATCCAGACCCCCAGTCCCGTTCGTCTGACGCTGGGGGGTTGAAGCGGGGGACCTCGGTGGGGTCCCAGTGGAACCAGTACTTGTTCCGTTTAGGGAGCCATTAACGAGGGTGGTCGTTCCTGCCGCTGCCTCTTCCTCATCATTCCCTTCCGCCGCATCAGTCCGATTTGTGTCTTCTGTGAATTCAATGTGGTTGTAAGGGTAGTTCCTCTGCGAGAGTTTGTATTTGATAAAAAATACCACCAGTTCTCGGTTGTAGTAAGACATAATTCACGTCGTTTCTCGTCGTTCTCCAAAGTGTCTGAATATCCACTCGGTCGTTCTTATAACACAGTGCACACCCTTGCGTCCTTCTCAGGCTTCTGCCGACGCTCAGGGATGGTGCAATGGCTCATACCCTGTGGTAAAACAACAGTGCAATGAATTGATCCGTTAATACGCAATCATCTTCACAAACAAGGAGAGGAGGGGGTCAGGGTGAAACTCTGGAAGAGGTTAAGGGGCACTGAAGATAAACATTTTTTTTTTTTAACCGTCTAAAGCCCTCTTACTTAATGGAGGCTTGATCAAAGGAACAGATGGTAGCCTCTCATCACCTGCCTCCTATGAAAAACATGGACAATATCCTCGCTCCCCCTGTCCAAGATGTGGCTAAACGTACAGTGACCTTGACATGAGTGAATTTTAAACAGCAGGGGGTATGGACAGCAAGCGTGGATAGAATTATGATTCCCTCATTTCAGCAAACCTATAAAGGACCTTAATTGTGGCACCAGAAGACCCAGCCAAGAGTCGCAGACAAAAGACACAAGTGCTTCAAGGTGGTTTTCATTAGGAATGCCTTTTAAAATATTTTGACAACTCGTGTGTAATCTTAAAGGATCTTAATGTAATTACATAATCTCTGCTAAACAAACAGAATAGCCTGAAATGAATACATTCATTTATAATTACATTAACATCTTATTTAGTGCTTAAAGATTGCGTTAATGTGCTCAAAATTAATGTTTACTGAATATAGTTGTTCTGATAATTTATGCCGTCTAAACCACAGAAAAAAACACTTGGAAGCTCTTAAATCATACAGAGAAGGACTTAGTAAGAAGGAAAGGGCGCAATATTTGGACAAACTAAAGTTGTGAAAAAGAGACGTACAAGCAGAATTAGATGTTAGCCTAATATTTTACCTACCTGATCGGAAATTATAAGAACAAACACAAATGTTCTCAAGGTTCTTGCCCTGGAAATCCTGCTTCAGTTTGGCCAAACACAAACGCCTTTTGTTCCTCAGACAGTTTTTTGCACTATCCTCCTTGATTTGTTAAAACTTTTTATTCTGTTTATTCTGGTCTGACTGATTAGTACAGCCCAAAACATGACAATAATTGACCATTTTTAGCAGCAATAATCAGCAAAATATGAGTTTCATTCGGTTTAGTGGCATTGTTTACATTCAATTACATTCAATTGAAGAGGCGTCATAAAAACACTATTAGACGTCAGCAATATTGGTGATTGGTGATACTCGCCTTTAGTCATAAAAAAGTATGTCTCAAGTCTGTATGTTGTTTCTACATTCATTCGAATTATTGCAGATATAAAAACATTTTAAAACTGTTAAGCGGGAATAACCACTATTAATCGGGATTAATTTCAGAAAAAAATATGCGATAAATTAGTTAATTTTTTACTGATTAACAGCACTCAAAATCAAATCTATCCAACGTTTTAAAATTATAACGTAAAAGATAGAGAGTAAAGAGATTTTTAAATATCTTGATTATTAAATAAATGGATCAAGTGATAATTTTGTGCCGATTTGCCTACATCACGAGCGCGGGGTGTTCACGCGGTGCATTATCTGATCGCTCCTGGGAAAAGCACGAGAGTTCTCAGGAAACACTGGATCAGCCAAACACGTGCTGACAACAACGAGGCTCAGAGCACAACACATGGCCGTTTCAGAAGCTGCTGTTTGTCGCGACAAAAAAAAATTCTCTCGCATATTTTGCTATTTAACGACAAATGACTCATTCTCTGTCCAAATATGACGCATATTGTACTTTTCTAAAATACGAGCCACATCCTTTATCCCACGTGTACTCCTGTATGTGTAATGTTGTTTATTACATGTACGTGTGGTCACACTTATTGATGTCTCTGGGTTCATTAGCATTCTTTAAGATTCTAATAAGGAGACACGCGGTGTTTACAAACACGATGTCAACTCACAGCACAACACATTCCCACGCGTGTATGAATAAGTTACCTCAGACAAAGCGTTCAGTGTTTTATGTCAGTACTCTAAAAAACACATTTTTTTTTAAATAAAGTATACAGTAGTGGCTAATATACACACGGAAATAAAGCTTTTATCCACCAACTAGTTAGAACTTACCTTAAAGTCTAGCGTTAACATTTTTCTACTTTACCTCACCTCATCGTGCTTACTGACAATTATGACAACAGTAAGAGTAAAAGAGCATTAAGCTTACCATAACAGTCTCCCCTCGTAGATTAAGTCAACCAAGCAAACAACTCCAGAGATTGTATACCAGCGTCAGTTATAGATTAAGCAACACCATCAAATAGAATCCGCGGCAGATCAAAAGTAATACTGTATGTGAGGAAAAAACGAGGCAGTGCTAGATATTTCTCTTTAAAGCAGACCTCCCCTCTCTGTGATAGGATATGATCACCCAAATGACTCTAGCGCTGCCTACCCAACCATTACGTAATAAAAGGCTCGGGCCCATAGCAGAGGCCGAGCGGAAACAACTAGTCAGTTCTGTGGCTGTCGGGCAACACGTATCACTTTCAGAGTAACGTTAGTGATCGCTTCAGAATCACTTCAGTCTGATAAAACGGACCGGATTCATAAGCATTACCCAAACATTGCAGCTGATCTCAAGTAGACCGCGAAAGCTTTCCAAATGTCGCCGAGTCTATGCTGAGGAGAAACACTGAATGTAGATTATTTAGAAATGTATTTTTTTATCATTCTGCATACACGATTTACGCATGTAAGTAAAATTAAACACCCCTTTATGATTTATTCATGAATGAGTGCGATACACTTAATGCATTTCTGCACGCATTTAAGTCTTGAGAAACGTCACATACTTGTGTGAGAGCAAATTATTAATAACAAACCCTTTATAATTGATGGTTCTTGCTGGCCAAGAATGCATTTCCTGTAAAATCCAAGCCAACTACGTCAATCTTTCCCCCTTCGGCTAGTTAGCCGTGTAGCTAGCGTCATGGAAGATGGACTGGCTGTGTGTAACAGGGAAACGCGAAATCATTTGGAAGCGGGTGTAAAGATAAAGCTCCCGTTTCAAACCGCATCGCAGAGCTTTGCTACTTACTCGGATATTTGGAAAGGCAAATTCCTGATCTCCCGCATGATCGATGTCGGCGTGTGTCTCCTCGACCCGAGTGCAGTCAGTGTAGAGCCGCTGTCAGCAGCGCATTCGGTGCTCTGAACATTCAGCAGCGCTCAGTTCCGCCCCTTCAGAGCTGCTCTTTAACTGAGGGCCTATTCATATATTACAGCAGATGTGGAACTGAGAATGCTGGTTTAACTATAGTGCAAGTAACTATTTCACTCACTCCTAAGTCGTTAATTAAAGCGTATTATTATTTGAAATCATCAGTCTGTTATGTTTTAGTAAAGACTCATTCAGCTTAACTTTAACTAATATAACTAATGGCTAAATCTTAACGAACTCACAACTTTTACACATTATGTGGTCTTGAATTAATTCTCAATAAATAACTACAAATATTTTGATATGTAAACTTAACTGACGTTATGAGTGTACATTTTGAAGCAGCGTAAACGGCTCGAGCTCACTAAACAAAGAGTGGCAGAATTACTATGGTAACCTTTGTTACCCCAAAACGCGCGTAATGCGTCTAACTGTGACAGCGACACCCTGTGGCGCATACATGAGTACAAATATTCGCTTTACTGATTAAAATGTAATTTTTCATATGAATTGCTGGTGTCGGGACCCCCCACCCAGACACCTCTAGTATAAAAGAACAAGCATTACTACAGAACTGGTTCAAAGTCAGAGTTGGAAATGTCTTGAAAAAACTCACATACAACATGTATGCAAATTGTAGCCTATAAAATCTAAGGTGCACATTTCTAGTAATTGTACAGTTAATTCCTATATTGTATTTGCAGAAAGTTTTGGAATGTTTCCTCTCAAATTTGTCACTACCGAAACACAGTAATATATCATTTAATTAAAGGGTTAACATGACCTATTAAGATTTTGCTTACATCTACCTTGTAAATATTTCTATTTTATTAAAGTTTTCAGGTCAATCAATAACAATTACAATCTTAACACTATTTCAAGTGCAATTTATGAGATTTGTTGTAATTTGAATTAAAAATTTTCTTTGTAAAATGCAAAAAGTTGATCATATTGATTTCAAAGGTTTCATTTGTTTGAATATACATTGAACCAAACACTATCATAACATCTTAGTTGATAATTCAGTATACATTATTTTGGACAAAACATCCCATTTTTCAGTAGTGACCACATCACATTACAGAATTTTAACTTGCTTACTAAAACACTACTAAAACATTCTAAAGTACTAAAAAAATCACTTTTATCACTACTGAAACAATGACAACAGTTGTGACTGTTACGGTAGTGACAATTTTATGGTATAACACCCCCCCCCCCCCAAAAAAAAAAACAAAAAAACCAAAAAAAACAAAGATGTCACCACCAAAACTTCACCAAATTTTAGATACTTCTGAACCTAGCTTGAAGACGCTAATCAGAACATGGTAAGCTAGCACAGTTCTGAACAGTTGTACCAAAAACTAAATGTAATGGAATAACACCCAAAAAAGTGTGTTCATTATAGAAAAATTGTGTTTGGTAGTGACATTCTTTAAAGTTACACAGATTTTTCATACTTTTGAACACATTTACCTCAAAATGATGGGGCCTATCTACTCACCATGTAGTTAAAGTTAAAGAGAGTAAACATCTAAGATTTTAATACTTAAATGCTTTTTAAATGTGTGGGGTTTTTTGGTTGTGGGACAGCAGTTTGCACCAATTCTGTAGAATAGCCCATATACATACACATTATATATGCATATTAGACAAAATTCAGTATGGGAGATGTCATATAAATATATGGAAACTCAGTTTTAGACTCCTCATTGAAAACCTTAATATAAAAAAAAAAAATAAATGTAGAAGTAGGAGAAAATTCAATGGTTCAGAATTCAAACTTTATTGATTACTTCACCAAATGCTTGTAAGATTACATCACAATATGTATAGAGTTGAACATTATTCTGTATATTTTACATGAAAACTTTACACGTTGTATTTTTTCATATACTATATATATTTATATTTCCCAGTCTCGAGGGAGGCAAAGTAGACATCCATAGTAGCAAGGGAAGGAATGCTTTTCAGAAAATATTTAAATGCACTTCAAGAATGAAATACATCCTTAATGAAAATGAATTGGGAGTTGGATCTACACTGGTAATACACTAGTAAGTCATATGCTCCTGGGGTTTAATGAAGATATACCTGGATTATACAGTATATTTGTATTCCTGTATTTCTCCCTCTTCACTTGTTTTATGATAATGACATCAGCGACTGGCATCCATCTTGTAAACTTGCTGATTCAGCCTGACTCCAAATCAAGAGTGAACAGCACTTGCAAAAATTAAAGATTTAAAAAAAAATCTATTAGGCAAAAGCTAGTGCACTAAAATTAAATATTCATTCAATGTTTTAAGATTTGAATGATAAATATGAAAAAAAACAACAACTAATAAATCTGAATACGATGGAACCCAATGAGCATGATGTGTGGCATGTAAGGAATGGTAGTGTCTGCCTGGTCTGGATTAGCAAGTGTAAGTATCAACACGTCAAAAAAAAACAACAACAAATTCTTTGAAAACAACCATTACATTCTTAGGACAATTTGGGCTCAAGTGTGAACACACCGAAACCAAATTGTTTTACCCCAAACTAAAAGCATTTTAAATGCAAAAACCGCTGTGGGGTTGCTTGAACAGATTTAAATCAGAGATGATTGTTTAATTGTATGATGAATCAATAAAGGACAATGATAATGGCATTTATGGACCGTAATAAATCATGCCATTATGTACTGGCACAAGCTCTTAATAACAGGGGATGATCTCATTTCTGTATGTCTATCTTTCTTCAGCCTTTAAAACAGACAAAAATTTACAGATAGGACAAAAGCCAAAACAATGAAATCAACAGACGATCAGAAACCAGATATACAGCAGTACTGGTAATAAATTATTTTCGCAGCCATCCAGAAGAAAGTCAAAATAAAAATAAACAAATATGACTCGTGACTCTAACAACACAGACGGATGACACAGCAGAAGCGTCACCCCGCTGGGTCACAGTGCTGTTTTCTCTCATTGGGGAGCGACTGATGGCGATGACTCAGGACTGAGGAAAGTATGGGACAGTCACACAAAGTCATTCTGCGCTCCTGTACAGTCCTTTGAATCACAGCAGAGGCTATCCAACCACTTTACAGCCTCGCTTTCTTCTCAGTTCATCTCTGATCTCTCTTCTTAGTTACGATGATGAAGGCTGCGCTCTGCCCAATTCGTGAGCGGCGATGTGGAAGACGGAACCGATGCGAAGGAAAAATCGCCGCAAAGCAGCACGAAGCTCTGGAATGAGGTCGAACTGCATCATTTCACACAGATGGTGGTAGTAGCAGGAGGCATGAGGCTTGAACTGAAAGATGGAAGACAATGTTAAACATTATTCATTATTTTATTTGAAATTTAATTCATTTAACAGTGACATATCATGAAAATCGGACTTTTCCGCATTTAAGTGCTATAATTGGGTCCCCTTAATTTGCACATTTCCACCCACGGTGCCGCTATTTTGTTTTCGCAAGCGACAACGGTGTACCAGTTCTAATGCCATGGCAAAAGTTTGAGCAAAGCATGCTCAAACTGTTCTGTCATTGGCTGCAAAGTCCCAGCCTCAGAGGAGACAAGAAAACAGTGGATTTATTGATTTATTTACTGTATATTACGCTGCTGCCACACAGATCTAATAGAAAAATGCAATTTCTTTCCCAGCTGTTTACCTTCACAGACATAAACGACTCCTGTTTTTTTTTGACAGTTTAAGTGCAATAAAACATGAAAGAGAACTTAGTTTAATATTTACATTCCGTGTGACAGCTGCTTTCTGTGCGTGTGCTTCGGATGTGTGCACTCCAAAAACCGTATATATATTTTAGTTTTAGTATTTTATTTAAATTTTAAGTTTAAACTAATATGGTTTAAAACGCATGATTTCAGCACGACAGACATGCACTGTAAAAAATGACCATGGATTTAACAGTAAAAAACTAAAAATGCTACAGTAAAAACCTGTTAAAGATAAAAGACTGTAAAAATTAATAGTGAATAACCGTAAATTGACATTCCCAGAATTCCCTGCATTTTTCTTAGCAGGTTTGAACATTAGGGTTGTATGCTACATCTAATGTTGTTAAATGAATGTTTATTGCATTATTTCAGTTTCATGTGTTTTACTATGATGGTGTTCAGTGCTTGTGTGAATGACACTGTGCACCTCCTATATATGTTAATATTTAAAAGCTGCTTGTGATGGACTTTAGTTTGTCATGTGACTTTCTCATCACCACCGGGTTTTAGTGGTTATCAGTGTATTACAAAGGTATAAAACAGATTTCAGTACTTCAATAGGTTGGTACATTACAATTATATCGTTAATGAAATTACCGTATTTACTCGTAAATTTACCTGAAAACCGTAAACTGTAAAACTGTAAAAAATTCTGGCAACCACAGCTGCCAATTTTCTACCATAAATTTTACAGAATTTTTTTTTTACAGTGTGACCATCAAAACCAAAAAGATTTTTTGGCTGAGTATCTGAGGTACGAGCTGTAAAGGCACAACCCTATTCTGGTAACAGGGGCAGCGAGCAGCAGCTCATTTTCATTTAAAGACACATGCACAAAAACATGTTTCTGCTTCCACTCAAAATGGGCATTTTCAAAATGATATAAATGAGCTGAAACTTTACAGACACATTCTGGGGACACCTAAGACTTGTATTACATATTGTAAAAAGGGAAATAAAAGTGTCAAGTCTTTTCATTTAGGGGTTTCCCTTAATCCTTTTAACAGAGTGTCAGTCTGGAGAGAGAGGAATGCCGATGGGAATGCCTGATATTATCAGAACAGTGAAGAATGAAAAAAGTGTATTTTAGTTATGAACAGGGAAGATCCCCCAGGCTGCCAGTGGTTTGTCTGCGTAATAGCATAGGTCTGTTTTACATATAAAGGTCATCACACTCACAAGCTGCTGTTTCAGCAGGGTGCTTCCTGTAATAAAAGCCGCAGACCCCAAAGGATAAGAGAGATATCCAAAACGAGTCTTTTCCTACAGGAAATAACACCCACTGGCTATTTATCAGACTCACCTGTATGGTAATATGGACATTATTTCTGCAGTCTGTTTTTCTTGCTCAATGTCAATACGTCTAAATATAAACTCAATATGACTCAACATGAAAGGCAAAAAAAGTACCACTATTTGTAATCAGGAACCTCAAGTTGAATTGGAAAAAAAAAAAAAAAGACACAACCCATGTTGTCGTGACTCTTACATTTAGCTCATGTCGTTCCAAAACCGTAAGACAGCAACACAACTGACACATTCAAGACCCAGAAATGTAGTAAGGAAAGCATTTAAATAGTCCATGTGACATCAGTGGTTCAACCATAATTTTATAAAGCTTTATAAAGAAAACAAAAATTAACAACTTTATTCAATAATGCATCTCTTCCTTGTCAGTATTCAACATGTTGCAGAGAAGAAATTGTTGAATAAACTTGTTTTTGTTTTCTTTGCTCACAAAAAAGTATTCTTGTAGATTCATAACACTACGGTTGAACCACTGGTGTCACATCGACTATTTTATCGATGTCCTTACTGCCTTTCTGGGCCTTAAATGTTCCAGTTGTGTTGCTGTCTATGCAGGGAAAGCTCTCAGATTTCATCCAAAATATCTTAATTTATATTCTGAAGATAAACAAAGGTCTTGTAAGTTTGAAACAACATGAGGGTGGGTAACAGTGTCAGAATAGGCCCTTTTCACAATGACATCAGCTAACTACCGCTTTCCAGCAAAGCCGTGTATCTGTACTTCCTTTATACATTTAAACTAGACTTCTCGAGACAATAAGGGGAAAAACTTGAAAAATGAAAGGCGTTTGTTAAGAGTTAAGACTAATAATATTAATGTACTTGCAGTCGGGTTCTTTTGCGAACGTTTTTGCATCTGCCTTTGATGGGATCCTTGCGTGCATATTTGTCCACACAAAATATATACTTCAAACATTTTCACTTGTTTTTTTTCTTCAGTTCATAGCATTCACTGGATAATTTGTTTCATTTATTTGTGAGTGCTATGTGAACATTAAAAATTCTCCTTTCCATGCAATTGTAGTTGTTTGGAAGTGATTTTTTTTAAATGGGAAAAATTACATGGACATAAGTCATTATTTTATATTAAATCTGTTCATACTACATAGCAAGTTTCACATCATAAATGCAAGTGATCTCAAAAGAAATCCAATATTATCCAGTTCAAGAATAAAATGGCTTTATATTGAAACAACGCAAGGACCGCCGTCAAGCCATAGTGCATTGGACTTTTGACTTACACAATTATTTTAATTCCTCCATTCAATTTCACTTTAAATGTACACCCATTTTTTTCTTTGAGAATTATTATTGGTCGATATAACCAATCGTATTTTATTTTCGTTATAGGCTATATGCAATTTTATCTTAAATACAGTTATGACCTGCAGTTTATATTTATTTACACAAATGCTCACAAATGTTTTTTTAATAGTAAAACTTTTTATTGTAAACCTAATATATTTCATATTTATGGATTATATTGCGTCATGTTTATAAAAATAAAACTATAGGAAAAATATAGACCCCATTTTATTGATAATTAAATAGTACAAACTTATGATGAACTTCATAACTTCATTCTTGTACATGCAAGCGCTGTATTAAGCAGTACATAATTTATAGAATTAAAGACTTTGTTACCACATGTAAACGTCTAAAACATTCATTTATTTGAGAAATATATCTAGCCAATGTCATCTAACTGCAATAAAGACAGCAAACACTATGAAAGCCACAGTAGTCAGTGACTTCATTGCTGGATTTTCAACTCTTCCCTCGACTTCAAGCAGCAAATCTCGCTGATTGGTATTCGGTAAGTTCGTTTGAGATGCCAGACGCCTCGCCTTGAATGAGGATGAGAATAACAGCTGCAGTCATCCTCTAATCATATTTGTGGCTGATGTAAAAGCGTTTTGGCAAACTCCATACTGGTAGTGATAGCGCTTTACTATGCTGGCGGAAGTAAGACTGCCCTGCTTCGCGTCAGGACGTCATGTGAAAAGGGCCTATTTTCATTTTTGGGTGAACTATGCCTTTAATAAATCAAAACACCAAACCAAATCTGAACTGTTTCAGGTCTGGTAAGAAATATTTATTGGCTGGTGAGGCAAAAAGCTAATTTTGGGCCATGGCTCATTGAGAGGGTGTGTTTGTTTATGTGTGTTATTACTTTGTCATCAGGCAGTCTGAGTGTCCGGGTGAGGAGCAGCAGCAGGAGGCTCGTCCAGGCTTCCCGGTGACTCTCTGAGGTAAGACTGATGAAGTAAGCCAGAGCTTCACTACACACCCTAAATCAAACACACAAACACACACTGTTACTGTCCCAATTTCTTCCCGTCCAGCACATGTAAATAAGAGAACTTGATTATATGACTCATCCCTCATTGTTTTACATAAACAGTTCCTACCGCTTTTTAAGAGTCATCTGATCTGATTATTACACACTCGGTGATGAGTGCAGCACCTAGATTTAATGCTTTCATGACGTCAATATAATTGAAATAATCATACAAAATAATAACGAACGCAATTTCTTCAAACAATAGGTGTGTATCTGAACAGACTGCATTGTATAAAAGCAGCCGTCTTTGTGTTGAGCATGGTGAGCGGGCGTGATTAATGAATGAGGCAGACGGCTGCACTCACTGCAGCAGGCGTGTCTGGATGTCTGGCCAGGAGTCTTGCAGCTGCGTGTCGGAGTACATGCGAAAGAGGATCCTCAGACTGCAGGCCAGACTGCTAGTCTCCTGCTTCAGAAGATTCGGTTTTGACTTCCCCTTAAACCCTGTGTGCGAGATTAATAAAAGACACGCACGATAAATAAAAAGACGCCTCCTATAAATGACAGCATTACCACAACCCAGACAGGGAAATAGAAGAGCACAGACCTGCTCTCCAGAGTGCTGTCCTCTGCTCATTGTTCGAGTTGAAGTCCTTGGCAAACCTGTGGGACTCAAGGAGGCAGTCAAGCAGTTTGAAGAGGTGCTGTGACGACAGGTGTCTGTACATGCCCTGATCAGGCTCCGACTCTCCCTCTTCTGCTTGCTCAAGTGCATCTCGCTATTGGGAAACACACAGATAGAACAAAAGGCACTTAAATTTAGCACGCTATAAAGGGCTGTTCACATCGGTTGCATTCTCACATTTGATAAAATGTATTTCCTTCGTAAGGTTTTATGAAGGTTATGTGAACACACCTGAGCAGCGGCCATGTTCTCAGCATCCTCCCTTTTGCTGGTAGCTGGGTAGAATACAATGTTGTCTATGGTCTGAATTAACTCTAGCTGTACGACGCACTTTATAAGCAGCCCTGCAAACAGCCTGTGGTCCGAGACCCCTAGATCAGAGTAGGAGAGTAGCATGTTAGTAACTCTCGACATAAAGGTGATGTGTAAACCGGCACGAAGATTGGGCAACAAGGATGTCCAATAAGTTCTCAAAGGACAAAATAAAATCCATATAATTTTTGCTTATTCAATGGGCAGTTTCACATGAATAAATGTCAACAATAGGGAACAAAAGTCAGTTGTGATTTCCGTTACATGCCAACTTTAAAAGAGGAAGAGATCATACTGTTCAAAGAGAATGTGGCTGTTGGTGGAAACTCTAAGCGATTATGTGGCTTCGGCAGCTTATCAGACTTCTTTATATTTTGGACAAAGTAGGCAATCTGTGTGGCATGAGGTTAGTTTTGAAACTCTTAGCACGAGAGTACCTATTGAAACTTCAAAGGGATTTTTGCATTGTGGTTATGGAGAAATGGAGACATCATTTTCTTTAGGCAAATCTAACATATATATATATACACATATATATATATATATATATATATATATATATATATATTTATTAGGGGTGTCCCCGACTAAGGATTCACATAGTCGAATCTGAATTGTCACGGCTTGCCTATAGTCGACTGATAGTCGAACCATGTGTTTGTGCGTGTGTAATGTATATAATGGCAAACTGAATATATTTCGTTTACGTCTTTTATTAAGTTAATTTAGAAAAAACGTTTGTAGTATTTTTTGTTCGTTAGATGTTGCTTTTTCTTTTTTTTTTTTTTTTTTTTTGTGACGACGTCCTAAAGCGCACCCGGACGGCCGTCAGTTTATACCACGCTTGATTTAGCCTCTTAAATTAACACTTGATTTGACTAAATTCATAGAAATAAAACACATGCATATCACAATGTCAGTTTAAACATTTATCACCACCATCTCAGAACAAAGGCATTTTTGACAAGTTGAGCAGATGTTGGCAACGGCATGGAAAAACTACAAATAAAATGAAAAAAAAAAAAATAAAATACATAAATAAATAAATAGGGTTGTGCAATTAATCGAAATTTTATTTCGATTTCAGCTTCAAACGATTCTGAAAATACAATAATAGAGATACAACGATTATTGCTCCCTATTCCGCCCCTTTGGTAACTTTATGCTCCTCCATAAAAACATAATTTCACATGCAAATCAGTGACTTGCATAAAATGGGACTTGCTTGATGTATTAAATGTTTATTTTGTGTCGTGTTTTTAAAAGCACCAAAGAGAATTTGCGCTGTTCCGTGTATGCATTCAGAGACAGAAAAGAACACGGACAAGTGATCGTTTAGCTATTTTTTCAGCTATTAAAATATTTCAGTTTTTGTATGTAATGGCAAAGTGATTAGGCATATATTTCGTTTCGGTTTTTTATCAAGTTAATTTGGGAAGTTGTTGGGAGGATTGTTTTGTTCGTTAAATATAAGTTTTTTTGTTCATAACCTGTTTGATCAATTTGTCTTCTCAAATCATCACGACTTGACTAAAATAAAATCTATAGATATAAAAGGGTGAAAGTATAAAACAATATTAGTTTAAACGTTAAACAATGCGCACTTCGTTTGTGTGGAAAGTGGAGAGGCGCCAGCGCCGTCACTTGCGGCTTACAGACATGATAAATACATATATTGAAAGCTTTAATTTTTTGCTTAACGAAATAAAACAAATAAAACACAGAAACTCTTTCATTATGTAGCTAATCCGTAAACATGCAATTCTCAAGCCGCATCAAATAGGAGATTTCGTGACGTGTGTACGTGAGTGAGTAGACTGTGTAAGGGGTTATGAAATATATTTGTTTAGTTTACCGTCATCATCTTCTCTTAGTTTCTTTTAATTTATGGATGTCTAAAATTTAGAAAAAGGAGAAGCCTACAAGCCCGATCCAATGCCCGGCCCGCGTCTGAGCTATGATGTGAAATTTTGCCCAAAGCCCGACCCTAGCGCCGTAAATAAGTCTATATAAGTAAATAAGTAAATAAGGCGTAAAATAACTTTTTATTTTCTTTCACAGACAGCACATAGAAAGTAAAGTGACCAAAACTGCCTGTAAAAGTGATTGACAAAACTGAAAATGCCATTCTCAAATGAAAGGCAATGAAATGCAATGCAGATAAACATTCGTTAAACGATCATAATATTTTAAAGCTGAGATGCATAAAACAACACCAAACAAGTCAAAGATATAGGCTAGAACTTAGGTTTGTTGATCCAAAAAATAACAAATTTATAAATTAAGGCACCATGCACGTTAAAAAAAAATATTTATTAATATTTATTAGCCTTTTTTCACATTTTATTAACTGCATTTATCATAGGCTGTCCCCTTATTAAGGGAAATCAGTTGGTAGCCTAGACATTGCGCACCCCTATATAACCAAAATGGCATGATCCTCATTTCCTAACACTGCGGAGATTCGACTGTGAGATTGGTAGTCGAATCAGTCTCTTCCGATCGAATCGTCGACAATTCGGAGTCACCCCTAATATATATATATATATATATATATATATATATATATATATATATATATATATATTTTATTTTATTTTTTTTTTCCTTTTTTCTTTATAGATATTTTTTTAGTGATAGATACTACAATTTTACAAAGTTACTACAAAGTTTGGGATTGGTAAGACTTTATAGAATGCAAATTACAATTTGAACTAAGTCTTTTATGCTCACCAAGGCTGCATTTATTTAGTTGAACAGTAATGATATCAAAATCTCACAGTACGATATTATTGCGATATTAAGTCCATGATATGATATTTGTTGCAATATAAAAAAAGACAAATGAAGAATTAGAAAATAAATGAAAATGTTGTACATTTTAAAGTTAAATTATTCTATCTAATGCACAAATTAAGAGCTCCAACCTATGTTCTTAACTAAGAAAACTTGAACCTGAACTTTAAAGTTGACTCAACCCTCTTTTCATTTGTAATATACAGTCTCAGTCTAATTTACATTCACACTGGTGTTTTAGGAAGCCAAACAAATTAGAATATAATACTGCTACTAATAATAATAATAACAACAGTGACAAATATTTCATAGGTATATTATTTTTACTTTACACTACAGTAGGGAAATTACAATACTTCTTTCCTAATTTCTACACTTAAAAGATACATTTTGAATTTGGACTGCAGTAACGATACCCATTTAAACCACTGGCTGTAAGCAATTCATACTTTCAAGCTTTTATTTTGATGGAAACGACAATAGAACTTTTTTTTTAAAGGAAAACTCCAGCTTCAATAAAGGTTTACAAAATTGCTACAAATCAAGTGAAATGCTGTAATCATCTGCTGCGAAAATAAATTCACAGCACATGCAATAAACCAGTTGACTGCATTCATTCACTGTAAAGTGAGCTGTTCTGAGGCACGTAAAACACCGGATCACGAGCTGATCACCTCAATGATGTGTGCGTGTCGCTTTGAAACACGCTGCAAAAACAGACTTGATGAAGGGATTAGCCACATTGTGCTTTCGGTTTTAGTTCATTTGACATATGCTATGCTAAAGCATAATGGCCCATATGTTAGAATAATACGTTTAAATATATTAGCATAATAAATTTAAATATATTTTAAAAACTATACTTTTTGCCCAGAAGACCTATTATTTCATATTGTCATGTGACCACAGTAACATAGAGACAGTTTTTCCTATCGCGATGTTACGATATTGATAATATCGTTACTTCCCTATTAAATAGTAAAAGCAGTAACATTGTAAACAAAGTGAACCCCGGATATTAAGACTGGTATGGCTTAATATAACGTAAATTATTTACGTTATTTTAAAAATTGACATTGTTTTATACATAATTTGGACTATGTGGTGCGCCATTATTTTGATGTCAAATGTTTGCACTTGGTGAGCAACTGGTGCTAACTGTTGCTATTTTTTTCCACAACACAACTCGAAATACACAACTCAGAAAATAAAATACTGATACGATGACCACAGCAACTGAAAGAGCTTATGATGTTTGCAAGTGTAGGCTTAAACCAAATGCTGTACCATTCGATTTTCCCCACAAGGAATCTAATCGACCGAAATCCACGCTGGGAAACTCCTTTAGTGGCTTTGGCGTCATGATCTAGCTTTTCTTGTCTCTGCCATTTGTAAGCTCTTTTAGTAGCTGTGTTCTACTAAAAACCTCAAAGGCATCACAGTGGAGAAAGTCGAGAGAACAAAGGCACGGGTCTTTAGGAAGTTTTATTCATCCACAGGCATCTTCCCATTCTTTTCTTCTCTTTTTATCACTTGGAAAGCAGTGAAGACCGTTTTTTTGGACCATCATAAAAATAATGGTGCCCCTATAGTCCAAAATATGTATAAAACAATGTGGATTTTTAAAATACATGATAAAGTCATTACTGCAACTTTTGCATTGCAGCTGTACGTACTGGTTTGAGATTTTCCTTTCCATGTCTCATCACTGGCAGTGGACATCTGACTGTGTCCTCTCTCAGAAAGTGTCCTCTCAAAGCTGCTCTGGGACTGAGTATCAAACTCTACATCCTAAAAAACCCATAGACAAACACACACACACACACACACACACACACGCATATGAAAACCAGAGCATAATATGCAAATGTCGACTATAAATAGCAAGCAAAGCCTGGTAGGTGTGCCTAGCAGAACGTGGGATACAACGCATGACAGAATAAGGGAGGTGCTTGATTGTGGCTTATTATTTGTATGTGTATTCGCAATATTCATTTATGTTATTGTGATCTCACCATGTGTTTCCCTTCTCCCACCTCCTCTTCCTGTCCAGCTGGTCGCCATGTCAGCAAGCTGTTAAGAGCAAAGTCAGAACCAAACTGAGAGAGCATTTCATAAGCAAAGCTACAGGAGCCTGAACAGCCTGTTCAAACGCTCTCCGATTTCAATATCAGTGGTCATGTCAACACCTGTCGTCAGTTGGAATATGTTGGTGTGACCCGAATTTATTTAGATAAATTGGCATATCATGCAATTCATTTGATTGTTTTTGTCGATGTGATTTTTTAGAAATTGATCGACAACTCTTAATCAAAACACATCCAGACAGAAGGCTGTTAAGTGTCATTGAAACAGATGGTGGTGTGCAAGAGTGTCATACGCATGAGGGCTGGTGGTCTGGAAGATATCCAGCATGCAGGCGCAGGTGACGTCCCAGACCTCCGGACTGAACTTTTCCCCGTTCAGGATCACCAGGTTCTCCAGACAGTTTGTGCCTGACCGTGCCAGCTGCTCATTATCTAAGAACAGAGGTGGAGTTGTGAGTGTAACACACTAACACTTTCCCTGTATCACCACACCCTGCTGATTTAAAACACTACCACCCACTGGGCCAATATGTTTCTCCAAATGTGACATGTGTAGGCGTCACATTTGAAATGTCCATCTGGAATGAAGTACAGCAAGTAGCAGGGCAATGCCTTAAAATTCCTAAACTCTCCCTCTTGATTAGCCCAACAGATTCGTGAAATCCCCACCTTGTTTCACACACCACTGCAGCTGAGCAAAAATATCCGCCAGCAGCACCTCGCTGAGAGGCTCGTAGAATTGCGTGAACACGTCGCAGATAGCGTAGAGGGCGTGGTTACACGTTGTCGTCATCCATTCAGTTTTCTATGAAAAGAAAACACATGCATCTTGTTTTACAATGTGGAAGTAAGATTATTTATTAGTTATTTAGACTTGTATGGCTTAATATATTGTAAATTATGTCTCTTACCGAAATATGTGGTAGAAAACCCATGAAAGATTTATGTTATTTAAAAATCCATCGCCACCTATAAGGTCTTTCATGAGCTGTGTTCAGCATATCAGTATTTTATTAAGTTGTGCTGCGGTAAAAACAGCAACAGGTAGCACCAGTAGCTGGATTTTTAAATAACGCAAGTAAGAGACATCATTAATGTTATATTAAGCCATACAAGTCTTAGTTCCCTTTAAGTTAAAAATGACCGCATCTGTTCTTACATTAAAAATAAGACTGATACAACTTATTTCAAGTTACATATTCATTCTCGTGAATGCACGTTGGCTTACATGAAAGAAGAAATTGTTGAATAAAGTCATTTTTTTCTCCTTTGCACATAAAAAAGAATTTACACTCCATACACCATAATCACAAAAGCAAAAAACTTTGCAAATGTATTAAAAATAAAACACTTAAAATTTGTACATTGCACAAGTATTCAAGCCCTTAACTCAGTACTGAGATGAAGCACCTTTACAGCCACAAGTCTTTTTAGGTATGATGCGACAAGCTGTCCACATATTTGTATTATCTGCCATTCTTTGCCTCACCTCTCAAGCTCTGTCAGCTTGGATGGGGGCTGGCAGACATATTCAGGTTTCTCCAGAAATATGTGATTGCGTTCAAGCCAAGGCTCTGGGCTGAACCACTCAAGGACGTTCACAGAGTTGTCTATAAGCCACTCTTGCAGTGTGCTTAGGGTCATTGTCCTGTTGGAAGGTGAACCTTCTGCCCAGTCTGAGGTTCTGAATGCTCTACACTGGGTTTTCACTAAGGCCGTCTCAATATTTTTATCTTGGTTTTTGCTCTAACACACATTATTAGCTGTTAGATCTGTCGTGGGAGGTGTGTGCCTTTCCAAATCATACTTATTCAAATGAATTTGCCACAGTTTAAAGGAACACTCCACTTTTTTGAAAATAGGCTCATTTTCCAACTCCCCTAGAGTTAAACAGATGAGTTTTACCGTTTTTGAATCCATTCAGCCGATCTCAGGGTCTGCCGTTAGCACTTTTAGCATAGCTTAGCATAAATCATTGAATCAGATTAGACCATTAGCATCTTGTTCAAAAATGACCAAAGATTTTTGATATTTTTCCTATTTAAAACTTGACTCTTCTGTAGTTACATTGTGTACAAAGACAGTCAGAAAATTAAAAGTTGCAATATTCCAAGCTGATATGGTTAGTAACTATACTCTCATTCTGGCGTAATAATCAATAAACTTTGCTGCCGTACCATGGGTGCAGCAGGCGCAATAATATTACGCAGCGCCTGAATATAGTCCCCAGCCATTTTACTATTAACCTAGTGGCTTAGTGCCGGTCACGTTGGAAGTTACCTAGCTGGGGACTATATTCAGGTGCTGCGTGATATCATTGCGCCTGCTGCATCCATGGTACGGCAGCAAAATTCCCTGATTATTACACCGGAATGAGAGTATAGTTCCTATCCATATCAGCCTGGAAAAACTCAACTTTTCATTTTTTGTCGGTCTTAGTACACAGAAGAGTCAAGTTTTAAATAGGAAAAATATAAAAAATCTTTGGTCATTTTTGAACCAGATGCTAATGGTCTAATCTGATTCAATGGTCTATGCTAAGCTATGCTAATAGTGCTACTGGCAGACCCGGAGATCGGCTGAATGGATTCAGAAAAGGTAAAACTCATCTGTTTAAGTCTAGGGGAGTTGGGAAATTAGCCTATTTTCAAAAAAAGTGGAGTGTTCCTTTAACTCTACTCGAAGTGTAGTAACATCTACAAGCGATATGAGTGCTCCTGAGCTAAATTGTCCCAGAAAAAGGAATGAATACTTATGCAATGGAATCATTTAAGTTTTTATTTCTAATAAATTTGCTATAAACCCATTTTGTCATTATTGTGTATGGAGTGTAAACAATAGTAATTTAAAGCCATTTAACATCAGGCTGCAACATAAAACGTGAAGGAAGGGTATGAATACTTTTGCAAGGCACTGCTCTTTAATGGGAATAGGTGGCCTGTTATTGGAAAAGCTTAAGTATTTTTAATACAGTTAAGCTACTACCACATTATCAAAAACATAGGTTAGCAGCATTGCTAAAGATATTTTACAACACTGGTAGCATTAAAGTTGTGATGATACTCACTTCAGTTTGCTGCTCAGGGAGCTTCATGTTGTCAAATATCCGGAAGATGATCCGAAAGAGGTCATGCCACCAATGTTTCTCAAAGGTGTGTCCGTAACTCTTCATGATCTCAAACATGACAGTCAGACCCCTGCATCACACAAACACTCTCAGAATATGCTCAAAACAGCCACATCATTTCTTGCTACGGTAGTGAAGATGGTAGCAGGGTTTGAAGATGGTTACCCACCTGGTCCTGACGTCTAGTTTGCATCGGTTGATGATGCAGGAAAGCTCAAATAGGATGGGGAACCAGCCTCGCACCCAAACACGGTCACCAGGGGCCACATTCATGTCATCACTAGTGTATTCCCTCAGTGCCTAAATGTGGGTTTTAAGAGTGGGTTGTAAGAGTGAGTCAGTCTGGAGGGCCATTTCGTACGGCATTTGCCAAAATGGTTAGAATACATAATAAAAGAACTGAACAAACTGCGTCCACCCAAACAGTGACTAAAATATAGTTTTTGAAGCTCAATCGTCATGGGTAACAAAGGCTGAGTTGACAGCACTCACCTGTGGCCTGTCAGATACATATTTAGCGCAGTGGCGGATGAGCCGAATGGCTTCCATACTGGTGTCAGGAAATGCAGCATTACATACAAACTCTGACAAACACTTGACCGCATCCTGGAAAGAGTCAATGGCTGCAGCAAAATGCTGCTGAAATGTATTCACTGTGAGGAAGCAGAAAGGATAGACGTCAGAATGTTGTTTTGTTTTTAATTGTTCAAAATGGAAGTTTTAAAAGAATACTGTGAATTTTCTGGTACTTACTAACAATGTGTCCTGTGGTTTGAAATGCGAGGTCCACAATGTTCTCATCATGATCTGATGCCGCTTGATGGAACACAGAGAAGATGTTCTTCCAGCCAGAGCGAATATTAGCAGCCTGTGAGTTTACCATCTGGGCCACACAACGTATCACCATGTCACGGATAGTGGGCGACCTTTAGAATGGATGAAGAAGTTACTGCAGAAGATACTGAAATGCATGGCTTAAAATGGAAAATATGCTAAATAATAACTTCAGATAGTTTTCATGAATATTTCGCAATTCGCAATTACATTTTTCCCACTTAATCATGCAGCTCCAGCCAGTGTTTTTTTTGGGAAAACAGCCTGCAAATGGCCTACTTATACTTCTTTCGGCATAATAAGTTTGGATAACAAAATATTTTATCTCTGAAAACTACACGCTTCACCTTAAGTGTTTAAAGTGTACATGTTTCATCATGCTGCATCAGATTGCATAATTTCTTTATCTCTTTAACCATTCACATGTCTAATTCCTCTCTTCTCACCTGTTCTTCTTCATGATGTGTTCAAATGGCCTTAAAAAGTCCTTCTGGAAGCGGAAGTTGGCCAGTTCTCCTTTCTCCAGAAACTTCATAGACAGCTGTCTCAAGGAGTCCACAGCAAAGATGGCCACATCCTCATTAGGATTACAACCCACCTGTCAAACCAGAAATAAAACAATTAGACAGCTGTTCTATAGATTTCTTAAAATCTAGAGAAAAAAACAAAAACAAAAAATCACTAGCTTCTAGAAAGTGCAGTCACATTAGCAAAATTTCAGACCTTGTTGAAGTGATCTCCAATGACCTGCCAAATGCGTGACCACTGCAAACGGATGCGGTTCATGTTGTAGTAGGAGATCTCCACTATCTTTTGCAGACTGAACATGCGCGGCTGGTGAGCAGAGGCTAGCTCGTCCATGGACACCGCACAGAGCCAACGCACAAAGTCCACTGGACACAGCAGATTTTACAATTAACACAAATCTCATTTTGGACATTTTGCCCCAAATACAACATTTACCACTGCCTGCTGGCAGAACACATTAATTTAGAACAGAGTTCAAACAGTCTGAAACAGAGCATTTTTAGCCATTCACACACTTACACTACAAGTCAAAAGTTTTTCGACAGTAACATTTTTTATGTTTTTTGCTCACAAATTATAGAAATTAATAATTTTATTTAGCAAGGATGCTTTAAATTGATAAAAAGTGAAAGACATTTATAATGTTACAAAATATTTCTATTTCAGATAAATGTTGTTCTTCTGAAATTTCTATTTATCAAAGAAACCTGATAAAAATCTACTCCACTGTTTTCAACATAAAAATACTAATGTTTTTTGAGCACCAAATTAGAATATTAGAATGATTTCTAAAGGATCATGTGACTCGAGTATTGATGCTAAAAATTCAGCCTTGAAGCTTTCACAGGAATAAATTACATTGTAAAATCTATTCAGAATACAGTTATTTATATTCAAAATTTTACCGTTTTTGCTATACTTTGGATCAAATAAATGCAGACTGAGTGAGCAGAAGAGACATTTTTAGAAACCAAAACATGTAGCAATTATTCGAGAGAAAAGGTTTTTAACAGCTTTTGCTAACACTGTCTGAGCTGTGATGTCTTTGCGAATTCTTACATCATTTCTGAACCAAAAAGGCCAATTGCCTTTCATCAAAGAGAAGCTCTGTCACTATGTATTATACGGATCAGGGAAATTTGTGGAGTTTAGTAAAGTTCACTTACGACATTACCTAAAGGTCAACATGACATTAAAATTGACATTTCTTAATGGAATATTGCAGTGTTTAACATAAATGATTCATTAAATAATCTTACATAAAATAAACATTAACCCTAATGTCAAGAATCTAATCATTTCCTGATGAACAGTTACACCCTACATTTTTTCTCATTTACAAAGCAGTTCACCCAGATACACGTCACTATAGAGGAGAAAATATAATCACAAGTTCAGTTTCCTGATGACTTGAACCCTCCAAAAAAACTTACCAGCTTGGTTGCCAGGTCTGCATAAAAAAAAAACTAGCCCTATGCCCAATCAAAACTATCCCAAACCTAGCCCAATGTCCCTATTACAAATATCCACATTGCTTATGGAGCTAAGAATGCCGCAGTTTCTGTTAATTTCTTGGGAAATACAACCAAAACTCAGAACCAATTCACTGAAGTTTACATAAGAATTAAAAGTATCTTCTTCCACAAAATCAACCCACACATATGCGGTCAAACAGTGTTGGGGATTAACTTAAAACATAAAACTTTACAGTTTTTCCATTGCTTATGGAGCTAATGGTATTTTAAGAATGCAGCAGTTCCTGTTCATTTCTTGGGAAATACAACCAAAACTCAGAACCAACTCACTGAAGTTTGCATAAGAATTAAAAACATCTTCCACATAATCAACCCACACATATGCTGTCAGTTTTGGGGATTAACGTACTACAGGTAGCGACGCAAATAACCTAGCTTTTCAGTCGCATGACAGCAGCTCAACTGTTTTCAAAATAGTGCTGATTTTCCAGTAACAAGGCAGTTTTTTCCGATGAGTAATGGTGTAGGGTGATGCAAAGTTTACATAGTTTTGTGCATATAAATACTACAACAGTTTGATTTGTGAAACATGTAAATGTGCATCACAGTAGTAGCAGTAGTCTTTATTTAGCAACACAACTACTTTAAAATTCACATTCAAGGTTTGACTGTATGTAATTAATGTTGTAGAACAAAACATTTTCATATAATCTTAAATATAGACCTTATTTTGCACATAAACTCAAAACTGCTACTTTAAAAAAAACATATACACTACCAGTCAAAAGTTTTTGGAGAGTAAGATTTGTTTTTTAAAGAAGTCTCTATTGCTCATCAAGCCTGCATTTATTTGATCCAAAGTACAGCAAAAACAGTAACATTTTGAAATATTTTCATATTTAAAAAAAAAAAAAAACTTTCAGTTTGAATATATTTTGAAATTTAATTTATTCTTGTGATTTCAAAGCTGAATTTTTAGCATCATTACTCCAGGCTTCAGTGTCACATGATTCTTCAGAAATCATTCTAATATTCCGATTTGTTGCTCAAAAACACTATTATTATTATTATTATTATTATTATTATTATTATTATTATTGTTGAAAACAGCATATAATTTTTTCAGGTTTCTTTGATGAATAGAAAGTTCAGAACAACAGAATTTATCTGAAATAGAAATCTTTGTAACATTATAATTGTCTTTATCAATACTTTTGATCAATTTAAAGCACCCTTGCTAAATAAAAGTATACATTTCTAGAATTTCTGACTTATTTTCTCGCAATTGCAGTTTACATCTCGCAATTCTGACATTTTTCTTGCAATTGTTAGTTTATATCTCGCAATTATGACATCTCTTGTTATAAAGTCAAATTTTGAGGAAAAAAAAGACTAATATTTTTTCAGAATTGCAAGTTTATCTCACAATTCTGAATTAATAATTTGCAATTGCATAATATAAACTCACAATTCTGAAAAAGGTAATGACAGAAGTTTGTCTCGCAATTTATGTCTCAACTTTATTTCTCAGAATTGCAATTTTTCCTCAGAATTGTGAGTTTATATCCTACAATTCTGACTTTATAACTCTCAATTGCAAGTTTATATCTCACAATTCTGAGAACAAGAGTCAGAACTGTAAGATGTAAACTCACAATTTCAAGAAAAAATAGTCTGAATTGTGAGATAAGTTACAATTCCCTTTTTTATTTATTTAGTGTCAGAATTGGCTTCCACAGAAAATGGTAGCAACAATGCTGAAAAAAAAAAAGTTACATTTCAATTTATATTAAAACAGAAAAGTTTAAAAAATGTTGTAAGAATATTTCACAATGTTACAGTTTGCGGATTTTTTTATTAAATATATAAAGCCATAATTAGCATGAGGGAGTTCTTTCAACAAAAATGTAAAAAAAAAAAAAAAAACACTCAATATATTCAACACTAATGTTGTGTTACATTAAAAAGAAAAACCTACCAACTGCATTTCCATCAAGTCTGGTGGATCCAGTGAAGATTCTGTCAGACAAAACAGAGAGGAGGAAGGTCAGACAAGGGAGCATAAACAGTATGAGCACTGTATGTTTGTATTGTCCTGTGATTTCAATGCACCTGTCCACAGCCACCACAACACTCTGAGAGCTGGTCTCCCCCACTGACTCCTGGATATGAGCCATCTGACGCTTGTCTGGACCTCCAACCAGAGTACCTGCAGGAGACCAATAATATTGTTTTGCTCCATAAGGAACACGTCCACACACACCAATAAACAAACAATAAACAGCCTGAACACTTTCGGCCCCATCCACGAGCTATTAACTGCAGTCGTACAATAACTTACCTAAGCCGAGGGGCATGAATTCTTCTCCCCCTGATGGGAAGCCCTTTATGCTGCCTCCCTGGTCCCGAACCACACCGGAGATATAACGCGTCTTCACCCCTGTTCCAATCAACTGGGCCAACTCCAGCTGACTGATACACCTCAGAATCTAAACAAAGAGCAGGCAGATGTGTAAAGGCTAGAAAGAAACGTTATCAAATCAATAGCTTTGGAAGAGAGCAGGGGTTTAGTGGAGTTGAGTTGCATGACTTTGTAGGGCTCAACAAAATAAACTGGATGACCATGCTGGTCTGGGATGAGAGTGAAAGTGTTTCAGGCTAGTTTTCTATGATGTGTTCTATGAACACGGCTGCCCCTTAATAGTCGACTAATCGTTAGTCAACGAGAGGAGGCTTGGTTGACCAAAATTTTAGTTGTCGCTTAGTCGCAGTCCGTGACGGACAGGTCGTTAACGGCTGGCCTATGTGATAATATAGTACGTTGGGCAGGACATCCAAATGCTCACTTATCATTCATCGACCTCAAACATGGCTTTTCATTTGAAATATCTAAATAGCAGCAACTACACATGGCAGCTCAATCGAATGTTAACCTAGAAAAATGTGTGCTATTGAAGTTTCTGTGCGGAGTGTGGAAGCTGAACAGTAGTGCGCTCACTGCAGTCACTTGCTTTTAAAACATTCCATTTTTGGTCATACAGATAAAAGTAATACATCTTTCAAATCTGTAAAGACTCTACATTTCTTAGTGTGCGCTCAGAATAACTATGAAACGTTGCACTTTTGTAAAATAATTAAAGCCAATAGGATGCGCTTTCTGCCGTCTCATTCTCTGTGAACTTGAGCGAGAAACTCCGAAAACTCTATACTTTCCTTACAGACATGAAAAATATATCTATAGAGTTAAATGTCTACTTTTAAAAGAACCAATTCAAATAAAAAACAAAGTTCTCAGATTATGTAATGAAACTTGCACATTAGGTGCATCACTACTGCGGAGATGACGAGTCAGTGTCGCCGACTTCATCTCTTAAGCTGAAAACACTAGCACTAGTTTATCAATAAATTATTAAAACATAATAATACGCACTGTGGAAAGCTTTTTTTGTGTGCACTTGAGCGCTTATTAGGCTATGTTAGCAATTAAAGGCTCATTATTATGATTTATATGGTTTATTAATAAACGTGTGACTAATAGTCAACTAATACTTAAAATGAACGACTACTAGTTGACCAGAAAAATCTTTTGTTGACGACAGCCCTAAAAAAAGTGAATTAGCTACCTGTTGTCTACTGTTGTAACAGTGCAAGTTGTCATAGGAGATTTAGTCATGGTGTCCACCATTCACCGGTTGTTGACATTTGTAAATGCTGCAAATAAAGACGTCGGCCTCTTTAGAGTTCCTGCTGACGGTGCAAATGCAACCAAGAAAACGTCCAGAGGGGGAAATTGGTTCTCTAGGAACCACCCGGCTGGCTTGTTCCTAGAGCGGAGTTCTTAGAACTACACGGTGCAAAAGCACCTTAAAGGGTTAGTTCACCCAAAAATGAAAATTACCCCATAATTTACTCACCCTCAAGGCATCCTAGGTATATATGACTTTCTTCTTTCAGACAAATCCAATCAGAGTTATATTTAAAAAGTCCCATAAAATGCATCCATCTATAATAAAAAGTGCCTCACACAGCTCCAGAGGGGTGAATAAAGGCCTCCTGTAGCAAATCGCAAGCCATCCTGAGCGGATGACATAGGGGGTTGACATAGCATATGCGCTAGTGAGAAGTGGCGAAAACGGAACCACAGAGGAGAGAGCAAAACATAACACAAATCGGTCACAAATTAGCAATACAAAACTAGGAATTGTAAAGAAAAATGCTGGAGAATTTCGATATAAGCCATGCAGAGACTGGTCTTCCTTTGCTAAAGTAAGAAAACATTGCCTCCTTTGCTCCTGTAAACAAACGGTTCTGTAAAACTAGCATATTCTCACCGACACATGTGCTATGCCAACGTTCTACATCATCCGCCGGAATGGCTTGTACATATGACAGTTAGCGCAAGCTAGAGAAAACCGTTTATAACGTTTTAAATATGGATATTTTTCTTACAAAAATGCATTGATTCACTACAGAAGGCCTTTATTCACCCCCCGGAGCCATGTGGAGCACTTTTTATTATGGATGGATGCGCTTTGTTGGACTTCTTTTGGACTGAAGTACAAAAACACCCACCCACTACCATTATAAAGCTGGGAAGAGCCAGGACATTTTTTAATATAACTGAAAGGATTCATCTGTAAGAAGAAAGTCATATACACCTAGGATGCCTTAAGGGTGAGTAAATCATGGGTTGGTTTTCATTTTTGGGTGAACTAACCCTTTGAGATAATATTGTATAGCTAGAGTAGATTTAAAGTAATTATAGGACACTTTGAAGAGATTGCTGACACTATGCTCAACTCCTTTCACATGCTCTGATGCCCACCTCATGCCAGGAGTTGCCCAAGTAGTTTCCATCAGTGTGGGCAACCATGATGAGAGTCTTTATGGTGTCAATGTTCTTCTGCTTCATCTCTGTGATACTTGAACTGGCGGTGAGCAGCGTAAACCGGGCCAGGGCCTGGATGTAGGCATCTCTCTCCAACTGAAAAAATAAATAAATAAATAAGACTAGATAGTACTAAAGGCATACGAATTGTCACCTAAAAGTGTAAAAAAACAAACCTGCATGTTGAAAATGCAGGCGATCCTGATAGCACATCGGATCCCCTCCAGACAAAGAGACGCCACATCCTGATCATCACAATCTTGGAGTCCCACACTAAACGCCGCCAACAGAGGAGTCCAGGCCAGCTGTTTTACATAGATCAAAACACAGAGACATACATACAGAGAAATGAACAAAACATACTTTCAAAGTTTGACTTCCTTTCGACCTTTGTAGAATGATGTGTGAAAACCACATCCTGGAACAGTATCAGATCATGTCTCCTCCACGACCTGCTCATGAACCTTTTGACCTAACAATGACATTCTGTTTCGGTACTCAACAGCATGGAGCTGTTAAAACATGGGGCATTACCTTGAACATGGGCCGAACGTGCTCTAGGTGAGTGGCACTGAAGAAGGGAGCCTGAGCGTGACTTACAGCCTCCATCAGAGCTTTAGCTGTTTTGGCCATCTGCTCCATCTCCATGTTATACAGCAGCCTTCTCTGCTTTTCATTGGCTACATCTAACAGGAAGACAAACAGCTCATGTCAGCATTCAACTGGGGTTTATTCAGTTCCATTAAAGGAAATTACACCGGTATTTTGTTGAGAGGCTCTTACTCTGTTTACTGGATTTGGGAGTGATGGAGTATTCTTTGCTCTCCTTCATGGCAATCTTCTTGCCTGCAATTTCGTCATAGATGGAGGAGAGATACTCCTCAGGCAGGTCCTTACTGTCATTAATGCCACGGTTCATTTTTATGTACTGCTCCTTTGTCATCTTGTTCTTTACCTGAAGAGAATGGAAAACAAAAACAAACCTAGATTTTTACATTTTATGTATATAGAAAAACACATGTTGCTAAAAGTTGGATGGTTGATCAAGGTTCTGGTTAGTTGCCAGGGTAAAAAGCAAAACGAGAGAAGGGAGACAGTGAGTAATAAATAAGTAGTCATACCTGTGGACTGTGCAGGTCAGTGGTTAACATGATGATGGAGTAGGCCAGAACGTAAGCTGTGTCTGCGCTGGCAAACAGAGTCTGCCTACAGAACAACAGACAAGTCAGGAAAAACAAACACCACCCCGGGTATATATATAAAAAAAATAATAATAATAATAATGCACTTTATTTCAGTACACTTTCATAATGTACTTCAAGTGCTCTATTTTCACACACTAATTTTGCAATTAATATACTAAAATTATTCTTTAGTACTATAGATGTTATAGATCTTAAGAACATCTCATACACTTAACTGTGCTATTTTGAGACAGCATAAATATGAACTAAATGTGCTGTTAACATACCATTTCTGTATTGTTTTTTATTTTTTTTTTAGTTACCACTTTTCGTACACTTGAACACATCTTTCATACACTTTCAAATAGGGCTGTTCGATTAATTGAAGTGAAATTGAAATCGCGATTAATCGAAAGCTGCGATTGTCATGCGTATCTTTTAGTAAAGCGCGGATCCGTGATCAGTAAATCTTCATCCGAAGGCCAGAGGGCGCTGTCATTCTCACGCTGAAAAACTCAAAATAAGCCAGAAAAAGAAACTTGCGTAAACGCGTCTTTGCTATCGCTGCAGTAATGAATGCTGAATAAACAAGATTTGACTGCTTTCATTAATTCAACGTGACTAATAAACCAACGACTACAACAATATATGGTTTATCTGACTACTTCTTCTTATAATTTTCCTTATAATACAGTATATAATAATGCAAAGCCTTTATCACTGCATAGAATACTATTCGTGCGTTATTCTGTGTAAAAAGCTGTACTATCTCACAGAAAGATTTATTTCAAACACTCGACTGATATAAATATTATAATATGAAGTGAGTTTGGAGTAAATTAAATGTGATAGTTTCACATGCTTTCAGGTGTAGAAGCATGTCTACACAGAGCCGTAGTTCACTGAGAAGCTACGCAAAAAGCTGTCATTATCGCAAACGATTTCTTTCGATTTCATAATCGATCGATTAAATCGTTTGCGATAATGAACACGATTAAGCGTATCTTTTCTATGAAGTACGGCTCTGTGTACTACATGCCGTTCCACCTGAACAGAGGTGCTGGAGATTTACTGCTGATTACACAACCGGCTTCACTGACAAAATGCGCATGACAATCGCCTTCGATTAATTGCACAGCCCTACTTTCAAATATACTCAACATACATAGAAAATAAACTTATGAATTATTTAAAATATAACAATACTATATTCAAAATATACAATACCAGTCAAAGATTTTTAATGTTTTTTGAAAGAATGCTCTTCTGCTCACCAAGTCTGCATTTATTTGATCAAAGATACAGCAACAACAGTAACATTTTGAAATATTTGTACTATTTAAACTAACCGTTTCCTGTTTGAATATATTTTAAAATGTAATTTATTCCCGTGATTTCAAAGCTGAATTTTTAGCATCATTACATCAGTCACATTCAGAAATCATTCTAATATTCTGATTTGCTGCTTTAAAAACAAACAAACAAAAAAACACATGTATTATTATAATTATGCTGAAAACAGTGGAGTAGAATTCTGAGTAGGTTTCTTTCATAAATAGAAAGTTAAGAAAAACAGCATTTATCTGAAATATAATTATTTTGTAACATTATAAATGTCTTTATCATCACTTTTGATCAATTTAAATTTAAAGCAGGGTGCCCAACCCTGTTCCTGGAGATCTACCATCCTACAAAGTTCAGCTCTAACCCTGATCAAACACATCTGAACCAGCTTATTAAACTCTTAGGTAGCACTTGATAATTACAGACAGCTGTGTTGGAGCAGGGCTGGATCTAAAGTCTGCAGGTAGATGTCCAGGAACAGGGTTGGGCACCCCTGATTTAAGGCATCCTTGCTAAATAAAAGTATTAATATCTGTAATTTCTTTCTGAAAAAAATTATAATGACTTCAAGCTTTTGAATAGTATAGTGCATAATTACAAAAGTGTTTTATTACAGATAATAAAGAATGATTAGATATCATTAGCATATTAGAATGATTTCTGGAGGATCATGTGACACTGAAGACTGAAGATGATGCTGTAAATATCGCTTTGACCACAGAATTAAATTACATTTTAAAATGGATTCAAATATAAAGCAGTTATTTTAAATAGTACAAATATTTCACAATATTACTGCTTTTGTTGTATTTTAGATCAAAAAAATGCAGGCTTGGTGAGCAGAAGAGATTTCTTTAAAAAAAAAAAAAAAACATTAAAAATCTTATTGTTTAAAAACCTTTGACTGGTAGTGTACAAAATACATGTTTATAATGTATTCCCCACATATTTTTATACATAAAATAATTCATTTCAAATGTACTGTAACTATGTTAATAGTCTATGATATACTTAACTATATGTTAAGGGTTTTACTTGTAATTAATACATTTCTACTGTATTTTTCACGAAAATCTATTAAAATAGAACTTAGTGATAGTATATGAAGAGTTCAGATGCAAAAGCCTCTAAATCCATCTGACATCTTTCTTTAAAAAAATGCATTTTTATCAGGCTCCGATGTATAGGTTTCTATGTAAGTACTGGTACATCTGATTGGGCTGAGGTTGGGATTTTAGCGAGTTTGAAGTGAAAGTATTTGATGGACGTAGCTGGTTTTGCATCTGAACTCTTTATATATAAAAACGTTCATGACTTACAACTAAAAATTCATTTAGGCATTAGCAGTATTAAGTATACTTTTTAAAGTGCACTGAAGTACACTGAAGTAGAAATATACTTTCATTTAGTGTATTTTTAAGTGTATAACTTTTACAATTTAACTTAATAAGAATGTACTACAAATGTACTTGCTTGCATTCAAGTATACTTCATTTTTAGCCTCAGAAATATACAACTCATCTTCAGACTACAAAACTTACCCCTGATTGCACTCCAGGTAACGGGCAGCAAACTTCTCCATGAGCCTATCGATTTTCTGGGCTTCACCTGGAAGCCTGAAGCCCTCCAGGAAGGCACGGAGCGCTGACACAAAGTCTTTGCCACAAAAGTCCAAACGGTCCACGTAGCAGTACATCACCTCTTTATTAAACTTCACATTCTCTCCCAGGAACTCACCAACCTGAGTCTGATCACATGACACAGCAGAGTCTAAGTAGCACAAAATGTCTCGGTTCACTAATTTATCCATGTCTGAAAACGAGCATTAACATACCGTGTCCAACCGCTCTTCCTGTTGCAGGAACTGTGCGATGTCCTCTGGTGTGGTCCCCAGCATGCCTTGCTCCTGCAGGTATTGCAATCCCCTTTTTGGTTTCTTGTTAAACCTTTAAGAAACACAGAAATAGTCAAAAAAAAAACTAAGAAGAAAAAAAAAAAACAGTTAAAATACAACTTACAGCTCAATGCCATGCTCAATAATTTCTTTCTGCTGCTTGATGACCTCATACTGCTCGGGGTGATCTGGCTGAGACTGCTGAACTCCAGAAGACACAGTGGAGTCCAAAGAGCTCACACTATCTCTGCGAGAGGATAGATGCTCGTGGCGCTTCTCATCCGCACTGTCGCCCTCTGCTGGACGTTCCTGACCTACAGCGCAAAAGTCTAGACTTAGACAATTCTGAAGACACAGCTGATTAAAAGACACCTTCGTGTTGTCTTACCAAGGTTGGCCTGCAGGTTGGGGTTGACGTACATGTCCCTGCTCCATTCCACCATGCACTTCAAAATAGACACCAGACACTCCAGCCCTTTCTTTCTCAAACTCAGCTCCTGCAAATGAATCATTAACAGATCAACTCTGAATTAATTATTACACACTAACAGTGCGGTTTGAGAACATTTTCACTTCAGTGAATCATGCACTTGTTTGTACTGTTCTAGAATTATATTTAAAATGTAGTATTGTGGCACTGCTAATGTGTTGGAGGCTTATGATTAATCGCATCTTTTTATATTTTTCAATTTATTTTTGAATATTTTCATTAAATATTTCAGATCAAAGCATCTGCTACATAAAAATACTTTTTTGTCTCCGATCAAAAAATCTGTTAAATGATCTAAATTTTATGGCATATGCTGTATTATGTCGTTCAAAAGTTTGGGATCAGTAAGATTTTTTATGTTTGTCTGCATGCTCAAAGTTCCATTTGTTTGATCAAAAAATACAGAAAAAAGTTAATATTATGAAATTTTATTGCAATTTAAAATATCACTTTTCTATTTTAATATACTTTAAAATATAATTTATTTCTGTGATGCAAAGCTGAATTTTCAGTTGTCACATGATCCCTCAGAAATCATTTTAATATGCCGATTTATAATCAATGTTGGAAATAAGTCTTTGCCATCACTTTTTATCAATTTAACACATCCTTGCTGAATAAAAGTATTAATTTTCAAAGAAAGAAAGAAAAGGGAAAAAAAATGACTGACCCCAAACTTTGAAGGGTTGTGTATATTGTTGCAAAAGACCTTTATTTTAAATAAATGCTTTTTTTTTTTTTTTTTACACCTTTTATTCATCAAAGAATCCTGAAAAAAGTAGCACAGGTACCAAAAATCTATTAAGCAGTAGTGTGTTTCAAACATTCATAATAAATCAGCATATTAGAATGATTTCTAAAGAACCATGTGGCATTGAAGACTGGAGTAATGATGAAAACTCAGCTTTGCATCACAGGAATAAATTCAGTACATTTAAATAGAAACTACTATTTTAAATTGCACAATATTTCACAATATAATGTTTTTCTGCACGTTTAATCAAATAAACACATCATTGATAAGCAGAAAAGACTTCTTAAAAAAATCGTACTGAATCACAAACTTTTAAAATTTAAAATGTTTTTTTAAACATTAAAAAAAAAAAAAAAAAAACACAAGCCATGTAAATTATACTTATGTTGTAGTTCAAACATGATGACAGCTACCTGCAATGGAGTCATGCCAAGCTCCTGTCCGCTCCTTCCCTGGGCGATTTTAGACAGGTCATTTACCAGCCGCTCAAAAATGTTGGCAGCGTTGAGATCACAGTCATAGTTTACATAAATGTCCACCACACATTGTGCATCTGTGAGAAGAGAACAAAATACTAATTCACCACTGGTTTTGACATTTGAGCCAATAATGTGCAAGATGTTTGTCTCTACTTTGTGTGCAAGTGTACACTTAGGTGCACCAACCTGCACATATTCGGGTTAGAGTCTGAATGACCATCCACTTGTGCTCAAAGGAGCTGGATGATGTCTCCAGGATTGTTAGAAAGATCTCCCTGAAGAACACCTGAAGGAAAATGTTATACATTTAAGTACCTGACAGTGTTTCTGAACATCTGCCTTTTTTTTTTTTATTTTTTTTTTTTTTTACCTCAATCTGCATCTTAAGGTGCACTTTGAAATGCGAGAGCAGGGTAAGGAAGATGGCAAGAGACAGTTCAAATACTTCAGGCACAGAGGAGACCCCATTTTTGGAGAGCGCCACACACAGGTACTGTTTGATGGCGTTCACAAACATCTCATGGGTTCTGAACACAGGTCCAGCACCCTGAAGCACCGACAGCAACAGCTGCAGGGAAACCACCTTAGATCGCAACTCATGGGACCTGGAAAAAATGACAGCAGTGAAGGTCCAGAAATCTGAAAGTTAAGGATCTGTTTGCATGAAACTGAATACCTTTCCAAATAATGGCAAATTAATTAAAAATCGTTCTGCAGGGAGTGTCCATTGTGGAACCAGAGCACTAAGATTTCCTCTAGCAACAACAAAAGCTCTTATGACCACACTTCTGACACAATTTATTATTTACAGGTCTTTCATGCGAAATAAGTTGGAAAATACCTCCTTGACTGATTTATCATCTAGTATTTCATCTACTGTAAATAAATTCCCTCTCAAGGTTCTTACTTTGGGTCAGGTGGTCCATCAGCCAGGGGCTTCATAGAAAGCTTACAGAGAGAGCGAAACACGAGGAAGGCGTCTTTTTGTAGGATGTGCGAAAAGCGGGCCGCTGTGTGACTGCCCTGAATGGTTTCTGCATCCTGTTCAGAAAAGAAACAAAATACCATTCAGACAACAAATAAAAAGGCTTTATTAACAATAGTCTTCATGCACTTTAGAAAGTTTAGAATCTGTAAGATTTTTAAAGGGGTCATACGATGCAATTTCTTGTTGCCCTTTGTCTTTGAAGTGTTACAAGCCATTTGTGATTTAGCCAGATTTAGCCACACCTTCCTATAACGGCTCATTCAAATCTATGTCACTGTATGGGAAGCTTTGCATAAACCCCCCCAAATGTATGTGCAAAGAAAGAAGGCGTAACTTTTATTCTTGCTGTAGTATTGTTGCCGTTGCCGCGATGTTGTGACTATGCTATGTGTTTCATTGCAAAAGGAAAACTACTTTGTTTGGTCTTGCAAAAGAGGACATAACTAGAAATCAGAAATCAGTGGTTAAACACTGTTCCAGAACAGTACAACCAAAATATTTGAGTGTGTGCAGCGCATTTTATTTTACAGTTTTCTGAACCTGGGAGTGTTTGCTGTCCTTCTAACTTAGCAAAGACAGTCTGGCGCTTCTGACTCACAGCCTGTAAGTATGTTTTCATATTTAAAGAATTTGCTACCATCTATTCAAACGTGAGTTTTGAGCAGTGTAGAGCAGCGCTTGTTTGTCATTTCTACAATTACAAATGTTTACTTTTTTCAGTATTTTTTTTTATCAATAGAACATTTGAACTTTTATTCAAAAGAACAGCATTTAATGATTTTACTGTCACTTTCGCTTAATTTAATCACTTTGTTTAGATTATTAAAATGACAAAAAATGACTTATTAAAAGAAAAAAAAATGACTCGACACTAGGGCGATACGACCAAAATCTTATATCACAACACAAGTAATTTTATTTCATGGTAACAATATATCTCAATAGTTATTTTTGCCTTACATAAGGTCTTTATGATATAAAAATTTTTGATTCTGTAGAAATGTCATAATTTTTGTCATCAGTGTAAATATCACAAAAAAACAATAGTACTAAAACTCAAGCTCACTGAAGACAAGCAAACAGTCAGTGATTAAATAAGAATAAAAAACTAATAACAAGCAAAAGGACAAAAAAACTACAGTAGAACAAATAGATAAGAAATGCTACACACATTAAGTTCAAAAGTAAAGTAATCAAATGTGTAAAAATGAGAGCTGCCTGGATACAATATACTCTTACACATCTGTTTTCTTTCTCTGTGGTTTGGTTTTACTTTAGACCTAAATTACTGTGTTTATGAGGATACTTGGCATTTTGACACATACATGTGTGTATTTAAACATTCAAGGCCTATAAGCACTATAAGCATGTAACCACAACAGAGACAATAGTCCAAAACCTCTACTGGTTGATTGGTATGAACGGTCATGCATGTGTTATTAAACAAATGAACAAAAAAAATGTAAGTATATACACTTGTCCTACATCTGAAAACTATAAAGTAAGAAACACACCAGAATGTCTGTGGAGGACTCTGAGCCACGGTCATCCACCATCCCGTTCATCTGCTGTGTGTCGACTCGAACAACAGGGGGCGGCACTTTGGTTTCTGAGTCAGAATGTTGATCCAAGCCTGTGGTCGAAACAGAAGCAGGAGTGACTACTATTTCATAGGTACACATAAAGCTACAGTCAACTTTTTCCATTATGACGCACCTCCTTCCACAGAGCTATCTCCCAGTCCACTGTCTGGCTCAGTCTCTTCCTGAACCTCAGTGCCTGCTTCTGTCTCAGCCTGCGGATGGGCCTCCTCTGCCTCAACACCTCCCGTCACTGACAAAGTTGTTTGGTCTGACTCCTGAATCTCTTCATCTTTAAAAGAACACATATAAACTGCAGCAAAACAACTTTCTAAAATGACAGCAGAAAATTTACAGAACCTTATAATTTGGAGTCATTTCTCATTTACAGTGCTGCTTGAAAGTTTGTGAACCCTCTAGAATTGTCTATATTTCTGCATAAATATGACCCAAAACATATCCTGAAAGAACCCAATCAAACAAGTGAGAGAAAAATATTTTCTTTGTCATTTATTTATTTATTGAGAAAAATGATCCAGTGTTACATATCTGTGCATTCTAAAAGTATGTAACGTAGGAGTTTTAGCCAATTTTCTGGTGCAGAACCACTTAAACGCTGTGATGCTGGTGGGTTCCTCCTAAAAACTGCTTTCTTAGGTCCTTCCACAACATTTTAATTGGATTAAGGTCTGGACTTTGACTCAGCCATTCCAAAACTTTAACTTTTTTTGCTGGTATAATTCAGAATTCATTGTTCTATCAATGATGGCAGGCTGTCCTGGCCAAGATGGCAAAACAGGCCCAACCCATGATGCTACCACCACGTTTCACAGATGGGATAAAATTCTTAAGCTTGAATGCAGTGTGTTCATTTTTCAGAACATAATAGCTTCTCATCTAAACCAATAAGTTCATCCATCCATTAAACCTTTCTCCAATAGTTCTCTGGCTTGTCCACATGATCTTTAGCAAGCAATTTTCTTTTTTGGAGAACAGTGGCTTTCTTCTTGCAACTCTGCCATGCACACCATGGTTGCTCAGTGTTGTCCTGATGGTGGGCTCATGAACATTAGCCAATGTGAGAAAGGCCTTTAGTTGCTTAGAAGCTATCCTGAGAATTTTTGCAACCTCGCAGACTATTACACGTTCTGCTTTGGACTGATCTTTGTTGGTCGACCACTTCTTGGGAAGGTAACAGTGGTCTTGAATTTCCTCCATTTGTGCACAATTTGTCTGATTTGTGGAGTCCAAACTCTTCAGAGATGGTTTTGTAACCTTTTCTAGCCTGATGAGCAGCATCAACTCTTTTTCCAAGGTCCTCAGTAATCTCCTTTCCTGTTCATGACATCAGATTTTGATTCTGTTCTTTGAATAAAACAGGTCACATACTGATATGTGATAGTCATTGCACTGACTGAAAATCATCTGAACAGATGGACTCTAATTTCACCTTTAAATTAACTGCTAATCCAAGAGATTCACATACTTTTGCAATGCACAGATATGTAACACTGGATCATTTTTCTCAATAAATAATTAAAGAAAATATTTTTCTCTCACTTGTTTGATTGGGTTCCTCTTTGTCTACTTTCAGGACTTATATGAAAATCTGATGATGTTTTGGGTTATATTTACACAGAAATATAGAAAGAGGGGTTCACAAACTTTCAAGCAGCACTGTATATCCCTACACCAGATATTCCCCGTACCTGGATGTGCAATTTCTTTTGTGCTCTGTTTATCTGCAGCAAACTCCTCCTCTGATTTTGATTCTTCTGGCTGGCCATTGATGGAGGATGAGTCTTGGGGGGTAGAAGGAGTGGAGGGGACCCCAGGGGAGCTGAGAGAAGGGGATGGGGATCCATTCTGTTCTGAGCGGGCTCGCCCAAGCCATGGTGATCCAGATCCCCGACCAGGAGTTGGAGAAGGATTTTGGGCCACAGGTGAAGGGTTACTGGACACTGGTGAAGGATTGCGCAGCTGCAGACGTTGTCTCTCCTTCTCTGCTTCCTGAGCTTCCAGAGCCTGCAAGCGAGTCATTAGAAAGTCAAACCTAGTTCCCTACTTTGAGTGTGATTTTCCCAAACCATAATGGCACCCATAGTTCCACTAGGGTGACACCTCACATCTGAAAAGAGTTACTAACCGCCTGGTTCTCCATACGGGTAAAGATGACATTGAGCATCTGTGTGAGAGTGGCCTTGGCTGTGGTCTGGTTGATCAGGTTGCGGCTAGCCAGGTAGATGTTGTAGCAGGTGCGGACAGTGAGGAGAATTGTTCCCTCGTGGATCTCTATGTGTGGCGATGTTACAGCAGTCAGCAGAGCCTGTAGAGCAACACAATGCATTATGCATTATGAAATCACAGATTATGACAATTCATTTGAATACAGTGGGGTCTGAAAATCTGAGACCATATTGGAAATCTGTGATAAAAAAAAAAAAGAAATTGAATGTAAATACCTTTAATTCTGAGAACAAAAAGTTTTAGGATTAATAGAAAAATATATATTCTTCAATGTTTTGTATGAAATAAAGATTCCACAATACTTCTAGGTCACCCTATTAAACTATTAAATAAGCAAATAAGTGATTCTGATCACTGATCACAGACAGTCACATGTTCTTTTTCCCTAAAGCTCAAGGTGCTCTTTGGATCATCTTAAATCATGCTGGAGAACATGATCTTATGATGATTTTACACAAATGAGTTCAGGCATCTTGAGTGCTGATGTCATTAAAGGACAACACAAATACTAAGACATTTTTAAATTCAAATTAAACTTAATGTTGAGAAAAAGCAACCATTTTTAACCCCACCAATAAGGCAAATGTGACTGACACAATGATAAGCTTATGGCTTGATGGATTATGCAGGTAAATAATGGCGGCCCTCTAAGACAATCATGTGATCATACGTTCACATCTTGGTGGTAAAACCAAAATCTTTATGCAAACAACTACTCTCTATGTACTGCTGTGTGTTCTCTTCATTTACAAAAAAATAGAACAACAGTAAATCTTTCAGACAGCATGCTTATCTAAAATGATAAGCTAGGCTTGGATCAAAAAAAAAAAAAAAAGACTTTGCACTTTATTGCTCAGCTTGTGCTGCAAATGGTGTATGGTAATCATGGTGCTCTCAGTTTATTTGATCATCTATATTATATTGCTGCCTGTTAACTAGATTTCCCCACAGTGTCTTGTGTGACTCAAGTGTGTTGACGTAGGTGCTGAATACAGAAGCAGCTTTGATTACTTTGGCATGAGCACCACTGCAGTGACCAGGTGAACTTACTGCAAGGTCAAACAGAGATGTATTATAAATGATCAAACTATGAATGTCCAAAGATTGATTAAAATAATTAAGACCAGTGTTTTCTTTAAGTTAATTTAGAATACTTTTAGAATACTATATGCAATGTATTGTTTTTGAAAGACGTCTTATTTCCAATTACAGTAAAAACAATAATATTGTGAAATATTATTACAATTTAAATGAACCTTTTTCAGTTTTAATATATTTTGAAATATAATTTATTCCTGTAGAGGCAAATCTGAAATACTCCAGTCTGCAATGTCACATGATCCTTTAGAAATTAATATAATATGTTGATCTGGTGATCAAGAAACATTTCTTATTATTAATGTTGAAAACAGTTGTGCTGCTTAAAATCATTTTTGAGGATTCTTTGATTAATATAAATGGAAAAAGAACCATATTTATATTTAAAAATATTGTGTAACATTATTAATGCATTTATAATGTCACATTTGACCAATTGGTTTTCTTCCAAAAAAAAAAAATAACAAAAACAATAAAAACTAACCCACTTGTAACAGTAGTGTACATGTAAGTTATTTTATTTATTTTATTACATATACCTGCATTACATCAGCCATCAAATATTTTATCAAATTTTACCTTAATGATCTGAAGCTGTACCCCCTCATCAGTCTGGGGTCCCTGAAAGCAGTTACAGACGGTCTCCACCAGCCGGTCAATCAGCCGTTTTCCCGGAGCTCCGCTGTCAGGGGCGTTCCCTGTGATGTGCCCATAGGCAATGAGTTTCTGTGATGAATAAAAGAAATGTCACTGAGAAAATGTATGAGTGGATTGATTAAATGAATTAAAATATTACAACTAGCGAACTGCAATTTACATAAAGTTGAAGTTGAAGTTTACATACACCTTGCAGAATCTGCAAAATGTTGATTATTTTACCAAAATAAAAGGGATCATATAAATTGCATGTTATTTTAACAACAAAGTAATAAGAACAAGGTCATTTTTATAAATTCTAACTAATATTTTCTCTTGTGGACTATGCAACTTTATGTAAAATATCTTACTCGGGTCAGAACTAAATTAAAAAAATAGTTTGCATTTTGTATGATCCCGGTATTGTATGTACATTTTACACAAGGTGTATGTAAACTTTTGATCTCAACTGGAACTGGAATGAACTAGACTGACTGTAATTTGTAGTAAGTAATGTAGGAAGTATTGAAATCCAGCAGTCTGAACAAAGCATGATGATACACTGCAGCAGAGTGAGGTGAATGAGAACTCTGCGTACCTGTAAGCAGTCAAGAGATGTGCTGACAATACGTGGAGACTTGGACTGACATGCCAGCTCGAAAGGCAGGACGTACTTGTCAGCCTCAATGTAATTGGCTCTGGGAGGAACAACAGTGCCGTCCCTGGTACACACAAGATTCACAGCACAGGTCAGTACGCGGAAATAACCATGCAGCACTGAAACATACTTCATTCACTAAATATTACATAAAGTTGAACAACAACAAACAACATCTCTACGTCAGTAGCCCTTTAGCATTACGGGGGCGTTGGTTCAGCATGGACATGAGTGCAACGAGTATCTGAAATGATTACATAACCATGATGATTTAGAATAAAGGTGAATTAGCTCTAGAGAGCCTTTTTATAAAAACACTAGCATTCTATTAAAGGGGACATCGGATGCAAAATTCACTTTGACATGGCGTTTACATATAAACGTGTTAGCAGTGTGTGGACACAACCACCCCACAACGATAACTTTTTTTTAATCCCCAAAAACCTAAACAGTCTCAATAATCATGTCCACTCATCACTGCTGATGGATTGTCCCATATTAGCATATTACCGCCCTCAGCCAGTTGTATGCCGTCCACCATTTTCTCCGAAGCAGCTGAAGCAAAAATGTTTCATAATAGGGATGGGTCACGATTTTCGAACATTCAATTAGTTGATTAAATAATAGAATATCAAATAGGTTGTGCAAATTTTTTTTTTTTTTAAATAATTCTCAATGTTTTCGTACGGATTTGGTGGTGACGCGTTCAGGTAACCAGAGGGTGGCTGCCAATAACACACCTAAAAGCTGTTATAGACAACAGAGGAACACCACATTGTCTCACGCGTACACTATAGATTTGCGTCAGGATTTAACAGTCAAAATTTTTTTTTCAGGCAGATGATTTCCTTAAAGTGGGGGTACAATAGTGTTTTGTATATTCAGAGTTGTTTAAGAGTTGGATTCTCATGCTAAACATGGCCAAAGTTTAAAAAAATTATTTAGACGAATGACAGAGAATTTCTTTGCCGAAAATCTTACTTCCAGGTTGGTAGAAGTTTTTTTTCGATCGTGGCTTTAATGACGTAGACAGTGGTGGAACTCCTTATATGAGCATTTCTCCTGGAAAAGCGTGCCCATGATGCCCACACTCACGTCGGTTAGACCGTGAAAAAGAGAGCGTGCCCATCAACGCAGTTCATTTGGCTACGCTGCTGCAAGGGATTCACTCGGGAAGAATTAGCTCCGCCCACGGTGCGCCTCCAGAAGCTCAGGTTTTTCCGGAGAAAATCGAAAAGCTGTATTTTTCTTTTAGAAATATGATAAAACTAAAGACTTTTTGGAGATAATAAGGATACAGTACTACTTTATAGGTACTCAGGATTAACATAAGATTAGGTGAAACGGTGTATGTTATGTACCCTTTAATCTAGCGCTAATAGTAGCCCGCCTGTGACAAAATGAACTCGGGCTGAAGGTAGATACTAGAGATGTTCCAATACCCTTTTTCTCTTCCCAATACCGATTCCGATACCTGGGTTCAGGTTATTGGCCGATACAGAGTACTGATCCGATACCTGAGTGTTTATCTGTATATACAGCTCTAGATACTAGCCTACTAGTATAAACTTTCGTTTTGTTTGCCTTTTGATGTTTCCTATATACAACAGAAATGGAAGCGTTTATGAGTTGAACAATGCAATGGTCGTGCCAGTGTGACCGCTCACAAAAATCAGCCATTAAAACAGATGGACAGCAAAAAATGCTACCTATCAGATTTTGGTTCCAGCATGATATTAATGTGGTGCTAGGCATTATTAATGCATCACCTACCCCACCCTAAACCTAACAGTAGTCCTATGAAAAATACAGTGTTGTACAAATACAGCATAATTTGATAGGTAGCATTATTTGTTAAAATGACGCAATATTGATGTGCGCATGCGCAGTAAGCCCTGGTAGGACAATCTCACGGGTAGGATGAAATGTTAGGACGCCAGCAGAAAAACAGTGGACATACTGCTAGCGCATTTGTATTTCTTCTTCGAATGTGCTTGCTATCTGGGATGTTTGTGCTCATTTTTGATGTCCTTGCAGTTGATTTATGCTAATCAGTGGACTATTATATTACTATACTATTATATTAACATGTTTCAGCACATTACAATCATTATATTAAGATAAGTCTATTCCCTTATGAATTAAACAGTTTGTTAACATACAGACTGAAAGCGTTTCTCACCCTCTCTATCTGTTTATAGAAGTGTAGTGTACTGTAGCCTATGCATGCGGGGGAGGGGTGCGATTTTCGAATAGTAGAATAATGAGGCGATTTTCGAATAACGTTTTTGCCTGAAATGCCCATCTCTATTTCATAAGCAATAGAGCTTTGCAAAAAAACAAAAAAAGCCTTAATTTTCCTTGACATCAGAGCCACTGAGGACGCAGTGTATTAGCTTTGTTTTTGATGGTAATGCGCCTCCGAATACACAAAAAAAAAAGAGAGGGGTGGAGTGAAAATATAGAAGATATAATATTATCATTTAAAGAGACATGCACTGAAACCAACTGCTGTGAACAGAGCTGTTTTTGACAAGGAAAAAAGGTGTTGTTTTACACTACCATTGAAGAATTTTAACCAAAGTATGTTGTATACATTTCACGAAGACCCTAAACAATCATACCAACTTGTGATGGAAATCCAATGTCCCCTTTAAAATTACATCAATGTAGATCATAGGAGGCTTTTGCATGGATGGTGCATGTTGGTAAATGAGATGTAAACTTACTTCTGCTTTTCCAGTTCTTGCTTGATTTCATCTAGACAAAAAGAGACAAAGCAGAGAGAATGAGACATCAGCGCACATCAATATGTCACACCTCACTCAAAGCGGAGAGAGTGCTAATTCAGAAAACTACTAAAACAGTGTCTTGGTATTTACATTTATATTAGGGTATTACAGTATTAATCTGTCTGGACTCTAGGTTTTTCAGGTATTAAGATTATGCATTCAGCAGGACATCAAAGCGAATCAGATGATGGGGTAGAAATAACATCTACAGCACAGCAGTAGGAATATGTGCTCTAATACTGCCAAAGCAAAAAATATACACACTATCCTGAATAAAAAACACAACTGATGACTCAGGAAGAAACAGAAATGATCCAGGACCGGTTGTGCTTAACATCTATAATTTCCATTAAAGGTAGTAATGAGACTATTTGCAGGGAAATTGAGTCTATTTTCGCATTATTAGCAGAAAATGATGTCCACCTTTATAGAAGAAGCGATCAAAATAAACTTAAATTAAAGCAATAATTCACCCAGAAATGAACATTCTGTCCTCAACTCAACCTACTGCAACCTAAACCTGTACGATTTTTTTTCTTTTATATGGAACACAAAAGGAGCACTTTTGAAAAATGCATGGCCGCTCTTTTTTATGCAATCACAATGAACAGGGATTGGCTTTCAAGCTTCAAAAAGGACCATAAAAATGTCCAACTGGCTTGCACTGCATAAAGTTAGAAAATACTGTATGTATACCTGTGTGTATGAAAGCCACTGATTTCTATAACTTTTTTTTGCATTCTGACACACACCCAGGACTGCAGATAAATACTATACTTTAACCTCTGCACAAATACACTTGGATTGTGAATAACAATGAAAACATCCCATCTCATCTGTTCACAGCAGGCAATTTTAATTCTGACAGTGACTGTTTTGAATCAGCTGTAGCTGCGGTGCTTAAATAGGATAAAGAGTCAAAACTTCTCTGTAAAGATTTCCTTAAATACACCACCACTACAAATCTTAAACTCACCTGTCAACATCACTGATCACCTAATTGGTTGGTAAATGGATAGTTCACCCTCATGTCAATCCGAACATGCATGAGTTTTTTTTTCTTATGTTGAACATAAAACAATATATGGGGGACCCGGGCTGGCAAATTTCATCAGAATGAGCAAATTTTCAAAAATGAGCTTTTTATTTTCATGGATTCTCTATTAAAATACATTCAAAATGATATGATTATGACTTTTGAAATCGAATTTTTTTTTTACTGAGTTGGTTTTGAGAAAAGTCGAACAAAAGTTTTCTAAAGCTTCCAAAACAAAATCACAAAGCAACATTGCATATTTTACTTTACACTTTTCTTAATTACTATATTATTAATCTCAATATATCTATTATTTTATTTTATCTTTATTTTATAAGAACAAAGATGCAAATAAACAGCGGCTTAATCGAGAGCAAGCTTTTCTTTTAATGTTCGATTAACATTAAGGCAGATCTATATTAAGACCTACTATAATGCATGGATCTAATATAATATTACGCATCAGATTCTTCCCCAACCATTAACTTAACGATCATGTAAAACATAACAGATTATGTTTGTGTGAATCTCGCCAAGACATATTTCACAATAATGTACTTTATAGGGAGACTGTGCGCTCACATTTTCACTGGTTTGGACTCATGTCACTAAGAATTCGATATTAATATTCACAAAGCTGGAATGCTGCGCTTTGTGATAATAAATCTATAACAAGAAGCAGCAAGAAGCAGCAGCAGTTGTCCAGAAGTGAGCAGAGAAAAAGATATTCCTCTCAGAAAACATACAAATAAAGATCATTTTATATGTTTATATGTACTTACTATTTGGAGCATTGGGATCGCTAGAAGAGAGCTTAATTAACTTATTTTTGCGAAAACCTCAAATTTGACTGAAACTGACATTTTTCACTTCTTTTGCCTCTTAGACTGCGCATTCTGACTGTATGTTTTGCCAGTATGGGTCACATATTTTGAAGAATGCTGGCAATTAAACAGCTGACAGTCCCCATTGACTTCCACAGTATTTCTTTTCATACTAAGGAAATCAATAGGAACCAACAATTGTTTGGTTCTTCAGAATTCTTCAAAATATCTTGTGTGTTCAACACATGACAATTTTCATTTTTGGGTGAAAAATTTCTTTAAATGGCTAGTCATCTATCCCAGCCCATCCTACATCCAATTTGTGAATAAATTGTTGTTTTGTGCTGCATCTTTTCCATGAATCGGCAGATTTGGATCACAAGACAGGCCTGAATGATTCATTCATGAATCGGACAGATCTAGTTCTCGAGTTCAACTCACTGATTCAGTGATCACAGTGATTACCAGCTCACTGAAGGGGAAAATTATCAGTGCATAACGGTTTGTATTTCTCACAAAAAGCTAATGTATCATTTCGAATATCTGGAAAACCACAAACAATTACATTCTTCAAAAATGTCAACCTGTTCTGTCTTCTATGAAAGAAAGAAAGTCATACAAAAAAAACAACAACAACACGAGTGCATAAACTATTCCTTTAAAAGGAATATTTATACAGTTAAATTGATGCTTATTCATTATCAGACTGCCATCTGTTCACCAGAAGGTACAGGAAACTGATCTTAAGCAATTACACATTTCATAAGATGCGCAACATTTTATGAACTATGCTTGTTCAAACTTCTATCTGGCTACCTGTTATACTCAAAAGTGTTAGACGTATCCAAGCAGCACAACAAAAGGACACTAACTGTTTAGTTAAACTCTACCTAACCCATCGTCTAGCAGTGCATCCGGGTGGCCAGTGGACTGTGTAAATAGGCCTGTATGTTAATCAGCCTCATTCACTCACATGACAAGGGTAATGAGGGAGTGTCTGTTTGTATGACGTGCCTCTGAGAGCATTCAAACAAACCCACTAGGAAGTAGCAATACATTAACCACCAAATGACTGAACACTACAGACTTCCAGGATCAAACCTCAAACATACCAAAAGACAAACTAACATGTGTTTACAATTTTAAAAAATACATGGGGAACTTATGTTCAGGATGAAGCTATTTTTACACTGACACTTAGAACAAAGGTTCGGAAAAGCTCACTAAGAAACAAGATACTCCAGTCTCAACATGTGCTCATTAACTTTGTAAATAAGTAATGCAGCACAGGCGGGACGAGTCAAATGAGTCTAACCTGCATATCCAGCTTATACATAAAAAGAGCGATGGATACTCCAGGAAGTTAAAAGAATAAAATGGGAATTCAGAGTGAGTAATCATTATGTGTCAAAAAAAAATGGTTCTGTCATCATTTGCTCACCTCCATTTTTTTTGCCTATACAATGAAAGTCAATGGTGACCAAAACCATTTAGTTCTCCAACATTCTTCAAAACATAAGAGGAAATGACATGTGTGAGTAAATTATAACAGGAATTCTAAGTTCTGGATCTATGTTTTCTATAATAACAGCAGTTAAAGTACATAAAGTAGGCCAGCCTCAGTCACCATTTAAAGTCATTTTTTAGCAAAAGATGCGGTGAAATCGAATGCTGACTGTATATCTGAAAAGACAAACAACTCAACTCTTTATGGGTGAGTATTTTCATTTTTGAGTGAACTGTTTCTTTACAGATCGATTCTGTAAATCAGTGAGTGATCCTTAATCAATAAGGGAGCAGTAAATCACCAATCTGTCAAAGTCGATATAACAGCAACAATGTCTGTAGCTGTTGGATAGCAGCTGATTCCCGCTAACACATGCTAACAGTTCGGGATAACCAAAACAAGAGGTGCTGGACACCCAGACATGTCATGTACTCTGCTGCCAACGTTTTATTCATAATAATGTATCATTCTATAGACATTTGGAAGATTGACAAATTCAATGAGGCAAAATGTAACACAACGGAGTCCTGACACTGAAGCGTGCTGGAATGATTATAACTGTTAGCTGGCTAACCTGACTTCAACGTTATATCGTGATATCAGGGGGCAGTAGAGAATCTCAGTGGTTTATTTGAGGCCCGAGAGGTAATAAATAAAAACAGCTCACCCAGCGCCACCTGACAGGCCTTGCGCAGCTGGTTGTGTTGGCTCCGCTTCACCTCCTTATCCGCGAGGATTTTCTCCAGCGCCCGAGACAGAAACATGCTCTTGGTGCTCAGGCTTTCTGTCTGCGTATGCCGTCGACGGGTTTCCAGCTCTTCCTGTTCTTTCATCTCTCGGTCGACGTGTTAAAATAGTCCGTCAGGCCGTCATCCCTGGCCCGTTCCCTGCGGTTTGGCAGGGGAGTGAAGGGTGCCAGGAGCGGGCCGATGTTGTCGCTGGTTCAGTCGGGGCCAGTTGGACGCTGCTATCTCAGCACTGCGTCGCCATGTTGGCCGCACGTCACATCACGTGACCCGCAGGCGCTTACACTGATGTGTACATTCAGAGAGCAGAGTTAGGCTGTGAGGGAAATGAATGGGGCATGTGTTTCGTGTCCAGTGTGGTTTCAGATAGTTAGCATAGGGGTCCTTCAAAAAAATGTGTGGAAAATTTTAGAACTTAGGTATTTAACAGTGTGATCACCAGTTTGTAATGTATTTAAGTCATAGTGAGAAACATCAAAGCATCTAAAAGGAAACAACAATAAATTAATAGCCTAACACAAATGTGAACCTGTACTACAAAGCCAGTCATAAGGGTCATTTTCTTTTTAAATTGAGATTTATACATAATCTGAAAGTTTTAAATAAGCTTTCCATTGATGTACGGTTTGTTAGAAAGGGACACAATTTGACCGAAATACAACTATTTTGAAAAATAAAAATACAAATATTGAGAAAATTGCCTTTAAAGTTGTCCAAACTAAGTTCTTAGCAGTGCATATTACTAATCAAAAATTAAGTTGTTATATATTTATGGTAGGAAATTTACAAAATATATTTTTGAACATGATCTTTATTTAATATCCTAATGATTTTTGGCATAAATAGTTAGTCATTTGGAACATATTCACATACTGTATATAGTTAGTAATAATTAATTAATACACTGCTGTTCAAAAGTTTGGGATCAGTAAGATTTTTAATATTTTTTAAAGAATTCTCTTATGCTCATCAAGGCTGTGTTTACCTGATCAAAGAAAAAAAAATAATATTGTGAAATATTATTACAGTTTAAAATAGTGTTTTTCTGGTTAAATATATTTTAAAATATAATTTATTCCTGTGATGCAAAGCTGAATTTTCAGCATCATTACACTATCCTTCAGTGTCACATGATCCTTCAGAAATCATTCTAATATATTGATTTATTACTTTTATTATCAATGTTGGAAACAGTTGTGCTGCTTAATTTTTTTTTCAGTATTTATTCAAAATATAAATCTTTTCTAACGATATAAGCCTTTGCTATTGCATTAATTTAACACATCCTTAGTGAATAAAAATATGTATTTTAAAAAAAAAGAATAAACTGTCCACACACTTTCAAATGGTAGTTTATATTGTTTCAAAAGATTTCTATTTGAAAGCATATTAGAATTTCTGATTTCTGAAGGATCATGTGATGCTTAAGACTGGAGTAATGATGCTGAAAATTCAGTTTTGCATCACAGGGATAAATTACATAAAAAAATAAATAAATAAAAATAAAATATATATATATATATTTTGCATTTAAATGATATTTCACAAAATTACTGTTTTTTGATCTAATAAATGCAGACTTGATGAGCATAAGAAACTTCTTAAAAAACATTAAAAATTGTACTGATTCCAAACTTTTGAAAGGCAGTGTACATATCAATAGTTGTTAATTATGTAGTATGAACATGTTTTAAAAAGATGACACATTAAAAAAATATGAATTACCTTACAATTATGGAATAAAATGATATTTAAAGTAAACATGAACTAGCCATGTATTATTTTATTTTACCGCATTATTTTAGCGTAGTGTGTGCTCTGTCATCAAGATCTATGCTGGACAGAATAATTTGGCATCATATATACACTACCAGTCAAATGTTTTTGAACAGTAAGATTTTTTTTGTTTTTTTAACAAAGTCTCTTCTGCTCACCAAGCCTGCATTTGTTTGACACATGAATGATAATGCTTAAAAGCCCATTTCTATGACTTTTCTATGAAGTGTTTTCTATTTGAATATATTTTAAAATCGAATTTATTATATTTCAAAGCTGAATTTTTAGATTCTTTACTCGTCACATGATCCTTCAGAAGTCATTCTAATATTCTGATTTGCTGCTCAAAAAGCATTTATTATAATTATTATTATGTTTGAGGTATCTTTGATGAACAGAAAGTTCTGAAAAAATAGCATTTATCTGAAACAGAAATCTTTTGTAATGTGCCTTTATCATCACTTTTGATCAATTTAAAGTATCCTTGCTACATAAAAATATTAATTTATATTATTTAATAAACTGAATTCAGATGTTGTAGCAGTTTATTACTTGTCAAAAACTGTGCAGCATTTACAGTACAATACTGTATTTCAAATGCAATTCTGCGATAACATTGACATTTACAGTGCTTTTTTTAATGATTTATAAATCATGGGGATTTTAACTTGTATAAAGGCAGATATAAAGAAATAAAGAAATAAAACAATAAAACTTATTTGTTAGATCAGTTTGATAAAGCCACACTCAGAAGTCTGGATGCGGTTACATTCTTTAACCACAGGGTGGCCTCCAGACATCAGAGTTCAGGCATTCAGTTTTACTGTCCTACACCTCTCAGGACTATGGCTTACCTTGACATATAATGTTCAATGTATAAGGCTAAAGTAAGAGGTACATAAAGTAGCACTGAAACAGCCTTTAAATGTAAAGTTACCTTTTATTTAAACCACTATCTGCAATAATGATGTTTTAACATGAGGCTAAATAGTTGTTCTTTTGAACAATTCTGTCAATTCACCCATAAATAGAGTATGTTCTAATAATTTAGCAAAGGTAGATGTTGCATAAGACATTCAGTGCCTCTTGTATTCCATTTAAACCCATACACACATTGGTTATCACAGATAAATTGAATTCTTTATGTCCAACACACCAAGCAAGAAACAAGCATCAGTCATTTTCTACATATTAGTTTATTTCATCCAAGATTTGACTATAATACATGTGCAGCTATGTCTTAATATAGTATTTATCCTTTTAAAAGTTTCATTATGTGAAACAAATTTACATCATGTAGTACTAATAAGAAAATACTGACAATTTCAGTACAAATCTATACCTTAAGATTTCTCTGGCAAGCTCATTATCAAAAAGAGAAATTGACACATGAATGAGAATGCTTAAAAGCCGATTTCTATGACTCTCAAAGCAGGTGCTCATAAATCTTCTTTTAGAAATGCAAAGATATTCACAGTTTGGAAAATAGCAAAGTTATTCTTCATATATCTATTCGCCCCCTAAAGGTCTGAGCATTAAGTTCCACCAAAGATGCCAGTGGAACTAAAATTAAAACACCATTTTGTAGTGATGCAAAGAAAGTAAAGAATCAAAATGAGGTTATGTCGTCAGCTAAAACAAAGCAGGTAAAAACACAGTCTATTTTAAAATAAATACAACTTCTGTGGTTACAACCCCAAATCGTATGTAGTGGTTAATACAAAAATAAATTAACACAGCTAAAGACTCCATTCAATATGTCGTTTGTACCTTAAGAATGAATGATCTGAATGAAGTGTGTATGATCACAGCTACAGTGCGTGTGCTACTCCAAGCAGGTTTTGGTAATGCAAGTGCCATGAAAAGCTCTGTGTGCCTGCTCCGCTTACAGACGTTCTCATCAGTGGTTATAAAACGAGAAAAAGGGGAGATTATGAAAGGCTACTTCGGCTAAATTCTCCAAAAGCAGGTCCTAACTGTAAGAGCGTAGGCACATCTGTCTCCTGTCAGTCTCTTCCAGTCTTTGAGATCTCACAAGTTCGTATTGAAGCTTACAGCTGTGACATCATGCATATCATTATGATATGTATACAAGGACGAAAAGGGGAGAAATGTACCAATAGTCATATGAACTTAAAGGAATGCTTTCAAAGTAATAGCTTAACATTTGTTCATTTGTCCAGTCATTCATAGAAATCAAGTAGAAAGGCCTCACTTTACCATACACAGAGTGAAAGGTTTGTGAGAGTATGGAAGTTAGATGACAATGTGATTCATCATGCATTTTTTGCCAAAGCAGAACAACAGGTTTCAGCCAATTGAATAAAAAAATTAAATTAAAATATCCACGTGAACAAATTATGCCTGTACCTTAGTAAAGTGGAAACTAACTCAACAGTTACATAATTTCTGAAGGGTTTGGCTGGTACTCTGCTGACACCCTCAAAAAATAGAAAAAAAAAGATAATGAATATTTTGGTAGATATTCAATATTCATAGTGATTCACTATAAATCAAGGGTTGGTTTCTTCATAATTCGATTGCAATACTTAAGAGGTAACACTTTACAATGAGGTTCAATTTGTTAACATTAAATAACGCATTATGTATCATTAACCAAAATTAATCCAGCTTTTATTAATCCAGGTTAACGTTTGTTCATTATCAAATAAAAACTTCAAATGTAAATATTAGTATATGCAGAAACTAACTTTATCATAGATAATGTAAAACTATTATTGTTAGTTAGCATACCTAATGCATAAATGTATAGTTCACCTCCCAAAAATTTAATTCTGTTATTTATTCACCACCATGTTGTTCCAAACCTATATGACTCATTTAATATCTGTTCATATATTTTGTACAATGCCCATAGAATGAAAATCACTGGGTTCCAGGGTTGGAAATTAACGAGGGTTTGTGGCAAAAATGCCACGAAAATTAACTAAAATGCCCCATAAATTCAAGACAAAGGGGCAAAAAATGCCCCTGCACAATTAAAGAATATATTACGGCTGTCGCAATTAAAATGAAATGTGAAAATGAATGAAAAGTGTCAATTCGTGGAATTACATTTACATTCGTTCACACTGCATCAGCTTTTATGCACTGTTTTGTGAAGTGTTGAGCCTTACAACCAATCAAACGCGTTTCTGTTGAACTTAGAAATGCACTGGCCAATCATAGGATCTTAGATTAGTCAGCACTGGAAGCCCGCCAATCAGAGGCGTTTAGATAAGTCAGCGCTAAAAACGCGCCAATCAGAGGGGCTTAGATTAATCCTCGCTGAAAAGAGTGGAGCTGTGTTGCTTGCGCACGTTCGCAAATTCCCTCATCATAAACGACACAGTGTAGATATGATGTAAATAAAAGATTAATTTAGCAGTTTCAATGATTGTAAAGGGAGTTTTTGCATAACCTGTGCTAGACTATGCTAATATCATGGATCGATATGTTTATCTGTGAAACCAGAACGTGACGTGCCCAAAACGAAACTAAGCATTTTATATTGTTTTCTATTATTACAATATAAAGAAAATTATTCTACAATAATGCTTTTTTTTTGGTCATAATATTGCAGCCTTATGAGCTCCTGTTTTTTACTTGTATAATTAAGATACAATTTTATTGACAAGAGTTTAAAATATAGATTAAAGTAATTTGGTAAATTTAGGTTTTTGACAATAAAGACAACATAGTATGGTGATTATAAAAAAAAAATTCCCTCATGAATGTAAAAATGCCCCTGGAAATCAGTTCCGGGGGCAATTATTGCCTCTTAATGGAAAAGGTAATAAACAAGCACTGGACCCCATTGACTTTCCACGTATGGACATGTCTGCATATAAAATAAAATAAGTCATATAGGTTTGAAATGACATTAGATTTGAGTAAATGATTATAGAACTTTCATTTTTGACTGATTTATCTTTTTAACTAATGTTAACAAACTGAACGTTACTGAAAAGTGTCAAAAGAGAGACACTCTTCATAAATGAAACAACCTAGTGTCACCTCAGAGTGCTCGTTTGAAGCATTATAGCACATGATTATTTATTCCAAATCCCCACACAGGGTTATAAAGTAAAGATCAATGGGTAGAATAAACCACAGGGAGCAAAGAGCAGGATGATAGCCCTTGTCATAAAGAAATAAAACATAGTATGAAAAATATGACATTAATCATCTGTCTTTTTGGCTATGATTAAAATTTTTTCGTGATAATAACAGACATCTGTATCTTAACCGAGGCAGCAGTCTACAACCGTACTGAAATGTCCCCACAAAGGTTGAAGATATCCTTGACAACCACAAAGAATCGGTAAGCTGCGAGTGTTAGTTTTGCAGACGGGAATGGATGAAGAGCACATTTCAGTTCCTTCTGAAGTTCTGTAGCTCAGACTCAGTTACCATGGTAACACAGAGGATGGGTAAAATCCATTGTACTTTGTTCTCTGATAACGCTTGGAAGGGAGTGGCTGTCAAAGTAAAAAAAAGATTGTCATGACTCACACGGTGCAGAGTATCTGTGGGCTGTCTGCATTCATTCAAATCGCACTGACTCAAGAAGTTCATTATTACTCAACAAGCAGCTATTTTTGGTGCTGTGCTGCTCTCCACGGGTTTGATGATGGGAACTACCTGGTCATGTGGTTATAGAGAAGTGCTGTAAGGTGCTATGGTGACTGGCCTTCTCTGTTGGTCCTGGTCCATGCATTTTCAGACCTATGGCACACAAGAGTGTGTATTGGCATGTGTGTGTGTGATTATATGCTGCATGTGCATCTTTACAGTGTAATGACTGTGCCGTCCTCCTCTAGATTTCGCCCTTCTAAACCCTTGTCGCGGGCATTTAGAGACCCTGCGCTTGCGCTAGTACCGTTTGAAGGGCGGAGGTCAAGGTGGGGCTCGTATCTGGGCAGGGCGGGCATGCTGGTGCTGGCTGTTGCCCGCGCCCCTGCCTGCGGAATAAGTTTAGCTCCTCCATCTGCCTCGATCACCAGATCCTCCTCCTCCTCGCTCTCCTCATCCGGTTCATAGTTCTGTATAATATGGGACGGGGTCATCGCCATCGAACCCGGTGTTGAATATCCATAGAAACTGGTGCTGCTGTCAGATGATCGTCCTGAGCTGCCGGATGTGGCTCCGCCTCCGCTGCTGCGTACCACGTTATTGCGCTGATTAGCTGGTTTGACGGTTATAATGAGGTTGTGGCTGTTCGCGACCATCATGTCTGTTACTTGGTCCAAAGACTTCCCGCTCACCTCGATGCCGTTGACTTCGAGTACCTCGTCGTTGACGGCCAGCAGTCCCGTGCTCTCAGCCAGGCCTCCGGGGACCATGCGGGAGATGAAGATGCCCGGGACCTTTTCCAGGCCTTGGGGTGTAACGCGCACGCTAGAACCATCGCGGATATAGAAGCCTAGTGGTTTCTCCTGACCGTGTTTGTAGAGACGGACGCGGCGGTGTGTCTCTGGGAGGATGTCTACGTCGATGATGGAGGACACCGGCCGGAAATCTTTGGGCAAGCTGATGATGATTGGAGGCTTCTTTTTGTTTGTGTCCGGGCGAAGGAGGACTGCTGCGAGAGCCGCCGGGGTCTTCTTACGGGTTACAGTGTCCGTGCCGAATGCGGAGTAATCTGCCTCCTCTGCACGAAAGAAAGAAGAAAGAGAAAGACAATGTAAACATGTAACATTTGTGTTGGACATCACAAATAAAAGGAATACTGTCAGTTAAAAAACAAGTTTGGTTTATTTAGAGATGGCTTACAATAGTTTAAGTCATTCAACAACAATGACAAATTATAGTATAAACAGAGAAAAACTAAACAACTCAACCAAACAAAACAAAAATCAACCCAAAATCACACAACAAAACAAAAAACTACAAAAACAAAACCAAACCAAACCAAGCCACAAAAAAAGAAAACTAACTAAACCACAAAAAAAACAACAACAACCAAACTAATCCACAAAACAAAATTGAAACCAAACCAAACAAATCCAAACTAAACCCTAAAAAAAAAAAAACTAACAAAAACCAGTCACAAAATGAGTAAAAAAAAAACACACAAAAAACAACACAAAAACAAAACAGAAAAAACAAACCTAACAAAACAACAACAAAAAAACATAAAACAAAAACCCAAATAAAACAAAATCGAACCAAACAAAACAACAAACTATAAAACAAAACAACAAACCAACCCAAACAAACTAAAACAATACCAAACAAACAAACAAAAAATAAATAAAACCAACCATACCACAAAACAAAAAAACACAAAAACAAACCACAAAACAAACTACAAAGACAAACAAAACAAAAACGCAACCAAGCCAAAAAACAGAACAAACATAAAATAAAATGGATAATATAATACAACTAAAAGTGTTGTTAAAAGTTATTATCAGCTTATTATTGTGCATGTACATGTATTTTATCTGTGCATGTTCAGTATTTTTTATCATTTATCACATGTTAAAAATATCATGTGTGTGTTTTTTTGCTCCTGTTGGACTATTCCCACAGTTTTGTAAGGAGAGACCTGCAGGAGATACCGCGGTAGAGAATGCCTGCTTGTTAGTTTCCCTCCGCCCCTCAGCTAATGTGTAATCTACTGTAAACCCAAGCCTTTCCTTTCAACCTCTCTCTCTTTTTCTCTCAGCTGCCATTTATGAATTCCTCAGAGGCTTAATCACAGCCTGGACTTTCACCTGCAAGACATTCATGCTCAAGATCAAAAAGGGGAACAGAGTAGGAAGGGAAAGAGAATATAAATTGAGGTGCGTGAAGGCTGGAAACGTCTGAGAGAGTTCAAAGCAGTACCATGTGTTTTTCCTGAACTCCCATTAACCCGAACGAACAATGGTTAACCTGAGAGATGTAATTATTAACAAAAAACACCATGTTATAAGATTATGTTATTAACATCTAACATCTCAATTAATGTTTTAATTAAAACTAATCTTCTGTATCTAAGTCAGACAAGAGTTGTGATGTTTTGTTGTGAAGGATTTTTTTATGCCATAAACCTAGTACCTCAAAAAACGAAAAGTATCTTCCTCCAATGTGTTTGTTTAACCAGGACTATGTTAGCAGGGACGAAGCTGTGTGATCTAGCATGCGAATAGATTTCACTTCAGCCCAAATATAGTCAAAACACACTCCCACACACAAGATTGATTGTTCGGTGAGAGCAAAGGTCCCCCCAGCTAGTTCCCATAAGAAAACTACCTGGATTGTGCTTTTGTGTCAACATGAACATGCAGCCTGTGTTGAAATTTTACCAATAATTTGGCAACTTGCCTTTAATACCTCTAGACAAAAAAAAATGTCTTTCTGACGTAATAGAGCTGAGGTTTATATATTTACAAACACTCAAAAGTCTCAGCTATGCAAGTCTGGCTAAAGCAGTCAAGCATGTATGGAGGTCTCTTTTCATCTCCTCCAGCGTTCTTCTCCTCTCTTCCTTGCTTATCTGCTCCACTCTTCCATAGTAAAGCCTAACAATGGCTTCATAGTCAGCATTGAAGGGCAGCATGGGAAGTCCCTGAGGGCCACTCAAACAGGCACAAACTAGCTCTTCTGTTAGCTCGGAGGTCGAGAGAAGAAAAAGCGAGAGGATGCATAAAGCAGCTATGCTGATATATGAAAAACACATCATGTTAACGGACACACAAACTTCTATCATCTCACTTCCTGAACGCAGGACAGCTGGCCCTTTGTGAAACCTAATGCTCTCACGACAGAAACAGGTCTGGTCATAATGGCTCACTACAAACATGTCGGAGGTAGTTCACACACAAGCATACAGGCCTCTTTACACACCTATCATACATTGGAAGCTTTACAATCATTAGAGGCAGAACAGAGGATATGATCGAATATTCCTAAATTGTAGCCTGTACCGATACAATGTGCAAAAAAGATGTGTGATGACTCATCAGATATATATAGTTAACTATATATAACTATTAGGGGTGTAACGATACACGTGTTCGTATTGAACCGTTCGGTACGAGGTTTTCGGTTCGGTATGCATTACAGACCGAACGATTCGTTGTACTAATCCTATTACATTTGGAAAATAAAAGAACTTACAGTGTGTGAAATATAATGTTCTCAGTGTCACTGTACTCTACAATGTAGAGATGAACAATGCGATAATGAAGGCGATATTTGCGTAGCTTATCAGTGAACTACGGCTCTGTGTAGTAAACGCGGCTGTATGAATGAACACGTGAATGAGATTTACGACTACAGAACCGGCATTATTGACGAGATATGCATGATACCGCATCCGAATATCGGCACAGCACTGCTCCAGTAGGGTTGTGATGGTGAGGTAGTTTGTTAGAATTTTCCTTCTTTTCCTCGCTTTTAAACCGCTTGTAAATGGCTGTTTTAGTTTCACTTTTGAATTAGCGCCAATTCCACGTCAACTGATTGAATTGACAACAACAAAACAGTACGGCAAACTCACTTATATTAAACATAGAATGATTAATGTATTAACAAACCAATGCTTATTTGCTTAGCTTTTAGGCTATAGGCCTAATATAAAATAACAAATTACTTACACAAAGTTTAAATATAAAAAACTGGAGATCAGCAAACGGTGGAAGCTTCCAAAATCATCTAAGATAAACAGCAAAAGTCTGAAATATTTTTAAAGCAGGCACTTTTGTATTTCTTTTTGAAGCTAAATATTTAGTTAACTTCTTGTTTTTCTCACCTCACTGGTCAGCGCGACTCACTCTCTTCATGTGATAAATGAAATCTGACTCCTGCCACTGATCGGAGATGCATACTTCATGATGTTAGTTTTAATAAATAAAAAATCTGTACAAATTTCTTTCTTTTTGCTGTATCGAAAATGTATTGAACCGTGACACCACTGTGTCATATCGAACTGAACCGTGAATTTTGTGAACCGTTACACCCCTAATAACTATACATAACTGTCATTCACAATTACTATTATTTAAACACACTTATACAGTGGTGCCAGAAAGTTTGTGAACCCTTCAGAATTTTTTATATTTCTGCATAAATATGACCTAAAAGATCAACAGATTTTCAAACAAGTCCTGAAAGTTGAAAGTTATTGTTGCAAAAGGTGGTCAGACCAGATACTGAAAGCCACTCACAGATATGTATTATTTTCCAGAATAAATGTAATCATTTTTGTTTCATTTGTTTGACTGAATTCTCTTTGTCAACTTTCAGCACTGTGAACGTGTATTTTACATTTTCTTTGTAAATTATGAAACTTTTGTGCATTTTCACATTACTACCAAAACAGTGCATGTTTTAGTCCATTGGCTGCGACTGATTTTAACTACACCCCTAAATGTATGATCAGGAAATATTTATGTGTCCCTCTCACTCATAGCTAGATGGTGAGTAGATAGACCCCATCATATTGAGAAAAATGTGTTCAAAATATGAAAAAAAAATCTGTGTGTAACTTCAACTAATGTCATTTTTCTATAGTATAAACACTTTTTGGAGAGTTATTCCTTAACATTTAGTTTTTATACGTGTACAACTGTTCAGAACTGTGCTAGCTTACCATGTGCTGATTAGCATCTATGAGCTAGGTTCAAAAGTATCTAAAATTGTCACTACCAAAACAGTCATGACTGAAACATTTGGTGAAGTTTCAGTCATGATCGAAGCAGTCATGATCGAAACATGTCATCATTGTTTTGGTTGTGACAAAAGGGAACACATAATCCTTTTTTAATAATTGGGTAATACACAATTTAAATACAGTTATGGAAATGTAGTATTTTAGTATGTTTTAGTAGTGTTTTAGTATGTGGGTTAAAATTCTGAACTACCAAAACATCACTGTCACTACTGAAAATGTGCTGTCACAGCCGAAATATGGGAAGTTTTGTCAAAAGTAAAGTATACTGAATTATCAACTAAGATGTTATGATAGTGTTTGGTTCAATGTATTTTCAAACTAAGGAATCCTTAAATTTGAAATCAGTATGATCAACTTTTTGCCTTTTACAAAGAAATTTTGGATTCAAAATACAACGAATCTCATAAATCACGCTTGAAATATTGTTCAAATTGAAATTGTTATTGATTTACCTCTGAAAACGTTTAATAAAATGGAAAAAAAATAAAATGCATATTTACAGGGAAAATGTAAGCAAAATCTTAACAGGTTAATATAACCCTTCGTATTAAATGATATATTATTGTGTTTCAGTAGTGACAAATTTTGGGAGAGGACAAATATTCCAAAACTTCCTGAAAATACAATATAAGAATTAACTGGACAATATGCATATCTTGGATATTACACAATTTCCATACATACTAAATTTGTGGAAAAAGACATCTAAATTTTTATAAGATTTTGCCAACTCTGATTTTGAACCAATTCTGTAGAATGGCCCATATATGAACTTTAATTTGAGCTTTCAGTTTGGTTAGGCAGTGTAGTAGTGTGGATTTCTCTGTTATGTGTTAATATGGCAGCAGAAATTTGACACTGGCTTTATCTGATACTGTGGTCACCATTGACCGTGACAGTGGAAGCACCTAACTTCCTGTCAGAGGACACCAGAATGCAATCTGTGTGATCAGTAGCGCATCAGTGAGAGTAGTGTGAGTATGTGTGTGAGCTTAGTGAAATGCTGCCTCACCTTTGCTTAGATGACCAGTATCCCATTACTTAGGGTCTTACAGTCTGCCCAAGTTCAGGTGACTGCTAATGTATTCTTAACTGTTTTGTGTTTTCAAGTAACATAAATTTAGACACTAAAATTTAAAGTACTATTTGGTCTAAATAAATAAAAAAATAAAACAATGAAAAATCTATTATTTTGCTACAAGTGGATTTAGGCATCACAACATTAGAATGCACAGTATGAAAAATTGATAATTTTGAGATTTGCAAAAGATTATGCAAAAAAAATAGTGTAAATGAGCTTGAACAATTAAATATCCAGTATCTGCTAAAAAAAAAAATAATTATATATATATATATATATATACCAATACATTGTATGTATACCAACCATTATATGACATAAAAAAGCTTTAAAAAAAACCTTCTAGGCCACTGATATGACAGGAGTCAGAACATTTATTTATTTATTTTTTAACAAATCATGTCTGTAGATATAAAACAAAGTGTAAAAATGTATAAATTGGTGCACCTTGGGTCACTTGAAAAATTATTCCCACACTATAAATCAAGAAATAAGATCTTTCAGGAACCAGGCTGAAATGTGAAACTCCATTAGGCTACATGACAACTAATCTGATTATTTACTATTTATAATTAAGTATTTATGGTCAGTTTAGAGGTGCACAGGCACGTTCGTGAGAAGCATCCCGCGAGGAGTGTGAAAACAATAGAGATGTCACACCGTGTCTCTGCTCACCGCAAACTGAGAGTCACAGACTCATCTCATCCAATATTCAGCAGGCCTTATGAAGGCCGTGATGGCTCATGTTTCACTTTTGTCAATGTCTCATTCAGGTTTTTTTCTTGCATGTGGCCACTGTGCTACTTTCTGTTCACAGTCTCGATCCACAAAGCTGCTTCCAAGAATGGAGCACACCGATTATTCAGACAAGCAGCCGTTGACGGCATGACAGCCAGCATCTGTGGAAACATTTCTGCTTCTTTAAGGTTATGTCCAGACGTCTCCCACATGGGGAGTGTGTGCCATCCCGTTCCAGTCACGGCAAGATAGAGGAGAGGGGAGAAGCGAGAAGCAAGGGTGGAGAGAGGGCTATAATGGGCACTTATTAGGCCAGGAGACAGAAACAGAATGAAAGAGCGAGGGTTGATGAGTTAAAAAAAAAAAAAGAAAAAACATCTCAATACAGAAACTTTATGAGGTGCTGCTATTCTGGGCTCTCTGAGTACATACTTCTGTGACACAGCTAAGATAAAGTGAGAGCTCTTCTGATAGCAGAGGGGGAACGCAAACTCTGAGAACAACAAAACATGGGAAAAATCCTTGAGAAATAAGACACTTGGGGAAAATAAGGTGCACTGTGTATGAAACTCACTCTGTGTGTGGAAATCATTACAGCAGTTTCTCATTTAATCAAAAATGGCAAGCCAATCAAATTGGCTATTATGTGTAAACAACTTTGAGCCGCCAACGCATCGTCATCATGCATTTCCTTGGAACTGTGAAACAGCAGAAAGTCTTGCTGGAAATACTCTGTTACCCTGTACCACAAAACCAGTCATAAGGGTCAAATTTTTGAAATTGAGATTTATACATTATCTGAAAGCTGACTAATGTGTGGTTTGTTAGGATAGGACAATATTTGGCGAGATACAACTCTTTGGAAATCTGTAATCTGAGGGTGCAAAAAAAAAAAAAAAAAGAGAGAGAAAATTGCCTTTAAAGTTGTCCAAATGAAGTTCTTAGCAATGCATATTGCTAATCAAAAAGTACGTTCAGATATATTTTAAGTAGGAAAATATCTTCATGGAACACGATCTTTACTGAATATCCTAATGATTTTATTATTTGTCATAAAAGAAAAAAAATATTGTTTGACCTATAAATGTATTTATAGCTATTGCTTCTGGGGTTTTTTACTTATTAAAACCAGATGTGTTCATCAGTGATTGTATATCATGGGCAGGGACATGTTTGTTATTTTGGGTCATTTTATTTTGTGGTTTCAATGGAACAAATCAGGAGAGTCTCCACAAAAGGACTGAATCGCCGTCACTGACAGCAGCAACGAACGTTGAGCATTAGATCACCTTTTATTTAACAAACGAATAAAATGAATACTCTGCTACTCAACTAGAGATGTTTTTTGTTACAGATACTGTATGTCTGTACCGCAAAATGTTTCAAAATAAAAAATAAAATCACTTTTTAGTGACGTCGGAGTCACATTTACAGGGGAATATCCGATCTGTATGCTTACACAGCAGGTGCAAATGCACATATCAGGTTCATATCGATTTATTTCCACATATGAATAAGGCCTGAAATTGATCTAAGAATATCGGAATCCATGTGATTTTTTCTTGCTTACACGGTTGTGGGCCATATCCGATCTGTGCCACATGGGAGGAAAAAAAATCGGAATTGGACCACTTGAATCATGCAGTGTAAATGCGGCCTAAGTGTTATATGCAGAGAGCCAGACTGTTGGCTATCAACATTATCACATTTGATTAACTTATTCTGGCCAGGAACTGCCCAATTAAACAGGAAGAGAACATCTCACTGATATGTACTGCGACCAACCATAAATCATCTGGTTTTTATGTGCAGTTGAGGGGCAGGTGAGCTGGAATAACCCAAAAATGTGAAATAACCCCAAAATGTGAAATTTGGGCCCAGTTTCACAGACAGGGCTTAAGCTGGCTGCACAATAGATGATTTTCAAATCTTAACCGATTTTAAAACCATGGGAGACCACAGACATGAAGACTATCCTCCTATCGGACACTAGATGATTCGACCAGTCTGAGAGACCACACACTTGTTGACTGTAGGAACAATTTCACAGTGACAGGAGATCCCACAGAGACTCGTGAGATCAAACTTGACTAGCGAAGAAAAACAAGTTGAAGACAATCAACGTTGTCAGCTGGCTCTCCTGGTATAAGTTTTGTTTCACAGTGAAAAATAAAGTATAAAAAAAGAATATGGGGGATGTATTCTGTTTTCATGGAATTTTTGTGGCAGGCAAGTTTCAGCTAAAGAAGCACGCAACATCCAGCAATCCTTGTCTATGAAACCGGGGATTGGACTTTTATTATACATTTTATATTTTTACAAAATAATTTCTGAATGCTTGTATTTTATTTATTATTTACAACGTTGCATAACACAGGATAGCTTCATACATAGTCCCTTTATAATGCTAAAGTGAACACAAATTTAAGGATGCAGTATGTATGTTTAATAAGAGTGTGTGTGGGTAGAATGACTCCTTCATGTCATGTTACTACTGCTGCCCTCAGTTTAATTCATGCTGACGGTGCTCATTCTTCTTTCTCCCACTCTCTTCCTTCAATGTATCATCTTTATCAGGGAGTGACTGTGACTGCTGAGCTACTTCAGTTGGGCTAGACTTGTTTCTGTGTGCTTATGTTTGGGTCGGCCCTGGTACTGCAGGTTCCCCAATTAAATAACTAGTACTTTCAGAAATTCTGAAAAGTCTACAAACATTTTCTTGCTTTTTCTATATTATAGAAGATGGAATCGTGGAGGGAAACTTCTTGCACTCAATCATAGATGGGACACCCCCGTCACTCAATTTCCACAGTGAGAGGACCTTTCTGATAACCTGCACCTTCTCTTGCCTTTGACTCTGACTCTGTGAGGAATGTGAAGTGTGCGGCTAAAGGGCACATGGTCAGGGTTCAGTTTGGAAGGTGTTTTACTGCTCTGAGGTTAATCATACACAGAAGAATCATAAAACACTAAAGGCATCAGCATTCAAAACTTGTGACAGATGCAATAAAAAGCCCTGCATTTCCTGGTGCTTCATCTAGTCATTTTTGAACACAGGATTATCTTTTTATAGAAACACCTCTGATCAGAGTCAAACCCAAAACCATCTAAATTAACCACCTTTTTTTTTTTTTTTTTAACCAACTGGCCATTTGTACATTTAATGTGTGGCTTCTGGTGTTTTTCTCTTCCAGATATTTTTACCTGTATAAACAGCTTGTTTTCCTGTTTTTTTCCTGGTGTGTCTTACCAAATTACTTTCATGTATTATCTTAATTATGAACACACTGGTTTGTAGTGCCAACAGTTTTATAGTTTACTGCAGTTTGTTATCCTTCTCTTTCTAAAGCAGTTAAATGAACCGTAAGTCTCATACATTGACAGAAAAAAACTTACTTCAACGTTGAAAAGTAAGGTGGATGCAGTCTTTCCAGATAAGACAGATTAGTCGACTTGTCGGCCAGGCAGCCCACTAACTACAATTTTGAAAATATCTAGTTTTGCACATACCTAATATTGCATCTCATTAAAAGCTGGTTTCTGAGTTATTGCTTGTTTAGACAAACTGCTACTTCAATAATTGAAGTAAAAGAAGTTATATAAAAAAAAATTCAGGTTTCTTTGATGAGTAGAATGTTCAGAAGAACAGCATTTATCTGAAATAGAAATGTTTGTAACTTTATAAATGTCTTTATCATCATTTTTGTCAATTTAATAATAATAATAATAATAATAATCAGGGTGCGATTTGTCAGGGGGATGGGGGGGGATTTCCCCCCCTCTGGTCTATGCATCCCTGCCTCTGCTGAATTATTTTTATCCCCGGTAGTATTAAAAAAAAAAAAAAAAAAAAAAAATCACACAAGTCCGCTCCAAAGTCCCAATCTAAATCAAATGGTTCGCTATACGCTTTTGAATTCGTGTTCTGAATTGAATGACTTGTAATACAAGCTTTGAATTTTCATTTAGAATCAAATGTTTCGCGATACACAATCTGATTGGAGCGCTTCGAAACAGTGAATCAGTTTGCAACACAGTGTAACTGATTCATAGTTTCAAAAAGCTCCATTGATACTGTGTTCTATTCAAATAGAAAACTGTTATTTCAAATAGTAAAAATATTTCTCAATTTTACTGTTTTTGCTGTACCTTGGATCAAATGCGGGCTTGGTGAGCAGAAGAGACATTAAAAATCTTACTGTTCAGAAACTTTTGACTGATTGTGTATCACAGTTTGCACACAAAAGAAGTGTCTCTTCAGCATCAAATAAGCATATTAGAATTATTTCTGAAGTGTCAACATGAAACTTAAGACTACAGTAATAACTGAGAAAACTTTAAATTGCAATAATATTTCATTTTTTACTGTATTTCTGATTTTTTTAATGAATGAGAGATTAAAAAAATCTTATTGACCCCAAACTTGTGAACAGTAGTACTGATACAAGGATCTAAAGTATCTATACAATATTGTGAGAAAAACTCAATATATGATGATAACGGTAGCCTGGTCTTACCATACCCTCGTACTTATTTCGTACAGAGGGTCTGGACATGCATAATTGAGAACCGATTCCAGGCGGGAGGCGTGAACTCTGCTGAAGTTCGAAACGATTGGATCTGATTTTACCCAATCGCTAACGTTTGGTCGTGACGTATGTAATGCGCCGAATTGTTAGTGAAAGCAAGCACAACATCTTTTCCGGAAATAAAATGTTCCAAACACTCCTCTTGCTCCGACTTTAATTTCGGGATATTTGGGTGCCTAGCCAAAACGGATTGAATGGCTTCCTTTACGCCTGTTTCACACATACTCCGTCTGCAGTGCGTATGCAGTCCGTATGTGGTGCAGAAGCAGCACGGACTCAGTTTGCTTTCACACAGGACGCGTTTGCAGTCAGCAACTGATCTGTGGCTGTTTACCACAAACACAACATTTATCCATTATTTTGATTTCAAATACAAACGTGCAGCATTTCAGCATTGTGATCCTCTTTTATCACAGCACGCTAATAAAATCGTTCATAGATTTATTCACGTTTAAATTCAATAAATACAAACGACGTATTATTTACTGCACGTTCACTTCTAGATTTGTATATTAAGTTGATCAAGTAAGACGCAACACTTTTAAACACCGCATATAGCTTCCCTTTCTTATTGAAAATGGGCTACCACAAATAATTTAAATTAAAACTTAACACAGACAGAAACAGTCGGCTACTGTGTCTTTCTTTTGCATTAAATCTTTATTAAAAGCAATCCCGCGGGTCTTAAAGAACTTTTCTTTTCTACATCCACAAGTACATTTATTATGTTGACTTGTTTATTTAAAAGTACACCTTTCCTTGTTTTAAACCTAGCCAAAAACCACGTGAAACATAGTAGACTATATTTATGTGCATTTATGATGTTATCACTACATTTCGGTCAATCCATGCTCATTTTTACACGAACAATGCGCTGTCACTTTAATTCTGCGCATGCAGCACAGCAAAAAATAGACTCTGTGCGGAAACGACCGATGCACTGCTGCGAACGCACCGCTTCTGGAACGCACTGCCGGACCGCAACCGCATGCAGTGTGAATGCTCTAATCCGTTAACATGGGTGCGGAAAAAATACGCACCGCATACGCACTGCAAACGTGACAGTGACAGTGACAGTGACGTGACGTGTGGCCAAGTATGGTGACCCATACTCGGAATTTGTGCTCTGCATTTAACCCATCCAAGTGCACACACACAGTAGTGAACACACACACACACACACACACCGTGAACATACACCCGGAGCAGTGAGCAGCCATATTGCTATCGCTGCAGTGCCCGGGGAGCAGTTTGGGGGTTCGGTGCCTTGCTCAAGGGTCTCACCTCAGTCGTGGTATTGAGGGTGGAGAGAGCGCTGATTAATCACTCACCCCACCGACAATCCCTGCCGGACCTGGGACTCGAACCTGCAACCTTTCAGTCACAAGTCCGACAAACGGAGTATGTGTGAAACAGGCGTTAGTTGCGTGAAGCACAAGATCAACTCAACACAGGTTGACAACAAACAGTGTATTTGTGAATGGCTTTTATCCAAAACAGGACTAACCAGTGACCAGGTCTTTCAGTATTATTTTTCCCAACAGTAATGTAACAGCAGAGTGTTTTGCCACTAATAATACCTTCTTACCCTCCCACTGTTTTTCCATCACCTCTTTCCTGGTCTGGTCGCTGTCTACAGCTCTATATGTTCACTGACTGCTTCATTCCTAGCACATCCATGTCCAGCCCTCCAGTCCTGTCTAGTCTAATCTAATCAGCAGAGGTGATCAGAGTCTGACCACATTCCACAAAGTGCGACGCCTCCCCCCAACCCTGCAGTTAACTGCCCCTTCCCCCCTAGAAGTACAACCTCTTCCACCACCCTCCACCCCTCCTTCATCCCGCTCCGCTTCATTGACAACACCAGAGAGGCACTGGGCCCACGGCGCTGGCCCTCTCTACCCAGGCATGATGACATAACAGTGTTCCAGTGCTTCTGTGCATCAGCGTGACATTCCTTGACCCTGGAATTCCTCCCACTTATTAAAGCGGCTCCTCCTAAAACTGAAATGGCAATAAAAGCTGCAGACGTCATAGGTGTCAATAAAACACAAACCCACCCCTGCGCCCTGATTCAGCTGACGACATGAATGGAAAAGTAAACAAATTTGTGGTTGCAGGAAAAAAAGGGGAGAGGAAAAGCGAAAGAGACAAGTGGGCAGATTCCTAAAACATAAGTCACAGCACTCTCTAGAAACTATTCCAGCTGCTTTCCTGAACCACACCTCTCAGGTGAGGCCGGTAGGGAGGATCCCAAAGATACACTGAGAAAACTATGAAAGGAATGGAAACCATGTGTAATGAATGAATGACACAATGAACATGAATCACAGGCTATTATTAGAAACAAACACAGGTGGACGAATTAATTATAGTGAACAAAAGACAGATTAATGCTAATACTATTAGCTGACTCGTCAATTAATCTCAGAGGAATTACTCAACTACAACTTCATTCAAAAGATTTTGTAGTTTGATTGAAATGTTGAAGTTAGAAAGTCTAGTGCTCAGACTGAAACTTTGTTCAAAAGCTAGCGAGCTGTCAGCTTTCTACACAGGCAGCTTTCTTCTACGGCAGCAGCCTAACCGAAATGGAACTTCATAAATGACAGATTTGGAACGCTGTACAGAGGCAGCAGGTCCACACAAATAATAATCCTTGTGTAAAGTGTACTAAAGCGGTCTACTTCTGAGGTAAATTCTAGCTTATTCCTCTCAGCGCCTCTTCTTTCATAAACAAAAAGTAGCCAAGATAAACTTGATAATTGTTTACGTTTGTTTACAGAAGTGATGTGGGCATTTACCTACGTGTCTGCGCGTCATACGTGGATGTTTAAAACATTTGAACATTTGAAAAGCGGAGCCACTCGTAGAGATAATGCGAGTAAAACGATACCTTCTGTACAATCAAAAATTAGGAGTATTTTAGTTATTTTCGTAGTCCTCAAGAAAAAACTAGACTGACCACACCGGTGCGGTATTCAACACCAGAGGGTTTAAAAGTGTTGCTGCAGGATGTTTTTCATGTTCACGGGTTGAAGCGACCTCAATAACCCCTGGAAGGTGTCTCTCAAATTGTCCCACAGCAACATTAAAATAGTGTAGATTAGTGTACAATGTTTTATTAATTTATATTTACAGTTTTGTTGCGTCTATGCAGGGACAGAAAGCTCTCGGATTTTAATTTTTGGCTGAACTACCTCTTAGCACTGAATTATATGTAATGTTCCTTTAAAATATTGTATAAATTATGTTTTTTGTAAGGACAATCTCTGAATTACCATATAATTTATAGTGAAAAACAATAAAAGGGCATTCCCTGATATTATACTTTTTTAATTGGTTGTTTCCTCTTATTATTGTTATCAGTAATGTCCATTACAGTGTTTTTACAATTAACTATTTTACTTAATTCATGTTTATTGCATTATTTCAGTATCATGCAGGTTACCCTGATGTTGTTTTGTCTTGGTGTGCATGATCATTTGCATGTCTATATTTTTACTGTCTGTATTACCATGGCAGTTATCAGTGCATTTTTAGGTAAAAATAGATTTTTTTAAGTTCACGCAGATGCAGACCATCCAATATGCCATCACATTAATACCTGAAACATATATATCACACACAGATATATTGTGTAAAACAGTCTATTAATTTAATTCATTTGTTAATTAATTTACATCTTTCTGTATTGATCAACTATTGAACTATTGGGCAAAATGAGTATCTTAGAGGACAGCATAATGTTGTTTCCTACTTTCAAGAACCTTTCACATCAGGAGCGTTCTAGTGACACCTTAAAATGCTGTCTAGGGAGGCATCGCATTAGGTTTTGGAACAGAGGTTATTTCCCGGTCTCAGCTGTTAACAAGGAGGAGTGAATGTAGAGCACAGAGAATATAGAGCAAAGACCCAATATTATGACACAGCAGTGGCTGAGCAGGATGTCTGATCAGGAAATCACATGATGCAAATAGACACACAGGTGCCAACACCCCTTAAGCCAGCAAACATGTATTCACAACAGATACTCAGCTCCACAACTACTATAGACAGTGATGGTGGGGGACATCACACTCTGTATTCAGATACGGCTTTCCCATCTCTGGTTCATTCTAAATGATGACATTTGGTCTCCCACGATCCTGAATATGTGGTATGTATCCCATCATGCTACAATCACCATTCAAGAATCCCTCATCATTAACCCCACTCAACTTGAGCTCTTCACTGCTGCCATGGCAGCAAGTAAACAAACACAGGATTGGTGCATTGTGGTCATCCTGATGTTGTCTGAAAAAGCATGTGTGTCTACTGAGACACATAAACCCTCATTTGGAGTGTTTAGATGTACGTTCGCACCCTACAAAACATCCTCATTAACGATCCAGTAAACTGAGCTCAAGTCAAGCCACTTGAATATGCAAAACAGTCTAGGACAGAACAAAACCCAGAATTCCAAACACAATCCACAGACGAGGCGCACCGCTCAAGAATGCCTCAGACCCCCCCCCCCATCCCCCACGTGAACTCCAACCACAGCGAAGGCTATCTTAACCCAGATCACTCAATGTGTGCCATTCAATGACGGCAAGACACCGAACAAAAGATTTCAGTTAGTTTGGCGTTCTTGGTACTGCGCACCTTGATGTGATTTCAAACAAAGCTCCAACTCGCACACAGACATTTTTGTGTGTGTGTGTGCGTGTGTATGCAGTGGCTAACATCAGAGTAGATGAAACTCTCTGGATCTCATGTGATCCTTGATAGAAATCTTCAAAAGAAAATACTCTCTAGCTCTAGCTCTGTTCTGAAACCTGGCAGGATGCCTACTTAGACAGCATTTCTGCTTTCTAAAATACACTGTTTAAACCATTCATTTTCTTACCCCCATGTGATCCAAAATTTTCATGTCTTTCTTTCTTCGGTCAAAATGAAATTAAGGTTAAGGAAAATGTTCCAGGATTTTACTCCATATAGAGGACTTCAATGGTGGCCAATGGGCTGAAGGTGCAAATTGATTCACAGGGCTCTACACGATCCCACCCAAGCAGGAATGAGTACAGAGAACCGGTATTTTTTGGACCGGTACGTAATTGGGTCAATACCGGACTACCGATAAGCTTCAGGACAAACGATACTGTTATCGATACTTGCGTTGTGTTATCTCCATATACTTGAATGTTAATGGTGAATTAGAAGCTGCTGCTTGTCATTTTCCTGAATAATGTGGGCGACATTTGCTCAAAGTGCATGTGATATCCATGTGCATGTGTGGTGTGTGTGTGTGTGCAGACAATCAGTCATGGCGGCAAAGGTGAAACGTTCAAAAGTGTGCACTCACAAAGGAGGCAATACTAGTAATATAATGAAACATTTACTAACAAAACAACATCTATCTCAAGCAATGAGCTGTATTTATTATCTTCCCCGATCCAGCTCCAACTCGCGACATACATTCATATCAAATGTTAATTCAGTGGTAAAGTTACACTCACAAGACGCTGCACTTATTCACAATCACAAAAAGTACATTATTTGCGTGTGTTTTATAGTCTTGCTGGTTAAACATTTAATTTGTGTGCTGTTCTGACGAGCACCTGAAGCCTGCGTACACTAAAAGGCTGGTCAAACAGTACCTGAATACTTAGTGATCATTTGATTGAGCTAATACTGTCAAAAACACACAATGTTTACATATAAACAACAACAGTTATCAAAATCACAGTTATATCTAAAGTGAAAGTAAACAGTTGAGAGAAATACAGATGCGTGCAGCATAAGCAACAGTACTAAACACGCTGCCGCTTGTCATTAAAGGGATAGTTCACCCTCAAATTAAAATTTTGTCATTATTTACTCACTGTCATGTTGTACCAAACCTGTATTCATTTCTTTCTTGTGCTGAACACAAAGAAGATATTTTGAAGAATGTGGGTAACCAAATAGTTGCTGGTCCCCACTGACTTTGATAGTAGAAAAAAAAAAGTCACTAGGGACCAGCAACTGTTTGGTTACCCACATTCTTCAAAAGATCTTCATTTAAAACAACTTGAGAGTGAGTAAATGACGACACAATTTTCATTTTTGGGTGAACTATTCCTTTAAATGTTAATAAAATAAAACAGAAGTACCGACCTGTTGTTTAAAAGCAAATGCACAAAGAAAGTCAAACACCCTTTACAAAAAAAAAAAAAGTTAAACAACGATGTCGGACAATTTTGAAGTTGGAGGAGAAAATGAGACCCTACCCTACCATTTTGTGGGAGTAAATTAGCAGGACATATTTTCATTCTGGAAGTGAACTTCTCCTTTAAAGGCAACATTGCAATTACCCTCATAAAGAACGCATTGCGACTACTGTATTGTATTGTTATCTTAGCAACATGCTAATATCACACTAAAGTAATCAGCTGTGAGTAACATTTATTGTGTGCTTTACATGAGCAGCATTATTTTGTGAGGTATGCATGCCAATCAGTCATTCATAAGCAGAACACTCCACAGATTTCCACAAAAATAAAACACCTGTCGTTTAAAAACTTTTCGTGTGTTTAGTAAATATTTTGCCAATTTTAATGAGGTTTTTCAGCTACCAATAAGAATGTAATGATATAAAGTTTTAATAATAATTTCTATAAGAATAGGGAAGTTTACACAACAGAGGAACAAAGACATGGAGGAACAATATTACAGTAATCGCTTTCAAAATGAATTCCAGATGATGATGAATGATAAAAACATTGAGAGCCAATCTGAATACCCCCCCTTAAAATGAAAATTCTGTCATCATTTACTCACCCAATACAAACCTTAATAAATTTAATTAAATAAAAGAAGTGGCTAATGAACAGCTGACATCCATAGTATTTTTTTCCTCCTTACTAAGGATGTAAAAGGTACTATTAACTGCTCAGTTACCAAAATTCTTCAAAATATCTACAATCAGTCTGATTGTAAACTGTCTGATTTGGAATTTAACAAGGGTTTGTGGCAAAAATGCCACCAAAATGAACAAAAATGCCCCATAAATTCAAGACAAAGAGGCCCCTGCACAGCTGTCGCATCTGGAAATGAAATGTGAAAATAAATGAAAAGTCTCAATACACAGAATTACATTCAGATTCACTCACATTGCATCAGATTGCTTTGACACAATGGCAGCGTTGAGCCTTACAGCCAATCAAAAGCATTTCTGTTGAACTTAGGAATGCACTGGCCAATCAGAGGACCTTAGATTAGTCAGCGCTGAAAACGCCAGAGCTGTTGATGAGTGCGCAAGTTCGCAAATTTTTCCCTCATCATAAACAACACAGAACATATATGATGCAAATAAAATATATATTTAAAAAAAGCTTCAGTGATCATGACGGGAATTTTTGCATATCTTGTGCTAGACTAGACTAACGTCATGAACCGACATGTTTGTCTATGAAGCCAGAATGTGACATGCCCAAAACAAAACAAAAAAAAACATTTTATATTGTATTATATATTGATAGTAATAATAATTATTACAATATTAATAGCAATAACCTTGCAGCTCCATAAGATCTTGTTTTATACATGTATAATTTAGATACAATTTTAAACACATATTGCTATTGACAACAGTTCAATAGCAATAATCAAGTACGCAAATTAAGCTATGTAGCATTTAAGGCTATAGTCTACACATCAAAAGTAGTATATGAAATAACATCTGCGTACCCCCTACATCCACACGCATGTATTATAAAAAACTGAAACATATGTGACAAAATATATTGCTCCTCCCTATGCAGAGTTAAAGAGTGGGTGGGTCTTCATGTGCTTCTGTGTCACATATTTTGCCATAGCAACAGGTCACAGCATGAAGCTAGTTTGGCCATTTAATTGAAACGCAGGCCACACAGTGTTACACAGTGACCCCTCTAATCTCCGCCCGACAAAGTGGCTTACCATCTACAGGTCATATGGCACACAGACACAGCTTAGAGTGGGGCACCCCACAGCCTGAGGCCACGACACACCAAAAGCACACAACTGTGAACTGTCACCAGTTCAGACCTTTAACTTCATTTTGTTGCTTTCGAATGAACTTAGTCGAGGGTTCAAAGTCTCAAAGAAGACTTTTAACCCAAATTAAGAAACACTTAGCCGTACTAGTTAAAGAGAAAAGCATCAAGGGAGAATATATTCTTTGTGAAATGTCTTAAAATACACAATATCAATAAAATAAGCAATCATCAGTGGATCAATAAACAGATGTTAGTTAGAGGATTACATGAAGAGAGCTTATCTGAAATGAGACTTAACCCTGCTAACTAGCAGCCAGGTTACCGAACACAACTCACTTCCCTAGGACTACATAACCTGTCACATTATAATCTGATATGACTGATATATAAACAAAAGCACCACTTCTGGTCTGACAGCTTCCTGAAGCACAGCTTCGCCTCCACATATGTTATCAGTCGAAACACATTCAAATGTTCATGTTATGTAACTACATATAATTTCTAACTACAACTGTGAGTGATGTGTGACCATATGGTATTAAACGGAAATTGTGACAGAGCTATTGTTGTGTGTGTAGCATATGGAGTTGACCAATGACCCACTTCAAAAACACAATCCTCACCTTTCCGCTGCAAGAAGAGGCGGAGCAGGGGCGCTGCCATTGAGATCGCTTTATGGTAGTTGTCATCGTTGTTGATTGGTAGTAGGTCCCCGTGGACATCGGCGTAACCCACAAGAAGATCGACGTTGGGGATCCGGTGCACATGCTGCAGCAAGCCATAGAACTCATCAAAGCGTCCCGGCTTGGACCGGTCCAAAGAGAACCGCCTGAATTCGGCTCCAAACTAACAACATGGAACAGACATCAATATACAGCAAAACAACTAAATCTAACTAACTAAACACAACTAAAACTATTACAAATCAGTTTTGTTAATTGAAATAAAGCTAAAATAAAATTTAAATACAAATATATAGAATATAATAGCCTATTAGATTAAAAACCCTTACAAACTTAAAAACCTTACAAATTTGAAATAATGCCTTGGAAGGACAAAAGCACTGAAACTTGCACAAAAACTAAAATACTGAAAATAATTGTTAATTCAAAATATTACAACATACTGTAATAGTATAAATAATGCTAAATAACAATAAAACTGACATATTTATGTTTCCCGCTAAAAATCTTGTTTATGAACAGTGAGATTTTAAATGTGTTTAAAGAAGTCTCTTTTGCTCACCAAGCCTGCATTTATTTGATCCAAAGTACAGCAAAAACTGTACAAATTTGAAATATTTTTAGTATTTAAAATAACTGTTTTCTATTTGAATACATTTTAAAATGTAATTTATTCCTGTGATTTTAAAGCTGAATATTTTAGCATTATTACTCCAGTCAACATGATCCTTCAGAAATCCTTCTAATATTCTGATTTGCTGCTCAAAAACATATATTATTATTATAATTATAATTATTATTATGTTGAAAACAACCAAGTAGAGTTTTTTCTTTGATTAATAGAAAGTTTGGAAAAACAGCATTTATCTGAAAGAGAAATATTTTTTCAAATTATAAATGTTTTTATCATCACTTTTGATCAATTTAAAGCATCCTTGCTAAATAAAAGTATTAATTTCTATAATTTCTTTCCCTTCCCAAAAAAAGGAAATTAAACTGATTCCAAGCTTTTGAATGGTATAGTGTATAATTACAAAACTTTTTATTTCAGATATATGCTGATCTCTGCAACTGTTTTAAATATTGATAATTACATTAATAATAATAATAATAATAATAATAATAGGGCTGTCAAACGATTAATCGTGATTAATCGCATGCAAAATAAAAGTTTATGTTTACATACTATATGTATTTACTTTGTATATTTATTATGATACATATAAATACATACACATACATGTATATATTAAAGCAAAATATTTATACGTATATATATTTATACCTGTATACAATTTAGATTATAAATAAATATAAATATTTTAGATATAAATCTAAAATATTTTTCCTTAATATATACATGCATGTGTGTATTTATATATACATAATAAATATACACAGTACACAAATATACAGTATGTAAACATTAACTTTTATTTTGGATGCGATTAATCGCGATTAATCGTTTGACAGCACTAAATAATATTAATAAACTTAAACAGCAAATCAGCATATTAGAAAGATTTCTGAAGGATCGTGTGACTGATACTAAAAATTCAGCTTTTAAATCACAAGAATAAATTATATTTTAAATATATATTCAAATAGAAAACTGTTATTCTGAAAAAGTTAAATTATTTAAAAATTTTACTGTTTTTGCTGTACGTTGGATCAAATAAATGCAGGCTTGGTGAGCAAAAGAAACTTCTTTAAAAAACATAAAAAATCTTAATGTTTAAAAACTTTTGACTGGTAGTGTATATGTCACATGTGAATTTTTTGCCTGAAATTTCCAGTCACTGAACATTGAAAACTGTTCACACATCACAAAATCACAAATGGGAAAGTACTCTTTAAGAGATTTCCCTTAAAAAAAAGACAGACACCATGAAATATCCAATGTAAACTGGTAAATATGAAATATTGGCCCATTTTTAATATCCAATAAAAATATGGTGTCCGTATATTGTGCATATTAAAAAAAAAAAAACAGTACATCACTAAAAATAATAACAGAATCTTAATTTTAAGTGAACTATTCCTTTAAGGGGAAGTAAGCACTATATAGTACTTAGTACAAAGTATCTAAATATAGAATAGCAGCATCAGTAGCAATAAAAAAATCTATTTATAAACAAGGAAAATCATGGGCAAAAAATATGAAGCAACAATTAAATGATTACTAACTAGTAAAAATAGAAAAGAAAATAATAGCCTAAATTCTTTCATGATTTGTAATAAGTTATAAACTGGTCTGCTAATAAAAAAACATATTGTGAAGGGAGGATTAAGACTGTAATATGACTAGTTGCAGTTGAATGTTGAATGTCATGACTAATTAATCATGGCTTGTCCATTATAAAGAAGACCTGTAAATCTTAGTTAGTGGAATGAGTATAACTAGGTTCTTGTTTATAGTGTCATTCATAATGATTAACACACGAAAAATGTGAATAACCATATTGTAAACCACATCTACATTCCTCTGGTGCTGAATAACTGTCGCTAAAAAGAAAAGGTAATACCTGAGTTTGAAATGCCTACTCAGACAGATTCTAGGCATTACTACAACAGCATTACGTTCTTCTGTATAGATGTCCAGGTGTGTATAATGCATGTTAAACTGCTTTTACATCTCACATCACAGTTAAGATAAGACTCACTGTGTGGCTTGGTATTTGATTTAACTTGTTTTTTAAGAACAGTCAATATTTAATTTTCTCAAACATGATCTTGTCATGTGGATGTGAAGTTTGCAATCCAAGATGAGCGATCATCAGTTTGTTTACCAAAAGAGGGAAAACAAGTTTTCATTAATACATTGGAATGACAAGCCATTTTAGCACTTATTCTTTAATACAAACTAGTACTATATTTGTGTTACAACCAAACTAAATGCACTTATTCCAATAGGAAATAGTATTCAAAAATGTTTGCTAATAGTCTCTATTGTCTTGTTACTGGTGAACAAATTGCAAGTTTTTTCCATTGAATTCTATAGGGATCTGTGGTCCTGATATCAGTTATTCACTTCCAACTAGAACCTATTCCAGTTTTACTAGCAGCAATGCATTACTAATCAGGACATTTTCTTGTTACTTGTAACTTCTCAGTATTAGTAGTATGCATTCCTGTTTTTCTAGTACTATTTGAACAGACACAAGTACCTGTTTATTAAACACAAGTGTGATTTCCAAGTAGTACTTCAAACATTTCAAAACTTACTAGTAAAATTTTAAACAACTATGAAATAACCATACTAGTTATTAAATATGACAAAACATTTAATTATAACCATTTACTAGTAGCCTAACAACAGAGATAGAGACTAGTGTTTAACACTGGTATAGTTAGTAATCAATCATTACGAATAGCTACTAAAAGTGAAAAAGGAACTAACAAAAACTAGTACATACTAATCTGACATGAACACTTGAGATCTGAACCACATATCCCAATAGATTTCAATGGAAAACAAACAGCAATTTGTTATCAGCAGCCCTGTAATTAGTAGTTGGTAATTAGGATAGTAATAGAAGCAAATAAATAAATGCTAGTATGTAATGCATAGAAATTAGTTTAAATGAAAATGATAATAGTCACTACTGAATTACTTAGAAGTAACCTAATTAAATAAATAAGTAAAACAGAAACTAGTTCGTTTAAATGAATAACTTTTAAACGGTGATAGATAAATATTGTTGTCAAACACACACGGGTTACTTTCGTAACGTTCATATGAGAACTCAAAAACTTTTTGATTTTTTTTTTTTTTTAACATCATAAACACTTGCCAACATGAGATAATAAAGCACCTGTCAAAACCTATGGTCCAAGCACACAATCTCGCACTAACAACACGGACACATTGTGTCCTCAGGACTAAAAACAACGGTCGACTGAACTCACAAGGTTGGCAAAACTTGCCAGGACAGTGTGAGCGTGTCTTAACACCCAAACGTACTGTTAAGCCTGTTCCTAACACGAAGACTAGTGTGTTCTGTGATTTAACACTAATTAAAGTAATTGGCCCTCTGGCTACGCACCTTGCTCTTCACCTCCACGGCGTTCAGAGTTCGGTTGCTCGGCACTCGGTGGTTTTTGTTCATCTTTCGCTAACTGGACCCCGCCGCAGAAACACACTTGCCCTCCCGCGGGCTGCGCTCATCCGCCTTCAGCTCGGTCCGTCCAAAACGGCTTTTCTCGGCTTAATCCAGTTAAAGGCGGGTATCTCGCGACAGCTCCGTGTCTTCGCTTGTGTTGTTATCGGAATCGAGTAGCAACGGCGACGCCTGTCAACTGAACGTGCTCCGAAACTCTGCCCTAACCCTGCCTCTCACATGCACGCGCACACACGCTCTGCCACATAGTACTGGACGGCCTGTCTGTGACGCTGCAGGCACCCAGGAAACAGCTCGGCGTGAAGAGCCGATACTATCAAGGGCGCCCCCTCTGGCCACAAAGGCCATTCTTGTACTATGGACGAGTGAGACTCATTGTTTTTTTTTATTTTAATACTATTACAGAAAGCATAAAAACTGCACTGTATCTAATGTACAGTCAAAAATAATTTTACATTTATGATAAAAAGAAATTTACAGCAAAAAATATAGTCACAATGCTTCAAGGCATTATAAGCAGGTGACCACAAAACCTTACGTCTTAAGTAGCTTGGGTATATTTGTAGCAATAGCCAAAAGCACATTGTATCAGTCAGAATGATCGATTTTTCTTTCATGCCAAAAATCATTAAGATATTAAGCAAAGATCATGTTCCATGAAGATATTTTGTTAATTTCCTACCATAAATATATCAAAATGTAATTTTTGATTAGTAATATGCATTGCTAAGAACTTCATTTGGACAACTTTAAAGGCGATTTTGTCAATATTTAGATTTTTTTGCACCCACAGATTCCAGATTTTCAAATAGTTGTATTCAAATATCATCCTGTCCTAACAAACCAAACCTCAATGGAAAGCTTATTTATTCAGCTTTCAGATGAGGTATAAATCCCAATTAAAAAAAAAAAAAAAAAAAACTGACTGGTGACTGGTTTTATGGTCCAAGGTCACACATATAACCAGAATAACAAAGATGGTAGAACTCAAGTTAATCAAAATGTCAGCATAATAATGTACATAACTGTACAGAAAAAATAAGGAACATACATTTAACCAAAATGTAGTGTGTGATGTCACACAGTTGTGAGAGTGACAATATACTGTTTTTCATAAAATAACTTTTTACTTACTTACAAAAAATACTGTTATTCTTAAATATATATTCTTACTTCAAGATTATATTGTTTCCAAAAACATATTTTGTAAGTATTTTACAGATAAATATTTTTTTGTCTCATTAAATACAATATATATTGTCTATGTTTATTGTCTATATATTTGGTGTTCCTGTCCTCATAAAGTTAATCAACTGCACCTGTCTGTATATCATTAGCATCTTTTATAAGTTGCATTCAGTTTGATGTTAGCTTGTCTGGTATTAAGGTTGTGTTCCTGCCTTCTTATGTGTGGATTAACCTATTGTGGATTACATGAAAGACTCCGCATTTACGTCATCTTCGTGTTGTGCCTTCTATCTTGTCTGTGACACAAATATACACTACCATATATACACTACCATATACTACAATATACACTAGTTCTTCTGAACTTTCTATTAATCAAAAAAAACTAAAAAGCTTTTTAATCATTGAGAATATTAGAATGATTTCTGAAGGATCTTGTGGGTAATCAACTTTAAAATCACAGGAATAAATTACATTTTAAAATAAATTCTAATTAAAGTTATTTTAAATCTTTAAAAAATATATTAAAATATATGAGACTTTAAAAAATTATTAAAAAATCGTACTTTTTTTTTTTTTACGATATTTTGTATGCACCCCATCAGTACATAGTCATAACTGTACTAGGGCATATTCTGGGAAACTGCATCAAAGCACAAATTAATGTAGGCCTAAACTTTTGCATGCAGTTATTGCCTCCTCAAATTGCACCAAAAGCGAAATCTATAGTCAAACTCAGCACCAACGTAAAGTTTACGTTCACTCTATGCCGCACCTTTAGAGGGCGATGGAAGACCTTCATTGTGAGATATTTGCTGTGGAAGAAGAGAGTCTGACAGCAGCAACGAACATTAAAGTAGGTAGCCTACACGAGTTCACAAATTGGTGATATTATAAACTCTGAGGTGTCAGTACAAACGTTTTCTATTTTAAAAACGCATGCAATCTGAAGCTATATACGCGCTAGGTTTAAAATGAAGACTTTGCATCACAGTGCTAACAGGTCTCACGATAGCCACCACCCATGTAGTCAGCATTTAATTGTTTTCGTTTCTTTTGTTCCAACAAATATTGTTATATTCAGGTCTTTTAGAACTCTTCGTCATGACAACAGTCCAAGTGCCTGCTCGTATTCCAGGTGAGACGTCATGGATCTCTGCTTGTCCCGGTGGTCTGTGGGAGGTGCGGCGAAGGCGGCTTGGAGAAAGGCAACGAGGGGACATCACGCCGATGATGGGCTCACTATGTAAGGTCAAGGTGTGGCGAAGTACTGTTACGGAGGAAAACACACAGCATTCTGCTTCTCAAGAGCAGGAATCAACAGTCAGCGTTGATTCTAGCGAGCAAGCTACCTCATATGCCCGCTCGCAGGACTCTGTGCTGCAGGTTCCGCTGGTTGAGTGGTTCTTGTTGCGCATGGGCGAAGGGCAGTGTGACATTATAGAAGGCTGCCTGGAAGGGATGAGGGCTGGAGAGATGTGTGAGGTAAGGAAAAAGCCAAGGATGTCCAGTCCTGCGAGTTTAGCTCAATCCCACCTGAAACAGCTAGTCGAGGCTGTTTATTCAACAACTTTTAGGGCTCCCACTGTCCTGGCCTATTAGAAATTTCCAGGTAGATGTGTTTGGGAAAGTTGGAGTTAAACTTTCCAGGATGTCTTTCTGTTTTCAGTCGCAAAGAAGTTACGTTTTTTGAGGGAAACATTCCAGGATTTTTCTCCATATAGTGAACTTCAGTGGGTTGAACATCCAGATTCCAGTTTCAGTGCAGATTCAAAGGACTCTACATGATCTCAGCTGAGGAATAAGGGTCTTAGCTATCAAAACAATCAGTCATTTTCTAAAAAAATAAAAATGTATATACTTTTTAACCACAAAATTGCATCACAAATTCTCTGCAATGTGAGTCTTCACCCAATATGTAATCATGCTGGAAAAGTCACGCTTGGTTAGTTCTTCGTATGTGTACTTCGGTTCAAAAAGTTAGGGTAGGGTAAAAAAAACCTCAATCTTATTTTGTAAAGGACATTTGACTTTCTTTGCTCGTTCGCTTTGTAGACACTGGGTCGTTACTTCTGCCTGAGGTCGGGCTGGTGCAAGACTAGAATTTAGGGTTAAAAAGTATAACATTTTTAAGAAAATGACTAATCTTTTTGCTAGATAAGACTCTTATTCCTTGGATGGAATTGTGTAGAGCCCTTTGAAGCTGCATTGAAACTGCAGTCTGGACCTTCAACCCAGTGGACACCATTGAACAGGGTTCCCACAGGTCGTGAAATTTCTGGAATATCGTGGAATTTTAAAAGGTCTAATTCAGTCATTGAAAGTCAGGGAATTTTATATATTTTTTGTCCAAGTCATGGAATATCAGGGATTTTTGTTTGATGCTTTAAATTGTAGTTTCCATTTATCAAAATGTAATTTTTCCAATGGCATATTTTTTTTTTCAAAGCGTTGTTTCATGTGCTTTGCCTATTGTCTTGGTTAGGCTATTTTTCAACTCCATTTTATTCTCTTCCCTCTCGTCAACTGGCTGGAAACAAGACAAAAAAGTATTTATTTTTGCAGTGTAGGTTGTACCTGTTAACTAAGGCAAACATGCCAAGAAAATGTCAATTTCAAGAGCTTTGGCTACAAATTGCCACTTCAAAGACTGGGTGTTAAAAATAGAAGATTGAAAAGCAAAAACTAAATGTGAAGAAATGAAAAGACTGAATGATGAACTTGATGACAAAGAGAAAATCCTTCAGAGCATCTAGCCTCTTAAAGCATAAAACCATAAATTAATGTCTGTAGAAATAGTACAGGAAAATATCAAAGCGTTTAACGGGTAAAAGCAAAAAAAAGTACTTTTGTATGTGTGTTAAAATGTCTGTGAACAAGTAAATAAAGTTTGCAAATGGATGGATCCGTTCATTATAGGTCATGGAAATTCAGCTTTTTAGTCCATGAAAGTCAGGGAAAATCAGGGAATTCAACATTTGGCTTAGAGTGGGAACCCTGATTGAAGTCCACTATATGGAGAAAAATCCTAGAATGTTTTCCTCAAAAACCGTAATTTCTTTGCGACTGAAGACAGAAGCACATGAGCATCTTGGAACACATGGGAGGAGTAAATTATTAGGATATTTTTATTCTGGAAGCGAACTCCTTTTAAATCTTATATACAGTAGTCAACATTTGAAGTAGATCAAAAAAGTTCATCAAAGTTGCCCTAAGACAAGAACAAGTATTGTTTTGGTTTTAACTTTATTGAAAGGTTTCATCAACTTCAAATGTTGACTACTGTATATTTTCTAAATTATTATATAATTAGAAATTACTTATAACAGCGAAGCAGTTATGCATACAGTGCTGGTTAGTAACTGATTGTAACCTGGTTACATAATCAAATTCCAAAAAGTAATGCTGTGTAATTACATTATATTCTGATTTAAAATACTCATAATCAGACTAGTTAATTTTTTGTTAAATGCATTTTCTTATTCTTTGTATTTTTATATCAATATGGTTCAAGATTATCCTACTCAAATCAATTTGATAAATGAGTTAGATAAAAAAAGAATTAAAATGTAATCAAAAAGTAGTCTGATTATATTGCTTAAATCTAATAGAATATGTTAATAACTACAAGTTTCATTATGTAGTTTGTTGCTAATTTACCAGCCCTGTATGTATATCACGAGAAAATGTGATATTACATCTCATCTATATTTTTGTTTTGTTTTGCAGTTTACAATAAGTGCCTGGAATGCAAAGAACTCCAAAACAGCAGGCAGTGATGCTAATGGTACCCAGACCGAAAATACAACAGGGCAGGGATCATCTCAGCAGTCTGACTGCTTTACACTTCACCTTCATTCTTTAACCCCTGGGCAGGAGTCATGGCAGATGACACCTGGAGAGAAATGGGCTTGGGTGCTGTCTCACAAGCAAAGGGGTGGTCAGCGGTTTGGGAAGGGAGATATCTGGGGTGCGGCAGACTGCTACTGCAGAGCGGTGAAGCTGGCTATTACTTTAAATGGCAAGACAAGAAGAAAGCCAATGGACGAGGCATATAAAGAAGGTGAGGATGGAGAGGAAGATGATGAGGATGATGCAGCTTTGACACCATGCTTTGATAACGAGCAGGTGGAAAGTGCTGATGTCTCCATTCCAACTGAGGAGGAGTACAAAACTGTAAAAGCAGAACTTCACTGCAATCTTTCTTTATGCCAGCTTAAGTTAGGCCAGCTTGGTAAATCCAGAGACAGCAGTATCAAGGCAACTGAGCTGAACCCAGCGAGCACTAAGGCCTGGTACCGGCTTGGGCAAGCTTGCCTGCAGCTGGGTGAACTGGAGGAAGCCCGCATGGCCTTTGGAAAGATTCTGGAACTCCAACCTGATTCTGCATCAGCTCGCACTGCTCTGAAAGAAGTGAACTCCAGATTAAAGGACTTGGATAGTAAACTCGGTCAAAGGCTGAGCAAGATGTTTAACTAGAGAACAACTGAAAGTTGGGAATTACAAAAGCAGAACATGTGCATATGTATAAAAATTATAAAAGCTGTTAAGTGCCCGAAAGTTGTTTTTGGTCCTTCTTTGTAGCTTAACTTCAGCGTTTAAAACTTGAAGTATGTTTACAGTATGGGTAGTATATATACTATCTTAAATGTTCAATGTTGTAATTTGTCAATGTTTAAACCTACATAAACTTGAAAGTTGTGCAAAGTCATAAGACTACTAGGGACATTTACTGAATGTACTTAATTTTTGTTATTATTTTTGTAAAATAATATACTGCTTTTATGTTTTGTTCTAAAACACGTTTTCATTCTGGATTTACAACTGCCGTAGAAAATTACCAAAAGCCAAGTATAATGCAGTCTTGCATAAAATGACAATAAACAAGTTATTTATAAAACAATGTTTTTTCTGTTTTTATTGAGAAGTTAACATAAAATATGAACAAATATATAAGGCATAGCATTATTCATTTCAAACATAAACTCACAACAACAAACATAATCATTTCAGGTAATTGCAAAATATATCATCAGTGATGGGGTAGTTACTCAAAAAATGCAATATTTTACTCATTACTACTTACTTTCAAAAGTAATATTACTACTTTTATTTATTGCTTTCTGGCAACAGTATATTACTTATAACAGTATATAAACTTATATTACTTAAGTTGTAATTGCATATCTTCCCATAAAATTCTTCTAAAATATATTACTAACAATATATTTCTGCATCATAATTTGACCAAAATCCAAATGGGATTGCAGTGAGAAGTTATTACCAACATTCAGTGGTGATTAGTAGTAACATTTACGTAAACGTTGTATTAATCACATTGTCTCGTGTAGCTTGAAGCTAATTGTAGCTTTAATTTCTGTTACCCATATACGATTATATTCCACGATGTGTGTTATCAAAAGAAATCATATACAGTTCTGCCTAAAAGTTTGTGAACCCTTTAGAATTTTCTGTATTTCTGCATAAATATGACCAAAAAGTCCTGAAAGTTGACAAAGAGAACCCAATCAAACAAATGAGAGAAAAATGGTCCAGTGTTAAATATTTGTGAGTTGCAAAAGTATGTGAATCTCTAGGATTAGCAGTTAATTTTAAGGCGAAATTAGAGTCCATTTATTCAGATGTGTTATCAATCAATAGGATGATTATCAGGTTCCAGTTTTTGCCTTGTTTTAATTAAAGAACAGGAATCTATCAAAGTTTGATCATTTTGTGGAAGTGAATCATGGCATGAACTAAGTAGATCTTTGAGAACCTCAGAAAAAGAGTAGTTGTTGCTCATCCAGCTAGAAAAGTTTACAAAACCATCTCTAAAGTGTTTGGACTCCACAAATCCGTAGTTACCATTCCTAGGAGTGGTGGACCAACAAAGATCACTCCAAAGCAAGACATGTAATAGTCTGCAAGGGACTTCAGTGTAACTTTTTACCACATAAAGGTCTTTCTCACATTGGTTAATATTAATGTTCATGAGTCCATCAGGAGGACACTGAACAACCATGGTATGAATGCAAGGAGAAAGCCACAAATAAATAAAATGTAGCAATATACAACAACAACCACACAAGTTATTATTCCAAAAAATGGTTAAAGAAGAACAAGGTTAATCATTTGGAATGCCTGAGTCAAAGTCCGGACCTTAATACAATTGAAATGTTGTGGAAGGACCTGAAGCAAGCAGTTCATAGGAGGAAACCCACCAATATTGCAGGGTTCAAGTGTTTCTGTACAGAAGAATGGGCTAAAATTCCTACAAGATGTTGTGCAGGACTGATCAGTGGTTACAAAATATGTTACCTGTGGTTATTGCTCCTAAAATGGGTCACACCAGATACTGAAAGCACATCACATACTTTTGCAACCTGCAAATGTTTAACACTGGATCATGTTTCTCAGTAAATAAATGACAAAGTATATTTGGTCTCATTTGTTTGACTGGGTTCTCTTGGGTTCACTTGTGTGAAAATATGATAAAGTTTTGTTATGACAAACTTTCAAGCGGCACTGTAGGTTCATAAGAATTTATTTATTTTTACTATTTTATACAATTTATATTGGGATCAGAGGGAGGTAAGGCGTTGATAGTGTTGCCATAGAAATGCATAATTCCAGAGGACGCGAACAGCTCAGAGTACGTCACGTGTTGTCATCTAGAAATTACGGTAGATACGATATGGCTTGAACGCAGCATAGTTCGACAATGATCACAACAATATCTTATTTTTTGTTTTATTTTATTTGCAAAGATTCAAATGATACTAAAAACAGCCGGAGTGGATGGGATGTGATTGTGCATAGAGTTGCTTTTAAAAATATATTTTTTTAAAAAGCGTTTTTAATGAGTTAATTTTATAGCCAATGGAATCACGTTTTTCAGGTAGAGACGGCCAATCAGACAACGCCTCCTCGCTACCTTGCAGTAGAAAGCTCTAGATGAGCAACTAGTGACCGTAACTAAATATTTAACGTACATTTTCAAACTCTACAAAGCGAAAAATGATTAGTGAGGAAAGAGGATTATTGTGTCATAACTAAGTGGAAAAACCTAATCGATTCCTACAGTAATATTTCTTGATGTTGCTGAGGTGAGCTGTGTGACGAGAGCTAACTAACATGTGAGATAAAACGTTAATCCTTTTCAAATTAACGTTAACGGTTGTATGACTAAATATCCCAGTAAGGTTTTACAATGTAACAAGTCATAACAGGGCATATTAATAAACGTTGTTATTAATATAGACTATTAATATTCGATTGTAATCGTGGCCTAGCATGGACAGTCAACTTTTGTAATGGCGGCCCAAAACGGATAGTAAAATTTTCTGAAATAAACCAATACATGGTGCCAAGAAAAAGTTCTGCATGTCCTGGGGATTTGCTTTTAGTGAGGTATGGAAATTGTTTTAATAAGTGAAAACACACCGTGAAACAAAATAAGGAATATTTAGACGATCGACGCCTCCTCGATACCTTTAACGATACATTAGAAAGCTCGTGAAAGTAACATATAACGGTTACATTTGCAAACGCTACAAAGCAGATTATTGAGGTAAGAAGATTCGTGTATCTAAGTGATAAAAACCCAATCGATCCTTACAGAAATATATATTTTTGATGATGCTGAGGTTGTGTGACGAAAACCAACGGACGTGTGAGAGATAGATAAGGTGACTCGCAATTATTGATGCAGTGACTAAAATGCCCTGGTATACAGTGTATCAAGTCATAATAGACCAATATCAATGAACGTTGTTATTAATATAGACTATTAATATTCGATTGTACTGGCGGCCCAGCACGGATAGTACAATTTCCAGAAATAAACCAATACATAGTGACAAGAAAACGTTTTGCATGTCCTGAGGATCAATGAGGTATGGAAATGACTTTAATAAGGGTAAATACCAATTTACAAGAATATTGTTATTTTTTATAGCAGTGTTAAACACGTTTGCTAACATTTTAAAGCAGCGTTTTGTAATTTGTTCGCCACAAATGGCTAAAGGGAATTGCAAAATAACGACCGTTTTCAAACAAATTTTCAAAACTCTACCTTTGCTGCTTTTATAGACCACATTTAGCTCAACACTGACTCCGCTGGCAACGTGTTTGTTTCGGTTATCGCCCCTGCTGCGAGTGCGAATTGTTTTAACACATACTTACTAAAATGATTTGTGCTGCATAGTAAGATAATCAATGTAACTTAGTCTCTTTATCAGCTCAAACTAATTTAGAAAAACAAGATGTGATTATTTGAGACGCACACTAATTAAATTAGTCGTTATATTTTGCAAATCACTTCATAGCCAGTCGTTTATGCGCAAACAAAACTTCAGTTTTTAGCACTACTTATCTAAACAGTACACGTAATATGCCACGCGGAAACGTGACGTTAGCAACTCTTTAATAATGAATGGAATTAACTGCTAAAATATAACATTTGGGTTTATTGAAATTATTTGAATTTCCCAACATTTGGCAAGAAATTTTCTTAAGATGGTGTGCTTGGAAAGTACATACAACCAGTACTAGCTGTGCTATGAGGAGTTTTTAAAATGTTTTTTTAAACTGTGTTTGTTTACAGGAAATGACCAAAGCCGTTTGTAAACTACCTATATTTGCAAGCCTGCCAGACTCTTGCTAGGATACGTGGTATGTATGGACACAAGGTATTTAATTCACAGTTTTAGAAGTGAGGTTTCTGGGTGATAAGATTGTGGTACTTATTGAGGAATCGTGCAAGCCAGAGACACAAGTCTCTGTGGCGCAATCGGTTAGCGCGTTCGGCTGTTAACCGAAAGGTTGGTGGTTCGAGCCCACCCAGGGACGAAAAGCTTTTGTTTTGCAGCTTTTATTTTGAGTAATTAATCTTGCAGTAACACAGCAACATTTATTGCATTTATTTTGCTGTTGTGTTTTGTGATGGTTCAATAGTAATATCTGAGCACAAAGGTCTGCAGTTAGTAGTCTTAAGCCCTATTCAGATGATAATTGTTTCTCATGGGGATTGTTTCTCAGACAATCATGAGATTGCCATATGAACAGCACATTCCTGGGATTCGTAGGATCACAGAACTCGCTTCTCCACTGTGAATAAATCGCCATCCGAATCCATGAGTTTTATCACTGAGGTGATATGTAAATTTATTTTTACAGACGTCCATATAAGAAACAATTACGGTCCGAATAGGGCTTTAGGCACTTTCTAAAAGCTTATCTTGTTTGTTTTTAAAGGAATATTGATTTCAGTGACTATCAGTTTCTAAGCACAATTACCCTCAAAGACAGATGGTAGAAAGTATTGAACACAACGCCTAATTAGGATGTACAGTTCATCTGTAGTACACAGTATATGGTAATTCGCAGTCATGTATCAATAGTATGTATGTTGGGAAGTTATATCAACTGGGAAGTTAGGTCATACAACATGCATTAGGCCTGACAGGCATGACATTCAGTAAAAATGCATTGAAATATTAGGTTAGGAATTCTTGTTAAAAATGTAGCTCTCCACATAGTGGAGGGAGTTCACACTGCATTCATTATTAAAGAGCGACATCTAGTGTCAAGCTCAGAGTGTGACTACATCTATTTATAATTAGAATGATAAATATGGGCATTTATTGTAATTAAATATTTATCGTTTTATCCTTTTTACATTTTTTTTTACACAAGTTAAAAACTTTACATAATTGAATGGTTTATAAGAATGTTTTTTTTATATATATATATAAAATAGCGTTTATATGACTCATAGTCTGTGATTGCTGGCAGCTGTAACTTTCTGTTCAATAAAGCAAAAAGCGCTCTTTAAGAAGTACAAAAAATAATATTTAAAAATGCACTAACCAATTAATATTGCCTAATTGTTGCTTTTGAATGAATTCCCGATTTACAATCTTACATATTGCCAACGGTCCAATGAAGGTCTATGGACGGATGATACCTTTTGGCAAACCTTAAAATTCCCTTTGTGGCAACATCTTCATAATGTGTGATTTGTATGTGATTCAGACTTGTAGACAGAAAACATGTTTCTTCTTAGTGAAACATTCCAGAGGCTGTAACCACCAGGTCTCTGTGGCGCAATCGGTTAGCGCGTTCGGCTGTTAACCGAAAGGTTGGTGGTTCGAGCCCACCCAGGGACGGTCAGTTTTTGCTTATGTAATTCTTTTTTTTTTTTCATTTATTTTTAAATAATTAATGTGGATTTTATATACACCCTGCTAATATAGCAACCAAGTGAAGTATGCAATTGACCTTATGCACGGAGCGTTTTTTAGAACTTCCGCATAATGATAAGCCAGCTCGTAAACTTCCGGTCAGACTCATTTTATATGTGCTATATATAGATAGAGACTCTTGAGACTGCTCTCCTGCCTCGTTTTTATCAGAAACTGAGAATAATGATGGGGCATGAGCATTCAGTTTTACATTATTTAACAACGTATAATTTAAATGCGGAGCCTGGTAATAACAGGAGAGTAATAGTTGTACATTTAAATGCTGACAGCTAAACACTATCATAACGTGTTTAGGCTTACGTTTCTTGCTTCTTTTTAACAACATCTTAATAGTATTCTTGATCATCAATAACTTGCCTTCATAGTCATGAACACAAATATTATTTTAAAGCTTTTATTGATTTGCAACTCTACAGCTGTGCAATAAAATTCACTTCAAAGATTCACTTTTCATTCATAAACACGACATAAAAAAAGGTAGTTTAACGGAAAACAACGAATTTTTAAGATTGATATGAATTTACCCTTATAACCAAAAGATGGCAGCAGAGGATTAGTTATTGACTGCAGCTGCCATTTAAACTCCCCATTCTTGCTTTTCGATTCATTATTGGTTTAACAAATGTTCGTACTTTTACCGCACTACAAATTGAAAAAACTTAAATATTAATCATATAATAAATAAATAATGCATTCAATATGAATCAGTATGAATTTGAAATATTTTAGATAAAATTTTATTAACTACATCTTTTATCTACATCGTTTTCTCTTGAATTGTAAAAGCTATTAAATAGCCTATATTCAACAACACAAACTTGTTACTGCTGTAGTTTTGTTACTCTGAATTTAGTCTGAATCATTGAATGCACAGCTCTGTTTTTGACATCGGCTTGTCAGATGTTTTGCTCCGCTAGCCTATTACTGTCAATCACAGCAACGGCTTGTGCATATTTAGCGGATTTAATCATGTAATTTTTTAAAACTAGTGTTTGTCATTCTTGAAATGGTATACATGGACGTTTGACGGTCAAGTTAATTTTATTTAATTGTATTTTCTATATAGCGCCAGATCACAACATAAGTCATTTAAGGTTACCTTTCCTATAGTACAGGTCTATACCTTGTTCTTTTATTAAACAAACTAAGCAGGTTTAAGTTATATTATTTACACAACAGCATTTCTGTCTCTACATGGTCGCGAGCAATTTCTCCATTCATAAAAGCAGAATACTCTATAGCTCTAAATGCCACAGAATTCCTCAAGATTTAGATAAATAAATCAAAGGTAGGTCTGTCACTTAATTTGAATCGTGATATTTGAATAGTGAATATTAAAACGGTTTAAATATTAATCCAGCATGTTCTGTATAAATGGAGGAGACACGGTTTTGTTTACAGCACAAATACTGATTTATTTTATATCATAAAATAAGGTGTGAATATATCTTGAGCTTGTGTTAACCATTCATCAAACACGTTCAGGATAATGAAACTCATTTCTGGGTTTTGGCCTGCAAAAATACATTATCTCTGCTGCACTGTTTATAGACTACTGACAAAAGCTTCAGTTTAAACATACTTGGTGTAAAAAAAATGTAATATCATGCATTCTGCCAGGTAAAATGTTTTTTTTTTTTATCTTGAGCATAAAATATAGTGACAAAGTGAGCCTTAAAAATTATTAATTCACTATAGGAATTTATTATTCAAATAAAGCTCATTTTTGAGGGCTGCTTTAAACATTATGATAGAGCGACCCCTTGTGGTAAACGCAGAGTAAAATTGTAACGTATAAATTCGACCCCTGCTTTTCCTGTAGAGGGCGATAGAAGTTCACAGTTGGGAGATTTCTTTGCTTTTTGCTTAGGGTAATCGAAGTTAACCAAATAAAACAGGGCACATGGGACAAACTTACTTGTGTAAGTGTAGAAGTAGTGTGACATAATAATGTGAGGTAACTATAATATAATGTGAGAATACTGTAAAACTTAGCAATGGAGCATTGCTGAGCTGATTTTTTTTTTATTTAGAAAATTTAATTGTTTAAATCAACATGGTTATCTTACATTTAGTGAAAAGTTATACAAGTATGTATAAATGAATGTACTAACATGGCATGGTTAGTAAGTGGATCAGTGATTGGTTTAAATCAGAGAGAGCTCATCCACTCCTATTAATACAACTACAGAAAACAGGATTCACAACACAAGTTAAAATCAACATGTGACAAGTTTAAATGTTCAGAACCCACTGGCTGCTTAAAACAGAGATTATGAGGTTTTAATAAGTAAAAAAGTATAAACATTTATGTTTGTGTTCAGATCATGTCTATACAGAAATACAAAGTCCATGGGGGATGTGGAGTAAATGTCCTACTTGTTGATGTTGGCACAGTGCAGCTCCCCCCAAAGAGGTGTATTGAAAAGATCTACTGTAAAAACCTAAACAGCAGTTTACCTTTGTCCAAGTTGGAGTGGCAGCCATTTTTAAACAGATCACTGCAAGATCCTGCCCACAAACGTGTGACGTCATCTTAAATCTTAGGTTCTCTTAAAGGTGTAGCAGAAAGTATAAAATTGTTTATATCTAATTCACAACTAAAGTTAAATATGTTCTTATGAGAATGAAGATAAATTTGTGGGTTTCAGAGAAATGTTGTTAGCATGTGGTGGTCAGTGACAAAAAATTATGGCTTTAGTCCAGAGGGGGTCCTCATAGCCGAAATAGCTCAGTTGGGAGAGCGTTAGACTGAAGATCTAAAGGTCCCTGGTTCGATCCCGGGTTTCGGCATTTTGACTCGTTGTTGTGAATAAGTCATATAGTTTTAATGATTTTTATTATTTTATCACTATTAAACTGTATTAATTATACAATTTATTACAAATTAATTTTAGTAATTTTAATTAAATTTTTTTTTTTTTTGTTTTGTTTTTCTCTTCTGTTTTTTTTTTTTTTTTTACACTAAACACCAAGACAAATGATCACCACTTAAATTCCACACAATTCTGTGAATTCATGAATGGGTATTTAGTAAAATACTTTTTTTCCCCCCAATATTTAACACCAAAGAAAATAGAGCCATTTAATGATTTGGTAATACTTTACAAAAAGGTTCATTAGTTAACTACTTTGGTTAACATGGACTAAGAATGAACAATACTTTTACAGCATTTATTAGTCTTAGTTAATAATTTCAACATTTACTAATGCATTAAGTTCTAAAGTTGTGTTTGTTTACATTAGTTAATGCACTGTGAACTAACAATGAACAACTATCTAGTTTTAGCAAAGGTTAATAAATACTGTAATACATGTATTGTTCATTGTTTGTTTATGTTAGTTAATACATTAACTAATGTTAACAAATGACATTATTGTAAAATCTTACCAATTATTTCATAAATGCTTATTTAAAAAGAAATATATCAAGTCTTATAAAGAAAAGACTAAGCTCACTTTATTGTCTCATTGTGTGTCTTCTGAAATGTGATAAAACAGCCAGGCGACAGTGATATAAAGGGTGGAATATTTTATAATATCTCAGATAAAATCATTTGATAACAGCATACAACAGAAAGGCACTTGAGCAGACAACAATATAGTGCAACAATGTCATAAAAACATGGGTAAATATGAAGCAACCCTGCTGGAGCAGTATTGTGAGCATTTAATCAATGTTTTCATTTCTGTAATGAATATGACACATTACACTAATGGCATTTTCCATTTTCTTCCATGAATAACACTATATTATTATAAAATTATAAAATATATTATCTCCACATATTGTATATATTGTGTACAATATTTAAGTACTTTTTTTCATATCCTTTGCATTTTCTCCTGGTCTAGCTTCTTTTAGACTTTCCTTTCATTGCTGTTTTATCAAGCATGGATTGACAGACAGATAGCTGACACCATGAGTCCACTATAAGAATGAAAGGAATGACAACCCATAAAACATTCATAAACACAAAGTAGAACCAGAAGTAGATAGGGTGACCATATTCGCTGTGAATATATCCATCTCTGTGCTCAGTGAAGAAGTAGAGGACTGCACCGTACAGCTGACCTGTAAATAATGGTGAATGTTGATCTTAATTGTGCCTTATAATATGCAATGTGTTTCTCTAATTAAAAAGATTTAATGTTGAATAAATACAGTTGAGGTCAAAAGTTTACATACACCTTGCAGAATCTGAAAAAGGTTAATTATTTTACAAGGAGTCGTACAAATGCATGTTATTTTTTTATGTAGTACTGATCTGTATAAGATATTTCACATAAAAGACATTTACATATAGTCCACAAGGGAAAATAATAGTTGAATTTATAAAAATGACCCTGTTCAAAAGTTTACATACGCTTGATTCTTAATACTGTGTTGTTACCTGAATGACCCTTTTTTTTTTTTTGCTTACTGATTGTTTATGAGTCCCTTGTTTATCCTCCAGGTCCCAAAAAAAATTTTTTTTTTTTTTTTAGCATTTTTATGTATTTGAAACATTTTCAGCTACTGTATGATTTTTAGATCCACGTCGTATGCATAAAGTTCAAATGCTCATTGATGCTCCAGTGGGAAAAATTATGCATTAAGAGCCAGGGGTGTAAACTTTTGAACAGAATAAAGACATGTACATTTTTCTTATTTTCAGTGAGCATTTGAACCTTCTGTAATAGCTGCATGAGTCCCTCAGTTGTCCTCAGTGTGAGAAGATGGATCTCAAAATCATACAGTCATTGTTGGAAAGGGTTCAAATGCACAAAAAAGCTAAAAAACACTGAGGATCATTCAGGTAATAACACAGTATTAAGAATCAAGGGTATGTAAACTTTTGAGCAGGGTCATTTTTATAAATTTAACTATTAATTTCTCTTGTGGACTGTATGTAAACATTTTATGTGAAATATATTATTCAGGTCAATACTAAATAAAAAATAACATGAATTTTGTATGATTCCTCTTATTTTGGTCAAATAATTAACATTTTGCAGATTCTGCAAGGTGTGTGTAAACTTTTGACCTCAACTGTAACGTTTATAACTACATATACTGTACAACACGTCAAAGACACGCATCTTACCTAAAGATACAATGAGTTGCAGGACAAATCTGTAAGAATGATTGGACAGGAAGGCTACAACAATCCATATGCTGAAGGGACCCCACAGGCACGCAGTCACTGTTTCCATGCTAACTGTGAAATTATCTGCTCTGGAGAAAAGATTTCATAAAAGGGGTGAGATACAATGCATAGACTAATTTTTTTATGCATAAACGCATACAAGAATGTGTATAACTTACATTGCATATCTACTGTCTCCTTTGGAATATTCTTTCCCTGCAAAAGGAAAAATATTTTTTTTTGGTATTATTATTACTTTAAAACGTCCTAATGATAAACTGACTTTGAACTTAACTTACACAGTTGAGAAAGGAAACTTTGGTCTTCAGGAATGATGGTGTAGTATAAAGAGAACCATCCCTCAATGACCCCATGGATGAAACCACACACAGTGAACCAGCACAGAGCTAACCTCCTCCCTCCACTGAGCCTGTGTCCAGACACCTTACGCCCCGTCAGTGACCAGGTGGCGAGCAGCAGTATCCCGGACACAGAGAACAGGAATACGAGAATCTCTGACATTGAACGGTCATTTGCCACATAGTTGGGAATGGACAGGTTGCGTGGCCAATAGGGATGATTTATAGTTTCTGCCTCCTTCAACATCTGTACGTGGATGAAAGATAAAAAGCATGTTTATGAGACAAAATGTATAAATAGTAGCATTATTAAAATATTTTATCTTGCAGCATATAACGTGGAAATAACATACTACATGTAAAATACTTTATATGTCTGTACTTACTATGTGATGAGTTGTGAAATATCCTAGAAATGTGATGTGCGTTGGTCCTTATGTTGCATATAACTGTGCTCTTGAATGTGGAGAGCGCGGCAATGAACAGTGATAAAATATGCTCTTTGAAACTACATTATCAAATTGCAGATGCATCGCGCCACCGAGTCACATCCTACTATAAGCGCATGTGATTCACGCAGCCCAATCACCATTAGGATTGGTGGGAGGAACAGCCCATCGTGAAATGTACTCGGCTTGCGATTGGACGAGCTCCTCGGAACATGCATGTCGTCACATGTGATTGCGAAGTGTGCTTATGCTGGTGAACATATTTAGTAAATTAATACGTTTTATCGTAAATCGCGTTTAGCGCTTGTAAAAGAAGTGAGACGTAAAACAAAATAAAGTTTGCGATAGGTTAAAAAAACAAAAATTCACGCTCCTAAGCCGTGATAGGGACTCTTTCCCTGCCGTGACCCGGATTCGAACCGGGGTTGCTGCGGCCACAACGCAGAGTACTAACCACTATACGATCACGGCGAGCTACCGGAGGTGATGAATGCTGCTGGTGGAATAGGGCTTTAATATTTGTTCGGTGATGTGTTCAAACTGTTTTCGCTTGCCGTTTCCGCAGTTTTATTGTGCTGATACATTAGCATACCACTTTTTCTAGCCTGCGAAACATTGTAGTACTAGATGATTTACAAGTGTACACACCGCAGCGTGTTTGAATTTGTTGTGGTGGCTAGTGAAATTAAATTGAATTTCTGTCATTGCTCTTTAAATTTAATCATTGACGTTGGCAGTGCAGTATATTATAATGAAAGGGCTAACACGAATGACGGATACTATGAAAAGTAAAAATTATTTTGATTACAAGTTGATGCGTACAAGCTAGCTTAAAACGGTCTGCCTTCGATGTTGTGTATATCTCCCATATGGTCTAGCGGTTAGGATTCCTGGTTTTCACCCAGGCGGCCCGGGTTCGACTCCCGGTATGGGAAGTAAACTTTTTTTTTTTTTGCCGTTAATTTTATAAAAATATGACTTATTTGTGGACGACAAACGTGTTTTTTTTTTTTCAAATTTGAGTCCATACTTTAAGTAGTCACACATGCATCATATGCTAGCGAGATACTAGTACACACAAAATACACAACTAGCCTATTTATTGCACAACTCTCCAACCCATATTTAAAATTATAGTTTTTTGAAGGTCAAAAAGATTTTTTGAACGTTATATGTGTGCTTGAATAAGCACGTAACATATTCTATAAAATATACACAGATTTCATACTAAACTACGTAATGTCAACGTAACACAGCTAGCTGATATCATGTGACCTTTTGTCACGTGACCGGTAAAGGTTCTCAAAAGCTGATGGTGTTCTACAGGAATACATCTCTTTTCATTCTTCATTAAGTCATTTATTTTTCACTGTTTATTATTGTTCAGTTCTGTGTGGCTAGATAAAACGACAAAAATGGGTGTTGATCAGCCTCTTCGTTTGGACGAGCGATTGCTGCTTTTCATGGATCAGCTCGAGGCTCTGGAGGAGAAACGACATAAACTTAATTCCCTTATAGAGGAGGTGAAACGTTCAATTACACTTGATTCGGTTGAGCACTTATTAATATTTGGAAAGGAATGCAGCTTGTTCATAATTACGGTTTGTAGACAAAACATTTTAATTTGTATTTTAATATAATTCAAATAATTTTATTAACACAGGGATGGTTTTCAATTGCCAAAGCTCGTTATTCAATGGGAAATAAGCAAGTCTCCGCCCTGCAGTACGCTAGTGAGATGGAGCCGCTTGTTTGTGTCGAAACCAGGTCTGTGTCGTCGCATACAATTATATAACATTTCCTTGTGCTTATGACTTAGTCATTTAGATACAATCTTGTGCTTGCCTTAATAACAGTGTATTGGAAGGTGGAACAGCTGAGTTCAAATGTGAGAGAAAAGAGAACAAAATAGAAGAAGTGAAAAATAACACAATAGAAGACATTGGAGCGAAAGAGACGGGTATGTTTGACTTACTGTATTATGTTTTGATTTGTCAAGAGTCTTTCCACAGTGTTGCTTGTTGTTTACTCATTTAATATAATACATGTAAGGACCTAAAGCTGTAATTGTTTTTTTTTTCTGTTCATTACAACATTATTGAACGTTTCAGGTCTTAGACGGCGAACAAATGCAAATCAAAAGGGGGTTAAAGAAGAGGAACAAGAGAGAGACCAAGTGAACTCAAAGGCAGAATCATCCACACCAGAGCACAGAGATCCTTTGAAGTGGTTTGGAATCCTTGTACCACAAAATCTGAAACAAGCTCAGTCTGCTTTTAAAGAGGGTGAGCTCTTTTGTCTTTTATAAATATAGTTTGCTTATCCTTATGTAACCCTGAACCACAAAACCAGTCATAAGAGAATTTTTTTTTTTTTTTTTCAGTTGATGTATGGTTTGTTAGGATCAGTTTGAGATGCAATCTGAAAATCTGGAATCTGAAGGTACAAAAACAAACAAACAACAACAAAAACAACTAAAAAATTACTAATCAAGACAATAAGTTTTGATATATTTATGGTAGGAAATTAACAAAATATCTTAATGGAACATGATCTTTACTTAATATCCTAATGATTTGTGGCATAAAAGTAAAATCTATCATTTTGACCCATCGTTGGCTATTGCTACAAATATACCTGTATACTGTTGCTTGAGACAGGTTTTGTGGTCCAGGCCAGGGTCACATTTAATTTAATCTCTCTGTAGTATACTGATGTGATGTCCTTTGCTGTACATTTGCTCTGTGGCCTATATTTGAAATATTAATTCAGCATAATTTTATTTATTTATTTATTGGGAAATAGTGTTTCTTGTATTCTGTCTTTTTTAAACGGTTAACATTTTTGTTAAAACATTTTCTTTTCCCCAGTCATCACTCTCTCAGCAGAAATTGCATCTCTACAAAGTGCAATACTTGCTACAAGAAAAGAGATGCAAGCGCAGAAGAAGGAAAAGCAAGAGAAGACTCAACCAGAAGTAAAGAAACAATAACTGTGACCTTCATTTTTGTTTATTTATTGAAATTTTGTATGAACCAAATGGACTCACAATCCTTAGCTCAGTTTTACTGTTGATTAATATCAAATGTTTGACATGTCAAGAAAAGACACAGTGTTGTTTTCCTAATAAAGATGACTTTGGTTAACTATTATCATTTCTGTGAGGATGCACAGTCGAATATAGGATAAGGATAATCCTAAATGTTTAAAAGTACAAAATAAATTTGATTAGATTTCAGTACAGTAGTTCTGAGAACTACTATGTGGTTGAACATAATTCCTTTTGGTTACACTTTACAATTCATTAGTTAACTACAATAGTTAACATGAACTTCTACAGCTATTATTTCAAGATTTACTAGTGCATTATTTAAATCTAAAGTTGTGTTTGTTAACATTGGTTAATGCACTGTGAACTAACATGAATAAACCATGAACAACTGTATTTTTATTAACTAACGTTAACAAATATGGATGAATGATGAATACTGTAATAAATGTATTGTTCATTGTTTGTAATACATTAACTAATGGTAACAAATTACACCTTATTGTAAAGTGTTTTTTTTTCTACCGTCCTTTTAAATGTAAAACCTACCTGCAGTCATAATTATCAGATATTTCACAGTCAAGTCATAACCTGCTAAAAAGCACTATTTGTTTTTAGCAGACTTAGCAGTTATGGAAACTCAACTATGGAGACCGCTCAGATTTTGCTTTAAAGCAGCTCTAAAAGACAACATTGTTGTGTCATTGTAACGTTAGTTCATTTAAAATTCAAGAACACTGAATTTCATCTAAATTTATAGCTGTATTCTATCTATATCAGTAAATAAAACGGCTATGAAAAGGCATTGTTTCTCTGTACCTGAATCATATCTGTCAGGTCATTTAAATAGCAGAATGCATGTTATTTATCATTTCAAACGGCATTAAGTTCATTAGGTTTCTGTTAGATTAAACAGTAAACTTACCTGCAAGATAGTTTCTCGAATCCAAGCAATACTTAAATATCATATTTTACTTAAATATTATATATTATATTTCATTATAAATTCTTGTCTGCTTAGTATCAATCTAACTTTTTCCTGACGTCCAAAAATCCCGCTGAAACCTCAAAAACATAACACAAGTGGTAAACGTGCACGAGCAGTGAGTATCAGGCGCGTCCTCGATCTTCTTGTCTGTTTGAGCTATTAAGATTACATTTAATTACTACATTTAACTAATGTACAAAACGAGAGATACACACATCCCGTTCTTTGTTGTGGAGAGCCTTCTTCATTAGCCTTGAATCAAGTTGTAAGCGCCTGTCCACGAATAAAATCAAACCATTCAAACCCAGGCGGAATGGTAAATAAATAAATAATTATATTCCCCATTCGCCGTCTACTTCCTGGTGTTCATCGGAAAAGAGCTGCCTGCTAGCGGATAGCGATGTTTACGGTCGGAACTGACACCGGGCATAATATCGTCTGCGCGCTCACGCACATTTGACGGACGTCTGTTTTCATGTTTTTACTGCGACGTATAACCGAGAAGATGTTTTTACAATGACAGGACGATGCAATCAGTGTCAGACCAGGTGAACACGCTATCTCGGTCAGATCCTGTTATCTCTATGCAGAGACGAGGCTATTAACACTGAAGCCCAAAAGCAAGACTAATATTTGATAAAAACAAAAGAGTAACACATAAGAGTAACACAAGGGTAACACATTGTTCACGTTTTTAAGTGTGTTATTCTTACTGTATTATTGCTCATATCGTGGAAGATTTGAAGATCACTGATGGCGTCAAAATCTAGGGTCTCCATTCTGGATTACTTCAATATCGTCTGTGAGGGAGAAAATGGCAAAATTGAATCAAACTGCAAAGCTTGTGGCACAAGGATTCAGGCTAAACGGACAGTTACTTCTAACTTTGTTACACATTTGAAGGTAAGGGTTATTTTTGTAATAACCCGATTTTAAGTAACAGTGTTTTGTATTTAATAACATGACAAATGTGAGAGATTTAACCATCTATGCATTGCCCCTAGCCTACTCAGGGTCATTGAAATTTAAAAGATTAATTAAAATTGTAGTTTCCTGATCAATCGTTATTAAATTAATTAAAAAATACAATAGTTTAATAAAATGAGCTGTGTTCGTGTAATTTCTGGAAATGTCATTTCTCAATAGTCAGAAAGTGTAAGAACCTTTAATATTCTGTTCTTTGTGTGTTCAGATATGTGTCCCTGGACCACAAAACCAGTCATTAGGGTATTTTTTTTTTTTTTTTGTTTTGTTTTTAAATTGAGATTTATACATCATCTGAAAGCTGAATAAATAAGCTTAAGATATTTGGAAATCTGGAATCTGAGGGTGCAAAAAAAAAGAAGTTGCCAAAGTTTTTAACAAATATTTTTAACAAAAGTTACTACAAATTTATTTTTGATATGAAGAGTTCAGATGCAAAACCAGCTAAAAGCCATCTTGGTCAAAAATGAGATAATGATACTGAGTGAATGCTCTCAACACATATTATACGTCCATCAAATACTTTTACTTCAAACTTGCTAAAATCCCACCCTTAGCCCAATCAGAAGTACCAGTACTTACTTAGAAACCTATACATCGGAGCCTGATAAAAATGCATTTTTTAAAGAAAGATGTCAGATGGATTTAGAGGCTTTTGCATCTGAACTCTTCATATATTTATGGTAGGAAATTTACAAAATAACTTCATAAAAGGCGATCTTTACTTAATATCCTATTGGTTTTTTGGCATTAAAAGAAAAATCTATAATTTTGACGCATACAATGTATTTTTAGCATTAGCTACAAATATACCCGTGCTGCCTAAGACTGTTTTTGTGGTCCTAGGTCACATATGTTTTGTATAATGTGTTCTATATGTATTTCACCTGTTTATATTTCACATTCACAGCGCAAACATCAGGCCATGTATGATGAGTTTGTGAGGAAGAAAGATGTGAAAAGGGAGGCAATGCAGACGTGTACTGGTCCTCCAAGTGGTCGGGTGATCTCCCAAAGCGGTGCTGGCATGAACAAGTTTGACTACAGTGACCCTCGCCAATCCCTAATCTCCGAAGCCATCGCCAAGATGATCATCCGAGACCTACAGCCGGCACAGATAGTGGAATATGAGGGCTTCCGTGAGCTTCTTCAGCTACTGGAGCCGCGTTACATCCCTGTACCATGCCATTATATACAACAGCAGCTCCTTCCAGCCTATGTCTCCCAAGTGCAGCTAGCTGCCAAACAGGCTTTAAAAGGAGCCGAGTCCTGCAGTGTTACCCTTGACCTGTGGAGAAGCAGTACTGTAGGTGGTGGGTTTCTTGGAGTGACTTGCCATTTCATAAATGCAGACTGGCACATCAGATCCGCTCTTTTGGCATGCTTACCTCTTGCAGATCATAGCAACACTCAGCAAATGCTCAGTGAGTTTGATGAGATCTCCGAATCCCATGGAATGTCTGGGAAAGTGTTTAGAGTTGTCGCAGACTTGTCGACCTGTAAAAATAGATGTGCTTTTCGTCTTCCTGGTTTCAATCTCATTGGAAATGCTGAAGAGGATGAGGAAGACGGTAGCGTTGAAGACTCTAGTGCAGGAGAAGCCAAAGAAGCTAATAGTGGTAACGAAAACCACAAGTCTTTAGATCAGTGTCTCGGTCGAAGTAGGATAGACTGCTTTGCTCGATTACTAGCTCAGTGTGTGAAGGAAGGAGTCTCTGCTTCCAATCAAATATCAGTTCCTCTAAACAAAGCAGCCCGCCTGCATAACTACATAATTGCTACAGTGGCTCCTGAAAAACTTGTCCAAGTGTTTGGCTCCAGCACCTCGACAAATTGGCAAAGACCCTCATCTACACAAAAGTGGAACGCTCAATTAAAAATATTGCGGCAAATGGTAGAATCAATGGATTTTCTTGAAGACATTGTGGATAGAAATGACCTAGTCCTTGGGAACCTAGAAAAAGCAGAGCTACGAGAGCTGGTTGAGGTGTTGGAGCCTTTTGAGGAGGCCTCAGACATGGTCCAAGGAGACAAGCACGTTTCCATCAGCCTAGCCCTGCCCTGTGTGCTAGGTCTGCGCAAGCATCTGGGCGAGGTCGTAACTCACCAGTGCTCTGGGATCGTGATGGGATTGTCTCAAGCTCTGGACCGCAGACTGGCAGGCATTCTTGAGGACCCTCTTTATGTAACAGCCACCACACTGGACCCACAGTTCAAGCTCTCCTGGAGCAGTGACAGCGACTGGCACAAACAGGTCCTGCTGGAAGAGGTTGGAAAGCATACTCGGCCTTTGAGTCCCTTAGAACATCACTCAGAGGCCCAGCCGTCGCCCTCCAAACGCTGCAAGCTGTTCTCTTTCATTAAGCAGAGGCCGACCGCCCAGGCCAAGACTGTGGAGCAGGAGCTGTCCACATATCTGCACGAAGAACCCACAGATGAGGATCCACTACAGTACTGGAAACGCAAGTCTATTGATTTCCCCCTGCTCTCACAAGTAGCCAAAAAAGTTTTCACTGTGCCAGCAACAACCACTTCAGTGGACCAGATATTTAATCTGGTTAGCAAGACGCTCAGACCAGAGCAATGCCGACTTCTGCCAAAAAACTTGGAGACTCTGATTTACTTGAAGGCTAACTATAGGATACTTTGGTCCTAAATGCAAAGAAAACTTTTCTCTGTACTGATATCAAACCAAACACCTCAGATGCAAAATGGGGATTGTGCCTGATATGTATCTATCTATAAAACTGCACATTTACCCCAAAGTAAACAAAATGCTGTTATGGCCCATTCACACGGGGCGTCATTTGCTTTGAATAGTGTGTCAAGCATGGCCGAACTGAATTGTGGGTCCGCTGTGTCGTGTCACTGGCGTTGCTCACGGCAGAAGTTGAAAAATTGTCAACTTTTCAAGCGTTAATGCAGGCGGCAGCCAATCAGATCGCCTTATGCAAATATACTAATGTAGACACTAGCCAATCTTGTTTGTGTTGCGGTCCAAGCTGAATGTGATTGGCTGTCATCACTTTGATGGTCGTGTCAGCACCAATCTTTAGACACACCCTTCATCAAGCAACAGCGCCATGTGTAAATGTACAGTTATCAGCAAAATTCAGTTTTTAGTTATGTACAAAAGGCTAGATCTAAATTAGATCAATTAAGTAGCTATTATGGGTAACAATTTATAGTAACTTTCATATACATCTCCTAACTATTTTAAATTATAATGCAATTTAATAAAAAAAAAGAAATGAAAGTTATTATAAAGTGTTTACCTATTACCTATTATGACTCATTATCCAACCTGATCTCATGGCAAAAACGTGCCTGTGGGAACTTTTTCGCAAGAACCAAAATACATACTAATAAATACATATCACTGCAGCTTCCAACGTTTTTGTACGTTTTTGTACGCTGCTTTGATTACAGCTCCATATGTTTCATTTTCCGGATGTAACAGGCTTGTTCGATAGCTCAGCTGGCACGGAATTGGTACGAATCCCATGAAAAACAAGACTTTAGTTGAAAGAGCTGAAAAATCGGTATGCGATGCATTTTTACATCACATTCGCATTTGTTCTTACTATCAGGTAGGTGTAATTGTTACGATGGCCACAAGAATAAAGTCAAAATGTTTTGAGAATGAAGTCGAAATTATGAGATATAAATTGTCGCAGTTTAAGTTATAATATTTGGCCCAGAATGAGAGCATCGGGAGAAGTTGCCAGTCCATATATGTCGGATTTTTAGCAGAAATCATACCATGTGTCATACTCGCAGGGCCAGTATGCTTAGAAATAATTTCACATCTTCGATTGCATTCATTAGGCCTATTTGTAGTGTGCAAGCCACCCAATAATAGCAATAAGCTTTGTGCTTTCAATATCTGTTAGTTTTCCCACGGGTACGATTTTGTCATGAGATCAGGTTGTCATTATCAGATGCTGGTTGCCTTTATTGCAGTCGTTTCGAAAACATTATGTTCTGTCTACTCACTTTCAGAACCCAAAAAATGCAACAGGATCTTACAAGTGCAGTGCACACTGTACTTATCCTTGATTAATTGTTCAATATTTACATAATAATTCTCCCTCACTATCAGCATGATGTAGAGCCCCAGAAAACACACTATTCTTGCAGCCAAATGCTTTCTTAGAACACCTTTATGAAATAGTACATTTCCAGCTAAATTCACATTATGTTATCAAACATTTGGTGTATATTAGTTAGCTTTATATTAATCTAAGAAAAGAATTGGTTAAATAGAGTTACATTGTGGCTGACAGGCTTTTTGTGGGGGTTCTTTGTGTACAAAACCCACCCTGTAGGAAGCTGCAGGCAGGTTTTGTAATTGAAAATAATTACATTTCAGGCCTACAGGGAATTGGAGAGCGCTGATGGTGGACTGCAGTCTCTCCTACCTTGCAGGGCTGAACGGAGAGCAATCAAGCCTGTGGGATATTAAAAGAGTTGTTGTGCATTAAAGACCTTTTGTTGTGAAAAAGACTTTTCCATTTCAGTAAAAAGTGTTTGTTATAAACCTGACTTTTTGTCCTGTCATAACTGCATACAGTAATATGCCAAAGGTCAAGCATCTTCACTGTCTTTATAAAACATTAATTCACTGATGTCAGTTTGTGCATAACCGTAGAGTTTACGCATTCTTGTGTTCTGATCGTGTGGAGAAGAAAATAGCAAAAGGACATTCAATCAATAAACTCAATTTCAAACAGATTTATGTGTAAGGCGGGGCGGCGCTGCTGCAGTGCAGATATAATGAACATTTGTGAGTGTATGTGTGTGTGTATGTGGGATGTGAATCCTGATTTCAGTTTCCCACTCATTCTCAGAGGGACTACTGTATCATATTCTGGGTAACATTGTACTTGCAATTGCATTTTCTGTTTGTTTACACATAATTTGCAACGTCTGCCAAATTTCAAACGGAAAAGCGAAGTCCATTTGACATTTCATTTTCAACATTCATGCAGGAATGGCCCAGTCGTATTGAAACAGTAATAGCAGTGGCTCCGATTGCAATTTCATTTCCTCATTGTCACGCTCTGCCTTCTCGCCAAACCTCAAAAGAAATTGCAGTCCTGCTCGCAATTGCAATCTCTATGCCAACAAAGGATGTCTGTCAGTCAGTTGCTGTGGATGTGATGTGTAGGTGTGTTTGTGTGGCAAGTTGGTCAGTTTCATTTGCTATGAAAATAGCATTTATAGCAAGAGGTGTGAATGAACACAATGTCCCTTTTAAATAAAAATGACCTCATTGTTATCCCAGTTAAACTATAAATGAATCATATTTCAAGCTGTTAAAATGTTCAACAAAAGGCTGAAACATTTTAATTCATTTAAGAACTTTATTAGCTATTATGCATAACACATACAAATCCAAAATCAAATTTATGCAGCTGGGTAAGTGGGTAAAACCAAGTACATTCTGACATTGATATTCACTAACTGAGTAAATTAACCAGCAATTAAAAACCAAACAGTAACACATAGACTTTAAAAGAATTAGCTTAAATCCCTTTTTTTTCCCTTGAATAGATGTCGATGTTGTGATGCATGCCGTAACAAACTTAAAAAGTGTAAAAATGGAGCTTTGCTATGGGACAGTTGTGTCACCCTGTAACAATTAGATCCAGATTCAGCTGATGAGCAAGAATTCGCGTGAGTGCTGGAAGACGCGTGTGATTTCTACCGCTTTGAAATGAAAGCTCAGATGCGCCAAGTAAAATTAATGAGGTTTTCTGTCACGCTGTAGTCATAATAGAACATAATGAATGTGGCTTACTGATTAATTAACGTGAACACAAAACGTTCTGCGCAGAGAGGCTCAACACATTTCACTTGGCTGTTTGAGAAGCAGCAGTTCAGCGAGAGCTCAGTACTCGCAAACGCGTATACGCACTAAACATTAAATCAATCCAGTTGTAATTGTAAGTAAAACAGCAACAGACAGTGCAATACAAATATTAAAAAAGAAGAAAAGGCAGAAAATAAGAACGTACAACAATCCAATAGCCAGGCCCTAGTCACGCTATTGAAACGGTAAATGAATTAGCCTTAAATGAAATAGTAACTATGCTTTTATACACCAAAGGTGAGATATTGTATTTTACACAATGAGTATATCCGCTTTTATAACAGAGGATACATGACTCCAGCTATTTACAGTGCTATATTTAAACTATTCATAACTGATGTATCATCAACATTTCTGTTCTGAGAACGTGTTCTATATAGGTATACAACCTTAATAGAACTTGTATATGACTCCAAAAATAAATACAATAGTGATGTAGCTGTTTTTTATGGTCTATAACCCTTGTAGCTTATAGGTCGTCAAGTGTATTTTTTAATAGTGCTTTTCACAATAAACACATTTTCAACCCTGTTGAAAAAAAACAATTTAGGACCAGCATAAACCAGTTTAGGACCAGTTTAAACCAGTTAAAACCTGCATCAAAACCTACATAACCAGCAGTGGTGTATTCAGGGGAAAACTGATTGACCCCCCACCCTTCTACTTGTCTGTCACTCAAAAATTCAAATCATATCTTTCGGCATTTGAATAATGATTCTGCGAACCGGAACTAATAGCAAGCTGCATTCCAACAACAACAAAAAGTACATGGAAGTTGATCTATTTTATATAACTTTTTTTTTTAGATACATAGATACAGGTAAGATACAGCATTCAGTACTGTAAAGGGACTATTTATATTTGTGTGATCAGTAGCCTACAAAATCAGCACATATTGCTACCCGTGTGATATCCTGTGATATGTGATAGCCTATGCACAAATGTGAGGGAAAAAACACACAGGGACATTTTTAGCACCAGTATCTAAAATTTTAGGTCATAGCAGCATTTATAGAGTTGTTACCCTGCATCATATTTGTCAACAGTCAGGTCTAGGTCTGTAACGTAATGTCCTATGGGGTGACATATAAAAGAACCACATATTTGTTTTTATCTCAAAATATCTTAAAAAAAAAAAAGAGTATTGCAATAAGAGAGATATAAATATCACTCTTCTTAAAATGTTGTCAAAGTTTGTTTTAAAATAGTCCAAGGAGTCATGGGAAAAAAATAATGTTATGATAATTTCATATTAAATAAATAACACTATATGAAAATAAGTGTACAACAACGAAGATAAATCTTACTCATGCTTTGTATATTATTGAGTTTTTTCCCCTAATTTTTGCTATAGAGAAATTTATGGTTCAGTAAAAATATCCAAAGTGGCTTACAAATAAGGACAATGGAAGGAATCAAATTCAACAACAGAGCAATAAGTGCTATGACAAGTCTCAGTTAGCTTAATTATATAATAAATAAATAGGAAACAGACCGAATAGAATTATATATATATATATATATATATATATATATATATATTTTTTGCTTTTTGTTAATTGTATAATAAATAAAAAAGAAAACAGATAGAAAAGATATAAGATATAAAAAGAATAGAGAAACGTTTTAAAGAATAGAAATAGAATAGAGAGTGCTAGAGTTGGAGGGTCAGAAAACAAAAATACATTTTCTCAAAGACCAGACTTTTACAAAAAAACAAAAAAACATGTTTTACTGCCTTGTCAAATACACATATAAAGTACACAACATAATATTGTCCCCTCTGTTTATTGTGGCCCCTCTCGTGCAACCCAGCCGAAAAAAATCCCAGAATTGCCTCTGCACAGAGGCCAATCCATCACCCACTGATAAAAGGAGCTGCGATGCTTAGACTACCAAATCTCTGAGTTGTTGGCCAGTAGGCAGTTTACTTCCATTATTATTTTTTTAGTTTTCTAGATTTATATAGAGTGGTGGAAAATATGCAATTGTTGCAAGTATGTCTTTTCCTTTTGTATATTTAATTGTAAATAAAAAGGAATTTTCTTTATTAAGAAAGACACAAGACTTGTATTTGTTTTATTGAAAGTAGTTTTTTAAGTAAAACACCACACTTGTTGTTTAAAATCATTTATTAAGAAAATGTTTATAAAATGTATAACCAAAAGCATAGACAGAGAACGAACATGTATTAGAGGCATTTGGACATTAGAATGCACCAACAAAGTTAGCAAATTATTTTGCTTGTATTTTATTTATTTTATTTTTATATATTAGTATTTGTATGTAAAGTATTTAACCTATAGATGATAAAACTATACCTATTTACAACCTACCAAAAGACTAAGACTAAGACTTAAGCAGAACACACCACGGAGACATCTTCTGAGGCCTGTTTTGCGAGTATGAAAATTCAAATGCTTATGAGATAGGACAGACTTGAGTTTCTTCCCTAATTTGAGAATAAACAAAATAAGGTAAAGGTGTAGGGAATTGAGCACTGTAAAACAATAGAAATATAATTCTATTGTGGTTATTTATTTATTATTTTGTGTTAATTCATATTGTATTTATTGTATAACATTATAATCACAGTCATTTTCATGTTATTTTATTATTAGTTACTTTATATTATATAATTGATATTATTTAAGGGCCCATCTTAGCTAATTATTTTATTGTGTATTTATTTTATTATACAATTAATATTAATAAACTGTATTACTGACATAATTTAAGATTCATATCTTAATTTTTAAGTTTTACCCTTGTTGCTGTGTTATTTTAAACTTACTTTTATCACAAATATTCTATTATTACTTGATACTCTATCTCTCGGATTCACAGACAAGGCATTAAAAAAATACAAAAAACAAGGCATAAAAAATGTCTATGCTGTTTTAACTGAAAGAAATGTGCATTGGCATATCTTAAAATATATCAGCGCCATTGTTTTGTAAAAGATATGTTCTTTTGAGGTATGACCAAATCCTGGCTTAACCTGAAGGCCCAAATTACTGCTACCACTACTATTACGACTACTTTTGCTGCTGTTGTTGTTTACAGTTTCTCACCTCACGACAAGAACGGCTGGCTCTTCTTCTTCCACTAAACCCGCAAATACGAATCATTTCAGTTCCCGCAAGCTGAAAGGTTCTCCGTCTCATCATTTCGCTCCAAACTACAACACAAACAGAATGACGTGCTTGGTGTGCGACAGAGTAAGTAATAGTAACAGTAATAGTGGCAATAGCGGCAGCCTTGTACTTTCATTATAAAATAATTCTACAATTATACAAGAATTCGCTTATAATTTCCACACAGGAGAGACTTGGCATCGTTTCCAAACAAAAGGACATGTAGCGGCATTGGCTATCGGCCAATGAGTTGAAAAATATGGGCATATCAGATACTGGCAAAAATCCAATATCGTGCATCCCTATCAGAAAGCTCTGGGGGCCTGCAGATACAAAAAGGCAAAGCATGGAAACAACTGACAAACCATATATATAAACATGCATACACTGCTGGTCAAAAGTTTGGGATCAGTATGATTTTTAATGCATTTTAAATAAGTTTCTAATGCTCATCAAGGCTGCGTTTAATTGATAAATACAGACAAAAAAAAAAAAAAAAAAAAGTAAAACAACATTCTTCTATATTAATATACATTAAAAATCTAATTTATTTCTGAAATCAAATCTGGATTTTTCAGCATCATTACTACAGTATTCATTGTCACATGATCCTTCAGAAATAGTTATGTACAGCACTCAATACTTAGTTGGGGCTCCTTTTGCCTGAATTACTGCAGCAATGCAGCGTGGCATGGAGTCGATCAGTCTGTGGCACTGCTCAGGTGTTATAAGAGCCCAGGTTGCTCTGATAGTGGCCTTCAGCTCTTCTGCATTGGGTCTGGCATATCGCATCTTCCTCTTCACAATACCCCATAGATTTTCTATGGGGTTAAGGTCAGGCGAGTTTGCTGGCCAATTAAGAACAGGGATACCATGGTCCTTAAACCAGGTACTGGTAGCTTTGGCACTGTGTGCAGGTGCCAAGTCCTGTTGGAAAATGAAATCTGCATCTCCATAAAGTTGGTCAGCAGCAGGAAGCATGAACTGCTCTAAAACTTCCTGGTATACGGCTGAGTTGACCTTGGACCTCAGAAAACACAGTGGACCAACACCAACAGATGACATGGCAGCCCAAACCATCACTGACTGCGGAAACTTTACACTGGACCTCAAGCAACGTGGATTCTGTGCCTCTCCTCTCTTCCTCCAGATTCTGGGACCCTGATTTCCAAAGGAAATGCAAAATTTACTTTCATCAGAGAACATAACTTTGGACCACTCAGCAGCAGTCCAGTCCTTTTTGTCTTTAGCCCAGGCAAGACGCTTCTGATGCTGTCTGTTGTTCAAGAGTGGCTTGACACAAGGAATGCGACAGCTGAAACTCATGTTTTGCATACGTCTGTGCGTAGTGGTTCTTGAAGCACTGACTCCAGCTGCAGTCCATTTTTGAATGGGTTTTGTTTCACAATCCTCTCCAGGGTGTGGTTATTCCTATTGCTTGTACACTTTTTTCTACCACATCTTTTCCTTCCCTTTGCCTCTCTATTAATGTGCTTGGACACAGAGCTCTGTGAACAGCCAGCCTCTGTTGCAATGACATTTTCTGTCTTGCCCTCCTTGTGCAAGGTGTCAGTGGTCATCTTTTGGACAACTGTCAAGTCAGCAGTCTTCCCCATGATTGTGTAGCCTACAGAACTAGACTGAGAGACCATTTAAAGGCCTTTGCAGGTGTTTTGAGTTAATTAGCTGATTAGAGTGTGGCACCAGGTGTCTTTAATATTGAACCTTTTCACAATATTCCAATTTTCTGAGATACTGAATTTGGGGTTTTCATTAGTTGTCAGTTATAATCATCAAAATTAAAAGAAATAAACATTTGAAATATATCATTCTGTGTGTAATGAATTAATATAGTATTCAAGTTTCACTTTTTGAATGGAATTAGTGAAATAAATCAACTTTTTGATGATATTCTAAATATATGACCAGCACCTGTACATCTTGGAAACGTGTGACCAACAGTAGATCGATACGTCACATCGTAACCTGATAGTTAGTGATGGGAGAAGCAAACCTTTTCAAAGCTTCTTTGAAATTATTTAGTTTTTATAGTTTAGTTTCAGTTTTAATTTGAAATCTGAGACTTTGTTTTATATTAAAAGCGCCAAGTGCACAAAGCTTATTGCTGTTATTGGGTGTGGTGGCTGGCGTTTTAGTAATGAAAGTTTAGCAGAATTAACAGAACACTTCCAAAGCACAGACCAAAGACATTTTAATTTAAGATGAGGAAACCTCTAGCGACACAAAATTAAGGCACGCTGAGATTGATTAGATGGAAAAGGTAGGCTATACAAATATTATAGGGCAAAATAAAGCAGTCAGCCTTTTTACTCCATAACTAAACAAGTTGCGCTTCAGGGTCCCTATATTTCATTTTGTTATTTTATTAAGTTAATTTAGAAAAACGTTTGGAGCATTTTTGTTTTAAATGTAAGTTTTTTTTAAAGTAACGACTAATCGGCCAGCAGCAGACAGTGAATTTATCATAGCCTGTTTGATCAATTAAGCCTTCTCAAATCATCACGACTTGGCTAAAATAAAATCTATAGGCCTACATATAAAACAGCTTAAGCATATCACAGTGTTAGTTTAAACGCTTAACCTATAAATGTGCGCTGTTAGACGCATATCCAATTGTTGCGGAGTGTGGAAGCTGAAGCGCCCTTTACAGGACATGGAGGCGCCACCGCGATCAATTGCATGGGAAACATTTTTACGCCATCATTTTTGCTCATAAAGGTAAAATAACAGCATATAGAACTGTAAAGGGTCTATTTTTATTTGTGTGATCGGTAGGCTACAAAATCAGCACTCGCGTCATATTGCTCTTAACCGTACCATCCTGTGATATGTGATAGCCTATACATAAATATGAGGAGAAAAACACATAGAGGGGCATTTTTTGCACCAATATTTTGAATTTTAGGTCATAACTGCATTTATAGAGTTTTTGCCCTGTATTTCAGCAAGCAGGTCTGTGACGTAATGTCCTATGGTGTTACACATATAAGAACCACAGATGTTATTTTTTTTTTTATCTCAAAATATCTTTTGCAATAGGGGAGATATAATTATCACTCATCTTAAAATTAGTATGAAAGGTATAACTTTCAACAGTTATGAACGGATGATAGCAAAGTTTGTCTTGAAATTGTGTTTACATTTTCTCAAAGATCAGACTTCACACTAAATGTATGCATTTTTTTTTTCAAAAATTATTTTACAAAAAAAAAAAAAAAGATATACTGCCTTGTCAACTACACATATACATACATAATACTGGCCCCTCATGTGCCCCCAGTGTAAAAAAATCCTAGAATCACCCTTGGTGCCAGCCACCCAATAATAGCAATAAGCTTTGTGCTTTATGGTACTTTAATTATAAGTCTCAGCTTTCAAGATCTGTCAGTTTTATAGTGAAATACAAACAATGTGTCTTACAATAATGTGGTTTTCACCAGATTGCTGTATTCATGTAAATCAATCATACTTTTGTTTATAAAGAGACATTCGTTTGATTAAATTATACTGTTTTCTTGTTGAAAATTCCAGCACCTACTCCGCAAAAACATCTATGGTGTTTAATCTTTCATTCCGCACATGCATTTAATTAAAAACAACAATAAAATGTTCTAAAGGTTAAAGTGGGCTCCAGGCTAGAATATACTCTCAAAATAATTGCTATGAATAAAGTCATTTAGACTTTATTCTTAAAACATTTTGACATTATTCTCAAAACATTTCAACTTTATTCTCAGAATTTTGACTTTATTTTTGAAATATTTCAACTTTATTCTCAAAATATTTTGACTTTATTCTCAAAATATTTTGACTTTATTCTCGAAATATTACGACTTTAATCTCTTAAAATTAAAATTTACGTTGCACTAAAATTACACCGTAATTGATAGACAGAAAATACAGTTCACATTTTGAGATGATATAAACAATCACACAATTTTATAAATTAGTGTGCATCTAAGAATATTCAAAGTTAAACAAGCATACTTAATGAGGTAATTTGACAACTACTGAAAAATTTTATGATGGAATAAAACCTTTTGTTTCACATAATATTTTTAAAAATAGTAGACAGTACACAGTGTATACTGGCTAGTAAGCTAGTGTCCTGAGCATTGCCAAAACCATTGGACTTTCCCTGGTTTCCCAGCTGTGGCAGACATTCAAGAATCTGTATAAGAGCTGGCAGGGAACTAGTAACACAGTACTAATGACTCGAATTGGTAGAGTGGGGGCATGAGCACTCTGTACAAGATTCTAACCTTAAAATACACTGTATTTCACATCTGTGACTTTTCTTCGTTAGGGTGACTCAGTTCCTCCATCTCAACATCTTAAGTGTCTGTAAACAGTAACTACACAGTGCCATGCTGACCTTTAGACCACCTTGATGTGAGGGTAGTAAAAGCCTAAACTGAACTATGGCATTCACTATGTGAAGAGACTGAGTCATTCTGAACTCTCTGCCAAACTACAGTTATTAATAAACTGCCTGTTGTTGGTGTGTGAACAGCAATAATATCCTGATCAAACGGAAAGGCAAATACCTGATCAATCTGGGTTATATGGCATTAATGCTTATTACACATTTGAAACTGACCAAGAAGAAAATGGCTGCTTGATGCACCTGTTAAACAAAATGGGGAGGTGACGTGTTTAAACAATGAACATATAAAATTCCACACCCCCCCATTATACTTTGTCCTTTTTTTAGCATGGAAAGAAGAGAGCAGCTGCCCTTCAGTCTCCCACTAGCTTTGACCAGCTCCTGTTTGTGACAGTGAGTTATCTTTATCTTCATCTTTAACTCTCAGACATAGGAACATATTCAGGCTGTCATCTCTCTGACTCACATACTAAATCAACAGCACCCTTCACACTCTCACAGCTAGCAGACTCATTTCATCAAGTCATGGCAGACAGAAAAGACAGCAAGACCCCCAGTAAAGGTGGTCTGATAAAAAAGAAAGAAAAGAAAGTGGAGAAAGTAGAGAGTAAACCTGAAAAGGAGAAAGAGAAGAACAAAGAAAAAAGTGAAAAGATGACAAAGAAGACAGAGAAGACTCCAGAAAGTGAGCAAAAAAATAAAAGTGAAAAGATGACAAAGAAGCCAGAGAAGACCCCAGAAAGTGAACAAAAAAATGAGGAGACGCCTCAAGGAAATGGGGAGGTAGCAGAAGGAGCCGAACGCCCTGCCAAAGATGAGGAGTTTGAGCTGGAGCCTATGGAGCTGCCTCCGTTTGAAATCATTGTAGGGTACGTCAAACATCTTTCACTTACACAAACTGGAACCCACGGTAATATCTCCATCACTCTCAGGAAAAAAAAAAATGTGCAAAGAAATTGGCTCAATAGCCTTAAAGGAACAACTTGCCTAATTTACAGTTCATACTTGGGACATCAGAAGCCCATTTTCCACAAGTTGGTATGATTCTTTAAGGTCTATATGAAATGTCTGCAAAATAATTTGGTTAAAATTCCTTGATGGTTGTGTAAAACAATACCCTTTATTACATTATCAAAAACAGCGCTGATCACAGTATCGCGTTTTGGTGCATGTCTCTTTAAATGATAATGAGCTACTGCTCACTCCAGTCCCTATTCTGTTTTTCGTGTATTCACTTTTACATCCAACTACAAAAATGGCTTGACAATTGAGACTGTTTAAGTTTTGGGGGAATTAAGAGGAGGAGTAAATTGCTTTTTTTCATTATAGGATGTTTGTGTACACACTGCTAAGACACATTTATATGCAAACATCATATAAAAGTGAATTTTGCATTCAATGTCCCCTATAAGGGTACATATTACCACTCTAAGAGTGTGTTCACACTTATGTTTGGTTCAATTAAAACAAACTGGTATGATTGCTCTGTTAGTGCGGTTAGTGTGAACACTGACATCCAAAACAACAACCAAACAAGCGGACCAAGATGGGTCTTGGTCTGCTTCCAAACGACCTCTGGTGTGGTTCGAATGACATTAGAAACACAACATGGACCAAATACTTCTAAACTAACCAAAAGCAGGTTGTAATGACAAGATGTGACGCTATGCAACGTGATTTGATGACGCAGAACTAGCGGTGTATCCAAAACAAAATGAGCAGAGGGCAAACGTGAAGCAACGAGGAGGTTTTTATGAGCTCTTTGTGAGTATGCAGGTGGTAAAAAGAAAATCATATGTACACACAAGGAGCACGCTTAGTCCAACAGACGGCATTAGGTGTATTTGACTTAAAATGGAACTGAGCAGAACACACCTATCGTTTGGGTGTTCAGTTCCATCACGACATATACATCATTCAACCTGACCAATCAGGCTGTGAACATATGCCTATGCCTTTAGGTTCGCTGTCAAAAATGCCAGTGTGAATGCTACGCAGACCAGGACCAAATGTATTGTTTTCTTTTTTAGTCCGTACCAACTGAACCAAGAGAACCGAACTGCAAGTGTGAAGTAATTATTATGAGTCTTTTAGGGGTACAAATTTGTCCCTTTAAGGGTACTGACAAGATGTTGTATCCTTATAAGTAATTTTTTTAATTCATTTTTTTCTGAAAGTGTACCATGGTTTTTAATAAGTGATAGAAATATTACTGTTGGATCCAGGTTGTATAAGGTCTGTATTTGTATTGGTTTCTGACAGTGTAATGCATGAGTTTTCTAGAATTAATGCTTGGTGGGACAAACTCTGACAAGAGTTAGATTTGAAATTCCAACATGTTGGGTAGTAACATTATTACTTAGACCAATCCAGGACATTGCTTTGAATCCCAGTGCTTTAAGAAAGTTGGGGCTTTCCTGTAGGCTACTCAGTATAATCAAATTATCTTAATGTCTTTATGAGTTTTCCTGTCCCTGCCATGGAGTAGTACTTCTGAACCATGATGTTGCAGGCACTTAATGATTAGAAGTATGCGCACACTGCCTTCTAATTAACCAGCTTGGCCATTTCAGCTACACCCACAGTGACAGTAGCATAAAATCAAGCATACAGACATCCAATTGGGATGCTCTTATGTTTAAATGGGCAAATCTCTACCCCTAACTTACCCATGATCCAAATTCTAGGGGACAAGCTTCCCAGAAAAGCGGAAGCAGTTAAAGCAGACTAAATGACCCTTCGCAAAGACTCGCCCCCCATTGTTACTGTTGCTATGTCCAACAAGCCATGGTGCTCTCACGCCACAGATCATGTTCTCACACAGAGAAAATTACATTGTGGAGCAAAGAGGACACTGACAGCATGCCAACAGACAAGACAGAGCAGGTTACTCTAGGTGTTAGCTTTTAAAATGAGAATTTTTAAAGAAATTCAAACACTAAATACCATTTTATGGCTCTTTAATGTGTTGTGACACTGTAGCGCCTCGTGAAGCAGTCATCTCTTCCTCTTAACTAGTTATAGCCCAAAATAAACATGAATAAATCAAAATGTATTGTTTCAGCTACAGAAAGACATCAGCACACACCATATTCAAGTTTAAGTGCATTGACGTGAATCTAACGTCACTTGTTTTCTGGTTGAACAAAAATGTTCAGGTGGCCATTTGCTATAAGCAATGTAGTGTACATGAGGGCCAGAAAAGTTCTGCCACAGTTTTGGTCTTACCACTCAATGGGTTCTTCTTTTAAGAGAAGAGAAAACCCACCTGAGATTTTATTTAAACTTTATTTAAACATGTGATCAATACAAGTCCTTTTGAGGCCTATTAATGACCACTCAAACAGAAGCACTTCTAGTCCAAAGTTAATACAATAATTTGTTTTAAATCTGGAATACACCACACAAGTTTTGCACAGATTTTTGCCTATATTTGTAGTTGATGCTTGTTGCTAAAAGTTTAAGCCAGTCTGCAGATACTAAGCAGTTGGAGTTGAGAGATTTCACAGAAAACTCAAATTTTTGAGCTTCAGGCTACGTTTACACTATAGTTCTTTTTCATTTTAAAACACATAACTTTTGCTACGGTTCCGCCTGTGGTTTACACTACTCCAGCGGTTTTGACCCCCGAAAATGGAGACTTTCAAAAACACTGCAGCATCCCATTTTACGCACTTATGTAAACAGGGCCTCAGATTATGATTCCATCCAGTCTGAGGCCCTGTTTATACTAGTGCATTTTCTTTTCAAAATGGTATTTAGATCCTCGGCTACACTGGCGTTTTCACTGCGTTTTAGAAACGATATCTGTCCACATCACATGACCATTCATAATAAGCATGATGTTATGGTTTACACAATCATCAATGATAGGCAGAATGTGGGCAGCCATGCCATCGTTTTGGTCTGTTTACACTGAAACCCTGGACTTTTCAAACTAAAACTGGGGGTCTGCAGCATTTTTAAGGGCTGTTTACACTAGTGCGTTTTCATTTATAAAGCATAACTTTTGCTACAGTTACACCTGTGGCATTTTTGACCCTTGAAAACTGAGACTTTTGAAAATGCTGCAAACCCTGTTTTAGTTTGAAAACAGACCAAAACAGGCTTTTAAAAACGATGGCATGGCTGCCCACATTCACTCTGCGAATCTTTGATGATCATGTAAACCAGGGGTAGGGAACGTTGATCCTCGAGAGCCATGTCCCTGCAGATTTTAGTTTCAACCCTGAAGAAAAACATGCCAACCTGTATCCTGAAAACCTTGATTAGCTTGTTCAGGTGTGTTTGATTAGGGTTGGAGCTAAAATCTGCAGGGACATGGCTCTCGAGGATCAACGTTCCCCAGCCCTGATGTAAACAATGCATGCCCAGTGTGCATGAACGTTCATGAGACGTGCGTTTTTGGTTGTCTATTGTGGATGGAATGGTGGTTGGATGGATGGTTTCTGAATTGCAGTGAAAATGCCAGTGTGGACAAGTTTACTAGTGTAAACAAGGCATAAGTCCCTTGAAAACACAGGAGTAGTGTAAACGACAGGTGTAACCGTAACAAAAGTTGTTTTCAAATGAAAACACACTTTCCATTTCTTGTGTGTCCTAGCAACAAGGTGCACATTCTGTGCAAGTTTGCCATGTTTGGAACAACTTGAAGATCTGATAATGTGTTAAACAAATTTTCCTCTGTAACTCTTTACAAAGTTGCCAAGCGTATGATGCCTAGTGTTTTAAAATCTGTTAAAATAGATTGTGATAAAAGTCTAATTTCCAAATGTCCTCCTTCTTCTCACAGAGACAAAATGAACCCGACCTTCTTTAAATTCCAGTTTAAAAATGTGGAATACTCCTCTGGGCGCAACAAGACCTTCCTGTGCTACCAGGTAGACATTCAAGGAGGGTCTGGAGAGCCAGATGGCCTTCGTGGTTACCTGGAGGATGAGCATTCGGGTTCACACGCCGAAGAGGCCTTCTTTCAACAGGTGCTGGCCTACTACGACAAGTCACTCCGCTACACCGTAACCTGGTACATGTCCTCGAGTCCTTGCGCAGCCTGTGCTGCAAAGCTTGTAGAGCTCTTGCAAGCACGCAAGATGATGCGCCTTAATATTCACTGTGCCCGTCTCTTCGAGTGGGAGGAACCAGAGATACAAGCCGGACTTCAGGCGCTAGTTAGGGCGGGGTGTAAAATACGCATGATGAGGCCTGTGGATTTTGCTTATGTTTGGTCTACTTTCGTCGAGAACGAGGAAGACAACTTTACACCCTGGGAGGACTGTCAAGATAACTATGATTATTATGATGAGAGGTTGTGTGATATTTTAAAGTAGGGTAAGGAGCCACTGCTGGCCTCTGATTAAGACTCTGATTAAACAGCCTGGGCACCGCCTTTAAGCAAATTTAGTACTTAAAAGCTAATTATTACAATGTCCCTGTAATTACAACATTTTTTCCTCTGTCAACACTATTGGTCCTGTGAAATCATATGATTGACTTTATTAATTGATTTTAAACTTACATAATCAATTCAAACCACATAGTGTGCATAGTTGTGCATAGTATTTAGTTGGGTATTTCAAATATATAGGTTGTATTTCTATTTTAAAGAGTATCATTTAAAGAAAGAAAGAAAAAAAAAAAAGAATCAAGCATGAAATTCTGGTTAACTCTTAACTAAAATATTGTTTGCTTTGCTCTAAGCATTATGTTTAAATGTTCTAATTGTCTTTTTAAATGTTTTTTTAAATTATATAATGAATATTGCCATAGTTAACAGTCTCCTTGAATGTAAAACAATAAACATGAGTCAATTTCCTATCATGAACACAATCTAAAGACAGCAGTGTGACGGGGTGATGATTTTCAACGCTATTTATAATATACTAAGGCAATGAATAACAACTCTGTTCTTGGAGTCCCCCCAAAACAGCACATTTTAGCAGTGTCTCATTTTAAAGGCTGCACCCTCCAAAGGTCACATTTGTCAGCCTTATTTGTCGACCATTACATTCCTAAGACACAAATTACTGTAATTATGCCTCATGAGGACTAACAGTGAATTTTCTAATGGTTGCTTTTCTGAAATTAGAGAGGTTCTGTGACATATGCGGCTGGCTAATGCAACCTTTGGAGGGTGCGGCCTTTGAAATGAGACACAGCTTTTAAAAGTCTCCAGGAATCACTGTACTAATGAATCAATTGGAAATAAGGATATGGGACATTTATAAGTGCATTTATATTTGAGGTACACTTAATTTAGTGATATTTACTGGAAAAATATGAACTAGAAAGCATCATTTATCAAACAATTCCGATGAAACCCACACCTATAGCGATGAAAAGAACATTCATACAATTTAGAGATGCAACAAGAAGATGAAAAACAATGGAATCTAACTCAGAGGAGAAAAAAAAAAAATCAACATATTCTCAGTTAAAATAACTGGAACTTAACAAATTATATTTCCCAAAAGAAGAATAATTAACACCCTATACACCATAAAGTGTGTGGTGAAATTCCATTGGAATAAGCACCCATCCTCCAACCATTCTTTAAGAACGGTTAAGAATTAGAGTTTCAGACTGTCTAGATTGAGTACACAGTGATGGAGATTTTTGTGTCCTGGAAGACTTCTGTAATAATGGAAGACACATTATCCCATTTCAGTTTATCCAAACCACAGCCGATCCTAGCAAGACAAAATGACATCAGTTATTGAAGTATATTCATAAGAGAAGTTACCCTAATTCTTTCCAAATTTGTATTTAAAAAATGCAATTATCAAGCTATATTGAGTTCTGACAAGCTATATTTGGAGTTCTTTTAGCTAGAACCATATTCAAAATAAGAAAATTTCAATATCTGCATTTAAAGGGATAGATCACCCAAAAATCTAAATTCTGTCATTAATTACTCAGCCTCGTGTTGTTCCAAACCCCTGAGGCCTTTGTTCATCTTCGGAACACAAATTAAGATATTTTTGATGAAATCCGAGAGCTTTCTGTCCCTGCATAGACAGCAACGCAACTACCACGTTCAAGGCCTAAAAGGTAGTAAGGACATTGTTAAAATAGTCCACGAAACAGTGGTTCAATCTTAATGAGAATACTTTTTGTGTGCAAACAATACAAAAATAACAACTTTATTCAGTCATTTCGTATCTTCCGTGTCTGTCTTCAATGTGCATTTACTAAAGTACCATGACGTAGCGCATCCGGGTTCTACGTCAGAACATCAGCTCCTGCGTCGACAGAACCACAACCACATGATCTCGGATTTGACCGAATTGTCATTTTTTGGTGAACTATCCCTTTAGTTGCTATATAACGTGTCAGTTTACCGAGGCATGGATATACGGTTAACGCCATTGGTCACACAGTGTTCCCTCATAGACTCGAGGCTCTTTCTGAGAGTGTCATAGGTGGGTTTTTGGTAGTACCTTTTCTTTGTGATCTATTGCAGGAAAAAAGTGTAAAAAGTAAGTTTTTGTTAACAAGAAAGCTGTAGGTCAAGACAACTGTACTCTTATTTTAGTATATATTTAGTAAAACAGATGTGAATTAAAGTGAACTAAACACTACAGGCCATCTTACCAGGTAGTACACGAAACGACCAGATGTTTTAATGACAGCACACTGCCCAGGTTGCTTCTCTGCACAAAACAGAAGACAACAAAGACAAATTGAGAATCGAATGGGTGTAATCTGATTGCCACCTCTCAGTAATGATAGTTCACACTCACTCTGAGCCAGAAGATCTTCAACCCGACCAAACTTCTTCTTGAAGAGCACAGCGATCCCTGCTCCCATGCGACAGTCTTCACTGATGCAGTGCGCCAGGGCATCGGTGGGCGGACAGGTGAACAAATCTCCTCTCTTGTGCAGCAGCCTCCATCCTAAGCTGCACGGGAGCTGCAAGACCACAAACCCAATCATAACAAGACACAAATCATTCCAACCTCCAGACAATGGCCTGATAATGCATCTGAATTAAATTTCGCCTGTACATCTGCCAACACTCCAATTGCATTGTTTCATTCTGAATAGCCTTTTTAAATTCTTGGCCAACATTCGCACAGATTTGAAAAGTAAGAGACTCTAAAAGTAATGTTACTCAAATGAAGATATGCTTACTTTTGCCATACCTTCATCCGCACGATCTTGTCCATTAGATGCCTTTGACATTTGAGCAGGGACTTGACTGGTGTTAATTTTCTGTACAGACAGTTTATCTTGACTACAAAAAGCTAGTGAACATTTCCAGTGTTACTGTTCAGGAGAAATGTAGGTAATTTAACACATTATGTTGTCACACTATATGGGTTAAAGTCATAGTGAAATCTGCTGTTTTTTATTCTGACTTCAGAAGAATACTCTAATAGTGAAATATACAAAATTTAATAGCATTCTTCCACAAACTATCTGCATATAATATAAAATGTATATATATTAAAAAAATGCAATATATTATTGTTTAGAATTACATTATATAAAACAACACCGTGACAACCTAACAATTACGAAGAAATACTGTGTCCTAAAACCTGTTCAAATCTATCTTCATGATTTAGCTTTGTTTAAAATATTATATTTTACCGAAAAATGGTGACAACGTTCCAATGTGACAACTAACTACATTCCCCCTGTATAGTCTATAATTATCATGTTTCTAATCATCAGTAAGTAACGTAATTACAAATTAAGGATGAAGCAAGGTTTATAATTTAATAATGTTACATGTTTAATTCCTTAACCAACTGCCACTAGTTAGACACGTCGAATTCTGGCTAGAGCTGGTCTGATACTTACCACAATTAAGTTGATATGTGTTTTGCGTCCCTTTAAAGGTTTATATAGTTCGAGGTCAACCACTGTAAACACAGAAGAAGGAGAAAAAAAAACAAAACACGAGGTTTCTCTTTTGTTTTGAGTTCAGGTTTAAATTCTTTGTATTGAAAGGCTTGGGTGCCATCTGGCGTCAGGGAGCGGGAGAGCAAACTTTATAAATCCACTGACAGACATTGAAGGCTGATAATGAATAAAATGTTACATCTAAATAAATATTTACTCGGCAAACCAGCGTAATTATTTCGAGCACTAGTATTTTCACCAGCTAAAAAATGGTTTAAAGTCAGTTTTAGGTCTTTGGCTGTAGTGTGTCAGTAATATCCGTTTACATTTTCAAACATTAATTTTGCCATTAATAATCCAGTGAGATTTTTGTCTGCACAAGGAGTCTGACAACAGCCAGTGCTCCACACGGAGATCTGATCATAATCTGTCTGGAATGATATGAAGAACAAATTTAGAAAAAAGACTTAAATGAATGAAAAAGATTAAATGATAAAGAAAATCTATTTATGATTTTGATATTATACTGTATCTTTGCAGGTAGGTTTCTTGAAGCATCTTGCAGACGTTGCCACAGTTCTTCTGGATTTAGTTTCAGTTCTTCATGTCATTCCAGATGGGATGATGAATGATGATGAGATCAGATCTCTGTGTGGAGCACTGGCTGTTGTCAGACTCCTTGTGCAAACACAAAATCTCATTAGATGATTACAATTAATGCCAAAATGATGTTTGGAAACATAAACTGATATTTCCTACTGACACACTACAAACAAAAGATAAAAATAACTGACTAAAACCATTTTTAGCTGGTGAAAATACTAGTGTTCTAATAATTTTGGCCACCACTGTATCCATTTGATTGTTTACTATTTAAACGGTCTCATACATCAGCATTTAATGGTTTTTCTACAACTGCAGTTCAAGTATTTTGCTAAAATTTGGAAAATGCATTAAATATTGATGATGATAAAAAATAAATAAATAAATAAATAATAATAATAATACAGTTTTTAAATATTGAGTCTTTAACACAGCATGAACATTTTATTAAATTAAATTTTAATACAATTGTAACATTTTCAGTGGTTGTTTAAAATATATTAAAAAACAACCACTGAAAATGTTACATTTTGTATAATAATTGATAAACAACTGCTGACATCCTGAGACTAAAAATGATTAGCATTATTAAGTGATACAACATTAGTGATGTTATATGTGACCCTGGATCACAAAACCAGTCAGTTTAATAAATAAGCTTTCCATCGATGTATGGTTTGTTAGGATATGACAATATTTGCCCGAGATACATCTATTTGAAAATCTGAAATGTGAGGGTGCAAAAAATTTTAAATATTGAGAAAATTGCCTTCGAAGTTGTCCAAATGAAGTTCTTAGCAATGCATGTTACAAATCAAAAATGAAGTTTTGATATATTTATAGTAGGGAATGTTCAAAATATCTTCATGGAACATGATCTTAATACTTAATATCCTAATGATTTGTGGCATGTAAGAAAAATCAATAATTTTGACTCATGCAATGTATTTATTGCTACAAATATACTACTTAAGACTGGTTTTGTGGTTCAGGGTCACATATGTTAATGTAATCATAAGACCATTTTAATTAAATAGTCTAAAACAATTTGTGTCGTTACTGTAGAATTACTTACTATTATTACAATTAATTAAATGTAACACAACTGACAAAACAAGCGTGTCTTTGTAATAAATGAAAAAATATTGATTCATTAATAGTAATACATGAAATTTATAATTGATAGGTTTTTATTTTTGAGAAATTTACAAATGCAAATTCCTTTACAGCTGAGACTTCATTCTTTACAACATTCATGTATTTACAAACATCAGATATGCCAATTTAAAACGGATTGCTGTTGTTCACAGTAAAACCCAAATGCACCTCATCTGCAGAACAATCACAATAGAAAGTCAGAAATTCAGTAAGTCAGCCTTTTACAGATCCTAACAACAAGAATAAAAGAAAAAATAATGCAAACATGAATATTTACATGTAGATAGAATAAATCCTGTTTGTCAAAAAAAGAAGAAAAAGTACTGTTGGCTTAAATTCACTTGAATGAACCAAGACTAAAACTGTAGTTGAGAAACTATGCATGCTCTATATATGTTTTTTTAAGGGGTCGGCTTATGTTAAGGGTTTCTGTGGTGAATATGGATTTCAGAAGTTGGCGCTGCGGCGTCTCTGTTCATTGATCCAGTCCCCAGGGTTCACATCCATTTGCAGCATCTTCATGACCCACTTGTCACGTCGTGCCCCATCAATGAACTCATCCAGAGACAATTCTCCTGTGGACACAGAAAAAAAAAATTCAGTTTCAGCTTTGAGTCGAAAGCTACAATTTTTCCAGTTTGATTAATTATTAACATCAGTAAACTTAAACATAAAGGAAAGACTGGTGTTTAGCTTATCCATTTAATAATTGTAGAAAAATGATAAATCATAAGTTTTACCATCTCCATTCTCATCCACTAGCTCAAATATTCGGTCCACCACCTGATCTGGGGTCAGTAGGTTACACTCTTCATCAAGTTCACCATGGCAGGCTTTCTTTAGTCGGTAGATTGACTGTAAAAATAAAGTAAAGGTGTCCATTTTTTCCCCCTTTTGTAATCCTAAAAGCTTAAAAATCTATTTTACAGTGGTTTTAAAAAGTATGATAGCATTTCTGCACACAAATGTCCTGCTGTCACAGAGGTCATATGGATTAATACTCACTAGTAGGTTCCAATGTCAAGGTGAAAGTTATGAAACAGGCTATGAAACTTTAATCTCAGTATTAATGCAACCAGAACCAAACCATGCAGAATTATGTGTTTTATCCTGTTTTTCCTTAGTAATTCAGTAAACCACTGAAGTATTATAATCCCAAACAATGTTTAAGTCCGTCTGACCGTGTTGGCAATAGGGAAGGACATGAGAAAAGATTACCTCCACAATCTCCTTGAGCTCTGTTTTGTCGATACAGCCGCTCCCATCCTTGTCATACATTTTAAAAGTCCATTTCAGTTTGTGCTCCAACTTTCCTCGCAGCACTAGATTCAAGGCTGCGACATATTCCAGAAAATCAATAGTGTTGTCCTATGAAAAAAATTACAGGAAAGGAAAAAAAGAGGATTGAACTGTCAAAAATTCTGAGAATTTTCAGCTTCATTTTTAAAATAAGCAATCTTTTTCCCAGTTTATATTATATTACGTTACTTATGTAACTTAACTGAAATTAAATAACTTACCCCATTTTTATCAAAAGCACGAAACATGTTTTCTATATAATCAGCCGCTTCTGGGTTCCCAGTTACACCGAAGAAACTCTTGAACTCATGCATGAAGAGGGTTCCACTTGGACATTCAACCACAAACTTTTTATACCACTCCTGCAGTTCTGCAACATCAATCTCTTTTTCGTCCGAATCGTCACTGAGTCGCTGACCCATGGCGAAAGATGACAATAAAGAACACAAGCTCTGCTTCTCAACAACAATTGTCCATTATCACATCTGTGAGATTCACTGTCCTGGGGTTCTCTCTGATCCAGACATCTCAATAAATCTTTAAGCCCCACAAACTGAGGATACAACAACAAAAAAAGTCTGATTCAGGATACAGCCGTGTATCCTCTTTTAAAAAAAAGTAGAAGTAAAAAATTTCAGTATGCACCAAAGTGTAAAAGTAACCTCAACCCTTCAGTGAAGGTGCTCTACTGGCTTGGGATTCTGCATAAGGACTATTTTGGATCACATGACTGCAAGGGATTATTCATATCAATCCATGTCTGAATCAATTAGCTTGAAACAAGATCATGAGCTTTGCAATAATTCATCATTTAGTACACAGAGTGTTCCATTCCTCTATTCAGGTTCAAGGACTCCCTGAGGGTCTCATGTGAGAACGTTAACCATGGCCTGATTATTTTTACCTGCTAAATGTAAAAAAATGTTTTGAAGGCCAGACTGAAGGCCACAGATTCCAAAAAATAAAAAATCACTCAAAAATGGATCAGTGAAATAAATGTTGGAAGGCTGGATTGAAGTCCGCAAATACCAAAAAACAAACAAACAAACAAACAAACAAACAAACAAAAACACTCAAAAATGGATCACTGAATTTTTTTTTTTTGGACATACTACTTCTTTTATTTACTAGATTGACTTAAATAAAAGATTGAAGATGGACCTTCATCTTGGTGTTCAAGATGGTCTTACAGGGGGTTTGAGGGGGTTGACATACACACTGTAAACTGTTTTTCAACCCTAGATAGATAATTAGAATATCAATTTTACAAGAAAATACTATGTCCGTCATTCTACTTCAAAATTTAAAATATACAAATATTCTATATACACTACCAGTCAAGAAGTCTCTTCTGCTCACCAAGCCTGCATTAATTTGATCCAAGGTACAGCAAAAACAGTAAAATGTTGAAACATTTTTACTATTTAAAATAACTCTTTTCTATTTGAATATATTTTTAAACTGTAATTTATTCCTGTGGTTTCAAAGAATTTTTAGCATCATTACTCCAGTCACATGATCCTTCAGAAATCATTATAATATTCTGACTTGCTGCTCAAAAACATTTATTATTTTCATTATTATTCTGTTGAAAACAGCTAATTTTTTCGGAATAATTTTTTTTTTTAAATCAATACTTTCCATTGATGTATGGTTCTTCTGGATGTTAGGATAGGACGATATTTGGCTGAGATAACAACTATTTGAAAATCTGGAATCTGAGGGTGCAAAAAAATAAAAATATTGAGAAAATCGCCTTTAAAGTTGTCCAAATTAAGTTCTAGCAATGCATATTACTTATAAAAAAAATATGTTTTGATACATTTACAGTAGGAAATATCTTCATGGAACATGATCTTTACTTGATATCCTAATGATTCCAATAATTTTGACCCATACAATGTATTTTTGGCTATTGCTACAAATATAACCCAGCGACTTATGACAGGTTTTGTGGTCTAGGGTCACAAATGTGCTCAACTGTTTTAAATATTGATAATAATACTAATAATCAAAAATATTTCTTGAGAAATGTAAAAATATTTTACAATTTGACTGTTTTTGCTGTACAAATAAAATAATTTTTTTTTTTTTTAAATATATTTCTTTATGTAACACATCAGTGACATATAATATTCTAGAAACAAGTGATGTCTAATAAAGTCAGTAATTAAAGTTATGCCACTAAAATGTAACTCAGAATGCATTTATCTAGCATTTTTATTTCGGGAGTCCCTTGTTTGGCTGAATGGGAAAGGGGGTCCCTAGATCTGAAATGCTGAAAGCCCTGCCTATATCCAGCTCTTGATCACTCAATCCTGTGAATCATTCAGACAATCTGAGTCATAATCCCCTCTGCCCTCTGCTCTTACTATTAATAGTTTGTCAAAAACAGGATCTAGAGAAGTCTGGCCTAGTTCAAGAGGGTAGTGCATTTTGTCTGGACACGTAGCACTTTGCACCGCAATAAAAACTAATATCTAAACGGTTACACTCTTTAAAATAAAGGTTATTGACATCAATTGACATCATTTTAGGGTGACCCAGACCCAATAGATCACAACGCTGTTTTAACATGTTGCTTTTACAACTCTGGTTACAGTGTAACACTATACTGTCTCCAAAATGCACCACTGTTTCCAACATTGATAATAAATCAGTGTATTATTATTTCTGAAGGGTCATGTGACACTGAAGACTGGAGTAATGATACTGATAAAGTATATTTTAAAGTATACTGAAATAGAAAACCAACATTTTAAATTGCAATAATATTAAATATGTTTTCTGTGTTTTTAATCAAATAAATGCAACCTTGATGAGCAGAAAATACTTATTTTAAAATTATTAAAAATCTTAGCGATCCCAAACTTTTGAATGGCATGTGTAGGTTGTGTAACTGTGATTATGTGATATTACAGAATATAAATGCAAAGCACTATAATAATTTCTTTATATATGCATCTGAGAAATGTTTTACAATGTATTGCACATACACCTGCATGCCATCATATAATCAAATGTAACTGGTGAAACATGCTCAGTTGTGTTCAAGTGCAAACACAGCAGCGGGACACATAAAGAATGTCTGTTTTGTCAGTCCATGAACTTTACAGACCTTTCCCAAAGTGCTGACTATACTTTATAAGGATAAGCTCCTTTGGCCTACAGGTATCCAGGCCACTCATTGCACAATTAATTCATAATCGTATTGGATTAATAGTGAATACAATAACAAATGTGGAGAACTTGGAATGCAAACTAATGTTATTTTATGTTATAATGTATTTTGATTTTGTGCCATGCTTTTGATGACAAAATCTTTGCCAGAGCTGTAATTATAATGTCATTAAAGTCAATTAGATCTGAAACGATTTAGTAGTTTTAGAGTCATAATAACTCCAGATAAGGCAGAAATCAGTACTGACTGATGTAGAAATAACTATGCTCACTTTCAATTGGCTTAATTACAATTACAAGTCATAAGTGGATTGTAATATCTTAGTTTTAATTAACTGCTGAGCAGTGCTGGTTTTTATTTGTGATCAGGATGATATGACGTTCAATCAGTTGCAATGATACAAATATAGCCTGCGAATCATTAACAGTGACAACAGGAGAAAGCCTAATTAAATTAAAAATTTAATAGAAAAAGTTATTTTAATAGAAAAAAAATAAATAAAAAATACTAACAGATGCCCCTGGGTGTCAGTGTTACAAAGGCTACAGTTTCATGCTGTGATTGACTGGTTGATCATGTTTCTATATGTTTTAAGACACAACGAATTCTTAATGCTGATTGATTTACACACATAATTGCTCGGATTAAACACTGCAAAGTCAAAATTGTCTTGTGAGGATTTAACATGTATTTAAAGAGATTACTAACGTGAAAGTACCTCAGAATGATACACCTCTCAGCATTACTCAGCGCGCTGACCGCGGATGTCAACATTATGCAATCAAAAAAGACTCAGAGAGGAGTTACTCATTGGCTCTGAATTGAGATTAATGTCTGATCTAGTTGCCAGGGCAGTGAAAGAATATTTCCTCTGTCTCTCATCCCACCTCCACAAGCCCCTCACCCAAAACACACAGCGGGGAACCGAGAGCAATATTTCTGACGGTACCTCTCGCTCCTTTAATAAGAATGAGTAATAATCATCCACAGCACATCCACAGTGCGGTGAAATTAAAAAGCAGAAATTAGGAGAAGTACAGAGAGCTACTGTTTAATTAGAGTATCAGCGGTTACCTGAGCAGGGATTCAAAGGCTTATTAAGCACTTTACTGTTTACTGTTAATTATTTTTGGATGCAAATGAATGAATTATTCGGCCACGTCCTTCATTTAATTGTGTAGCCTATTTGAAATAAAAAGGCTTTATTATTTTACTAATATCATCACAAGATAAAAGGTGAAGGAAAGCACAAAATAAAACTGCCATTTAGACAACTGCCAGACCACAAAGTCATAAATCAACCCCCAACAGGCGAGACACAAGACGTCTTTAATCCCCGTCTTGCCAAGAGTTTATCGTGACATTTTAAGATGTTGTGGTGGTGAACTTCATCCAAAATAAATGGAGCTGACATTTTTGGGATTATTCGTTATCTGTGTCCTGTAAACCAGCCAAGAAAGAAAAATAAATAAACCCTAATTCACTTCCCCGTTTTAAAAAAAAAACAGCATATGCTAGTTAGGTAGGTTTTGAAGCATGGATGCTGGTTTGACCTGGTTTAAGATGGTTCTCAGCTGGTCATGTGCTGTGTTAAGATGGTCATTAGCTGGTCATGAGCTGGTTTAAACTGGTCCTTAGCTGGCCATGTGCTGGTTTAAGCTGGTCCTTAGCTGGTCATGTGCTGGTTTAAGATGGTCCTTAGCTGGTTTAAACTGATCATGTGCTGGTTTGAGCTGGTCATGAGCTGCTTTAAACTGGTCCTTAGCTGGTCATGAGCTGGTTTAAGATGGTCCTTAGCTGGTCATGAGCTGCTTTAAACTGGTCCATAGCTGGTCATGAGCTGGTTTAAACTGGTCCTTAGCAGGTTTAAGCTGATCTTGTGCTGGGTAAAGCTGGTTCTTAGCTGGTCATGTGCTGATTTGAGCTGGTCCTAGCTGGTCATGAGCTGGTTTAAGCTGATCATGTGCTGGTTTGAGCTGGTCATGAGCTGCTTTAAACTGGTCCTTAGCTGGTCATGAGCTGCTTTAAACTGGTCCTTAGCTGGTCATGAGCTGGTTTAAACTGGTCCTTAGCAGGTTTAAGCTGATCTTGTGCTGGGTAAAGCTGGTTCTTAGCTGGTCATGTGCTGGTTTGAGCTGGTCCTAGCTGGTCATGAGCTGCTTTAAACTGGTCCTTAGCTGGTCATGAGCTGGCTTACACTGGTCCTTAGCTGGTCATGAGCTGGTTTAAGCTGGTCCTTAGCTGGTCATGAGCTGGTTTAAACTGGTCCTTAGCAGGTTTAAGCTGATCTTGTGCTGGGTAAAGCTGGTTCTTAGCTGGTCATGTGCTGATTTGAGCTGGTCCTAGCTGGTCATGAGCTGCTTTAAACTGGTCCTTAGCTGGTCATGAGCTGGCTTACACTGGTCCTTAGCTGGTCATGAGCTGCTTTAAACTGGTCCTTAGCTGGTCATGAGCTGGTTTAAACTGGTCCTTAGCAGGTTTAAGCTGATCTTGTGCTGGGTAAAGCTGGTTCTTAGCTGGTCATGTGCTGGTTTGAGCTGGTCCTAGCTGGTCATGAGCTGCTTTAAACTGGTCCTTAGCTGGTCATGAGCTGGCTTACACTGGTTCTTAGCTGGTCATGAGCTGCTTCAAACTGGTCCTTAGTTGGTCATGAGCTGGTTTAAACTGGTCCTTAGCAGGTTTAAGCTGATCTTGTGCTGGGTAAAGCTGGTTCTTAGCTGGTCATGTGCTGGTTTGAGCTGGTCCTAGCTGGTCATGAGCTGCTTTAAACTGGTCCTTAGCTGGTCATGAGCTGGCTTACACTGGTCCTTAGCTGGTCATGAGCTGGTTTAAGCTGGTCCTTAGCTGGTTTAAGATGGTCATGTGCTGGTTTGAGCTGGTCATGAGCTGCTTTAAACTGGTCCTTAGCTGGTCATGAGCTGGTTTAAACTGGTCCTTAGCTGCAGTAAACCAGCCAAAAAAAGTCACTTGGGTCAGCCATTTTGCAATTATGTAAACATGCACTAAGTTTTCAAGTAGCTCACTGTTTTTCAGAGATGTCATGTTCACATAAAATACATTTACATTTTAGAAATGTTTTATGTTTTACGCAAGGATGCGTTTTACGTTAAAGTTTAAGGAAGACACATTAAACCACACAGGATCACATAGAAATGTTCAAAGAATTTATTACAGAAATCGCAGTAGAGGCACTACCTCACATATATAGGCACTGAACTACTGAACTGGACTTGCAATTGTGTGTCAACACGGTTCAACACAATTCAGATTTAAATCCAGACCATGTTAACCCATCTATAAGTTTCAAGTGAAGTTCTCTATGTGATATGCAGCTCAAATCTCTGCTATAACATTATAACATACAATGGGGGATTTAACTGGTGCCAGAGATTTCATTGATATTCTGTGCAGTTTATATATATATTGCTTTCTAACTACTCTTCATCCTGATGACATTATTAAAGGTGCTGTAAGCAGTTGGGAATCTGGGAATACCACACATAAATGTAACTCTAACCTGACAGAAATCACTGAAATAGGTGTCCTGAGAAATCACACCTGTCTCTGTGACAGCGCTAGAATCTGTGAACTAAAAACACAATTAAACATTGGGGGGGCGGGGCCAGTTTTAGCCAGAAACACTCGGCCATGGGTGGATTTTTTTTTTAAAGATTGTGGTTGAAAATGAGCAAAATAGTAAAAGGCGAGCACTTACAGCACCTTTAAAAGGATAGTTCACTCGAAAATTAAAATTCTGTCATTATTATCAACCTCATATCCTCATATCATTCCAAATCTGTAGGAATTTCTTCTGTGGAACTCAAAAGGAGATTTTTTTGTTTGTTTTTTCATACAGTGAAAGTTTTGGACCCCATTGACGTTCACTGTATAGCCAAAAAACAGTTTTTCAGTCAGTCATACAGATTTAAAGACGTGAGGGTGAGTAAATGATGCCAGAATTCAATGTGTGGGTGAAATACCCTTTTAAGACATTTTAAAACATTTTACATAAAGCTTCAATCAACAGCCATCAATAGCCTAGTTATGACTAAATGTCCCAACTCACACAGGTTCATGTCTACAGTGCTCATACAACATCAAATCTATAGTCCCACAGTTCTTCACAGAATAAACGTGGATAACAGTTACCTGTTTTTCAAAGTGTAACAACAGAGGCTGATTCAGTGCGTGGTCGACAACAGTACGCTAGAGGGTAAAACAGCTTTCGCTGTGTGGATGGGTGCAGTGTAATCTCATGGGACATTGTGAGTTCCCCTGGGCCGACCGTGTGTCTCTGCTCATCTACCTCAGTGTGAAACAATCCTCCATGGCAATATTTCAGAAGTAGAAAAACATGAACTAAAATTGCATTTTCTGCTCAGGGCTAAGACCAAGACTTATCTGTCTAGATTAGAGATTATGCAGTGAGATAATGTAGATTTTGATTGATTTTCATATGGAGATTATGAGGCAGAAGCCGAAATGTGCCCAGAAGTATTGGCACTGCGTGTTGAAGACTGTCAGAGGCCATCAGCTACCACTAGTACACCACTACATGACGGCACAACATCATAAAAAAACAACAGACCATCTCAACAGCTCCTCAGATTACGGGTCAACATGACAACCTGTCACCTCACAAAGCAACAAAACAAACAGGTTAACCCACGAAAACACTGGAGAAACTGCATTTAGTTCAACAACCCACCACAGAGAATATTCAGAACATGGAGAAACATGAAAAATCACTGCAAAACAACTGCTACTTAGAGTTTAGGTGATCATACACTGCGTTTACTCCAAAACTGATTTACATACAAATAAGGGTAAAAGACGAAATGCATTTGAACATGTTCATATAATAAAAAAAAAGCCCGACGTCCAACGATTTGAATTCCCTAAAGTAATTTAAAGCACTGTGGAGAGGTCTGAACGACACCTCTGAAATAAACAAATCAGGTAAAACATTTCCCACCTCTAGATATGAAAATATGAGCTCACTTCACCCACACTCGCCAGCGCTCAGATCGTGGTCAAATGAATTCAGAAAACAGGCTGTTTAACATCTTGAGACATTTTTTCATGTGAGTAAAGAAATTCAGCGTTTCCATTTCGTAGAGGCAGCAGAAATTAGACTTGAGCGAAAGCGAAAAATACTCTGCCAAGATGAGTCATGTGTCTTGTTGCAGAATTCGTAGACAAGAAAAAATAGAGGTATATTTCTCTCGGCATTATCTCTTTCTCACAGATCATCTATTCACACGTTGTCATCTCCTGCGGTGCTGGAGGGCGTTTCAAATTTGAACCTCTGTGACATTTAACCTCACATAAAGCGAAGTGAAAATGAACTCGCTATTTCAGTTAGCCTGCAGCAGAACCTACATTAATGAGACCAAAAATAAAATATACAATAAAATTAAATAAAAATGATATAAAATTTTATCCTCCGTGACATTTAACCTCACATAAAGTAATTATTTTATTTTATTTTATAGGGATCATACAAAATGCATGTTATTTTTTCCACAGCTGTTTTTTTGTTTAGTGATAGTTGTTTGTGAGTCCCTTTGTTTGTCCTGCATGTAATTTTTTATTCTTACTTTTTTGTGTTTGAACCCTTTCCAACCATGGCTGTATGATTTTTAGATCAATCTTTTCACATTGAGGACAACTGAGGGACTCATATGCAACTATTATAGGAAGTTCAAACGCTCACTGATGAAAATCAGAAAACACGTACACATCTTCATTCTTTTCAAAAGTTTTCACCCCCGGCTCTTAAAGCATCGTTTTTCCTTCTGGCGCATTAGTGAGCTTTGAACCTTTTGTAATAGTTGCATATGAGTCCCTCAGATGTCCTCAGTGTGCAAAATCATACAGTCATTGTTGGAAAGGGTTCAAATACACAAAAATGCTGAAAAACCAAAGAATTTGTGGGACCTTAAGGATTTTTCTGAAGAACAACAGGCAGTTTAACTGTTCAGGACAAACAAGGGACTCATGAACAACTATCACTAAACAAAAACAAAACAAAACCACAAAAACAGCTGTGGATCATTCAGGTAACAACACAGTATTAAGAATCAAGTGAACGGGTAAACTTTTTATCTCTTGTGGACTATATGTTAACGTCTTTTATGTGAAATATATTATTCAGGTCAGCAATAAATAAAAAATTAACATGCATCTTGTATGATCCCTCTTATTTTGGTAAATAAATTATATAAAATTTGACCCTCTGTGACATTTAACCTTAAATAAAGCAAAGTAAAAATAAACTCGCTATTTCAGTTAGTCTGCAGCAGAACCTACATTAATGAGATTTAAAATATAATTAAATTGAATAAAAAATAGTAAAATAAAAACGATATAAAATAAAACAAATCAAATCTGATCTCCTGGCATCTCATATCTTACAGTCCTCTGTTGCCTATGAGCAGGATGGCTCATACAGTTGTCATACAGGCAAAAATATGTCTATTTCCACTTAAAAACAACGCACATGATCGCCATCTGCCAGCACAGCATCACAGTCATTGTGGAGGCGTAAATCTAAAACAAGTATATGGATTGTATTTGTTCTTTCTTTGATTTTAATGTTTCTAAGAGGCATTTAAATGTTGGATGTAAACCAAGCTGACATTCAATCCTCACCATCTCAACCAAAAACACACAAACAGCCATTTGCACTCAAACAACGGTCAGTATGAATATGTATGAATGTCTTATTATGCCCTCGGGCACCCTATCGCCCAGTAACAACAGGTCATCAAACCGTCTGAGACCAGAACGTGATGATAATCGGTGTGTGGGCGCACATATTTCACCAAACACACACAGACCAGATAAATCAAACCCATACTGACCTCTCATAGCGAAGATGCATCTGAATTCAATGTCCTGTCAGTAAGCATTGAGAATTCCTGACATGCATGAGTTCTGTATTCAGAATGCTAAATGAGCTCAGTGACCCGATACCCTTGTCAAATCATCAGTGGGGCAATACAAGACTCTCACAGGGCACCGGTGAAGCAAAAATGAGGCGTATATTAGGTCTACGTCAAGGGGTTTATCTCATCAAAAATTACAGGGAGTGAGCCCTCTGTCCTCCTCCACGTCCCCTGAAAGCGCCCTATAAATGGGTCACTCAGAAACAGTTAACGTGAGCCATCTATAGCAACTACATTGACTAGATTTAATTAGCTCTTACCCTGAAGAAACAACTTCTGATTAAATATGAATGTGAACTCGAGCTGTGAACAATTTCCTGTGTTTAATATGCTGAGCGATCTTGAAAATTTGCTCAGCTGATTTATTAAGAATGAATAAAACTGTAGTGTCTGATAATTTAGCGTCAAGGTTTTCCACATACAGCACACTCCAGAAGAAAAACACACCTTGTAAGACTTTATCCAAATTTCATTAGTATTAAAGGAGTGTTCTGGATTCTATACAAGCTATTTTACCACAGAAAATATTTTTTGACTAGTTCATCAGCAAATAAAAACAAATATGAGAGGGTGTATATTTGCAGTAGTGGACTTACAGTGGTCAGTCTATTGGGCAGGACAGTTTTTTAAAGTGTAACCATAACAATGAACTACATTGAAGCTAACATGAGATTACAAAAATGTAAAAAGTTAAAAGTTAACACATAAAGCAGGTGTTTTGAAAAACAAACCTACTCATACATGTGTCGAATGCTTTTAAAAAATACGAATACAAGATTATTTATTTTTAATTTTGGGTTTTGAGGTCAGTAAAATTTATACTACTACTGTTACTACTAATGAAAATTAAAAAATGCGCCATCAAATGATTAATCGCATTAAAAATTTTCAGCAGCCATCTTTGGTAACATTATAAATGTCATTTTTGATCATTTTAATGCATCCTTGGTGAAGAAAATAGTTTTATTAGTGCTGTCACATGATTAAATCACATCCAAAATAGAATAAAGGTTTTTGTTTACATATGTGACCCTGGACCACAAAACCAGTCTAAGTAGCACAAGTACATTTGTAGCAATAGTCAAAAATACATTGTATGGGTCAAAATTATTGAGTTTTTACTGCCAAAAATCATAAGGATATGAAGTAAAGATCATGTTCCATGAAGATATTTCATAAATTTACTAATGTAAATAATACCGTATTAATATGCATTGCTAAGAACTTAATTTGAACAACTTTAAAGGTGATTTTCTCAATATTTAGATTTTTTTGCACCCTTGGATTTCAAATTTTCTAATAGTTGTATCTCAGCCAAATATTGTCCTATCCTAACATACCATACAAGAATGGAAAGCTTATTTACCCTGCTTTTGGATGAATGAATGATGCCCTTATGACTGGTTTTGTGGTCCAGGGTCACATATGTGTACACTTATGTGTGTATATTTATTTTGTATAATACACACACATGCATGTATATATTTATGAAAAATATGTTGTTTATATATTAAATATATTGTTTAATATAAATTATTGAACATTTTCAAATGTGTGTGTCTTTATATGTACATAATAAATACACACATATACTACGTCAACAAAACTGCTATTTTGGATGCGGTTAATCTCAATTAATTGTTTAACAGCACTACTAAAAATAATACTTTTCTTCACCAAGGATGCCTTAAACGGATCGAAAATGACAGTAAAGACATTTAGAATGTTACCAAAGATTTCTTTGTGAAATAAATGTTTTTTTTTTCTTTTTCTAAAAAAAAACCAAAAAAACAAAAACATTCTATTCATAAAAGGATCCTGGAAAAAAGTATCACGTTTTCCAAAAAAATATTAAGCAGCACAGCTGTTAAATAATAATAATAAGCAGAATGATTTCTGAAGGATCATGTGACACTGAAGACTGGAGTAATGGGTGCTTAAAATTATGGTTTTTAAAGTTTTAAACAAACATATTTTTCTTACACAAACCCATTGATTTGCTTCTTGCTCCTTGGAGCTGTGTGAAACACTTTTTATGATGGATGAACATACGTTTTTAGACATCTAAATCTTAACAGCAATTCATGGCCATTGTAAAGCTTGGAAGAGCCAAAAGACAGTTTTTTTTTAACTCCAATTGTATTTGTTTTAAAAAAGAAAGACATATACACCTAGAATGGCTTGAGGGTGAGTGAATCAAGGGGTAATTTTCATTTTGGGGTGAACTATCCCTTTAAATTGTAAAAAAAAAAAAACTACACACACAAAAATAAACTTTGATGAAATTAATTCTTGGTGAGCTTAAGAAACTTCTTTCAAAACACTAAAAAAGGACAAGTTAAATATCAGATTTTTGCACAGATTAATTAATAAAAAATACATGCCTTGCCCTTTAAATGCCCACTGCAAGAGCATTACTGTAATCACAGTTTTTGCTTGTTATTAGGGACACATTAAAATTATTATCTGTGCTAATCGACATTATAACTGGTTTTGAATCCAGAACACTCATTTAATTAACCGACTAGATGAACCATGTTCTTCTCTATCTCCCCTGTCTCGTGCTACAGTGAGGCATCAGTGATTTGCTGTTATAAGAGTTGCTCTTTTAACGCATAACAATGCTCAATTTCACACGTGCATGGCTGTGAAGGTACAAAAACACACACATACACGCATCCGCCTCTCATTTCTGAAGTCTCGCGCAGAAGATCCTCTGTTTGTCAAGAGTACAAAAAGTGCTAACATGCTACCTCAGACGGGTGCTGTGGCAGCGTGGTGGATATGGCCCTAAGTTCCTCTTTAGTTTGCCAGAAAATTACCCTGCTTTGATACTGAAAAATGCTGTACAGTTCAAAGGCGCCTGGAGTGCTGCGCGTGCCTGTCTGTGTAGGTCTGCACATCTATTTATATTTATTCATATTATATATAGTAATAAATATATTTATTAATACATTGCTATTTCATATAGTTAGGTGAACGATATATTTATGTATTTTTTGCTTGTCTTAGATCTCCAGTCCAAAACTCTTCTGTCCAGAGGTGTGGAACGCTGTCCAAGCTCCAGTAGATTGTCTCCACTATTCAAAGTATAAAGCTGATGCGTCCTCTGAGGGGAAAGTCTGAATATTTGTCATAGACACACACAACGTCAGCTTGACCTCAGTGTGCGTGCGTGTGTGTGTTTGCAGAGCTTACACTCCGGAAAGTACAGCATGTGAGGATTTGTGTAGTTGCTCATTCGTGTGAGTATGTGTGTGTGTCAGACGGTCTCTTTAAAACAGAGGGCTTCCACAGCGTTGCTGGGACCCTGGGACACTCCTCCGATGAGGAACAGCATGTTTGGGGTCTGAATGGAGGCACAGGAGCAGCGAGGGCTGGGTAACGGGGCCACGGGTTCCCATCTCCTCTTCAGCTGGTTATAACTCTCCACCGACGCCAGTGGGGATGGCTGGTTACCTGAAAGCACACAAAACAAAGCACTGTCACAAACACACAAAAAGCCAGAGATATGTACTGAAGTTCTCAAAATGTGTAGCAAATGTGTGACAATTCGAATTTATCAGTGACTTACTTTGACAATAACCTTGAAATTCAATAAAAGTGAACTTTTCATTTAATATATTATTTATTATACATTAGCTGGGAAAATAAGTATTTGACACATCAGCATTCTTATCAGTAAGGGGATTTCTAAGTGGGCTATTGACACAAAATTTCCACCAGATGTAGCCATCAAGCCAAATATTGAATATATATATATATATATATATATATATATATATATATATAGTCAAAAGTTTACAGAATCTGCAAAATGTTAATTATTTTACCAAAATACCAACATTTTTTTTATTTACTACTGACCTGAGTAAGATATTTCACATATAAGATGTTTACATATAGGCCACAATAGAAAATAATTTATAAAAATGACCCTGTTCAAAAGTTTACATACACTTGATTCTTAATACTGTCTTTTTTTGTTTAGTGATAGTTGTTCATGAGCCCCATGTTTGTTCTGAACAGTTAAACTGCCCGCTGTTCTTCAGAAAAATCCTTCAGGTCCTATAAATTCTTTGTTTTTTCAGCATTTTTGTGTATTTGAACCCTTTCCAACAATGACTGTATGATTTTGAGATCCATCTTTTCACACTGAGGACAACTGTGGGACTCATATGCAACTATTACAGAAGGTTCAAACACTCACTGATGATCCAGAAGGAAACACAATGCAAAGAGCCGGGGGGTGAAAACTTTTAGAATTTGAAGATCAGTGTAAATGTAACTTATTTGTCTTCTGGGAAACATTCAAGTATCTTCTGTAGTTTCTGAAGGGCAGTACTAAATGAACAAAATACAATATTTAATATTTATCTTCTTTCTGTTCAAAAGTTTTCACCTTAAAAATGTATCTTTAAAAATTCTCTCTTAAAATGTGAATGTCTCACCCCCAATTATCACCTACATCCAGCTAGCGAATCATAATCCACAGGATAAACACTTCCCAACTAATCTTGCTGATTTACAAAGAAAAACACATAAAACAGTGCCTGCCCAGAATTGAAAGTCAAATACACCAAACAAGTGTCCCAGTCCTCATATCAAAGCCTAAAGTAAACATTTCCAGATTTAGTGTATCACAGACAGGTGTGCAGAAAACACTGCACATTACACAGCCTCTCCAGCCATTCAATCAACACAACACCCTCTCCACATTAGCATACAGCATCCACAGCGTCTCTCTCACACACACACACTGCGGATGTTTCTTGCAGATGAAGCACTTGCCACCTGGTGGGTTTTGGGACTAAAGCAGGTTTGAACAGGTGGCAGCATGCAGATTTCTTCAAATTATGTAACTCCTACAGATTCTGTGGCTTATGCTTCAAGAAACTTTTGCTCTGATGTTGTAAAAAAAAAATATAATAAATAATATAGTTTCCCTGGTAAATCCTGGCACAAACACTGCAGTCGCATTGAACAGCGACACATTTTCTCATTTTCCCCAGGGTCAGTTTGACTAGGCTGGGTGTTTTCGCTCTTTTGCCTTCAGCGCAGAGACCTAAATCATCACGCAGTACCTGCCGCTAAGTTTCCATGGTTACTCAAATTGAAGTGCAGATGATATGGACAGACTGGTGCGGTGACTATTGTTATCATAATTTCCTGGTAGAACAAACACTTGGGCGAATCCGCTTGCGGTAATCAAAAGTGTCACATCGAGCTGTGCTCCGGCGCTGGCGTGGAGAGCTCAAGCGTGTTTCAGCGTATCCTCAGGCACTTTTGTGTTCACACAAATACATATTTGTAAAAGCAGTTTTGTAGGAGCTGTTTTGCAAAGGTTAGATTCATCTTTGCTGAATAATTCTCACCACCATCTACTGGGAGCTGTCCACCTCAACAGAAATGAAAATCTTAAATAAAAGTGTTAAATAAAGATCAAACTCATATAACTAAATCTAAATGCCAAATCTTGATGTAAAGTTAAATATTCATAGTTAAAATCATGCAGGATAACCCTTTATTTTCTCATGGCTATACCGTGGAGATAAAAATTAGAGAACAACTGCATGGAAGGAACTGCATGTTGCTAAAGGAGGTTCTAATAAACACTTGCATTTACTCTGCCATGTATCCAAAAGATCAGACTCAGTCTTGCCTCAGTTTGACACCTAGCTAAATGTTTCCCAACAGGCCCAAATAAATTAAACTTGCTCTCATCACTAAAGTGAACTTTGGACACAACATGTTTCTCAGGTTGTTGTGTTGTCTCGGCTTTTGATTCTTTCTGCTGATGAGAGGCTTGGTCACTTCAGAGTGCACTTTCAGTCCGACTTCTCTTAAACATGCTGAGGCAGATCCTTAAGGCCGGGACACACCAACCCGACGCCAAACAACTAGCGCCGTCGAAAGCCGACTGTGTTGTCGCCTCTCGTCGACTGTGTCTGTGGGCGTCTGGGCAAAAAAACTGAGCTTGAACACACCGAACCGACGACGCCCGACTACAAACTAGAAGATGCTTTCTGCGCGTGCTTGAGGATATATACATTTGCGTACCTGCAGATGGCAGTAGTCTGTATTTTCTCCGAAAGAGAATTGTGCGAAATGACAGCGAGCCGGTTCCCTCTTGACTCCGTCGTTTGCTTGTTACGTCGCTTCATGTTCAAGTCCTCCACACGCTCTGATTCGATGTCTGAACAGCCAATCAGAGCGCTCTCTTTCGCCGACGGCCACAACAAGCCCGACGCCGATTCAACATGTTGAATCAGGCAAACTTCTGCCGACGAGAGCCGATGAGAGGAACACACTGAACCGACGCGCCTCAACAACTAACTAGTCTTGCATTGGCTAAAAGTGTCATCCCTTTGGCATTCATTTTCACAACCTCCTGTCGCAGGGTTTCAGTCACCTTCTGAAATATGAAAAAACTGCCCTTCTACTCATGTTAGGATAACTTTAAATAGTACTAAGCAGTGACCTTGACATTTAGGAAATTGTAGGTTGTTCTCTAATTTTGATCTCCACTGTATAATGTTAAAAACAATTACCTAGTTAAATGGATGTAGTTAAATTCTTTGGCAACAAACTTGACATTTCAGCTGAACAAATTTTGCATATTGCTACTTCAGTATAATTATTGTCATGGTGAAGCATGTCCACAATACTGACAAGTTTACCTGCATGCTGTAGTTTACAGTGTTGTGAAAAGTTACTTTTAAAAGCATTACAATATTGCGTTACTCCCCAAAAAAGTAACTAATTGCGTTACTTTTTATGGACTGTAATGCGTTACGTTACTTTTGCATTACATCTGGGCAGGGCTTGCTTGTTTGTTTTTAATATAAAAAGTAATATTTTTGGCAAATGTAAAAGCCCTTTACACCAAAAGCCTCAGGCTGAAGGAAAAGTAAATTTACGTCTGTACAGTAGAACACAGAAGAAAAAAGTTCAACACTCTTCAGCAAATAAAAGTTGAGTAATTTTTGATTATTAGTGTGGTTGAATTGGATCATTGAAGGTCAGAGGCAAAGACACTGGTTAATAAATGGCATTAAATACATAAAGAATATTTGTATTATTTTATATTATATTTAATTATTGCTGGTTTGCATCATATTTTAGTTGTGTTTCATTGTTTTTATTAATTCTCAGGAACACTGAATCTGTTTTTTTTTTTTGTGTGAGTGAGATGTTAATGTTTGTTCACGTTTATTGTAGAACTAAAGTAACATCTTACTCCCGAATCCCAATTTCTCTCAATATGAGGACAGGAGAGCTTTTAATTAATAAATGGGGAAAAAAAGGGAAAAAACTTGGTGCTACTTATTTGAAAAAGTAACTCAGATATTTTCTTGTAAATTAAAAAAAAGTAATGCGTTACTTTACTAGTTACTTGAAAAAAGTAATCTGATTATGTAACTTGCGTTACTTGTAATATGTTACCACCAACACTAATAGTTTATCCACGTGTGTCCATGAATAAGTTGCTGAGGAAATGCAAATTAAACATCTTTGTTTTGGCCCTCCAAAACCAATATAATCATACATTACTACAGTCCACATTCCAAAAACAACATACGATGACCTAAAAGCCACTTGTTGAACATACTCTGATTCCTTTGTCCAGACAGTGTCGTATATATCCTGAGTATCTACACTGGTTGCTATAGTAACAACATGAACATCAACCCAACGCCAAGAGTCTTTCTCATTCAACAGCTGAGAGCATCTGTTAGAGGAAAGAGAGGGTGGAAAAACTGGAAATTTTGTCTCTGCTCATGTCTGTCATGACATCTTGCCACGGGGCTGCACTCAGAAGGCACATGAGAGAACATTAAACAAATGAGGCATTTTAATCAGTCAAGCATACAGTGCACAAAACCATAGACTCTTTCACTACATAGTGAACCCCACTATAATAAGAAAGAAACTGTGAAAAATGTATGTACTTGAACATGGCTCCAAAAAATATTCCCTATTTTTTTTTGTGATTTGTCAAGGACGGTGCATATAAAAGAGTTTTAAAAAATAAGTAATACAGTTCAAGACGGTTTAAAGGGGACATCAGATGCAAAATTCACTTTTATGTGGCGTTTGCATAGAAACCACCCAACAATGATAAAAATCCATTCACTGTCCACCATTTTCTCTGCGCTCGAGCAGCTGTAGCAACAATAGTGTCTCGTAAGCAATGCTGGTGTTTTGTAGTTGGATGTAAAAGTGAAAAGTGAGTCTTCATTTTCTCCCTACATCAGAGCCACTGAGGATTACTTTTGATTTTGATGGTAACACGTCACCCAATACAAAAAAACTGGGAGATAGGGGTGGAGTCAGCAGTAGCTCATTATCATCAAGAGACATGCACTGAAAGGGCTCACTGTAAACAGGTGTAACACTGTAACACTGTAAAAGTGTTGTTTACACGACCACTGAAAAAAAATGAACCAAAGTATGTTACAGACATTTCCTAAAGACCCTAAAGAATCATACCAACTTCCTGTTTCACCAACTTTTCTTAATATATTCACCCAGGTATGGAAGCCCATTTCCACCACGCAAGAAAAAATTTCATGCCTTAAAAATGAAAAATCATGACATACTTAAGTCATAATTACAATTAAAGTTCAAAATGTACTTACCATGCAACTAAATTATGGAACAGCCTGTACGTACAGTTTGTAATTATGTAGATGTAATGGGCAGCTATTGTTACACATATGTAACAAACCAAGTCTGTTACACAGCTACACATGAAGTACACTTAAGTACAATCTTGATCCACTTTATTTTAAGTAGCTTATGCCTGTGTAATATTCTGTAACAATCATAATAATAATAATTGTAAATGTAATTGTAATGTAATTAGAAAGGTATTACATGTATGCAAGTTGTGTACTGGTGGGTTAAATCAAACTAAGGTGCAGTTGGAAAAGGTGTACAGTAGAGATACACATGAAGTACACTTAAGTACAATCTTGATACACTTTAAGTAGCTTATGCCTGTGTAATATTCTGTAATTGTAATGTAATTACAAAGGTATTACATATATGTAAGTTGTGTACTGGTGGGTTAAATCAAACTAAGGTGCAATTGGATAAGGTGTACAGTAGAGATACACACGAATTATTTATTAATTCGTTATTATTTAATTAATTATTTAATTATGACTTAAAAAGTCATAATTATGAGGAAAAATAGAAATTATGACCTATTTAACGAGATAAAAAGTCGAAACTATGACTTTACAAGTCGAAACTGACAGGACATTCTAAAATGAATGAACTTGTCTTAAAACACTTTGGAGGACCAAGTTCACACCATATTAAAGCATATACCATTTGCAGACCAGCAAAATATACCCCAGAATATGAACTCACGTTAATCTAAATACTAGATGTGTGTGTGTGTGTGTTTTTTTTTTTTTTTTATATATCACTCTCCTTCCACTTATATCAGTCTCCTTCCACTAAGCCACATTAAGCGCATTTTTCTACCCCAAGAAAACACTCAGCACATTGTGTTCATATTCTGGGGTATATTTTGCTGGTCTGCAAATGGTATATGCTATATTAAGTATGTCTAGAACTTGGTCCTCCAAAGAAGACCACTATTCTGTGACGAATGTGTTTATAGAGTCATCAAGTAAATTTCAACTTTTTAAAGTCATTTTGATAACTTTTTATCTCGTAATTGACTTAAGTCATAATTTTGTCTTTTTATCTCATAATTTCAAGCTTTTGAAATTAGATTCAGATTTTGACTCGTAATTATGACTTAAGTAAGTCATAATTTAAACTTTTAAAGTCAAAATTCATGCTTTTTATCTTATAATTATGACTGAAGTATATTATTATTTCGCTTTTTTTCATTGTGTGGCGGAAATTGGTTTTCAAACCCTGTAAATACTTTAATTCAATATTCTGTTACTGATATTGTGATAACACCTGAACTAATAAGCATATATAGGCAACTGAGTACATCTAAATGAGGCCATAGATGATTTAGGGACAAATCATCTGAAGAGCAATTTCCAAACATCATTTCCAGTATGAACCTAATAGCAGCCATTAATTCTAAAAAGACATGAGGAGCTACAGGGAATGGAGCATCTCCTCCAGTTATGTCATTATGTCTCTGTGTGTGCATAAGTCTGCATGGCCTGAGTGTGTCCAACAACGCCTGTTAAAAAAAAAAGGACAGAAAAAATAGAAGAGGAAAGGGCTAGGAAAAAGACACAAAAATAGCTCAGAAAAAGCACCAGATAAAAAGATGAACAGCAACAGCACAGACACTAAAAACGGAGGGAGGAAAACACACACAGAGACAAGACATGAAGGGGGGACGGGGTAGAAAGAGGTGACAACAACTAAGAGAGGATAGAGCAAGCAGGTGAAGAAAGTAGTAGTGCGATGCTCAAATGTGAATGATCTCACGCTATGAATAATGGAGATGCTCACACACATGCACACAATCCTCCATCGGCTGCTGTGATGCCTGAAATTTCGTCTATTTCTAGACATAGGGAAAGATGAAATAAAAATGTGCCATGTTTAATCTGCAACGCTCTGCCCTAAATATCATTTTTTGGGAAGACGCTGAAATTTCTCGCCCACTCTTTGAGCTGACATTTATTGAAGAAATCTCTCTCTCCCTCTAGTAATGTAGCCACAGACAAACAGACTGGAAAGAAATGAGACCGATATTCAGAGCCTTTTCATTGGAGCGTAAAGAACCCAAATCATTTCATTTAAAGGCACGTCAGTCTAAGGAACAGGCTGTCATTGAGCGATTCCACATATTCACTCTTTTATAATGAGGCTAAGTGTGATTCTTTGACTTTCCAATTAAAACTAAGTTCTGCTTATGAATGAAACAAACTCATAAGGGAATGTTGATTGAACTACACACTAAAACATCAGTTCCTGAAGAGAACGGAGCACAGTTTGTGAAGTTGTGAAGAGGTGGCCTGTATTTGATGCAGATGCTGTACTGTGAGGTAGATGCTTGTTGCTAGGTGACATTAGTGCACAGTACTTACTCACAGCTGCACATAAAGACCTGACATAATGAATCCATTTGCTTGATATGGCATTTTATTATGAGGCCAAATCTGCTGCAGGTTGTTCTGAAAAATGACAGTCTTTGTGCTGCGCTTTGTAGATTTATTTTCTGTTTTTCTAAGCTCAGTTGATCCTATTTGCATAACCCATTTAACATCAGCAGTTACTTACCGAGTCCCCCCGCAGCGATGACCCGTCCACCAAGACAGCCAGCTACGAAGTCCGCCCGCTTCTCTCTCATGCGACAGCTCCGTGTGGCCTTCAACCACACACCTGCACACAGGTGAAAAAAACACACCAGAGGTTAAAGGTCAGAGAGGTTACGATCAAATATTCGTAACTAAAGCCAAACTATAATAGTATACCAATGCATGGTCCAGGTAACCCTAGTCTCACATAGTCAGACCTTTGGGCTGATGGACTCCACAGTAGCTTTCATTGGTCAAGGACCACCCAAGAGGACATCTAACTAACACATAAAGCAACCAATCACAGTTTGATTTGTTCCACCTCATGTTTAGGGGTGATCCTGATGAGCACTCATTGTCATAGTTTTAAACATGATGGCTTTCTTCTTCCATGAGACTTCCATGAGAATGGCTGTTAAAGAACGTGACAAGTCTCTCAGAAATGGTCGAATTCAACCAATCAGGTGACAATGTGTTTCCCATTTTGTGCATTACACGTTCAGCCAATGGTGTGTGGGTGTATTGTCTTATAAATTATATATCAGGGACGTTTCCTCCGCGGAGGCAAGGAAGGCAGTGTCTCCTCAAAATATTGGATGAAAAAAATACAAAAATAAAACAATGTCAGTATTACAAAATATAATATTAAAAAGTGTAGAAATCACTATTTTTTCTAAAGAAACGTTGTATAACAGTGACACCAGCAGGTAAACTTACAGTGGGAGTCTGCGTCTCTCTTGCCTCCCCTGAGCCCATTGAGTTTTAACAGACCCCCTAAAGAATTACGTGTTTGGTGGAAGGGTAATTGAGAATGAATAGGGGAAAGTCATGTGAGATATCACAATGCCTCCATTGTGATATAACTGGTTATTTTTGGCTGTGATTTTTTGGATGCGATAAATCCAGCCCCTTGTGTTTGTGAACATTTTGCATTCGAGAATCAGTCTGAATGAACAATGAATTTGACCCTGGACCATGAAACCAATTTTTTAAAATTGAGATTTATACGTAACCAGAAAGCTAAATAAATAAGCTTTCCATTGATGTATTGTTTGTTAGTATATGATACAACTATTTGACAATCTGAGAGTGCAAAAAAAAAAATAAAAAATTCTAAATACTGAGAAATTGTCATTAAAGTTGTCCAAATGAAGTTGTTAGCACATACATATAGAGAAGGAAATGTACAAAATATGCCATATTGCCATAAAAGAAAAATCGATAATTTTGACCCATACAACGTATTTTTGGCGATTGCTACAAATATACCCCATGCTACTTAAAGGAATAATTCACCTAAAAATGAAAATTTCCCCAAAATTTACTCATCCTTAAGCCATCCTAGGTGTATATGACTTTCTTCTTCCAGACGAACACAGTCAGAGTTGTTTTAAAATTTATCCTGACTCTTCCAAGCTTTATAATAGTGGTGGATAGTGGCTGTTATTTTGAAGGCCAAAAAAGCTCAAATATCCATGGTAAAACTAACCCATACACCTCCGGGGGGTTGACACATGTCTTTTAAAGCGGACCCATGGGTTTTTATAACAAAAATATTTTATATTTTTAAAATTATAAACTCAAATCACTGACTTCTGAAAATGGCTGTATGCATGTTTGCGAGGGAGTAGAGTTCCTAGTCGGTGTAACATTACTCCTGTTCAAACAAATAAGGCTGTGCAAAAAAACTCAAGCTTATCTTCTCTTTTAGTGAAATCCGCTGACATTTTTTTTTACTTCTCATTTTCGACTTTTAATTTGCTTCCATTGCCGGAAGTAAATAAATATGTCAAAACTTGATTTTTGATTAGTAATATGCATTGCTAAGAATTTAATTTGGACAACTCTAAAGGCAATTTTTTTTAAAGAAATTTGAATTTTTCTTTTTTTTTTTTTTTGCACCATCAGATCTCGGAGGGATCAGTCACATGGCTTTTACGGCAGATTATGAATCATTATCTTTCAGGGAGTTGTTGAGATTGCTCCAGGTGTTATAGACCTCCTTGGGCTTCTCAAAGGTCAATATAAAACTCAAGCGTATGTCTCAAATGTAGCCAGATGGGGCATGTTGCCCATGGTTATTTGTGAGCATGTGGGAACCAGCCAAAGTTGACATGGAAACCATAACATACCCTAATGACTGCAATGAAAGAAAACAAGCGGGCACTCAAAGTCAAAGAGAGTTTAGACTCTAGTCTTTAGTGATAAACAAACAGCTGAGAAGGGCGTCTCTTCCTCTATTTTTGACTCCCTAACATGCCATGACCATGCAGTCTCCAGAAAGCTGTCTCTCTGCATGACACCATCTGCCTGGGAGCAAATTTATGCCCTCAGTTTTCCCATACAAAAAGTCTTCATTCACTCTTTTTGACTCCTCAGATTTTTTGAGGGCATTTTAAAATCTGTTCACTCAATTTCCTTTCTTTGTTGTAACCTTCAGCCACCTGCCATCTCTTTCAAGCATTGTGGTCTCCAAGCTCTTCAGCGTCTTTCAATTCATCCTAAATTTTCTCCCTGCTGTCGGCCTCACATAAAAGAATGCAATCTGTTTGAGAAATACTCTATAGGCCACTGTATCCCCACCCGCACACTTTTGCTTGTCCTTATCAGACTTAATAGCCCTTTTGCTCAAGGTATCAAGGTGATGTGCTCCTCAAGAAGATAAGAAATACTCTGCTGTAACCCAACCTTGCCCCGACTCATGGCACAATCTGTGGAGCTGCTTTGAAATCTGTCCGAAGAGTGAATATCTTCAAGCACTTTCTGACTCTTTGAACACTTTAATAGGGCCATAAGAAACAGAATTATCCTTGATAGTCTGAGTCATAAGAGTTTAAGTACTTTAAAAAAAATACTGTAAGTTTCAGAAGTCAAAATGTTGGTATAGTCTTTAGATTTGATTGGCTAAAATGAGTGAATTTTAATGCTTATACACAGTATTTAGCAGCACTAAAACTTTTCACTTGTATCTAAAAACCTGATCATGATTTCCATGATGTGGAAAACGTGGACAGAATTGCAGAATCAGGTCATGAAAACGGAACTTACTCTATAACGCAGAATGTCTCAGAATAGGTCAATACACTTAAATGAAAATACATCATGGACTAGTGTCTGTGAACATTAAGACACAACAAATATGAATCCTGCATGTTCTGCAAAACAAGTGACTCTCTATTCTGTATAATTCAAAGATGTTTCAGAGAAAGTGAGCAAAATGTTCATGAATATTACAATTAAGACAATTTTGTAGTAAAAAATCTTGACTAACATTATAAGTAGACCTTAGGAAAAACACATTAATACTGATAATAACATCAGTGTTGGTTCCTCATTTCAAGTGGTGGCTTATGTGGTTTATGTACATTAATGTTAATGGGGACATTCCCTATATGTGACCCTGGACCACAAAACAAGTCATAAATCTCAATTTTTTGAAATTGAGATTTATACATCATATGAAGGCTAAATTAATAAGCTTTCCATTGATGTATGGTTTGTTAGGATAGTACAATATTTGGCAGAGATACAACTATAGTATGAAAATCTGAGGGTGTAAAAAAATATTGAGAAAATCTCCTTTAAAGTTGTCCAAAATAAGTTCTTAGCAATGCATATTACTATTCAAAATTTAAGTTTTGATAAATTTACAGTAGAAAATTTACAAAATATCTTCATGGAACATGATATTTACATAATATCCTAAAGATTTTTGGCATAAAAGAAAAATCAACCCATACAATTTACTGTTGGCTATTGCTACAAATGTACCCATGCCTCTTATGACTGGTTTTGTGGTCCAGGTTCACAAATATTTATAATGGAATATATAATATGACTTGTACTTTGTACAACACAACAGCAGGACCCAAACAAAGAGATTGAACACTACAGAGATTCACACATTAATAATACATAGCTTCCTGCCAACTGTCAAATCAAAGATGCTGTTGTCTTGAATCGTCACCTCAGATAATGAAGCTTTGCATTTAAGCACATCCTCTCTAACAAAACCGATGTGCTGAGAAATACAGAGAAAGCAAGGAAAAGATCAAAGATATAAGCTCTCTCAACCTGTCTGTCTTTCTCTGCCTTCACACACATAAACACAGCCAGGCAAAGTGTAGTAGTTAATGGAGTGTGGCAGCCCTAGTGTGACCGGTCAACCTGTTTTTAGAAGAGAGAAAGGCATTCACCTTCTCACTAGGTACAGGTAAATCCAATGTATGAGATTACAGCACACTAAAAGTAGAACGAGAGAACAGTACAGAGAAGAAAAGATCTGGATGGAGGCAAGAAAAGATAAACGGTTAAGCAGGAACAATTTCCTCCCCCTGCTGCCCCTTCTGAAACCATGAGATAAATTGGTTGAAATTGCCGGTGACTCCACGCTGACAGGAGTCTGAGTATGTGTCTCGCTCGCTCAATGTGTATGAGACACAAATGGAGCTGAATTAGGGTCAGAGGTCACAGATAACACTCTGAAGATCTAAATCACTCAGACATGCTCAAATGTGACGGTTTAAGTAGCATGCGTTTACAATGATGGTGGCTTCTCTTAGAATGTGATCTCTGTAGATCACATTTCATTCTCAGATTCATCCATTGCCATTTGAGACAATTAGGGAAAGGGAACATTCACATTTCAGGTCATTGCTAGTCATGTCCTTTTCCTTCTTTATTTATTATATAAGGTTATTTTTTGTAGTCTTTATATACATGTAGACTTTATATATGTATATATATTAGGGGTGTAACGGTTCACAAAATTTACAGTTCGGTTTGATATTACACAGTGGTGTCACAGTTCGGCACGTTTTCGATACAGCAAAAAGAAAGAAATGACAGAAATTTCCTTGATTTTTATACATTTTTTATTTATTAAAACTAACATCATAAAGCATGCATCTTAGATCAGCAGCAGGAGTCGGATTTCATTTATGAGGCGAGTTGACTAGTGAGGTGAGAAAAACAAGTAGTTGGCGAAATATTTTGTACAAAAGTGCCTGGCTTTAAACATATTTTAAACTTTTGCTGTTTGAGATGATTTTGGAAGCTTCCACCGTTTGCGGATCTCCAGTGTTTTATATTTAAACTTTGTGTAAGTTATTTGTTATTTTATATTAGGCCTATATCTGTATTCATTTTGTTATTACATTAATCATTCTGTTTTAATATAAGTGAGTTTGCCGCAATGTTTTGTTGTTGTCATTCAATCAATTGATGTCGAATTGGTACTAATTCAAAACTGAAAGTAAATTGCGCACAGGCATTTACAAGCTATTTAAAAGTGAGGAAAAGAAGGAAAATGTGAGTACGCACGTGCGTGTATATATATATATATACACACACACACACACATATGAAGTAAAATAAGAATTAATGATGACTTTTGGTTAAATTTGTTCAAATTAGTCAACCTTAAAGGATATTTTAAATAATTGTGTTTTAATATATGTGACCCTAGACCTCCAGTCATAAGTAGCACGGGTATATTTGCAGTAATAACCAACAACACATTACATGGGTCAAAATTATCAATTTTTCTTTTACGCCAAAAATCATTAGGATATTAAGTGAAAATCATGTTCCATGAAGATATTTTGTACATTTCCTACCATAAATATATTAAAATGTATTTGTCGATTAGTAGTATGCATTGCTAAGAATTTGATTTTGACAACTTTAAAGGCAATTTTCTCAATTTTTTTTGATTATTTGCACATTTTCAAATATTTGTATCTCGGCCAAATGTCCTGGCTCTTCAAAGCTTTATAATGGCAGTGAATGGCTGTTGAGATTTGGAAGTCCAATGAAGTGCCTCGGGGGTTTATTCTAAAGTGAAGTGATGCGTTTGCATAAAAAATATAATATTTATATTTATATTTAAAAAATATAATATTTAAAACCTTATAAACTGTAATCTCTAGCTTCTGTCGTACACGTGTTCACAAAAGAGGGGCATTCCTGCAGATGATGTAGGATGTAAGCATAGCATAAGCTCCTGTGAGAAGTGACGAACACGGAAGCACAGTTGAAAGAGCAAAACAAAACTTTGCTGTAAACAAAACTTGGTTCTCACGCGATCTGTGATCTCAGCAGAGCTTACAGATCACAGGAAGCTAGACATGCATATATATATATATATATATATATATATATATATATATATATATATTAATAAAGTTGTAAACATGGAGCCATGTGGAGTACTTTTTATGATGGATGGATGCACTTTGTTGGACTTAGAGCCAGGACATTTTTAAATATAACTCAGATTCCATTTGTCTCAAAGACGAATGTCATATACACCTAGCATGGCTTGATCATGGGGTAATTTTCATTTTTGGGTGAAATATCCCTTTAAGGCATTTTTACAGTTCAGTGGAACTAAATCTGGACTCAAGTCCACTTATTTAGATATCCTAAATCTTATCTTACCATCAATTACTCTTCATTTACAGAGCAGAAAATAAGAAAGGAGACACATATCACAGCAAAGTCTACAAAGCACTGCACTTTTCCTTTGAACTGCTGCTTTAGAATACCTGTCTGCTTGTCTGCCTGTCTGTGCGTCGGTCTGTCTGTCGACCTGTCGCTTGCTATTGAACCAGACATGCACACAGCTGCGCTTCTCTCTGTAGCTAAAGAGCAGGAGGTGTTGCATGATTGACAGTTCTGCAGGCTCAGAACAACGACCCAGCTGGAGATGAGACCCTGTGTTTATTTAAAGCCCACAAATCAATCATCTCTTCTCTTTCTATTACACTCACACATGCGCACACAAGCACACACCCCTCGTCTGATCTACACTCTGACATTTTTTTGTGAGTTTTTCAATCTACAGATGTTTCTCTCTCTGTATCCTTCTACATATTTTCTTTAATCAAAACTCTTTAAAGTGCTTCAACCAAGTCTCTTTCAAGCAAAGTCAGTTCACTTAGCAGACCCCTGGTCTTTCAAGCCTGCAAAACTTCTATTGTTTTGAATGTAGTCTTAGTCATAGACTTTTGTGTAAAATGCTTTTTAGTTTTAGTCAATATTTTAGTCATCTGAACTGTTTTAGTTTTAGTCTAGATTTAGTCAACTAAATATCATAACATTTTAGCCGACTAAATCTACAGTACATTTAGTCAGCTAAAATCTAATAGGTTTAGTTAAATGTAATGCATTTATTATGCATTTCTCTAAAATGACCAAACTCTCTGTATAGATTTGATATTAAGATTTTCTCGTTAGAAACAGATTTAACTACTGTGACACGCAACATGCATTTATATTAAAATGAAATGAAAACACTCATAAAGAAACAAGGACATGGTCTTCTTTCCAATGAAATGCCAATGGTTATATAGGCTAATTATGCATTCTTTATACTAGTTTACCATAATTTTTTAAGCAGACATATTTATTTATGTAAATAAATTTAGAGTAATCTGTATTAGGGCTAATAAAGTGATTCAGTCAAGAGCAGTGAGTGACTTTATGTCTTTCTTTTGTTGCTTAATTAAAGCCATCGATTCGCTACAGGAGGCCTTTATTTACGCCCCAGAGCTGTGTGAGGCACTTTTTTATTATGGATGGATGCACTTTATTTGACTTGTTTTGGACTGATGAAGAGAAACACCTGCCCGTGCAATTCTAAAGCTTGGAAATGGCAGGATAATTTTTATTATAACTCTGATTGGATTTGTCTGAAAGAAGGAAGTCATATACATCTAGGATGCTTGGAGGGTGAGTAAATAATGGGCTAATTTTAATTTTTGGGTGAACTAACCATTTAATATCAATGCCACAGACAATAGCAATTAAATTAAGCTGCTGTCCCTTTAAAACTGAATGCACAAATGCAATGTTTCTCCAAAAAACAATTCTACAGCCAGATATTCTGCTTTGAAAATGTGTGTTCACTGTCGAAATGTCTGTTTTTGTTTTGACCACTGACATTTTACCCAATAGGATTTCAACAACCCAGGTTGCCAGATGGTTGAAAATGCAGCGTACTGCAGCTATTGAAGTCAGTGAACAAACCTTTATGATCAGAGATGTATTAAACACGATCAAACAACTCATCACCATTCATTGCAAGGCAGTGTTAATTTTGAATTTTTTTTCACTGACTTGTTTTGAATGACAAAAACGGAAATCTATTGACATGTTTGTCAACAAATAAAACAAGACAAAAATATTAGGGAGGGATGATTCAGCAAAAGATTAATTCAGAACGTATTTGCTGCATGGTTAGATGCATACATATGAACTTTATTCATAGCCTATTGATCTATCCAGTGGGATATAAGCTAGCATACATTTGCTGCACATCACATAAAATGTTCAAAAATGTCAATATGGGAGTAAGAGAAGGATAAATTTGACAACGCAAAAGAGAACTCATTTCGGTCCGGTTTTCTGAGCACAGACACTGAAGCAGTAGATGTCAAATTGTCAATTTTGATGAATATTTACATAACCATGGTTACATCTTAGGCAAATGTAAACAGTTGGGAGAATATCTGACATGTATCAATACATTGCATCCATGCATTTGGTTTTAAAGGGGCAGCAGGCTAATTTAGTTGCTATTGTCTGTGGCATTGATGTTAATCAAGCAACAAAAGAAAGACAAAATTGCTCACTGCTTTTGACTGAATCACTTTAGTAGCCCTAATAAAGATTCATCTAAATGTATTTATATAATTAAATGTCTGCTTGCAAAAATGAAGATGTGGTAAACAAATTGTTATACAGAATACACAATTAACCTATGTAACAACTGGTATTTCATTGAAAAGAAGACCATGTTCTTGTTTCTTTATGAGAAGTGGTTTCATTTCATTTTAATATAAAGGTATGTTGTGTGTCACAGCAGTTAAAGCTGTGCCCATCATGATAAAACCATAAAGGAACACTCCACTTTAAAAAAAAAAAATAGGCTCATTTTCCAACTCCCCTGGAGTTATACAGATGAGTTTTACCGTTTTTGAATCCATTCAGCCGATCTCCGGGTCTGCCTTTAGCACTTTTAGCATAGCTTAGCATAAATCACTGAATCAGATTAGACCATTAGCATCTTGTTCAAAAATGACCAAAGATTTTCAATATTTTTCCTATTTAAAACTTGACTCTTCTGTAGTTACATTGTGTACAAAGACTGACAGAAAATGAAAAGTTGATATGGATAGGAACTATACTCTCATTCTGGCGTAATAATCAAGGAACTTTGCTGCCGTACCATGAAAATCAAAACTTCTCATTTTCTGTAGGTTTTAGTACACCATGTAACTACAAAAGAGTCAAGTTTTAAATAGGAAAAATATTGAAAATATTTGGTCATTTTTGAACGAGACGCTAATGGTCTAATCTGATTCAATGATTTACGCTAAGCTATGCTAAAAGTGCTACCGGGAGACCTGGAGATCAGCTGAATGGATTCAAAAATGGTAAAACTCATCTGTTTAACTCTAGGGGTTTATTTTCAAAAAAGTGGAGTGTTCCTTTAATATCAAATCCATATAATGAGTTTGGAAATTTTTGAGAAATGCTTTAAAAATGCATTACATTGTAACTAAGCCCATTTGACTTTAGTTGACTAAATATACTGTAGATTTATATTTTAGTCATATGAATTGTTTTAGTTTTAGTCGACTAGAATATCATAAGATTTTCTATAACATGACTAAAACTAAATGGCATTTTAGTCAACATTGTCAGTTGCGCTCGCTTCTTGTTGCATCTGGCAACCTGCATGAGCAAAGAATCTGAGAGGAGGGAGAAACAACAATATTTAAATATTTGGTCGAATTTGTTATTCACTTTGTCATTATTTGTACCTTTCAGTATATTTGGACACCCCTACTAACGTTGTGCTTTGTAGCCTACTTTTACAGTTTTTTGTATTGCTCTTTGTACTTTTTTACAGTTTATCTAAATACAGTATCATACAAACATATCAGATCAAGCACAATGGAATGAAAGTGGCAATTTGATCTCCACTGTGAATCTCATATCCACGCCCAGATAAATTTCTGATACTCCCCTGCACACTCTCAGGGGTAGAGATGCACTGTGGGATTGATTAGAGCAGATCGATGGGCTAATCCACGAGAGCTGTGCACTATATCAGTCAGTGTGATGCTGCGGAGGAGCACATGTGGAGTTTGTATTATCAGAACTGCTGGTCCAGATGGCTCTTGTGAGGCGGGAGAGGAAAGCTGAAAATAAGGAGAAATGACAGGAGTGGAATGTGTAAGGTCAGTCTGAGAATGAAGGATACAGCGAAAGAGGAGGAGTGAAAAATGTAACTGCAGGACATCAGGGACAAGGACAAAAAAACAGTTTTTGTGATACTTTGAAAACCTTTAGGGATGAAGTTTATATTAAATCCTGAAGTGGTGGTGCACACAAACCCTTTCTACATGCTGTTACTGTGAATAAGGATGAGGGATCCAGCAATTGTTGCTAACACCACACTCATTCATGTACAAAAGCCCTGAGAACACAAACTGACAATAGCTGCCGTCACGCCTAATGAGTGAACACACTCTGCCTGTACGGCACAGCACACAGCGGTGGAGGTAATGAGTCTGTGCTTCGAATGAATGTGAGAGGATGTGTGCTTTTATTTCTACACCAACATCCAGTGAAGATTTTCATTGTGTGAAGCTAAACCAACCATATCAAAGAGATCACACTTTCATTAAAGGGGTCATATTGTAGATTTCCCCCCTGAAAAAAAAAGTTATTCAATTCCTGGATTGAAATTGCATTCAAGCACATAATTTTAGTCTGTTACTGATTCTTAATTACATGACAAAAATTGTAGTGTATAATGTATATCAATACATTACACATTTTAGGTTATATAATCAGACTACTTATTGATTACTTTTAAACCTAACTAATTTATCACATTGATTTCACATTAATTGGTAAACATTATCAATTTGAGGTTCATGAAGGAACTACAGGGGGTTCGTAAGTTTAATGAAAAGCTAATAATTAAATCATAAAAATGCAAGATTAAAATAAATCATTTTAAAATAATACCAACTGAAATAAAACATTTATTAAAAAAGATGAAATGTAAACATGTAATTAACAAAAAAGTAATTGTAGTCTGATGCAACATGAACATTCAGAAAGCACCTAAAATACACTACCAGTCAGAAGTTTTTGTACAGTAATATTTTAGTGTTTTTTTAAAGTCTCTTCTGCTCACCAAGCCTACATTTATAAATCAAAGTAGCATTTTGAATTATTTTTACTATTTAACTGCTTTCTATATAAATATATTTTAAAATGTAATTTATGCCTGTGATTTCAAAGCTGACTTTTTTGCATCATTACTCTAGTCACATGATCCTTCAGAAATCCTTCTAATATTATGATTTGCTGCTCAAAAAACAGCTGAGTATAATTTTTTTCAGTTTTTTTCGATGAATAGAAAATTTATCGCAAATAGAAATCTGTTGTAACATTATACATGTCTTTTTCATCACATTTGGATCAATTTAAAGCATCCTTGATAAATAAAAATGTTAATTTCTATAATTTATTTTCCCTAAAATACTGACTCCAAGCTGTATAAAGTTCCAAAAGCTTTTTATTTTAGATAAATTCAGATTTTCAAATCAAAGAATCCTAAAAAAAATCTATTTTAAATATTGATAATAATAATACATTTTCTTGAACAGCAAATCAGCTTATTAGAATGATTTTTGAAGGATCATGTGACACTATAGACTGGAGTAATGATCCTGAAAATGTTACTTTGATCACAAGAATAAATTACATTTTAAAGTGCGTTAAAATAGAAAGCAGTTATTTTAAATAGCAAAAATATTTTAATTTGGATCAAATACATGCAGGCTTAGTGAGCAGAAGAGAATACTTGAAAAACATTCTAAATCTTACTGTTCGAAAACCTTATACAAAAAAAGGCTTTCATTTGGCACAGTAAATGTTTCTCCTCCATAACTCACAATAAGAATCAGGGCTTTACAGGATCATATTCATACTGTAAAAGATGCGACTACAGTGTCCAGTGATATGACAGAGTAATATTAGCAATCTTAACTCAGCCATTTGCTCACGGGACACATTTAGCCCTGTGATTCAATTACTCACTCTCAATGTTCTTTGCTGGCAGTATGATTTATGACATATGCTGCATTGGGAGGGTGAATTCTGCCACTCACTGTGCATCTGCATTCATTTTTGTTCAACCCTCTTGATGTTGATTGCAACTGAAATAATAGTTTACACCATCATTTAAAAAATAATCTATTTCTGTGACAGCACTGGGTGAATGTATTCACAGAAGCACTCTACTACCTTCACTTCAGAGTGATTGGATGCCTTTGATACAGCACAGATTCTCAATTGTAAAAAACGTATAGGCATATTTATGAAGAACTGTAGCCAAGTACTAAATGTCGTGCCACAATGTTACTGATATACATAAAAATGTCTAATTAATGCAAGCTGAAAGTTTTATACATCAACTGAGTTCAAACCTGTAAGACCTTCGTTCATCTTTGGAACACAAATTAAAGGTGACATCACAGGAAGAGGCAATGAGACAGTAAGTGACAGAAAGTTAAAAGCAAACAAGAAATGGGACAGTGGGAGAAGAAGAGACAAACAGGCATAAAGAGCAGCACGGAAGGTGTTTGATTATGCTATGATTCTTCTCAATTGTCAAAGGCTTTTCGCATGCACTTTCACTTAGCTCTGACAGACAGAGAGATAAAGAGCCACAGACAGAGAGTCATCTCAACTCATAAATACTGGCAGATGGACAAAGGAGCTGGCCAGAAGATAATCAGACGTTATGGGCAGCGATCCTCTGGTGCACACTTCACTTTCATCCTCAGACATTTGCTTAATTGGTTTGACATGCTATGAATGTTTAAAACGTTCATATGCTAATGCATGACAATATGTCTCTAAAGGTAACTTTACACTAAAAATTTAATAGGATAGTTAACCCCAAAATTGTGTCTTCATTTACTAATCTTCATTTTGTTCCAAACCCACATGACTTTATATGATTAGTGTAGATTTTTTTGAAGAATGCACTGGCCATATAATGAAAGTGAATGGGTGTCTGAGTAGTCAAGCTTAAAAAAGGACCACAGAACTGCCATTAATGTGGTCCATATGACTTGTGCACTACATTACAAGTCACACAATAGTTTTGTGTGAGGAACAGAACAAACTTTCATTCGTTACTCTGTGAAAACGTCACCCTCCATTCAAATACGGATAATGTGCAAGAAAACGCACCATATAGAAGTTTTTTAGTGAGTAGCAACTTTAATTTCAGTACCTGTGAGAACTTCGCAAGACGCAAAATACGTACCAATAAGTACATATCACTGTGGTTTCCAACAGAAATGAACACTATTCATTTTCATACACAGTTATGATTACAGCTGTGAAAAACATGACTTACAATGAAAGAGCTAAAAAATGAGAGACTGAAAAACAAGCTAAAACGGCATGCCTTTGATTGCGTTTTTATGTCACATTCACTTATGTACGTTCATTTGGTTCAGGGGAAAAAGACAACACTCTTTTAGAGCCACTCAGTGGACATTTTACTTCGAATATGTCACAAAACGTACATGGTGATATGTATTTTGCGTTTTGCTAAAAAGTTCCCACATGTACATTTTCGTCATGAGATCAGGTTGTCTTCAAGTAGACTTGAAAAATAGTGTCATATGGACTAATTTTATAATACTTTTGATGGTATGTTGTTATTTTGAAACTTGACATCCCACATTCACTATTATTATACAGTTGAAGTCAAATGTTTACATACACTTTGCAGAATCTGCTAAATTATAATTATTTTACCAAAATAAGAGGGATCATACAAAATGCATGTTATTTTTTATTGAGTACTGGCCTGAATAAGATATTTCACATAAAAGACGTTTACATATAGTCCACAAGAGAAAAATGACCCTGTTCAAAAGTTTACATACACTTGATTCTAAATACTGTGTTGTTACCTGAATGATCCACAGCTGTGTTTTTTTAGTCGTTCATGAATACATTGTTTGTCCTGAACAGTTAAACTGCCTGCTGTTCTTCAGAAATATCCTTCAGGTCCCACAAATTTCCAACAATGACTGTATGATTTTGAGATCCATCTTTTCACACTGAGGACAACTGAGGGACTCATATGCAACTATTACAGAAGGTTCAAATGCTTGCTGATACTCCAGAAGAAAACACGATGCATTAAGAGCCAGGGGGTGTAAACTTTTGAACAGAATTAATGATGTGTACATTTTTCTTATTTTGCCTAAATATCTTTTTTTTTTTTTCATTTAGTACTTCCCCTTTAGAAGCTACAGAAGATACTTGCATGTTTCCCAGAATACAAAATTAGTTCAATTAATTTCTAAGTTTTATTTCTTGTAGGAATTATGCCTTTAAAGATAATTTTGTTTGTTAATTAAAACCGGAGGGTAAAACGGTGAGAAACTTCAAAGTTCAGCAGCACTTCAGAAAAAGATTTGCTTTGATATTAAACTAAAAAGCCATTTGTAAAGTTAGTTCATAATGCAGCCTGACAAATCCCAACAGATTAAACATGCAATAGCTGTCATACATATTGCATTATCCTGCTTGTATTTGGGTGGAATTCACTGAAAAAATGCTTTTGAGTGTTTGAAAAAGAAATGCCAGGAAATGCCTGTGTACAGTGCAAGCATTGCCTCAGTCTACAAACCATCCAAGACATATATGGAGAATATTCTATCCTGTATAATTTGTGTGATGTACTGGTTTGAAGCTAAAATGGACCTTTCAGCAGAGCATAGTACTGAGTTGTAGGAGTCAACCACTGCCCTCACAGACACTTGTGGGATTGAGAAGGCTTGAGGAGATTTGTAAGCCACATGGAAGAGAAATGAGCCAAACAGGCAGAAGTTTTCAGCAAATAACGCTGAGACACAGCTCCTCCGGTGTCTGACGATTACAATGATGAACTCTGAAACCAAAGTCAATAACTGGGATGAAAGGAAAAGACAGATAAGGGAGGAAAACTGTGTAAAGACCGACAGAGAAAAGTAATAAAAAAAAACAACAACACTCACAAAATAGAGTGCATTCTTTAAAAAGAGCTATAGCAACACAATCCTGCAACATTTTAATATAAGCAATCAATGTAATTTTAAACCAAAGTTAATTATAGTCAAGAAATATAATATAACATACAAACGTCATTCTGACTGATGTATTAAACCATCATATTGACTGCATATCCACACATCGGGAAATCCCCCCCCAGCAAATTTTCGGTAAAAAGCCAAAAACTGTAGAAAAATATTAAAAATGTGTTAAAACAGAGTGATTCATCAGAGAACTGCAGACAGTGGTGCATACAGTATGTGCAGCGACCTGAGTTCAAATCCCTTTCAGTCCTTCTCATTTTCACTGCATTTAGTAGGCATAACTAAATTAATTTGGACAAAAAGACTACTAGACCAAATCCATTCAAACTATTTATTTTTTTGCTGAGAAGGCTTACAGTTATTTAATTGAATGGTAAAGCTTCCTGAATTGAATTATGTAAATGTTTTATTTTTGAATGAACAAAGGAGTTGAATTCGATAAGCGGAAGCGATTATGCCAATGCTCTGGAAAGTTTAAAGGAAAGGTTTAAAGCAAAAGAATTCAATGCTGAACAATACACTAAATAACCGATTATAACAAAGTAATAAAAAAGGAAGGCTGTCTGTGCTGAAGAGGAGTGCTGAGAAACGGAAAGAGAGAGCAGAGAGAGGATGCTCATACTAATGATTCCTCTCTAACAAGCCTCTGCTCGCTCTTTTATGTGGTGCTGCTCTGAGGATGCTTGAGGGAGAGACTGCTGTCAGACCCAGACCTGCACTGAAGTCCCACCATAGACTACCAAGAGAAATCATACTCTATCCAGCTCTCAAACTGAACACATATGCTACAAGCAAAAGGAAAGAGAAAATTTTCAGCTAAAAAGGCCAGGATCAGAATAAACTCAACAGATTAAATATTGAACTGTTGCTTCTCATTCTGTGACACTGAGAATAACTGGTGTTGTTATTGGTAACTCTGTGAGCTACTGGCGATACCTGTTGCTATTTTTACCGCAACACAACTCGGAAATTAAAATATTGATACGATGACCACAGCTACTGAAAGAGCTTACAGGTGGCGATGGATATTGATTTTTCCCCACAAGGAGTCTAAACGAACCCCGGATAACAAGTGAAATCCACGCTGAGAAACTCCTTCAGTGGCTGCGGTGTCATGACAAGCTTCAGCATGTTTACATCCTGCCAGGACGGCATATAGCGTGTCTTGTTTCTGCCATTTGTAAGCACTTTTAGTAATTGTGATAAATTTGTACTACAAATTGTAATCGTGTACAAAGATGCTGGTCTTTAGGAAGTTAAAATTACAACCAAAAGCCGCACAATGTTGCATCGTACCAGTATTTTATTTTTCAAGTTGTGTTGTGGCAAAAATAGCAGTAGCTCAACTATTTCACATCATCGAAATAATGCCCCCCCCCCTCCACCCCCTTAGTCTAAAACATGTATAAAATGTGGATTTATTAAATAATGATTTTTAAATAATATTTTAATCTTAATCTTTTATATTAAGCCATGCAAGTTCCCAGGGTCCCAGGTAAAAAAACAATAAAAACTTAAAATTACTATAACTTTTAAAATAAAATTATAACTACATAATATATACTTTTAGCACCCAGCCCATGCAAATCAGGTAATGTTGACATGCTAAAAATGTGCTTATCTGGTCAATTTGTTGCATCATTTGAACATTTAATGAATTACTACCATCTTGTTATATAGAAAATTTACATCAACAACTCTTAAAGGGATAGTTCACCCAAAAATGAAAATTTGATGATTATCTGCTTAACTGTTGCAGCCTGTCAGTCATGTAATGGCAGTCAATGGCTACCAAATCTTTCAGAAAAAAAAAAAAAACATACACAAACAAAACCGAATTAAACCCTGCGACTGACGATACACTGATATCCTAAGACACAAAAGGATCGATGTGTGCGAGAAACTGAACAGTATTTTATCATTGTTTACCTCAGATTCACCACAACATCCATCTGTCCTGAGCACATGCACAGCGTCTGGCAGGTGATATGTGTACGAGCTCTGGCGTAGTATCCACATTGAAAAACCCATGTTGTCTGATGCATTGGTGCTGATTTATGTTTCTGCTGGTGGATGCTCAACACCGTATCTCATATCTGTTTACAATACTTATTCACGTGTACACAGGACAAAGTTTGAGTGCGCAAACGTAATATCTGAGGGAGCGCGCTGCAAGCCGAGAAATTTTCATACGCGCACCTATTTGTCATTAAAATAACGCCAAAACCTGCCTCAAATAAACTATGAAAATGAGAATTAAGTCATACAAGCTACAATACACTTCTAATTGGTTAAAATGAACCAAGATCGACGCCTATGGTCTGATGATATATAAAAATCGTCTTCCATTGCGATGACCTGTACTTCTAAATATCTTTAGATCTTCATAGTGCCAGTGAACACGTCCGCAAACCCTGTGCACTGTGTAAACAATGAGTGGCGTATAAGCGCAGATTGCTTCCGGCGCATACACGTCACGAGCCCGAGCTGTGCATGCGCTCAGGACAGATGGATATTGTGAATCTGAGGTAAAAAATGATATAAATACTGTTCAGTTTCTCGCACAAACCGATCGTTTTGTGTCTTAGGACATCAGTGTATCGTCACAAACCGCAGGGCTTTGGTTTTGTCTATGTTTTTTTACTATGTTTCCAAGATTTGGTAGCCATTGACTGCCATTATATGACTGACAGATTGCAACGATTTGAGTTTAAAATCTTTGATTGTGTTCTACTGAAGAAACAAAGTCACCTACATCTTGGATGCCCTGGGGGTAAACAGATAACATCAAATTTTCTGAAAATTCTGTAATTTATTACTCACCCTCATGTTGTTCGAAACCCATAAGACCTTCATTCATCTTCAGTTGAATATAGTTATTTTTGCTTTCTTTTCACACAAAAAGTATTCTTATAGCCATAAAATTATGGTTGAACCATTAATGTCACATGGACTATTTTAACAATGTACTTGCTACCTTTCTAGGCCTTGAACGTGTCAGTTACCTTGCTGTCAATGCATGGTCAGAAAGCTCTTGGGTTTCTTCAAAAATATCTTAATTTGTGTTCAGATATTTCATAAAGGTCAGTAATTAATTATATGCATAGGGTGGAAATTGTTTAAAATGCTTTCTGCTGACATTAATAGTTCCACAGTAAGTGAACCAAGATTTCTGTGAATAAGCTACTTTACATAAAAAAGAGGAAAAAACAATTTAATCACTTCATTTAAATATCCACACTTTTACAAATTAGTTTTTACAACTAATACCACACAGTAATTTAATAAATTTGGCCCTAGTGACTTTTTAATGACCAACAATCCTTATTGCACAGCGCTCTGGAATACTTTACTCTGATTGGTCAGTGGCAACATCCTGCAATCAAATGACAATACAATGACCATTAAACTATAAAGCTGACCTTTGTTCCAAGAAACTGATTTCCTAGCTGTGCTACTTTAACATCTCTTGTACTGCCTATTTCTTCTCACATTATTGCGCTAATGACCGGCTGACTGCACATTATCCCTTACAAACAAAGCTTACAGATTACACTGATATTAATGCTGCAATACACAGTGAAAATCACAATGCACAAGACTTTGTCTTTTGCATTTTAATGTAGGACGGCTCATAAATACACACAAGCACACACATGTAGTCCGACGTGTGTTTGAATGGGCAGATTAGAGAGCAGTAATGTGTAATTGAGGATATGGCCTGTAAACGTGGGCTGGTAATTACACTGGGCGGCTTTTCTCTATGGCCTCTACAGTAATAGGTAAAGTGATAATGGAATTAGAGATTGCCACTTACCCAAGGAGGACTCGCGCTAGCCTCCATCAACCATACACGCACGTCTATAAGCCTGTGCACACAAACACACTCACAGCTCATAGAATCGGAGCACACAACAGCGGCATTTTAAATGCAAATGCATCTGATTAAAAGGTAAAACTGAGCAGGTTACAACCTGTTCTGCTCACATCACCCCTTTTTGTTGACTCTTCCAGCTTATTTTTTATGTAAAAAGCCTTATGACTTACTAAAAAGCACGTAGGATCTAAAAGGTGACTTGGTGTTTAAACATCCAGAACCTTTTTATTTTTGTATTGATTTTTTTCCCTTCTATCCTTCTTTATTTGTCCCTTTGGCTGAGTGTAATAGATAGAGACATTCGTGTAGCAAAGGTTTAATATATAGGTAGGCAGGAATATAATTTAAGAGGTCAGTGAGAATGACCTTTATATCAGGAGGAGCGATCAGACTTCATTCTGTGCTGGAGATTGTCCAGGAGTCTGACAAACATGTACACACATACAAACGCTGGCAAACGCAAAGGGAATAAGAAGGGAAAGCGACAGAAGATGAAAAAGCCAATAACACGTATCTTTGTGATAAGGGCCAGTGGCCCGTGGGGGTTTGGCTATTTACATGAAGATGAGAGAACACTCTTATTTTTGTTAGCGCAATTAAAAGCTCCTTGAGTGGTACCCTTGGGATGAGGAAAAAAGGTTCAAACATTACAGAGAATTACAGTTTAATTAAATGCCAACAAGGCTGGAGAAAACCAACACAGTGGAACATACACAGCGGGGACCATGAGTATGAGCGCTTTAGTAAAAATGCTTCTATTTTACGTTTTAAATGTCACAAAAACATTAATTTATTGCTATTTATTTTACTTATAAATTGTTTAAAGAAAATTGGTTAACTACACTACCAGTCAAAAGTTTTTAAACAGTAGGATTTTTTTAAAGAAGTTTCTTCTGTTCACCAAGCATGCATTTATTTGATCCGAAGTACAGCAAATAAAGTAACATTTTGGATTTTTTTCTATTTAAAATAACTGTTTTCTATTTGAATATATTTTAAAATGTTATTTATTAATTTTTATCATTGTTATTCCAGTCAAATGATCGTTCAGAAATCATTATAATATTCTGATTTGCTGCTCAAATAATAATAATCATTATTATTAAGTTGAATTTTTTCAGGTTTCTTTGATGGATAGAGAGTTCAGAGAACAACATTTATCTGAAATAGAAATCTGTTGTAACATTATAAATGTCTTTATCATCACTTTTGATCAATTTAAAGCATACTTGCTAAATAAAAGTATTAATTTCTATAATTTCTTTGCCCCAAAAAATAAATAAATAAATAAATAAATAAATAAATACACTGACTTCAAGCTTTTGAATGGTATAGTGTATAATGTTAAAGGCTTTTTATTTCAGATAAATGCTGATCTTTGGATCTTTCTATTCATCAAAGAATCCCGAAAAAAAATTACTTGATTGTTTTGAATAGCAAATCGGTATATTAAAATGATTTCTGAAGGATCACGTGACACTGAAAACTGGAGTAATGATGTTGAAAATGTAGTAATAAAAATATTTCAAAATGTGACACTTTTTGCAGTACTTTGGATCAAATAAATGCAGGCTTGGTGAGCAGAAGCCTTCATTGTTAAATCAGTGTTTTATAAAAATATAAAAATAATATTAAAACGTCACTAATAATAATAATTATAATTATAATAAATATTATGCATTTTATTATCAGCACAATATTTTAATGAGACTGTTAAAAAAAAACTAAATAAAATTCTGAAGCCCATATTTTTAATGAGGTCTCTGGCTTTTTTTTTTAGATCAATGTGAATATTAAATCAGCGTTCAGAGTTCTGAATCAGTGTGTTCAATGGCATGAACGAATATGATGTTTTTTTTTCTCTCTCAGATTTTATCATATACTTTATGCAAATTACTAACTACGTCTTGAAGATTGACTTAAATTATATATCATCCGAAGCCTGTTGTTTTATTCAGGGCACCAGGATATTTTAAATAGCTCATAAACTCTCTTAAAATTATTGGTCAGTCAGCGTAAAGTGAAGGTGATATTACTGGATTCTGTGCACAATGACTGAATTATACTTCCTGTGCTCAGAGAAAGGTGAATAAATATTCAGTGTGCCCCTGCTGACTTCCCCTGACACGAGAAATGGATGAAAAAAATATGCATTTTATAAGGCCAGAGGACTGACTAAGCAGTTTCCACAAGGGCTTTATAAGTGGTATCTGCCCGGAGAGCATGTTGTATACCAGTGAACTCCTCCCTTTTGTGCAGTGAGTGAGATAGAGAGAGAAACAAATATATTTCCACTCCTCCAGTGCTGTATGTACAGTGAACACAACAACTCATCAATCTTTCTCCCGCCTGTCACATAGCAGTGATGAAGAGATTGAAGCAGGGCTGTCAGAGGTTTCAACCACAGCATCAAAGCAAAAGCGACAGGAAGCCATGTAAAAGAGACTACAGTGTTGTCAAGACTGCTTTAAGTACTACTTTCATGTTTCATGATTTCATAACAGATTAAACACTGAAACACACTGCTGTAAACTGACCTGTGCTTGATAATGTTCAATGATATGGAAATAAATATACTGACTACTAAAGGCATTTTTGTGTTGGCATTACATTGTATGGGTCAAAATCATTAGGATATTAAGTAAAGATCATGTTTCACGAACATACTGGGTAAATTTCCTACCGTAAATATATTTCTAAGAACGTCATTTGGACAACTTTAAAGTTTTGTTTTGGGGTTTGTTCATGTTCTTGTTTCATGTTCATATTTTCATGTCTTTTATTTTGAAGTCTAGTCTTGGTTCTTGTCTTGTATTGCTTCCTCTTGTTCTCCTGCGTGTCCATGTGTCATGTTCTCATTTGTTCATTTTTTGTCATGGTGTTCTCTGTTCTGATTGGTTGCTATGTCATGTTCTGTGTTTCTCATTGGTTAGCCTTTGTGACCATTGTGACCATTGTGACCCCCCTTTATTGAGTATAAGTTGCCCTCATGTTCCATTGTTTCCTTGTCATGTATTGATACTGTAACCTGCTGTTGGTGAGTCCTGTTCATGCCTGTTTTAAGTCCACCTCCCGCTCTCGCTCTTGAAACAATACGGAAGTGACTGAAGCTGCAGTTCATCGGCTGGCCGCTTGAGGCTGGCTCCAAAAGGGAACAAATCCCCATAGACTCTCATGTTAAAATGTTCAAATTTATAACAGATAAAAAACATGTTTACAGCCTGGTGCAAAAAGTGGTTTTGGTTTTTACAGCTAGTTTTGCCCTTCATGACAACTCTGAGGGGGGTGAATTTTTTTCTAACTCACCCGTTTAAATTATATTAAGCATTAAAATTCTGCATAATTAGGGGCGTGGCCACTTGAGTAACAGGTGTCAGGCAGCCGTCACATTACCTCAGCTTATTCCAGCAGTTGAACTTGGCATCTCAGCCGTGTTATTGCATTTGTTTTTTCTTGGGGTGTTACTTTATAAGAATTATTTTAATCAATTTAAAAATATGACATCTTAGCTCCACCCATGTCCCGCCTCTTTGTCCATTTTCTATTTTCCTAGAGTGACGCGCGGTGATGCGCTTCCAAAATGGCGACGACAGGCCCCGCCAAACTTTTGCTTCAAAAACGCTCTTCAGAAACCTACGAGTGACGTCACTGACACTACGTCCATGTTTTTTACAGTCTATGGTTTCCATGCCATGCCTGTTTTGTCAAGTCAAGTCAAGTCTGTTTCAGTCAAGTCATCGTTTGGATTGTTTGTTTGGATTACACTTTGTAAATAAACTGCACTTGGGTTCATCATTTCAACTTGCCTCAGTGGACTTCCGTTACACGTTCAAGCATCAAATTATAATTTTTTTGATCTTCACTAATTACAAACGGCCGTCATTAAATATTGCCACCTATTTTTAGAATTGATGATGGCTGATGGTTAATTACAGTTGGCTACAGCACTCTACAGTTCAACCTTTACAAGGCAAAGACTGAATGAAAACGATTTCAGTAAAAAACTATCCTCCATTATTTAAGCTTGCCCTTTGTGTGAACACTGAGGTTCATTTTTCCCAGTTAGAGAAGAAAAACAGCTAAAATCTTACTTATATACAGGCCTAACCAAAATGTTTTTTGATTTAGTAGCCCTTTTTTCAAGCTCAAGGTCATTTTACCCATGTAGGAAGACAGTTGCATTAGTAATATACTGTACTGTTTAGCAGAGATAAGTTAAAGGGAACATGAAACCGCTATGGGTTAATATAACATGAAACATCAGTCCTATGAAAAATTTACATTATTTAAAAAAAATCCACATCAATTTATGCATATATTTTGGACTATAGGGAGGTGCCATCATTTCAATGATGTCGAATGATGAGCTACTGGTGCTGCCTGCTAATGATACGATATGATGACCACAGCTACATCCGGCAATGGGTATAAGTGTAGGCTTAAACCAAATGCCATATTATTGTTTTTTTCCCACAAGGAGTCTTAACAACCCGGGATATCGAGTGAAATCCACGCTGAGAAGCTTCTTCAGTGGCATTTTACATCCTGTCAGGACGGCATCTAGCGTTTCATGATCTACTGAAAGCCTCAAAGGTATCAGGGCTAAAGTGGAGAGAACAAAGACGTGGGTCTTTATGAAGTTTTATTCATCCACAGGCATCTTCCCTTTCTTTTTTTCTCTTTTTAGCACTAAGAAAGCAGAGAAGACTTACATCGCTTCTCTTGTTGCCCTTCAACTAAAAATTACAACCAAAAGCCAAACAATCTGGCATCATATCAGTATTTTATTTTCCAAGCTGTGTTGTAATAAAAATAGCAACAGGTAGCGCCACTAGCTCACTGAGTGCAACCATTTCACGTCATCGAAATAATGGTGCCCCCCCCAATCATCCAAAATATGTAAGAAACAATGTGGATTTTTTAAATAACAAATCATCAACAAAAATATAATTTACATTATATTAAGCCATACAAGTCTCTTTAAATTGATCAAAAGTGACAGTAAAGACATTTATCATGTCGTATAAAGGTTTCTTTTTCAAATAAATGCTGTTTTTTTTTGATGAATTCTGGAAATAAATTGTATTATGGTTCCCACAAAAATATGAACAGTTCTGAAATGTTTCTTGAGTGTGATACTCCAAACCTTTGAATGATAGTGTAGTGTAATGACCAACCCGTGTAATGCTTCTACTTAAAAACATCCTGTAGTTTTCAGAAGGCTACCACTCAGTTATATTTCTTACTCCAACAAGAGTTGACATACTAATGTTAACATTTCTTTTGTGTATCGTTTTGTCAAAACAGATTCAGCAAAGAGATGAAGTGCTCACCCTGCTCACAATCAAATTCCTCTACAGTGGAGACGAAGTGAGGTCTGGAGTAAAAGTTGTGGGGTCCAGGTTGCTGAAGACCCCCCAGGCTGAAAAACGCGCTGTCACTGGCAGCGCATGAAGAGAACGCTCTGCGGCTGGGGATGCATGGGTATCGCGTCCAGCTCTTCATCTCAAGGTCGAAGGCCTCGAATGCTGTTACTGGCAGCTTGCCCTGACGCCCACCTGTCGGAGGGGAAATAAAAAGAGGGTTGGAGGATTAAGATGAAGTATGCGTGTGTGTGCGTGTGTACCTCTCTGATAGGACTCAGTCAGTGTGTCACGTCTGTCCCTGCTGGGAGTCAGTGTGTGTGCGATTACCACATGTCACGGCTCACTGACAACGCTTTGGTCTCCTCAGACAAGCTGACAGCCTATTCCATTATTGGGTCTCTGACACACACAACACACACACAAATATGCCTCTAACAGCACACCTACAGCCATACACAGGCTTGAACATACAAACTCATTTACATTTATTCATTTAGCAAATGCGTTCAAATGAGATGAAGATTTGAACGTGCATGACAGTTCTGACTACAGCACAAATGATTCATCTTATGGAGAGGGTAACACATGATGAAATAGAAAAACACATTTAGTAAGATGCACACTGTTGTCGACTAATTGTTTTATTGCGTTACATTAATGCATTTGGCAGATGCATTTATCCAAAGCAAACTCATAGTCTTAGTAGAAGTAACAGAGTACTAAAGGAGCTGTCAACATAGTTATTGACTGTTACTTCAAAATTGAATGTATAATTTAATGTGTTTCCTGTAATTATTTGCTAAATCTTTAAAAGATCAATTATCTTATTTACACTCAAATTCTCTTATTTTATATCTCATGTGTCTAGGTCATGTATGAGCATGTGTTTTCATTGTTTTTTTATGCTGACTATGTCTGAACAGCTTATTATTACTGAGATTGAATAACTGCAGAAAGATGATACAGTGAGCGCTTCTCATTGACAACACAATGAATCTGTTAGTTGATTTTCTCTGAGTGTGTAGCAACAGTAATATCCATTAGTCACAGCAGACAAGATGTTTAATGTGATGAGAAAGAAAATAAGGCTGTGATGGATGGAAGTTCATGTCACCCTGTTGTATATCTTGGGAGAAATCATTCAGCTGATGAAACAATCTGGAAATATGGTCACGGTAGACAAAACAATCTGGAAATTTTCAACACAAAAATGTCTTTTTGATATGATATGATGCACTGTCTTTTCCACTTCATTTGATAATAATAATAACATTTTATTTGACATTGTCATTTAAAAGATTGATGAACTGAGAAACCAAAATTGCCTTGATGTTTTGACATATAAGAGGTCTATGCATTAACCAAACGATAAAGATGGCTTTGAAAACAACAAGACGCTCTGCAGTGCCAATATTTAAAAATCTTGATAACATTATAACTGGACCTCAGAAAAGAGTACAAAATAAAAAACAGTTCATGACCACTTTAAAGGGGTCATCGGATGCCCATTTTTTAACAAGTTGAATTGATTCTTTCGGGTCTTAATGAAAAGTCTATAACATGCTTTGGGTAATGGTAGTTTAAAAAACACCTTTTTACAGCCTTTTTAATCAACCTGTTGTGGTGGGTATTGCTTTAAATGCTAATGAGCTCTGCTCACCCCACCCCTCTCTTCTCTCTGTGGAGTGACGAGCCTGTTTACTTCAGCCGCATTTAGCCACATTTAACCACGAAACTTGCTAACTAGTACGTTATTAGGAAAGGTGATTGCAAAGATTCATAAAAAAACCCTTATACTCACTTCTGCTGTAAGTGAAGCTGGATCAAGAATGATTCACGTGAACATAAACACATTTATGTAGATCGGGAGGCGCATTCCCTTCACAAACAAAAGCCATCCACTGCATCATCAGCGACTTAGATGTTGGGAGTAAATGACGACTACTATGTTCATTATTACATCCAACAACAGAACACCTGAATCGCTTAGGAGCCATTCTTGTTGATGTCCCTGTTCCAGCATAGAAACAATAGCGATGGGACTGTTACAGCTCATTCAAGGTGGGTCTAAGGTCAATCAATCTATCATTGGAGTGGCCTCTGTCGTGTGATGTCACAACGACAAGATGTTGAGAATGACTTGATTTGAAAAAGGGGAAATTATTTTTACAGATTAAAGAAAAAACACTGGGTGTATTTTTAGCATTAAAGGGTGTTTGTGTACACACACTGCCAACACACATTTATAAACTTTGCATCCATATACCATATAATCATGCATTTAAAGGGATAATTCATCTAAAAATACAAAAATAATTAATAAAACATCCTGCAAGTTTCATAGCTTAAAATGTCCTCCTTATTATAAACAAAGCATTTATTTAACCTAGACTCAAAATGGCTTGTTTAAATACGCTGAATGCGAATGTCGCATCGAGTCAAAAGCAAATAGCAATTACAATCACTGCTGCTATCTTGTTTACACTGGATACAGTATACTGATGTGTGTTTGCTTTCTGACACAGTCCACGTGTTTGAGTTTGTCGTCAATTGGACAAATGGAGTGAAAAAACTTTGCTTTGATGCGTTTGGTTTAAACAGCTTGTTTGCGTCTTTGTACAGAAACAAGTGGATAGTTTATTTTTAATGGCATCCTGGATCATGTCAGAGGATTGTTCGGACTTCAGAGGATGTTGTTTTCTAATCGAGGCACAGTGTTGTGGAGAGTTCTCGAAGAAACATTTGCTGAAAGACGAAGCTGTACTAGATCTGCATGCAGCTGCATCATAAACTGTAAGTAACTGATTTGATAATGATTTTGATACTGTTACCTATGCTATGACGTTAGCCAGTCAAAATAGTGACTGATTTCCGAGTAGCCTTGAAGGACCGCTCCTAAAAAAGAGGAAGTTTCAGACAGAGGGTCAGACTGAAAACAAAACCCTACTCAGACATTTATCAAAATATCTTCTTTTATGTTTCACAGAAGAAGGCAAGTCATACAGGTTTAGATGATGAGTAAATTAATGATTTCATTTTTGGGTGAACCACACTATTAAGAAATGCTAAATAAATAAACAACTTAACAGGAAGGAGAACTTGACTCTTATGTTTTCTTGTGAAGTCACATGTCTAATTGACCCTTCGCGACTGTTCCTATGTCTGCTCTTACATCATGTTCTCACACAGTGAAAAATACATCGCGAAGCAAAAAGAAAACTGACAACACAGAGACAGACAAGATAGAGCAGGTTACTTTCGATACGAAAAAATTCTCAGCTTTCAAATTTGGTCATTTTTTGTGGGTCCTTAATGTGTCGTGGTAGACTGCTGTAGTGCCCCAGTTCAAGTAGCATGTGAACTGATCATCACTTCCTTTATACTAGGTATAGCACAAAATAAACTTGAATGAACATCAGAAGGTAGCTTATTTCAATACACACCATTTTTCAAGTCCACTGACGTTACTTTACTCTTCTGTTTGATTTGTTTGTTGGGCAAAAATGGCAGATTCTGCTTTATGGTTGGTCAGATCACCTGTCAATCAAACTCCATAAGAAGGGTCAGCCGAACTCTGTGATATTTTGGTACAAAAGCATCTGTCACTAAGTAAAAGCAGCCAAATTAGGCAGATGCCAGCATGTAGAGGACATGTCCTCATCCTTGAAAACCATGAACAAAACTAAACAAGATAAAAACAAAACAAAACACTGCATTAAAAACATTACTGGTTGAGAATATGAAACCATCAAAAATCTTCTAGACCTTTAAAAACCAAAACTGTCAATACTGCCAAACATCAACAAATCTCGATGTTGATTTTAGTGATTTTAAAAACATTTTAATTACGTTCCAGAATCAACAGTTGTAGATCTGTTTTGGGTTCTGCTTTGCTTTATGTTCAATGTTTACTCTGTTCTGAAACAAAATCTGTTGAGATTGACAGATCTATACAAGAAAAATACAGCACAAGTACATAAACCTCTCTGGAAAACAATGTAAAGTGTACAACTCTAGGGTGTGTGTATCACTGCTTATATATGTGAGAGCTGTCACGTTTCCAGGTGTGCCTTCAATTTTTCCCTCTTATTCTTTCCCACTTGCATGTTCTCTTTCCTTCACTATGCATTCACAATGTGACTGATCTCCTCCCAGCTTTGGCATTACTGAGAGCCCTCTGGGACAGAACAGAGAGCCAGGGAAAACACACACACACACACACACAAGAGAAAACAAAGGGAGGAGAGAAAGAACCTGTCTGAGGAACAATGCGGAAGAGCGAAGAGATGGAGAAAGCAGGCCAGAAAATGGAAATGCAGTCAAGACAGTGTGAGAGTAACAGATAGAGGAAAAGTCTTGAGAACGAAGAAGCGAGGTTACAGCAGTCCATTTAAGAGGACTTGTTCTCTTGACCTTTGCTGGACACCTCTAATTAACTTCCTTCAAGTCTTTCAGCCTTTCGACTTCAATGATTAAAGCCTCTGTGGTCAAAATTGTGAGAAATTAGCTGAGGGGAACAGGGCAAATACACGAGTGGATTCAGCAGAGACATACATAAGCTGAGTGAAGTGCGGCTGGTATTGGGCCAAACCCATCCACAGACAGATTTGGAGACAGACGGTCGCTGTGCAGCACACACACACACACACACACACACACACACACACACACACACATCAATGCAAAATAACAAACTCTGACTGTCAGTAAATCTGAATTTAAAAACAAAAAACAAGTAGAGCTTCAATATGTTACAGCAGGGGTCTTCAACGGTTTTCATGTCAAACCCCACAGGTGGATAGAGAGATAGGAGTAGGAAAACCTGTTACATAATGCATAAAACTGAGTGATGAATTTTATGCCTGGCCTATAACAACATATATTATAGTGATGCATTTATATTTACATTTACATTTACATTAAGTCATTTAGCAGATGCAACTTACAAATAAAGACAACAGAAGCAATCAAAACAATAAAAGAGCAATAATATTTAAATTCTGTGACAAGTCCCAGTTAGTCTAATACAGTACATGTAACAAGGTTTGCTTTATTAATAATAAAGAAAAAGAAAACACATAGATGAATAAAAAAGAATAGAGAATGATAGCATTGCAGAGTCAATTTTTTTTTTTTATAAAAATTAAAAAAACAGAAAACAAGGAGAAATAGATTCTTTCAGTATTCTTTGATGAAAGATTCAAAGATCTGCATTTATCTGAAATAAAAAGCTTTAGTAACATTATACACTATACCATTTAAAAGCTTGGAGTCTGTATAATTTATTTTTATAATTTCTGTATAATTAATACTTTTATTTAGCAAGAATGCTTTAAATTGATTAAAAAATAAATTATGATAAAAACATTTATAATGTTACAAAAGATTTCTATTTCAGATAAATGCTGTTCTTCTGAACTTCCTATTCATCAAAACCTGAAAAAATTCTACTCAGCTGTTTTCAACATAATAATAATAATAATGCTTTTGAGCAGCAAATCAGAATATTAGAATGATTTTTGAACATTGAAGACTGGAGTAATGATGCTAAAAATCAGCTTTGAAATCACAGGAATAAATTACGTTTTAAAATATATTAAAATAGAAAACAGTTGTTTTGAATAATACAAATATTTTAAAATTTTACAGTTTTTGTTGTACTTTGGATCAAATAAATGCAGGCTCGGTGAACAGAAGAGACTTCTTAAAAAAACATTTAAAATCTTTCAAAAACTTATGACTGGTAGTGTAAATGCACATTACATTTGAATTGAATACATGTTAAAAGAAGGCTAAATTCTTTTTTTGATAATATTTTATTTAAGCTCCTGAAAACCCCTGTCTTGCATTTTTGTGGAAACAAAAAATTCTTTGATGAATAGAAAGTTCAAAATAACAGCAATTAAACATTACTCATGTAACATTAAAAAGTCTGTACTGTAATTTTAGATCAATTTAATGTGTCCTTGCTTAATAAAAGAATGAATTAAAAACAGCAGTGTACTTATTTGTCTTAATGTTGGGAACATGTTGGAAAACATTATCTTTGCAATTCTGTTTTGTAAAATTCACACTTTATCATGTAATCATCACTTTCTAAAGAGCAAGAGGAGGTAAACTGCAATGTTTTGGTGATTTCTATCTCCGATTAGGCCCATGGAGAATCTGTAACTGCAGAACTGGCTAATTTGATAGAGCTTATAGCTAAAAATAAGAGTAGTGTTTTCAGCTCCCTTCATTTTTACAAGTTTTATCCGTTTAAATCCATTACGTGCAATTTCTTTCAAAATTTTCACCAAAAATGAGAGGAAAGCCCACTGAATCGTGTCGTTCAGCAAAGCAAATGGCATGTTAACATGCTTTTAGCTCACGTCTTCGAGGGACAGGTGCAATTACGTCAGCTTCATGAAAATAACAACCAGTGAAACACCTTCAAGCTGCCTTAAACTTTCTCTGAAAATGTTTTTTCAGCTCACATTCGAATGGGGTCACGTCGTTCTCCTGCCTGCACCAGAGGTAACAATATTAGCACGCACAGTAGGCATCTTATTTTGGGGAGACAGCGTGGTGCATCTGGGTGACGTGTGATCGAGTGTCTGCACCTTATGATAGACCTCGCGGGGCGCATCCCAAAGTAAATCAAAACTAAATGAGCATTCTGTGATACAGGCTCATTCCTCATTCTTGGACTTAATGTGATTATACTGCACCTCTATTTGTGGTCCAGCAGCCCGACAAATAACAGAATTAAGTTTCTTAACTTTACTGCTGTCACCAGGGAAAAGATCTTCAATGCAAAACTTTTTTAAGTGTCAAACTGTGTCTAAAGCATGACAAGCAACACAAAGGCGAGTAGCCCTTTGAGCACAAGTCGGGGAGAGAGAAAGAAAAACAGAGATGGAAGGAAGGAATGATGATGAAGACCGCAAGGAGGCATATAAGCAAAAGCAAGGGTTGCATACAGAGAGACTCTGAATGAATTATTCCCTGTGATGTCAAATCAATGAGTTTAAGTCTAACCATCAAGACAAAACTGTGTCACAGCGCAGAAGAAGCATCGTGAGTCCAGAGGGAAAATATCCTTATTTCTCCCCATTCCACTCACTTCACACATCACATCTCAATTTTGTAATCATTTTAATAATAAAAATGAGATGTTAAGGTTGAGGGGTTGGAAAGGTGTTGAGTTCAAACTCCAATAAAGTTTCTATCATGACAACATTCCAGGATTTTTATTTATATAGTGGACTGCAATCGTGGCCAACGGTTGAAGGTCCAAATTGCAGTTTTAGTGCAGCTTCAAAGGGCTCTACATATATCCCAGCAGAGGAATAATAAAAAAAAAAAAATTGTCTCTGTCGCACATTGCAGAGCTAGTGCAAGATCAGCATTTGTGGTTAAAAAATACATTTGTATTCAGAATTTCAGAATTTCAACCCATTGACCACCACTGAAGTCCACTATATGGAGAAAAATCCTGGTATGTTTTTCTCAAAAATTTATTTATCAGATGTTCATTATCAGAATTTTTTTGATTGATGAAAATTTGCTATTGCCAATACATACGCTCATACGGTGCTGTGAGTATTTAAGACATACTTTTGCTGCACAGGTAGCATATATAATAACTCGTAGCAGATCTATACAGGTGGAGCTGGGGAGGTGGAGGGTTTCAGAGGAACTGTGAAAAAAGCATGCTGCGAAATGCTCTAGTGAGTTGCACTAACCAGCCATTTCAATGTAAAGAAGCAAGCTCATTGGCTGCGTAAGCAACATGAACAGCTTGTGCCAAGTAGTTTAACACTCTGAATATCATTAGTTTACGTTAACTAGTCATCAGTCTGCGCCATCTAGAGTTTCATGACAGAACTTGGCATTAACCCTTTCACTGGTGAGTTTAAAATATTCTATCTGACCCCCCAGAGTGAGTTTTTTTTAGGTGACCATTATTTTAGAATGTTTCGCTTTATTGTTTCCATGGTGGCACGTCATGATTGTCACGTGACACACCACAGCCACAATAACACTATATGACAGATGGATCGCCTTTATTTAGTTTTTTTCTGTTATTAAAAATATTCACACACCTGCGTACCATGTCTTCAACTATCTGATATTCCGATTCACAAAAGAGTGTGTTTTGTCATTTAAAAAATGGTATTAATGATCTTGATCGTGATCTATTATTGTATCTATTATTAATATTATTATTGTATGTATGTGCAGGTTTGTATGTATGTATATATGTGTGTTTTTTTTTTTTTTCCTCAAGGTGTTTGCACATTCATTTTTTCATGATTGTATTCAAATGTATTTTATTTATTTATTTTTATATGTACATGCTTTTGTTTATTTAATATAGTTGTATATTATGGGGGGTAAATAGGGGAGAGAGCTGTTTTATGTTTGTTTGTTTAAGTGACTTTTTTGTATGTTTTGCTTTGTATATTATTTGTGTTGTATTATGTTTGATGTATGCGTTATAGGGTTCCCCTCGGAAATGAGATGAAGCATCTCAAGGGGCTTTCATCAATAAATTCAAATAAATTCAAATCTATAACATGAGATAGGCGTCATCATGTTTACTGCGCCATTCATAAAAACAGAGACACGTGGAACATGCAGGATTCAGCATGTAAATTCATCAGTTACTCCCGAAATACATGCAAGTAATATAGTTATATTACACTATGTAATATAGTTACTTACACTATGTGTATCTGATATGAATAAAGCACATCGGCAAATTATATTTGAATGGATTGTTATTGCTGCTTCCATAGACTTAAGTGTGTGTTTTACTCTAAATGTATTGTTTTACTAGTACTTGTGTGTATTTACATGTGTAAAACATAAAATAAGCATTAGGTGGTTAAAAACACTGCATAATTGTGATAATAAGACAAGTGCAGAGCAGGTCTCTCTCTGGCTCAGCGCCAGCCAACATGCCAAAGCGCTATTTGAATTTTTCAGTTGTGTGATGTCACCGAACGTTCTAAATCCCATATGGGACCATACTCCCATGCAGGGGCACAGAAATAAGAATCCCACACGTGGGACCGTACCACTCAAAGGGTTAAACAGTGCAGAACGAAGAAACAAAATGAAAGTTTAGAGTTAGCTAAACATAAATAGCTTAAATGAACAAACTCTTCACTTTAGTTTTTACTCTTTTGGTAATAAAATGTAAAAGTCCCCAAAACGATTGAAGCAAGATGTAGTTATTTATCTTTTTTTTTTTATATTCCAGAAGCTATCAACATATTCTTAATCCACATTCAAACAATCTTAAACAGCATATCCAAACATGTCTACTGAATTTACTGCACTTCTATTTACTCAGTCGGTGGTAAAATGAAACCAAACAAGACTTGATAATAAGTTGAAACCTAAAAGTTGTACTTGCTGTGAGAGACTGAGTCCAGGTGTGTAACAGTAATGAGGGCACGTCTGCTTCACCAGGCTGATCAATCATACGTTGGCATGGGAAGGTGATGTTGCCCATCACTCTTGCCATATCCAGCCTACACCTATACAAAAAAATCTACAGTATGTCCTCATTAGTGTGTGTGTGTAGGGAGGCAGAGTTTTAATGACTTCTCAAAGAGTGAGAGGGCAGTTGATCTTTGTGTCTGACCTGAACAGAATGTCTCACAGTGCAGTGAGGTTAGAAAGAGGACAAATCTGGCAAAACAAGACCCCATACTGGCAACTCCACATGCTCATCAAACCCATGAGCACAAACAAACTCTGATCAACTATCAAACTCACATACACAGTGTAACCACTCCAAATGCTCACCAAACTCAGACATTTACATGTACACATTTGGCAGAGGCTTTTATGCAAATTAACTTACTTTGCATTGTATCAGTTTATGCATTCTCAGAAACACATACAGTCACCTCTAACTTTGGGGGACAATATTTTGTCCCAGTCCACTTTTTTCTCCATAAAAGTGTAAATTTGTACATTTTATGGGTCTGATTTCCAGTCTCATCCATGTCCAGCTATTTTTAGCTTGTTTTGCTGCTTGATATTGCAAATCGTTGTGCCTTACCATATTATTTGAATATATTATCTTAATTATGAACGCACATGGGTTTGTAGTGCAAGCAGTTTCACTTTATGTTTACCAAAATATAAAACATACATAAGTAAATATCCTCTCTCTCTCTCTCTCTCACACACACAAACACACACACACACACACACACACCGACAGAGTAGCAAATAGCCACATATGGTCAGTGTCTCTTTCACTCAGCCCAAAACAGGCTTATGACGGCAGTAACTTGCAGCCGAGGGCTGTCTCTTTATAGGATAGACTTTATCATGGGACAGAGTGTATCATGGGAACCTGCGGTGTAGATTTCCATTTAATGCCCCTTTGTGATTTCCAACACTGAGGTAAGAATTGAACAGCTCTGCTGTAAAGCGTCAGATCCCTGCAGCATATTGCAGTGCAGATTTCACTTCCCCCCAATGAGAAATGACTCCACTCCACGGTTCTTATCAGCCCCGGCACGGCATGAACAATTACCAGGTGTTGTTACCACATCTGCTGCTCCCGGAGAATATTGTGACACAGTCTGACACGGAAAATAAGTTACATTATAATTATTGGCTAGTCTAGAACACCGTCTGCTAAGCACCTCTAGAGAGAAGACCCACATTTCCATTCCTGGAATGGAATTCTTATAAATGCTGATGATATATATATAGACACACTCCACTGTTAGGGGTCAGTAAAGAAGATGTGCTTTTATTTGACAATAACACATTAAATTAATCAAAAGTGACAGTAAAAAAAAACATTTTACTGAAGATTTAATCAATTCAAATAAATGCAGTTCTTTTGGTCTATCTATTAATAGATCTTGTTTGTTTCCACAAAATATATTAAGCAGCACAGCTGCTTTTAACATTGATTATAATGCTAAATGTTTGTTGAGGAGCAATTCAGCATATTAGAGTGATTTCGGAAGGATCATGTGACACTAAAGACTGGAGTAATGATGCTGAAACTTCATCTTTGCATTACTGAAATCAATTATGTCTTAAAATATTTTAAAATAGAAAATCATTTTGATTTGTAAAATTATTTCACACTTTTTCTGTTTTTATGGTATTTTTGGTTAAATAAAGCAGCCTTTGTGAGCATAAGAGCCTTTGTGAGATCTTTCAGAAAATATTAAACTGCTTAAAAGGCCAAACTTTTGAACAGTAGTGTATATACAAAATCTGCATGATGCAACAGAAATCACTCATTCGTGTCTAAATTTATCCAATTACTCAGATCATTTGCTAATTTTGTCATCAAACCACTGTCTTATCACTAAAAAACTATATTATTTTGTTTCCATTCTAAAGTTCAAATACAGTAGCTGTCAAGATCAGATTCATTTTTTTTTTCTTTAAAGAAGTACATGTTAGGTTGGGGTTTGAATTCCAGATCTCCTTTCACACTAGTTCTACCATTAGACTCTTTTGTCTGTCTGCCCTTTTGTATTATTTGGTAATGTCTTATTATTCCAAGGGAACCAGGAGTGTGTCTCTGACAAACAACCAAATTATTCAGATTTATGAGACAATTTTATGTGGGCTTACCCAGAACATAGATCTTGTTACCACGCAGAAAGGAGAAGGCTCCGTAGCGAGGGGTGGGCATGGAGGTGAGGGGCAGCCACTGGTCCTTTGTCGGTTCATACAGCCTCACTGAGGCCTGAGGGGTTGTGTCAGCTCCCATCCCGCCCAACGCATACACCTTGCCATCTGGGAAGGAAAGAGAGAAAGAGAGTGCCTGAAATTAATTTGAACTCTGTTTCCAAGTCTCCTGCATCCCTTATTAAACAAATTAATAACAAACAATTCAGAAAATGCCAGTGCAGTGGCACTGAGTCATTAGCCTGAACCAGGAATGTTCCCTCAGTGCCAGTGTGGAGAATCTCTAGAGACGTGCTCTTTTTTTCCCTGAGCTACAGCTATTTTAAGGTTTACTTAAATTCCACCTCTAAACCTCACACTCCACATTTGTTCTCTTCCCCTAAGGGCTCTGAACATTAAATATGAATGTGTTCCCATGACTGACCCAAACTTTTGAACTTCCCCACAAACTTCTCTATTATAGCTCTACCTAAAACACATACAATATTGTACTTTTTGTACTCAATTACTAAAACACATTTACTCATCTCCCTGGTGAAAAACCAGCTTACGCCAGCATGAATTCACACACTTGCTTGGGTTGGTTAGTACAATTTATCTAGAGACAACGCGGCTTTGTTTGTAAGACAAAGGTTGAGCAAAAAGCTCCTGCTGCCTAAGCTAGTTAAGAAGCCAGATACTGTGCTACAACAAATATATCAAAACTTTGAAATCAAAACGTTACTTAAAAACCAAACCTCATCATATTCCTATTTACATTTTAGGAGCAGGCATGTTGTCACTCAAAAGAATGGCAGTGAATACATTCAGTACTCTTCTAATGTGAACACTTTCTGTATTGTTTGCACATAAAGCCAAGAACTGTGTAGCTATTTTTGCAAACCCCATTCTGGCTGCTGTGTGAAGTAGTTTGCATAGTAATGTTCACATAATGGGAATTGTGTTAACTGAGGTTGTGATGACATTGTGATGGTTTCTGAACGCTTGTGCTTTCAAAATTAGCACAAAATGGTGTAAAATGATTAAAAAATGAAACTTGTGTTTATAGGTTTGAGAAATTAGTCTTTTGATTGAAAAAGGGAAAATAATGGTTTCATGAGATCACAAGTTTTCACCAAGTGCTGTGTTCCAAAATAGTAAAATAATAACAAAATATTTTATAAATATTCATATAAAATAGTGTCAAACAGAAACAGAATCCCAGAAATTATATTTTATAATATATTGGGTTAATATGCGTCAACTCAACCAGAGGTCCCTGGCTCAAATTTTAGATTTTGTTTCTATTTTTCGGTAAAAATGACTTCAGAAAGATGGCAACAAAGATGTCATTTTTACACGTTAGTAAAATCTGCTGACTTTGACAATCTTTGTTGCATTATGTGCCAACGGTGACCATTCAAATATGTGGAAAAAGCACTTTACATGCTTTTTTTTTCTCCAAAGTTTGCATGTCTGTAACTCAAGAAGTATTAAATATATGAAGAGTTCAGATGCAAAACCAGCTAAAAGCCATCTTGGTCAAAAATGAGATAATGATACTGAGTGAATGCTCTTGACACATATTATACGTCCATCAAATACTTTCACTTAAAAAATCCCAACCTCAGCCCAATCAGAAGTACCAGTACTTACATAGAAACCTATACATCGGAGCCTGATAAAAAATGCACTTTTTAAAGAAAAATGTCAGATGGATTTAGAGGTTTTTGGATATGAACTCATCATATCTAAAAGCACTGTTAGATACTGGGTCTTAACAAACTTTCTTTCCGGCACCTTTATTTTTAATGCCCTGTATAGTTCAGTTTCAGAGATATTCCAATTTCATTATGGTTCCTGGAGTAAATTGATACATTGTACACATTTTCAGTGGTCAAAATTATGTGCAATGCAAAAAATGCTTTTCTTAGATTTTTTTGTCTTGTTTCTAGCTAAAATATCTAAAAATTCTTAAATCAAGAAGAATTTTCTAGACAACTAAAAATTATTGTCTTGTTTTCAGACAAAATATGTTAAAATTAATTTTAACATTTACTAATACATTATTCAAATCTTGTTAACGTTAGTTAATGCGCTCTGAACTAACATGAATAAACCATGAACAACTGTATTTAACTAACGTTAATGAAGATTAACGTCAAATACAGTAACAAATGTATTGCTCATGGTTCGTTCATGTTAGTTAACACATTAACTAATGCTTTACTAATGAACCTTACTGTAAAGTGTTACCGAAATAAGACAAAAATCTAAGTAAGAAAAGGATTTTTGGTAGTGTGTGTCCCTTTGCATTAGGATGGTACTTCTTTTTATTTAAAGAGGAATGTCTGCAGAACAAATAATGTTGAAACTTGAAATGTACCTTGTTTCGTTTCGTCAAAACAACCAACATGTCCTCCAATTTATACGACCAACGTAAGTCGTTTTCACAAATCCTCAAATACGTCTCTATAGAGCGTTTTCAACATCAAATACGTCTCTGTAGAGCGTATTCAACATTTGCTCCCTTATCAGTAACAGGCATCTAATTCAACCTTAGCATTATGTGTAGGTCAATTAGTAGCGCGTTGCACTGGGAAGTGATATAATCATTTGAACACAGGTTCGATACCAGAGAACGCATATGTTTTCATTGTATGTTTTTTTTTTGGAATATGCACTAGAAATCATGATTTTGCACTATTTCTGTAAGGGGTAGGTTTAGGGTGGGGTTAGGTGTGGTCATATATACGAATTACACCTAGTAAAACACGTTTAAATTACCGTGAAATCGGTATAAAAACTCATACGTCATTCCATGACGTCAGATCCAACGCGACACTGTCATTATTTTTACGACCGCTAGAGGGCGCTTAACTTTAAAATGTAAACATGGGTCGTATTTGGTCGATTCAAAAACGTACAAGTGGGTCGTATTTTCTTTGAGGACAGTCTCAAACAACTGTATTGAACACACCCATCTCAGTGCCATAAATATTCTAATTCCAAAGTTTGCATGCCTGTAACTCAAGATGTATTAAAGTAATTTCAATTTTTAGATTTTAGTTCTTAAACTTTTCTTTTTCAAGGCCCTACATCATTCAGTCCCAGAGATACATAATTTCAGCAAATATTCTCAACTGAGAAAAACTGCAACTAATCTAATTTTTAGAATGTATGTGTCCATAATTAAGCAGAGCACCAGAGAAATTATATTATATTACAGTCTGATATAACCTTATGCTTTTAAAACAGCTACTAGCTCAGTTTAGCTATAACTCTAATTTGAGAATGACCTTCATAAAGTATTCAAGGGAAAAAACGCAGCACAGCAGTGAAATTAGAATATGAATGTGGAGAGAAATGCAGCATCAGCAAAGAGAACAGCCCTGCTGCAGCACAGCCAACTGCTAATGGAAAGAGAGTGAGACACAGAGAGAGATGGTTGTGCGTATAATGGTGAAAGAGAAAAGTATCCTGATATTGATGCTAGTCATAATTTAACAGAACTGTCAATGGGACAAACAGCATGTGAGAAAGAGCATGGGAGTACTGACTGATGTGCACATATGTGTTATTACCGCATTGAAACACCAGAATCAAGACATCAGGATCATCCCAGGAGAAAACAGCATTAATGATCACCATATGGAGCGTTTAAGACGGTGAGAGAGGATGTATGTTAGTTAAATACACTCTCTGTAAGTGTGTATTTCTCTCTTGGCATGACTGCAGCAGCTGCTGACTCAAATATCTGCAGTACTCCGGGACAGCAACCTATCTATAGAAAAATATGGAACAAACGGGAAAGATAGAGAGCGATATTGGGGAGTGAACTAGGTGGCAGCAGAGAGCATATGCAGTCCTGGCCATGCCCTCTAAAACAAATAAATAAATAAATCTACTGTAATAGCAATCCACAATATATATTCCTTGCAAAAACAGTTTGTTTAGTCATAATATAGCACACAGTTCTGAATGGATCTCTGAGGTAAGAGATTTTGTAGTGTCCACATAATGTAGTTACACCATTTACCAGCAGGGGGTAACTAGACCACGCTAACTATCAAAACCTTGACCTTTTGATGAAGCTCCTATTTAAGTGTTTGGAAATCATAACAACGACGTGATGTGCATTCAATTCATTTCTGACACATTTTTTAATCATTTCTTTCTTCTCCCCTACCTGATAATGACAAAGCCATTTTAGTGCTACTGTACGAAAAATGAAGAGCAATGAATGTGCATTAGGTGTGTAATTGCTTGTCACTGAAAATAATGGGGAAAGTAGCTTGGTCACACAACCCTGTCTCCTCATAAATAGGCTAAATGAACAGAATTTTCTAACAGGCATCATCACTATTCCTCATCAACAGTACAGAAAATGCATACAAAATAATTTGACCGTCACAGTTAAAATTCAGGGTTAATACTAATTTGCTTAACCGAAATTCTTTAATCAGTATTGCTACTGTTAACTAAAACTATAAAAATTGTTTGCAATAACTAAACTTTTTTTGTTACTAACTTACTAATAAGATTACAATTAACATTAATATGATTAAGTTGGGGTACTAAAATTACTAAAGGTAAAACTAAAATAAAAGTAAATTAAAGTTAAAAGAACATCATATTAGTAAAACTTAAACTAAAATATAGATGCAAGCAGCCACACTTAAGTTCAAACCCTGCTTCAACACACCTGTCTGTAATTAAGTACCCCTGAACAAACTGATTAGCTGGTTTAGGTGTGTTTAATTAGCCCTTCTGAATGGAATGCAGGGTGAATTTTAATAAATCGGTTCTGAGCTTAGTTTTTAACAGCAGATGTACTTGTGCATTCAACTGAATAACTTAAGTGGTGAATCGATTCAAAAGAAAATCGCACAATCGATCCACAATTCAATTTATCGTGACGCCCCTAGGTATTTTCTGTTTTGATTCTAAAGAGATCTTATGATTTTTGGCAAAACTGGTCAGAAGTTATAAGCAAATGTTTTAAATATCTTTTGATATGTGCCCTCAGGTCATGCTTGTTATAACACGTACTAAGTTTGGTCGAAATCACTTAAAGCATTGCGGAGATATAGTCTCATATCCATTTTTGCACAAATTTTGTCAAATTCGTTAAGGAGCTTTACAAAATTTTGGTGAAAATATGACAAAAAAGTAAAAAAAAAAAGAGTAAATTTTCTGCAAAATTCAAAATTGTAAAAAAAATCTTGATCATAGAAATTAAATTTTTGGTATACCATCGACTCGGTATGAGCCAAGGAATCAAAAGAAAAAATAATTGTGCTTTTAGACCGCATGGTTCAAAGTTGGGCCTGTTGGTGGCACTAGACAGTTTGAGTTAGAGACTTTTGCTGAAACAATTGCTGTGTTTAATGATGAGATTGTCTTTTATCTGTGTGCCAAATTTCATAATTTTCCTGAAGCAATTCTATAAGATTCATAAAAGTACGGTGAAACATTTGAAAAATACATCATTTTGCTGCAAAATTCAAAATGGTCCACGCTCAAAATGGCTGACATAGGAGAATTTGGTATCGTTTGATTCAGAATGCTGCTCTGAATTTAGTCTCAGCCTCAAACGTCACACCCACAGAACATTGGCGTACTTATCTGGAAACACTTCAGGAGTTTCGAAGTCGTCATTGGATTGGTTAGATTATACAGGATTTCCAAACATGTGTGTTGCTCTCTTTAACGAACAACAAAAACAAAAGCCCTCACAAAAGAAGAAAGCCATTGTGTTTACAACTGTGACGACGCACGCCTATTAGGATCAACTAAATGCTGGATTTTCAAAAGAATGTGAAAAATGGAAAGTTTGCGGCATAGAATCTTTAAAATATGTCAGAGTGTTTCACACACTGGTCTGTTATTTCCACACCATTGGTTGCTTTACCTGTCAGTCATATGGCCTAATGGGCGGGCCTTGGCCATTCAAAGCGGCCAAAGTTCCCAGACCTTCTGCCATCAGTCTGAAGGTCTGGCTACGCGAGACTGCTCTGAATCTAACAAGAACTGGTCAGAAATTCTAAACAAACAGGTAAAATTTTAATATATTTTGACCAGTAGATAGCACTGTGTCAAAACTACTCATGTGCCCTCAGGTCATGCTTGTTACAACAGACCCCAAGTTTGGTCAGAATATGCGGTATGAGCCACGGAATAAGAGTAAAAAAATAATTGTGCTTTTAGACCTTACGGTTCAAAAGTCATTGGCAGAATCATGAGTGCAAATTTGGCCTGTTGGTGGTGTTAGACACTTTGAGTTAGAGACTTCAAATTTGCGGTGTTTAATGATGAGAGTGTCCTTTACCCGTGTGCCAAATTTCATAATTTTCTTGAAGCGATTCTATAAGATTCATACAAATCATAACAACATGCTAAAGCGTTGGAAAATACACCATTTAACTACAAAATTCAAAATGGTTCACGCTCAAAATGGTTAACATAGGAAAATTTATTTTGTTTGATTCAGAATGCTGTTCCAAATCTAATAAGATCAATCTTATTTTATTTGAATTAAACTTTGTCAAATTCATTAACACACATTATGAAAATGGTTTGGATAACTTTTTACCACAATGCTCTGAAGATTATCTGAGCCAATTTTGTAAAAAATATGATAAACCGAAAAAGTTCGAAAAAGTAGATTATTTGGGGAAATTATAAATGGCAATAAATCTTGACTGTAGAAATGTAATTTTTTTGTATGCAATCGACTCGGAATGAGCCAAGGAATCAGAGGAAAAATAATTTTAGACCTTATAGTTCAAAAGTTATTAGCAGAAACATAAGTGCAAATTTGGCCTGTTGGTGGCGCTAGTTTGAGTTAGAGACCGCTTCGGGAAATACACTGAAATCTGCTGTGTTTAATGATGAAATTGACCTTTATCTGTGTGCCAAATTTCAGAATGTTGCTTAAGCAATTTTAAGATTCAGAACCATGCGCTACAGCATTTGAAAAATACAGCATTTTACTACAAATTTTAAATGTTCTACGTTCAAAATGACTGACATAGGAAAATTTGGTATCGTTTGTTTCAAAATGCTGCTCTGAATCTAACAAGATCAATCAATGATTTTTGGTCAAACTGGTTGAGAAATTATAAACAAAAAGTAGGTGGGACTGTGCCAAAACTACTCATGTGCCATCAGGTCATGCTTGGTATAACATGGTATCCATTTGAGTGGGAATCAGAGGAAATAAGAATTTTGCTTCTAGACCTTATGGTTCAAAAGTTATTAGCGAAACGTGTGCAAATTTAGCCTATGGTGTCATCCAAATGTGCTCATCAGTAATGATTATTTTGACATGATTTGAATGCAGCTTATGTTTTTGAACTGATACAGAGAATTATGGTAAATGCCGTTTCCCATGTACACCCAGACCTCATTAACTGCCTAAATAAGAAGTATTTTCTTTATTAGAAAGAAATTGTTTAGCAATTAGATACTGTAGAATGCATAGTTTTTTAATGTTTTGCTCAGAGATTGTTGCAGTGAGGATTAGGGGTGGAAAGCAATGTTCTTTCCAGCACTCTGAAGCACACTCTACTTCTTTATTTCTTTTCCATGGCTTGCTATCTGTGAAAATTATTTTTGGTGACAATTTTCTTTGTTTGTTTTTTTGGAGCTTGACAGCCACAGGTCACTATAAATTGTCTTTGCATGTCACGAACTGCAAAATAATTCCCGAAAAATGTATTCCACCATAAAAATAGCAGCATACAGGTCTGGAACAACAAGAGGGCAAGTAAACAATGACAGAATTTTCATTTTTTGGGGGTGAACGGTCAATTTAAAATTCTCAGTGACTGTGAGAGGAGAAAGTACTTTAGCGTCAAAAAATTACACACCTATTACATCACCTTTAATGCTCTAAGAGACAGTGAGAGAGTACGAGGTCTTTAAAGGCCTGTGTGTAAATGACAGAAAAAAACAACACTCAAAGATCATGACCACCATCCTCACTTTTATCCTCCTTCACTGAATTCACTCTGATGACCACAAATGATTTCTTCAGTTTGATTTGATACGGCCTGACGTGTTCAAGACTGTGTAACGCATGAAAGAGACTGAGAGAAAGAGATAGAGACAGAAATATCTGAACAGTGCAGAAGGATCTAATGGCTGGAGCAGCTAATGTACTCAAGTTTTCCTTCAAAGAAACATTTCAAGGCTGTTTTTTAAAAAGATTCACCATATATTAAGCAATTCCACAGACATTAAAAAACACTTTGTTCTATCCACCCACAATAACATGATAAAACAACAAAAGCTCCTCCATGTAAAGAGGTTTTCTCATAAACATCCACTGCAGAGACTAGCAGGACATGTTATTAAACACTTGTCTTCTATTTTACGCTAGTTCCGCCCACTGCAAAATCTCATTGGTTCAAAATCTCACTTCCATTAAACATCAATATCTTTCAATTGCATTTACATCAGATAGCACACAGTTTCAATTCAGTGCGAAAAGCTAAATTGCTTGTTGCTAGAAACATCTCATCATGTCTGGTTAGGGCACAGTGTCAGCTGTCAGACAACAGATGGAATCCAAATGCCTGTGTTCACCCATTAATGAATGTCAAGCACTAGTTAAGCAACCTGTCTCATAGAATAAGTCATCGCTGTGACATACATGTACTGCACTGCACTGTACTGTACATATTCTTTGCTAGTGAGAAAAAAAACTTTTTGTATTTTAACTACTTAAACTTTCCGTCAAAGCTTGTCCTTGGCCATATATATCATCCAAATTAAACAAGTCTCCAGAAACGGTTCTGTCCTTTTTAATAGCTCCTCTTTTCCCCCCGAGGACTGAGGACAGAAACAACGCTTGTTCTTTTTATATATCTGACATCTTTATAATATCTTGCGCATGCTGGAAAAAAACCCTGCTATAGCTGTATATTGTTTTTAAAGGAACATGTCTACAGAAAAAAAACACATATGGTACTTTTTTATAATGCATATAACTGAATAATACATTATTAAACGACTGCAATTGTTGTGTATAGTTACAAAGCTTGAAAAAAAATTATGCTGCGATTGATTTATCATACAGTGTGACATGCAAAATACTGTCTTAGCATAATATCTAATGTCACGCTGTGTTTCACGCTGTTAGGTCAATCCGAGGCCAAACTGAACTCAGCCGGCTTCACTGTAACAGTCACTCATTCTGCATGAAAAATATTTAAACACATTAAACCATTCACGCTTAAAATAAAGCCATAGAAGAACCATTTGGGGTTACTGTAAGTACCTTTCAGTAAACAGTTCTTAAAAGAACCATTTATTTTCCCAGAGTAAAGAACCTTTTCCGTTATAAAGAACATTTTGTGGAAAGGTTCACTCTTAAAAATGACTAATGGTTCCATGAAGAACGTTTAACATTCATGGAACTTTTCCATTCTACAAAAGGTTCCTGATAGTGAAAAAGTGGTGCTAGGGTTGGCCAGCCCACTCACAACTGTTGATTCTGTCTCTTTTTTTCTTGCCAAGAATTGCGTTTATTTGGACGCAGAACATTTTTACGACCACATCAAACGGGAGCCTTTTAGACACGCACTCCAACTTCCCCTCAGTGCCAGACGCAAGTCAAACGAGTGCTGGAAAGTTATAGGTGATGAGGGAGCTACAGTAGAACAACAATGAACTGTGGTCAGATGAGATGTTGTCAAGCCTTGTGTTTAACTGCACACACAAATGCAGCAGAATGCACTGTAGTATGTATCATTTCATATTAAAGGGCAAATAAAATTACGAGCATGTGTGTCTAGCAGCCAAATAACCTAATAACCCAACTACTGTGATGCAGGGCTTGCAAAATCACTAGCCCGATGTTCCGGGGCTGTGATGTTTTCAAATTTAAGGCCATAAAAAGTTTTAAATGGGTTAAATAGTATAATAAAAGTCTTAATTATAATTTTAAGAGGTCTTACCGTTGGGGACGGAAAGACAGGAAACGCGTTAGGGCTGGATAAAACTTCAAAAGGCCATGATATTATTGAATAAATATGAATGCTGAATGTTTTACAGTCAAAACGTGGCACGGATGTTTTTATATAAATGTATCTGAAGGGAACCGACTGTCCTCAGAAACTTTTCGTTTGCATTTTCATTTCATCTTACCTATAATGCCTAATAAAACAGCGTTAATGAGCACGGTGCTGCTTTGTGTACAGCCGTTACTAGGGAAACCGCAATATTTCAGCGCTCCTAAAGCGACACCTCGTGGCAGAGAATAATGAATTTGCATTTCCAATTTTCTGCTGTTTATGGTCAGATTATTGCAAATATCGACCCATGTTTTTATGCAGCAAACACAGAGTTCTAAATGTGAAAGAAGTTAATGTGCCTTCCAAAAATCTAAACAATTAAGACAGTAATATTTATGTTTTAAATAAAAACATTAGATTATATACTTGATTTATCCCTTTTAATGGTCTAAAGGCCGAAATGCCATTCTATATGATACTTTGTTTTTGTGAAAACCTGTATCTGAACTGTAAATCATGCATGTCATTTTGTGGCTTAATATGTTACCGTAGACAGTGTCCAACTCCACTCAACTCCATAGTAAGATATTCCACATAAAAGATATTTATACATAATCCACATGAGAAAATCACAGATGAATTTATACATACACTTGATTCTTAGTAGTGTGCTGTTATCTGAATGATCTACAACAGTGTTTTTTTTGTTATTTAGTGATAAATTCATTAGTACCTTGTCCTGAAAAGTTAAACTGCCTGCTGTTCTTCAGAAAATCCTTCAGATCAGACAAATGTTTTGTTTTTTTAGCATTTTTGTGTATTTGAACTCTTTCCAACAACTGTATGATTTTGAAATCCATCTTTTCACACTGAGGACAACTGAGAGACTGCTCCAGAAGGAAAAACAATGCATTAAGAACCAAGGGTGTAAACTTTTAAACAGAATGAAGATGTGTACATTTTTCTTGTTTTGCCTAAATATCATATATATTATTTTTTATTTAGTACTGCCCCTCAAAACCTTCAGAAGATACTTGTATGTTTCCTAGAAGATAAAATTAAATTTCCCCCGATCTTCGAATTCAAAGTTTTCACCCCCAGTAAAATTCCATCTGGAGCATCAGTGAGTGTTTGAAACTTTTGTAATAGTTGCTTATGAGTCTCTCAGTTGTCCTCAGTGTGAAAAGATGGATCTCAAAATCACACAGTCATTGTTGGAAAGGCCTCAAATACACAAAAATGCTGAAAAACCAAAGAATCTGTGGGAACTAAAGGATTTTTTTCTTCTGAAGAACAGCAGGCAGTTTAACTGTTCAGGACACACAAGGGACTCATAAACAACTATCACTAAACAAACAAACAAATAATAAAAAAAACAGCTGTGGATCATTTAGATAACAACACAGTATTAAGAAGCAAGTGTATGCAAACTTTTGAACTCTTGTGGGCTAAAAGTAAATGGACTTGTGTGAAGTATCTTATTCAGGTCAGTACTAAATAAAAATCAACATGCAATTTGCATGATCCTTTTTATTTTGGTAAACTAGTTAACATTTTGCAGATTCTGCAACTGTATTTAGTGTTTGTATTTACATATATATATCCTACAGGTAAATAATGGGTTTATGTGAAGATTGTTTTAAGTTCACTTAAATTAGAAGTTATTCCAAAAATGGAAAAAATAAATCAGCACTATTATTCATGTAATATAAGCATTCTGAAATCACACTCAAAATTAAATTCAATGTTAATGCTGAAAATGTTTAAACATGGAAAAAAAAGTCAATCTTCATTACCCTGGACCCTAAAAAAGCGCATCTTGTTGACCAATGGGTCAAATATTCTACACATAAATGTCATTTGAGAATTATGGGAATGGTAGTCTGGGAGCACTGTGCTTTGCAATCAAAGATATATAGTGAATGAATCACCTTTACCCAAGCCTCCATCTACAAGCTGTTTTCTCCAATCAATCTAAACTCAACCCACCCACCTTGAATCCATCTATTTCTCTCTCCTCTGCAACCTCGCTGAGTTCGTCACCCCCTGCAGACTGCACTGCCCAATCACACACAGTCACTTCTAATTAGAGCTCTCTGTTCTGATCTCCGTTCGTCGCCCTGGGAGACCCCATAGCAACCAAACACGTACTCTGAGACAATTAGGAAGTAGTGGTCTGACAAGAAAAAGCACACAAAACACATGCATGAGCTTGCATCAAACCAGCGCATACAATGGAACAAACAAATCATGTATCAAGTCACACGGCAACTATAATTTGGGAAACAGATGCACAAATGTGCCCATCCGCTCCTGTACACACGCACACACACAGCTGTTTTGAACCCTTCGTATGACAGAGAGAGACCCTTATTAAACAGACCACCTGCTGCTGGTCTTTCTCCTCTATTTTTAAGACTGCAAACAGGAAATATGGTCTTCATCTTTTTCACATCTCTTTCCGGCTGTATAAACCGGTTAAACTTTATTTAACCAAAAATAGAAGCCTAGCCTAAAGGCAAAGCAAATGATCATTCCTGCGGTTCGTCTTCAGCTTTGTGATCCCAGCACCCTTCCAAATATTCCATACAGAAAGACAATAGAACCAGAAAAGGGAAACATCAGACTGGAGGAGTGACAGCGAGAGACTCGCACGGGACTAGACATCCCTGAGGAGGCAACTAGCGCAGACATTTGTGATTTTAGCCCTGTCCAAATCAAATAAATCTATGTTTTTTCCTTGGTAAAAATCGTTGGTAAAAATAACAGATCAAATTTTCTACTTTTTTTGGCTAACATGAAAATGACAGTATATATTTTTTACAGCAATTCCACTTATTTATTCAGCCTAGTACACCATCACTTCATATATATATATTTTTTTTTTCACGTCACTAATGAAACACTGTATTTTAACTGATTTTGACTGATTTTAACTACACCCTACATTTATGATCATAAAATATTTCAGTGTCCCATCATTTTGAGGTAAATGTGTTCAAAAGTATGAAAATCCCCACATAGGGATCAGAGAACTTGCAGCATAAATACAGAAACTCTGTGGAGCAGAGAAACATTTATTAATAAAATAGCATCGATACTGACTAGCTACATTATATTTATCATAAATAGCTGTAACTAAACCCAGCTTCATTGTTTGTATGAGACATGCACAGATGCAGGTAGTCACAACTTTCGCTCCCCTCTCTCTGGCTAAATAATTCAAATAAATGTTATGATTAATTCATTCAAATAAGTGTGATCTTACCACACTGTCTGATTTAAAGCTGACAGAATGCTAGATCGAGCCATAACTGACGAAAATGTCCGTAATTTTTATGTCTTGCATTAAAATCTTTTAAGGCTCATTAGATTATCAAACTGGATTATCCCTATATATATAAAACTTGCGCATGCCGTTTGTTGTATAGGTTATATTTAAATCGAAATTTGTTTTGCTCTTTGCCTGATCTAGTGGTCTCTCTTTCACAACACGGCAAACAGCATATTCACATCAGCAAGTTAAGAGCAATGATTGCAATACAGCAATCAGTAAAACATTTTACAGTTTACAATGAAAACTGCACAGTGGAAGAATTATGATCTTGTCGTTGCAATCAATAAAAAACTAAAAAATAAAAATTGTGTGACAATTGCACCTGTTATTTGTAAAATTTCATAACTGTAAAGTGCTTTTTTTGGCTTGTATGTTAAACTTGCCATGAGCCTTAATGAAACAGTTTCTTTGTATTTGTTTACTGGCCGTTGCGTTGTAATTGTGAAATACAGCATATTTTAAAAGTTTAGTAATTAGTTGTAAAAAAACTATTTTGGGTTTGGGCGGGTTCGGTTTCGGTTCAGCGCCACTCGGGTTCGGTTCGGGTCGGGTAACTTCCTCTTTTTGGAAGTTATAGTTATATTTAGTAAGTTATATTTTTAGTTTTTATATTCTATTTTATATTCTAGCTAACCATTTGCTGATTAGCATCTTTGAGCTAGGTTTAAAAGTATCTAAAATTGTCAATACCAAAACAGTCACTACCAAAACATTTAGTGAAGTTTCAAGTATCCTTGTTTTTTGGGTGTTATTCCCTAAAATTGTCACTACCGTCATAAGCAAAACATGTCATCATTGTTTCAGTAGTGACAAAAGAGAACACCTTATACACCTTATAATCCTTATTTGGGGGAAATAAACAACATTTTTGTACAGTTATGCACATTTTTAGTATTTTAATGTTTTAGTAGTGTTTTAATATGTTAAAATTGAATATACATAAATATACATAATATACAGTTAAAAAAAAAACATTACTATCACTACTTAAAATGTTCTGTAAAATGTAATGTATGAATCCTTAACTTTGAAATCAGTATAACCAACTTTTTGCCTTTTAGAAAGAAAGAATTAGATTCAAAATACAACAAATCTCATAAATCACACTTGAAATACTGTTAAAATTGTAATTGTTATCGATTAACCTCTGAAAACTTTTAATAAAATAGAAAAATATATATATTTACAAGGAAGATGTAAGCAAAATCTTAATAGGTCAATATAACCCTTCTTATTAAATTTACATATTACTGTGTTTCGGTAGTGACAAATTTGAGGAGAGGACAAATATTCCAAAACTTTCTGAAAATACAATATGAGAATTAACTGCACAATTACTAGAAATGTGTACCTTGGATATTATACAGTTTGCATACATACAAAATTTGTAAATAAATACAAGACATTTCCAACACTGACTTTGAACCAATTCTTGAATTGCAACACTTTTAATACTTAAAATTAGGTAAACTTTTTATACATTTAGGAATGAGGTACTTTGCAAGAGGATCCACACATTTGCCAGTCCTTGGCATCAAAAATCCCCGGTTTACGAAACTAATCCAGTCCTAATGGCTATTAAAATGTCATTAAAAAAAATCTATCCTGTCTGAATGGCTCTTTAGTAAGGAATTTGATGCGTCTTGGCGAGAAACTGAAGTAAGATCACAGTCATAAAGCCAAAACTGATCGATCTCCAAAAGCAGCAATGCATATCCGGTGTGACAGCAGTTAAATGACTGATATTTACAGAGAGATTGAGGGGCGGTGTGGCAGTAGATGGACGCAGCCTTTAATAAGTGAGCTGGAAGACTCCAGTCGCCGCAACAGGAACCCTGTCTGCTGATAACACGGGCATCGTCTCCCATCATGCCATTTAAAGGCCACTTATTTTGGTCCTTCACAAAAGCATAATCGATATTTAAAATCACTAGAGGCTCTCAGAATATGGAACTGATAACAGCAGGATGTATTCTAGAAGGAGGAGAGAAAATGTCAATAATTCACTGAAGGATGAAATTTTAGGAAGCCTGCACAGCTTTAAAGAGAAAGAGCGCATCCAAGCCGGGAAGGTTTTGTACCTATAAATGACAGTCTGTTATCCAGCACCTTCTTACCCCTCCATCAACAGTACTCTCAAAAGAAAGTGATGGAAACAGCGTACACACGCTGGAAAATATTGTTTCCATCAGGCACCATAGATGGGTGACTCACTGAAAGACAATAGCCCTTTTTGATATAAGTGAACAGAAGTGACTGGACCTTCAAAATAGCACATTTTTTGGACAGAGGTCCTATTATTATCCCATAATATGCAAGCCATTTCGAAGAAGAAAATTATAAAGGACAGGAACTTCCTCTAGGGTTAATCTGCGGCACACAGGAAATAGGAGAAACGGGGCTGAATTACAGAGGTGACTCTGCTGTTTTACACAATAAATCTGTTAATAGAACGCAGGTCTGCTGCTGTGAATATATCACCTTTAACGGACACCAAGAGGTCTGAACTTCATCTCACATTTGCTCCACCAACTTATATGTAATATACAGCATGTGCTCATATTAAAGGGATAGTTCACCCAAAAATTCTGTCATTAGTTACTCACCCTCACGTCGTTACAAACTCATAAGACGCTTGTTCATCGAACACAAAAAATTACGATATTTTTTATGAAATCCAAGGTAGTAAGAACATCATAAAAATGTCCATGTGACATCAGTGGTTCAACTGTAATTTTATGAAGCTACATAATATGACAGGAAAGAGAATAATTTGTTATATATAAATAAACTATATACTATATATATATATATATATATATATATATATATATATATATATTATAAACTATAAAATAGTTATTTTTGTTTTCTTCGTGCACAAAAAATATTCTCGTAGCTTCATAACATTACTGTTCAACCACTTAACATGTCACATGGACTATTTTATATATATATTTTTTTTTTATTATTATTATTATTATTATTATTATAAGCTTTTTATAATGATATACAGAACAAAATATTTAAACAATTTAGTACAGTACCAGAAAATTAAAAATAAAATAAAATACAAAAACAAAAGGTGAAGTGGGCTAACATGGATTGTTGAAATACAGCAGGAAGCGTTTTACATAAGCAGATTCACATGGACTATTTTAACGATGTCCTTACTACCTTTCTGGGCCTTGAATGTGGCAGTTGTGTTGCTGTCTATGCAGGGTCAGAAAGCTGTCAGATTTCATGAAAAATATCCTAATTTGTGTTCCAAAGATGAGGGTGAGTAATTAATGACAGAATTATAATTTTTGGGTTAACAACCCCTTTAAGAAAAGAACAATTATGGTTTTATAGACCATATAGTTAGAGTAGAAGACATTTAATTGAATGTGAACAAAAATGAGGCTGCGAGGTAAATTTTGTTCAATATATCATGTCATGTATAATTTTAATAACATGTTTTTTCTCTCTGGTAATGTATGGAAAGACACTTCCAGTGTTTTGTAGGCTGAATGATTGAGATGCATAATTGTGGGGCATATTGAACATGAGTAGAATAAATTTATTCATAAACCACTTATACAATTATTCTTGCCCATTTATGCCCATTAACTAATTTATGTAAGAATGGATTTTCCAATTGATTTACACAAAATTAATTCCCCTCATTTCATGAATGAGACCAGTTGAACAGACTGCAAATCCGTTTGACACAGCCTTGTTTTTGGCCATATCTCTATCAATTTAAAGGAAAAGTTCACCAAAATACAAAACGTTACTTGTAGTTCTAGACTGTATTGTGGAGACACAACGGAATCGGACGGTCCAAATATAAGGCTTTTTGTGAAGCGTAGTTAAACAGACAAGTTCAACAAGAGCAAACAACGATGGCAGAGGTGAGGCAAAAGAGTAATCCAGATAAACAGGCAATGGTCAGGGCAGGCAGCAAACAATCAATCAGTAACAAGGAAACAGTCCAGGGTCAAACACATGCATGGCAAAACTAGGAAACTAAGAAAGGCAAGACAACGGAAGGCTAAACAAACATACAATACTCAGTAATGTGTGTAAGTGTACAGCTTAAAAAGTCCTCCTGAAGAAGTCCATAATTGATTCCTAGGCAGGGGTTTCTGGGAAATTTAGTCCAGGGTGGAGTTGCAAAGGAATAAGGGGACGTTCACATGTCGCCTCTTTTGCACGCTGAAGTTTGTTATTTCAAATGTAGGTGCGCGGTATGGACGCTCATAATGGAAGCGGTGCGGTCGCGTCACGTGTGGTGACACGCTAATTTATTTCAGGCGCGTCCACGCTGCATTGAGATAAAAGCATCTCAACTCTTCAGAATGGCGCAAGCGCACCCCAGGTCATGTGACAAGAACCAACCAATCAGCTTCATCCTTTCTCGTAACAACATTGAAAGCTCAGCCAAGATGGATGAACAGCTGATCATAGCTGTTACAGGGACATTTTTAAATAAATTTAGTAGCAGAGCTACTGCAAGCGATGTTTAAGGCTGGAAAACCATTTATCCTTTGCTGTAACCTCCGCGTCTTCATGGAGAGCGTGGATCATTGTTGCTTAGCAACGGCAGAACGCCACGGGAACGCAAGCTACAGAGCGCTTTGGAAATGAAGAGAAGCGGCGCACCTAGCGTTTTTCCATGCATTTTTAGGCCTAAAATGAGAATGGCCCCTAAGAAGGAGTGCCCTCTAGAGGAGCTCATGGGCACTTCAGCTAGAGATTATGATACAAACCTATTTTTTAATCCGTTTTTTATTTTTACAGACCATCGAAGGAGGTGTTCCATATAATAAAACTGAATGGTGAATAGATTGATCATAAAAGTAGTCCAACTTGGCCAGATTGTGCACTATATTCAAGGTTATTCAATGATAATCTTTGCTTTCAAATCTCATTTGTGTCATATGCTAAGTAATGAGGTACAAAAGATCCATCAATGACATCAATCTTGGTGTGAAGCCTTGACACACCGTATTTGACTACAAAAATGTCAACAAGACTGTTGAGTGAATCGAACCACTGTTATAACAACTTAATGGGTTGTATTGACTACTTTTAGTAGAATAAGAATCTTTTTTATTGCCAAGTACTGTAGGTATCCATGTTTGAGGATTTTGTCTTGGTAAATTGGTGCTTACAAAAGGACAACAGAAAATGTAAACATCTCTATTTAAACATTAACTCCACATTTGTGCAGAATATATAAAGTGGGACAGTGCAAATGTTTATAATTAAACTAAACTTATACATTTCTGGACAATTTCTGAACAAGATGTGCCTGGATGCTCTTCGGATCTTAACGGCACTCAGTTATTATAATAAAAAAACAGCATGAAACAAAACTCATACAGGTTTGGAATGACGTGAGGGTAAATAAATGATGGCAGAATTTTAATTTTGGGTAGACTATTCCTTTAATTAAAGCTTATCATCTGACTAAAGCCTACTGCTCCTCTCTTCACAAGGTTTGTCCTTTTCGTCCTCCTCCGTTACACTATTTCTCTGTTTCAGCCATGTTTGTCTCTGTCACTCTTTTTATTCTGTCTCTTCTAAACACTCTATCATCAGTGCTCTTTCAGAGACTGTCTTTGGTATTCATAGCACAAACTAAAAACATGCAGCAAAACAAGTTCATAATGACAGATTTCTCCTCCTCTCTTTTTTTCTAATGATCTTTTCCTCTTCAGGCCAATGATTAAAATGAGCCACTGAAGTGGCAGCGTGCTATTTCACATTGACCTTTACTCACAACACACACACACACACACACACACACACGCACAAAGACTGTGACCACAATGCAAAAGAATAATCAAATGATAACAAGCTACCATTAGGCACAAGAGGCTGTTCAAGTCAACATTACATTGTGGGTGATGAGCTGCTTTTCTGAAGAGGATCAAAAAAATTATGATGACTATATAAATAAGTGACGTTCTCTGACACTGCAATGACAGAGAGATGAATAAATGCCTCTAAGGTGACCTTACTTTAAAAAAAATCATGAAATGATTAATAATCTTCAACTTTGCTCTACAGTTAATGTCTATGAACGTTAGGTAACTATTTAATTCACATTCTGGACATACCAAATGAAAATAATTCAGAGGGTAATGAGATTGAATCATTTTATGCAATTATGTAAAAAGCACAAAATCACTCAAGACAGCAAACTCTCAATTAGAAAGACAAACCTGGAAACCAGAAAAATGATCCTATTTATATTCTTAAAGCATCCTGGTTGTATTTTGCATGGTTCATCAGTTACTATTAATATCATTAATATATTAATATCATTGTCATCTCTAATCTGTCAATCTTTGGTAAATCCTCTAATTCATAAACCCTGTCACATCTCTAATTTCAGAAGCCTATTAAATCACTTCAAATGAACAGCAACGTTTATCCTAGAGCCTTGAACAAGTGGACACAAGTCCATTTGCTGAGAGCCAAAGACCATGTGTGTCAGTGAAAATATTTACTGATGATTAGTTCCTCATTAGAGAGTGTTGTTTATGTACAGAGCTGACACTCTTAACATGATTTCCTCTCGTATACAGCAGCACCAGACCATGACAGGCCTCTCACATCATACTGATATGTACTAAACACAAGCTGTGCCGCGAATACCGAGGCAATGAGTCTGAGATCCTCGGTAAGACATAACACACACACATACATTACACACACAATATGGTTTGCAGCATTTGTCAAGCACTAAGCAGAGACATTAACCTGAGGTGACAGACTGATGATAAACAACAGCAGCTAGAGGCTGAGTGCGTAAAAACGAACCCAGAAACGTGTGTATGCACGCAGGCACCCCAGAGAACACACACCTGAGTGATTACGAAAAACACAAATCAGCAACATTTATAAAGTAATGCAAAAACAGTGTGTCAGACCAAGATGGAAAGAGATGCTCCTCGCTGTCTAAAGTGTACATATGCAGCACTCTAAGTGTCATGAAATGACACTGTCTCACCACAATAAAGTGCCACATTAGGAAAAATGCTGACCAATGTAGGATTTTGAAGTTGAAGACGAAAACAAGATTCAAAAACGAGAAACTACTGACCCGGATCATACTGACTACGTATGCGCATCACAGAGACGAGACAAGACGAGCATTTGAGGTTAAAAAGTATATAAATTGTCAATTTGTTTAGAAAAATAACCGATCGGTTCGCTAGATAAGACCCTTTTTCAGCGGCTGGGATCAGTTAGAGCCCTTTAAAGCTGGATTTAAACTGCATTTTGGAAGTTCGAACTTGGGGGCACTATAGAAGTTCATTATATGGAGAGAAATCCTGAAATGCTATCCTCAATGCTTTCTTTATGACTGAAGAAAGAAAGGCTTGAATATCTTGGATGACAAGGGGGGTGAAAAATTCAGAAAATTTTAGTTCTGAAAGTGAACTAATCCTTTAAAAGTATTTCTTTGTAGGCACTTTGTAAGTTTTGGAACAGAGTGAGAGAGCAAGAGAGAGAGAGATAGGAGAGGTCTGTGTTTTCTCCTGCGACCGTGAGCTGAAAAAAGGTGCTTGCACTGATGGAAGTCGTGACACGTCTGATTAATCACAGTGAGATATGCTGCTAGACCTCACCGGCACACGCACACACACCACGCCGCGTCACAAACATCCATCAAAAACAGCACCATCGTCTTTCACACACAGCCATTCCTCTACTCTAGAAATAAACAGAGAGACAAACAGGAAGTTACAGGACAATCAAACCATCAGTGTTATGAAAGGGCACAAAGCACAAGTGGAATACAAAACACACAATCAGCCAGAGCATCTCTACTGCTGACGTCTCACGCTCAGCACAGGAAGTCTGGATTCACTCTTGTGGAGCAGAACAATGTTAACTTAAACAAAAATGACAGTTTGGTTTTCCATGAAACACACCAAAAGAGAGTTCTGTTCAAGCTTTATGAAATTTTTATTGCAATCCATCCAGTTTTAAAGTGTCGGCATGAGTTTGCATGCGATCAAGAGATTAATGTGAATGTTACAGAGGTCTGAGATTACTTTCAGAGCGAAACTTTTAATCTTAATGTCTCTGAGATCAAAATTATAATAACATCAGTTGCATGAGCTGACTTCTAGATATATTTTATTTAAAATACATATAAGTCTGCCTTTATTTATTTATATCATGCAGCCTTTCAAAAAAAAAATTAATTAAAATTCTGTCATTAATTACTCACTCTCATGTCATCCAAATCTGCGAGACTTTCGTTCATCTTTGGAAGACAAATTAAGATAATTTTGATGAAATCCAAGAGACAGCGATGCAACTACCACGTTCAAGGTCCAGAAAGGTAGTAAGAACATTAAAATAGTCCATGTGACATCAGTTTAACCTTCATTTTATGAAGCTGCGAGAATACTTTTTGTGTGCAAAGAAATGGTTGAACCACTTCTTATGGGTTTGGAACAACATGAGGATGAGTAATTATTGCCAGAATTTTTATTTTTGGGTGATTTATCCCTTTAATTATTTAAAGCTATTTGACTGGTGGTGTATAGACAGATATTTCCCTCACATAAATGTCCTGCACACTCTCCACACATACACACACACACACACACGTTCTGCTGAAATGGACTTTAAACTGAATAACTTTCCCACAGGGCTGAGTGGGTGAGAGGCTCTTCAGGGAAGTGGGTTAATCGTCAGTTTGATTACATCATTAAGAGATGTTTTCCAGTGGCATACAGGAGAGGGTGTTGAGCTAGTCGAGCAGAAACAGACAGATGGCTTCAAGTCTCATGGCACAAGCGCCAATGTTATTACCTCAAATACACTCAAGATGAGAAATATGAGGAGAATTCATCATTTCTTAATGATTGAGGGGAATTGTAATGCATTGCTAAAATTTCATAATGCAAGAAATACATTTCAGGCCAGTAAACTTGATACACGATGCTGATTAGAGCAACTGCTTGATTGCTACTGTAACCTGGAACAGTGGAGCATTTACTGGGAGCTGAAGAGGGAATTCAAGCCATTTTAACTGAAAGTGATATCTATTACACTCTAGCACCTGCACAAACATCTGCCACAAGCATTTGTCTTTGACAAGAACCTTCATTTTATGTCAAAATATTGCAGTTTTCAGTTTTTCTTTGTTTTTCAAAGATAAAAAATTATTTCAAATCACATATTTTGGGCATAAGCACTAAAAATAAGTAAAACATTAATTTATTCAGCACTAAACTTTTTTAAATGGAAAAAAAATGCACTTTTTAAAAAACTGAAAAGGTTACCGGATGATACATGATTTTTTGGTAACACTTCACAATAAGGTGATATTTGTTAACATTACACTAAAAATGCTGGGTTGTTTTTTTAGCCCAAATGCTGGGTTCAGCTTGTTGGGTCACTTTATTGAGTTATTTTTTATTATTTTTACCCAGGTGCTGGGTAGTTTTCTCCACTCTAAAAATGCTGGGTTATTAACCCAAATACTGGGTTCAGCTTGTTGGGTCACTATATTGGGTTCTTTTTTTTTAATATTTTTACCCAGGTGCTGTTTTTTTTTTTTTTTTTGTAATCAAGCTGCTGGGTCATTTTAATGGGTTATTAAATAGTGTTATTGTTTTCTACCCAGCAGCGGGGTTTAGTTACAGTCAGAGCGTGGGCATTTTGCATTTTAGGCCAGCAACATAATAATTTTTAAACAACAGTTGACTTAAATAAAACCCAGCATGTTGTGTAAAAAAATTAATCTAACCAGCTGGGTCAAAACAACCTAGCATGTGTTCTGTCCAATATTTACCCAGTGCTGGGTTGCCGTTTAACCCAAGTTGGGTTGTTTTTAACCCAGCATTTTTTTCAGTGTATTAAATAACATGAAGGGACAATGAACAATGTTGTTTGCTCATGTTAGTTCACAGTGCATTAACTAATGTTAATAAACACAACTTGTGATTTTAGTAAATGCTAAAATTAACATGGACTGAAATAAATAAATGCTGTAGAATGTGGTTCATTCTTATTTCATGTTAACTAATGTCAACTAATGAATGTTACTGTAAAGTGTTACCAATTTCTATTGATGTTAGAGAACTCTTCCGTTTCTGTTGACATTAGCGAATTCATCTAACTCTTCATCTGGATATTTAATTGTTTTATGCTCATTTTCTCTTTTTTAAATTTAGATTTTTTGCCTCTCTGTCTCTCTCATTGTTAAGATATTTATTTAGTTTAAAAAAAAGGACTGGAAAAGTTTAGAGAAATCAGAAACATTATGTGTTTTTCATGTTCTGACCTTATAGAGTAGTTTAATAAAGCCACAATCAATGCTCTGGTTCCTACAGCTTTTACTTCCTGTCAAACCAACATTCATTCAGACACCTTTAACATTTCTCACATTATCACGGTTTATTCACTATAGTTTAGAAAATTTTAATAAAATATGACAAGAACTCAAAATTAAAACTTAAATAAAATTAAACTTTGATAGAAACAATACCAAAAACCAATTATTCAGACAACTGTTAGTATAATAATATTTACACTACTATCAACTTTGTTGACCAATTACCAAGCAATGCTTAATTTTGTTCAGCCTGTGGTGTAAAAAGTTGTTATTAGCAATTAAGGAAAAAACACTTAAGCAAAACATGTCACACCCCTGTGAACTGTCTGTTTGGGTTTCTCCCGTGTGCCCTCATTAATGTGTATCACAATCACCTACTTGTGTTAATTAATGTCCTTTATAACTCGCATTCAGTTCTGTCCTCTTTGTCCGGTATTAAGGTTGCTTTATGTGTGTTCCTGCCCTTCTGTTTGTGGATTACACCTCTGTGGATGTCATTAAAGAACTTTGCATTTGATTCAACGTCGTATAGTGTTTCTCTCACATACACCGTCTGAATAATTTTTGGTCCTTTCAATTTTACTGGTAGAATTTTTGGGTGTAATATGTCACAGTTTGCTTTATGTTGTTATCCTTGGATACATAAATGAACCATAGTGTCCTGCACCCACTAGAAAAAAAAATCAAATATCTGGTATTCTGATATTTGATATCAAATAATTTGTGGTTTGACTGTAGGAGCAAAAATCTGAACTTGAAAGAAATAAAAATGTGAAATTTATTGAGATTATTATCAATATCGACTGATATGGAAAATTTTATTGTGATAATTAGATTGGCCATATTACATATTTTGGCCAGTGATTTAATATCAGTGCACCCCTACAAAGCCTAATATTGGATAAGGGACAGGAGCTCTGGTTCTGACCACATGCTTCCCTTCTACAGCGCAGTAATGAGGGAGCAGGTTGCAGAACATGCTGGGCCACTGCTGCTGCAGTCTGGACGCATCCAACCTCATCCGCTAATTAAAACCCTTGGCTTATAGACATCGGCCAGTCAGAGCACTAAATACAGGCCACTGGGATGAGTGGTACCTTAAAACAGCACTATACTGAGGTTTGGCACTGAGCGTGAGGATGAAGAAAGCAGCAACGAAGGCTGACTCATGCACTCGGGTAGAATGCGTCAGCATTGTGGAGATGAAAGCCCGAACGATCCCCCTTGATTCACCTGGCACTGCATTAAAGCAAAGGACAGAAGGTAAGCCATTAAATGGACTGTCAAATTCATCTCTCTTTTGGAACAACTGAGAAAATCCTGTGTGATGTCTTTGAAGACAAGGCCGGACGGGGGAGAGAAATGGGAAAACGGCAGGGAATTAATCAGGTAACTTTATAAATAACTAACATAAAGTGGAATAATTAAACTAAAAGTCCACACATGCAGCGGCTCGCCCTGCATGAGTGACCAGCAGCATATATTACAATAAACGTACACCGCTGTGCTGTGACCAAAGCTTTAATCGCATTGAAAAAGGGGCAGGGGGAAAGTAGCCTTGCTCAGGCAAGCTGTCTCAGTGGGGCTGATGCCTAACAGCGCTTAAAGAGCCTGTCTGGTTAGGCTTGGCCTGAACCCAACACAATTAATACTGCTAAGCACAAAAAAAAAATCAATCAGCTAAAATTTGGCACACGTGTAAAAGTAGGTGTACAGAATGCCAGGCCAGGTCTCCAGTGATTTGCAGCCTCAGTGCCGCAGTACCAGAATCACAACACTGGAACCGACATGTCCCGTCACACTACTGGATGTTGTAGGGCAATTTCACATTAATCAGATCTCGACTACAGTCTTAAAGGGACAGTGCACCCGAAATGAAAATATCATCTGTCATTTTTTCGTCACCCTCATGTCGCTCATCATTACTCCCAGACAATTTTGTGTTTTTGGCCATTTATATTTATAGTGTTTTGGCCAAGAACAAATCAATGGATGTTAACAAATCTATTAAGTGAACAAATCATGTTTTCTACTTTCAGGCAATGACTCATTTTTCATTCACTGACATCTTTTCCTTATGAAGTGTGTGACTGTACTAAACAAGCAAAGCATTTGGTTTGTGAATGAGGATCTGCTGACCAAAACTGACTGAATGAAATTCAAGGCTTAGTTCACCCAAAAATAAAAATTCTGTCATTAATTGCTCACAATAATATATATATATATATATATAATGTTAAATTAATTAAATAATACAGTACTACAGTAACATAATACAAAGCTTTACACATTTTTATTATTTTACACTAGGGCTGTCACTAACGACTATTTTGGTAATTGAGTAATCTGTCGATTATTCTGCCAATTAATCGAGTAATCGGATAATTATATATATATTTTTTGTAATAATAAAATAGACCTAAGTCAATAGCCTTTAAAATTACATATATAATAGCAGTAAGGCAATAATAATTAGCTGAAATAAAGTATCTAAAGCAAGTAGTCATATGGTATTATGCTTTATTATGCTTTTTAAATGGGTTTACTATGTGGGATTGGCCACTTCCGGTATTTTGCTGATTACTCAACACAGGCAAAATGCAATCGAGGATTTTTTTAAATCGAATACTCAAATAGAATTGAGAAATCATTATAGCCCTATTTTACAAATTCTTGTTGCAAACATACAGTCTAACCAAAAATTATTCAGACACCAGATTTCATTTTTGATATTTTTTTTACTAGTAGGTGCAGGACACTATAGTTTATTTATGTAAGTGAGGATAGCAAAATAAAGTAAACTATGACATATTATACCCAAAAAATCCTCACACAGTGGACTACCAGTAAAATTTAGGACCAAAAATATTCAGACACTTTGACCTGACCATGTTTTGCTTAAGACCTTTTTACACCACAGACAAAATTAAGCATTGCTTGGTAATTGATCAACAAAGTATTGATAGTTGTGTAAATATTGTCTAAAACTTTGACAAAAGTTGATGAATAATTGTTGGATGATTGTAATCCATTACATACCTTTCTATCAAAGTTATCTAACATTATCAAGATGAATTAGTTCTTGTTAAAGTTTATTACCATTTTCTAAACTTTAGCGAATAAACTGATAATGTGAGAAATGTTGAAGGTGTCCAGATAAATTTTGGTTTGATAGTAAATATAGATTTTTGATAGTATAAACCTTTTAAGACCTTTTTACACCACGGACTAAACAAATTTAAACATTGCTTGGTAATTGGTCAACAAAGTATTGATTAATTTTTGGTATCCATTACATACCTTTCTATCACAGTTATCTGACATTATCAAGATGAATTTGTTCTGACACAGTTTAACTCTTAATTCTTGTGATTTTATTACCATTTTCGAAACTATAGCAAATAAACTGATAATATGAGAAATGTTGAAGGTGTCTGAATACATTTTGGTTTGACTGTCAATATAGATTTTTGATAGTATAAAAGTATGGTCACATTTACCTTTGTTCGCTGAATTTTATCATGGAAAATCCAGGCGTTTTAAAAGGAATCAATGCAATCAGGAATTTCAAACGAATGGGTTCAAATTTATCACATAAATTCGCAGTGTTGACCAAGAGAAAGCTGTTTGGATTGAAAAGCACTTCTTTGTGAGCTGTGCTCGATACATGTACACTACTGCCAGTAGATAAAAGATCGTTTTTGCCTGCAATATTTCACTAATGTTTGCACCTTTACGAAGGAGCTCTTTCAGACGAGGATGATCATATTTGGGGCTCCTTGGCATCTAAAATATTGAAACCCGCTGATATAATCTACCGAAAAATAAGATTATTCTTATTTAAAAAACATTACCTGTAATACAAATGAAAGTGATAGTTCACCCAAAAATTTAAATTCTGTCATTAATTACTCACCCTCATGTCGTTCCAAACCCATAAGACCTCAGTTCATCTTCGGAACACAAATGAAGATATTTTTGATGAAAGCCTTCTGACCCTGCATAGACAGCAACACAACTGACTCATGTGAATAAGCATCAAAGACTGACATGGAAGAGGAGAAATTGTTGAATAAAGTTGTTATTTTTGTTTTCTTTGTGCACAATAACTATTCTTGTAGCTTCATAACAATTTCGATGAACCACTGATGTCACATGGACTATTTTAATAATGTCCTTACTACCTTTCTGGGCCTTGAACGTGTCAGTTGCGTTGCTGTCTTTGCAGGGAAAAAAAGCTCTCAGATTTCATCAAAAATAATTTGTGTTTCGAAGATGAACGAAGGTCTTACAGGTTTGGAACAACATGAGGGTGAGCAATTAATGACAGAATTTTCATTTTTGGGTGAACTATACCTTCAAGTGCAATAAGAGATGAAACACAAACACCACTGGCTCTCATTTGCCATGTGATGCTTCATTCTGCAAAGTTAAATTTGTAATGCATGTGAGACGGATAATCAGGTTTTGAACAACATGAGGATGAATATATTATGATCAATTTTCCATTTTAGGCTGAGCTAACCCCTCTACGGGTTATTTTTTGCACTTCGTACTAATAACAAAGCATTTGATGATGATTACAACCCTCATTTTAGGAGGGTGGAATTTAGTATTTTCTGAACACGGATCAGAGAGACACATCATTTCATTTCTACTTATGGCACCCTCAGCCCTACCCCCATGTCCCCCTGGTGACTATTTAGTGTTTGTGAAGCCCTGCGCACCAATTACAGGCCTTTCTAAATATAGGAACCTTGCAGAGGAGACATTAGGGCCCCTCCTACCACAACCACAGCTGTGTTTCGATGTGTGTGTGTGTGTGGGGACATGTGGGTAACTTCGTGTGGGAAATTGCTCATGTGTTGGCCATCTCATATTAGCTCATGTTACTTCAGCTAAATATCATATTTAATTCTGTACGCATTATGTATAGTGTGTGTGAAGGCTGAGTGTGTGTTTATGGCATTCTGAGGGAAAGATTCACCACCCACTCAGCATCACAATCAGTGAGGCAGGGGAAATAAGTACATGAAATATACATTAGAGTTTAACTATAGCACAACAGCAGAGCTGCAATGCAGTGAGAGAAGAGCAAAAATATCGATCTGAAGGAATCCCAGATAGACAGCACTCATTTTCACTATGTTTACTCAGTGGTCTGTAATAATTACCAAGCACCTAAAAGTGGACATGACAGCACAGTCAAAACTCACGTATTTCCATTTCATATAAATGTTATTATTTTAAACTTCAAGGGATAGTTCACCCAAAAATACAAATTCTGTCATTAACTACTCACCCTCATGTCGTTCCAAACCCGTAAGACCTTCATTCATATTTTTAAAAAGCTCTCAGATTTCATCTAAAATATCTTAATTTGTCTTCCAAAGATGAACCAAGGTCTCACAGGTTGGGAACGACATGAGGGTGAGTAATTAATGACATAATTTAAATTTTTAGGTGAACTATCCCTTTAAAGAATCCTGAAAAAAAAATGTAGGCAGGATGGATAGACACACACATTTAAAATTATTATTTTACATATTTATATTTATATTAAAAAACGTAGGTAGTGTCTTCCTGACTATGCACGTGGGCACACACTCACACATACCTATAAACCTAAATGAGAAAAAGCTAATGAAGCTCATCCCCATGTGCACAAAGGAGAAGAAAATACCTTATTAAAGAACTGCTGTTATATAAGACCCAGGGCACCACTTCTTGCTTCCCTGTGGGAATCATATGGAGTAGCAATTTATGGAGCGAGTGGGGTGGAAGAGGTTGAACGAGTACTGTATGTGTGAGAGAGATAGAGGTAATGAAAGGCTAAGCAGTCAGTGATGCTCCATTGAAAGCTGCTGTCATGCTGAGTGCTGCCATATGATGTCTGGAAACAAAGCAATCTAAAATTGGAACGAAGTGGAATCTGATTATATCTGTTTCTCATACAAAAAGACAACATCTGAGTGACAGCGATAAATCCCACCTTCTGTTCAGCATCCACATGTTCATGTCAATGTGTTCTGCTATATTCTGTCTAGCTTGCAGAGCTGTTAACAAAAGCTTTTTGTCGTCATTTTAGAAAACCGTCTAAGGATAATTTTGCATTCAACCACTAGCTTAAAAGAAAAAAAAAAAGATATCGAAAAGATAGTTTACCCAAAAAATGAAAATCATTTACTCACTCTCATGTTGTTCCAAACCTGTATGAGTTTTTTCTTTCTTCTACGGAACACAAAATATGATACTTTTAAGAATGCTGGTAACCAAACAAATGACAGTAACCATTGACTTCCATAGTAAGGAAAAATTAATCTGATCTCATGATGAAAACTTACCTGTTGGAACATTTTAACAAGACGTGAAATACAGTATCTCACAAAAGTGAGTACACCCCTCACATTTCAGCAACCGTTTTAGTATATCTTCTCAAAGGACAACACTATGGAAATAAAACTTGAATATATTTTAGATTAGTCAATGTGCAGCTTGTGTAGCAGTATATATTTGTCCTCTGAAAATAACTCAACATACAGCCATTACTGTCAAAATAGCTGGCAACAAAAGTGAGTACACCCTAAGTGAACTTGTCAAAACTGTGTCCAAAGTGTCTTTATTTTGTGTTAGCACCATTGTTATCTAGCACTGCCTTAATCATTCTGGGCATGAAAGTGACCAGAGCTGCACAGGCTGTTGCTGGGATCCTCTTCCACTCTTCCATAATGACATTACAGAGGGTTTAGGTCTGGAGACATACTTGGCCACTCCATCACCGTCAGCTTCCTCAGCAAGGCAGTTGTCATCATGGCGGTGTATTGGGGGTCGTTATCATGTTGGAAAACAGCCATTAGGGCCAGTTTCTGAGGGGAAAGCATCATGTTTTCGTTGTATGTACAGTACATAATAGAATCCATGTTTCCCTCAATAAACTGCAGCTCCCCATTACCAGCAGCACTCATGCAGCCCCAGATAATGCTACCACCACCATGCCTGAGTGTAGGCAAGACACAATTTTCTTGGTACTCCTCACCAGGGCATCGCCACACATGCTGGACACCAACTGAGCCAAAGTTTATCTTAGTCTCATCAGACCACAGGACATGGATCTATTATTTCATGTTGTTGGACATGTTGTCTTCAGCAAACTGTTTGCAGGCTTTCTTGTGAGCCAGCTTCAGTAGAGGCTTCCTTCTGGGATGGCGCCCATGCAAACCAACTTGTTGCAGTGTGCGCTGTATAGTCTGAGCACTGACAAGCTGACATTCTACCTTTAAAGCAATGCTGCCAGCACTCATGCATCTGTTTTTTTAAAGCCAGGTTCTGCACCTGATGCACAGAACGAGCACTCAACTTCACTGATCGACCCTTGCAGGCCCTGTTCTGAATGGAACCTATCTTGGAAAACCTCTGTGTGACCCTGATCATTGTAGTGTAACTCAATTTCAGGGTGTTACTGAACCTCTAATAGCCTTGGCTACCTTTGTGGAGAGTAACAATTCCAGCTTGTTTTAACTTGTTTTTCGATCTTTTAGCTTTTTTGTTGTGAGTCATGTTTTCATGGGATTCGTATACAAGGATTCTATATGCTAAGTTCAATTCCATGCTGCTGAGCTACCGAGCAAGATTGTTACATCCGGACAAGAATTATGGGATTGTAATCATAACGTTGCACGAAAGTTATTACAAGTGCTCGCTGTTTTAACGCCTCTAGTGTTTCTTTCTGTTGGAAACTGCAGTGATATGTACTTATTGGTACATATTTTCCATCTTGCGAAAAAGTTTCCACAGTTACGTTTTCGTCAAGAGATCAGGTAGGGAAAAATACTACGGAAGCTCATGACTACCAACAACTGTTTGGTTAACAGTATCAAAATATCTTCTTGAGTAATAGATGACAGATTTGGGTGAACTAGGGCCTTATGATTTCACAGATGGAAAACACAAACAGAATCACGGAATCCAGTCATAAAAATAGAATTTGCTGAATGTCATGGAATTTGCCAAATTTTGGATTAATAAATCAAAAGTTGGTCAGAACACTTAAATCAAATTGGGATATGGACTAGTGTCTGTCAATATTAAGATGCAAAAATACCATTTAAATATGAATTCTGCATATTCTGCATGGTTCTGTCTGAATGAATAGCACAGACAATCAGTTTTGTTTACTACACACATACCTCAGTATATGGGCACACAAACACATAAACATAATCTGTAGAACTGCTCTGACAGTCACTTCATGAGCATTTTACCATTTGTGATCAGAAAAACTATCATCATATACATACAGATTTTCAAAGGTCTTCTTTAACTCATCCCGTTTAAATAAATGTTTGGTTTAACTTGAAGAAATTGTGACAGAATACATTATTGAATGTATTGATAGTACTACTACTGATATTTTCAAGAAATACTTACCAGAAAAATGTGAAAACACAACAAACACAAAAATAAATAAATATAATAAATAAATTAGTCTTTAATCAATTATTTAGAGATGCTTTTGATTATTAAAGTGTAATTTTCAAACGGAATGCAGAAAGAATGAAAAACACAATTTGGTAAAAAAATGAAAAAAAAAAAAAAAAGGTAAAACAAAGGTAATTAAAATGCCTTAAAAATTACATTTTTGTTAAACTTTTAATAAATTGGTGTTAAATTGTGTACTTTTTGATGAATACAATTTAATTTAACCATTAAAAAGAAAAAAAATTAAAACAGAAAAAAATAAAATCCAGAAAAAAGAAAACAGAATTTGGGGGGAAAAAAAAGGATTTCATAGGACCCTAGGTGAACTATAACTTTAAAAATAAGGAAACGTCTGTGGAACAAAAAAAGATGTTTAGCTGACTTTAATGCATTCCAATTGGAGGGTCTGTCGAGCTACAAACCTAGCAAAAAAGGCATGTTCACATCTATTCAAATACAGTCAAACCAAAAATTACTCAGACACCATATATAATTTCTGATATTTTTATAATATAAGTAAACATATTATATGACATATTATACGAAAAAATCTTCATACAGTGGACTACCAGTAAAATGTCTAAAAATTTGGGACCAAAAATTGACACTTTAACCTGACCATGTTTTGTTACATACCAACATATCAAAGTTATCAAAATGAATTTGTTCTGACACAGTTTAACTCAAATTCTTGTCATATTTTATTACCTAAACTATAGCGTATAAATACTATACATATTTTATTTTCTAAACTATAGCGAATAAACTGTGATAATGTGAGAAATGTTAAAGATGTCTGAATAAATTTTAGTTTGTAATACACATCACATCAACTGAATAATGTTACAAACAACTTCTATTTCAAATAAATGTTTTTTTTCTATTCATAAAGGAATCCTGAAAAAAAAGTGTCAGTTTCCACAAAAAATATTAAGCAGCACAGCCATTTTCAACATTGACAGTAATAAGAAATCGTTCTTGAAAGCAAATCAGCATATCATATTAGAATGTTTTTTGAAGGATCAAGTAACACTGAATTGGGGTAATGGCTAAGTTACATTTTAAAATATATTAAAATAGAAATCTTTTATAAGTTTGTACAATACTACTGTATTTTTAAGCAACGTCATCATTACTCAAGAAAAGTACACAAAAAGAAGATATTTTGAAGAATGCTAATTAAACAAATGACAGTAGTCATTGACGTCCATAGTGTTTTTTTCATAATGTTTTGGGCATGCAAAGTGCTGAGTCGTGCATTCATGCTCGTCTTCACATCAAACACACGTAGGGTCTGATGAAAGTACAGCAAAAGTGAGTGCCATAAAAATTCCTTTGATATATCACTTCCCTCCCACATCCACTGGTGACTCAGTATGTGTGTGTGTGTGTGTGTGTGTGTGTGTGTGTGTGTGTGTGTGTGTTTAATTAGGTTAGAGTGCTGGCAGGTTAATCCAAATTTGGACAGGCGTACACAGCAATCCAAGTGTCTTTACGTCATTTACGCAGAAGTCGCGTAACAATAGAGCCCGTCTCTGGCAGTACACAGCGTTACACTGTGAGGTATATTTGGAAGAACACTGGCAGGACTACACAGCACGCTCTCATCAAACGCTTTATTCAGTGTGTGTCAGAGAGAGAGTGAGTGAGTGAGTGTTTACTGGTGCATGACATATAAAACACTTAAAATATATGTTTTATGCTGTATGAATGCCAGTCGTATTGTTTATCTATTAATGCACCTCTGTGTGGCTTTTCTCCAGCAAAGTCATTGAGAAAAGATTTAAATCCATACAAATTTATCACATTCATCCAGAGTAAACATGCTAATGATGCTCAGTTTGTCAAGCCAAGATGAGCTGCAGACTAAATAGAAATATAATAACCCAACAGCCCTCTTGCTCCCAGTGGCCCACTTTTATTAATAAAGAGAAGTGCACCCACAACGAGGGAAGAAGGGAAGTTGAGGACAGACAAGAGGTGACAAGAGTCTCATTTCTGAAACTGTGCATCCTTGGTTCCTTTTTTGGTGTCTTAGCTCCTCCCTTTTAATATGTGAGGAATGCATAAGATGCAGGCACAGGAATCAAAGGATGACGTATTTGTACTGCTCACTCAAGCGTCACTTCAAAGTGACGTCAATTTCTGATTATTCTGTGCAGCTCTATTACCTTAAGAAGCGTTTGAGGGATCCGCCGCTTTGTTGTTGGAGCTTGATTAAACAAGATATTCTGGTCTGGATATTTTTATCTGTCTTAATAAAGCAAGATTAATATATTGAAGTATGTGACGTGCAAGTTTTATATAAACTGCAAAGGTAAAAGTTGACGTAAAGAGATAGCTCACCAAAACAATGACTCTCTTTCTTGTGTAGAACAAAAACAAGGATATTATTCATGTCAGTGAGGATCAAAACAACACTGGACTCCAGTGACTTCCATTTTATGGACAAAAACAGTTAAAACATTCATCAAAGTACACTACTGTTTGAAACTTTGAGACTGGTAGGATTTTTTTAAAGTAGTCAACCGCTATATATTTTTCAGGGCCGATGCTGATACAGATTATTACAGATAACTGATATTTTGAACTGATATATATATGGTGTAAAAATGAAAATGAATGTCAAAATTAAGAATGACAAGACTCAAATGACAAAATTCTTTTAAATTATTTTAGCCCCAAATCTGTTTTTAAAATGACAGATACTGATAACCATAAAAATGTTTCCGTCAACCCCTATATTTTAATATTTAAGGGTGCACTTATTTGACCAAAACTACAGTATTATTGTTACAGATAAAGTAGCCCAATAACCGATATTTTGAACCGATATACCGGTTGCATCTCAGTAAATTAGAATGTTGTGGAAAAGCTCATTTATTTTGAACCGATATATATGTTTGGTCTAAAAATTAAGAATGACAAGGGCTCTGACAAAAACTCTCTTTAAATGCTTTTACATAATTTTTTTGGCAAATTTAAAATGACAGATACCAATATCCATAAAATGCTTCCATCAATCCCTATATTTTAATGTTGAAGGGTGCATTATTTGACCAAAACTACAGTATTATTGTTACAGATAAAGTAGCCCAATAACCGATATTTTGAACCGACATACCGGTTGCATCTCAGTAAATTAGAATGTTGTGAAAAAGTTCATTTATTTCAGTAATTCAACTCAAATTGTGAAACTTGTGTATTAAATAAATTCAATGTACACAGACTGAAGTAGTTGAAGTCTTTGGTTCTTTTAATTGTGATGATTTTGGCTCACATTTAACAAAAACCCACCAAATCACCATCTCAACAAATTAAAAAATATGGTGACATGCCAATCAGCTAATCAACTCAAAACAGGCTTTCTGAGCCTTCAAAATGGTCTGTCAGATTTGCTTCACTATAGGCTACACAATCATGGGGAAGACTGCTGATCTGACAGTTGTCCAGAAGACAATCATTGACACCCTTCACAAGGAGGGTAAGGCACAAACATTCATTGCCAAAGAAGATGGCTGTTCACAGAGTGCTGTATCCAAGTATGTTAACAGAAAGTTGAGTACACAACCACCTGAGAGATCCGCAGCCTTGAGAGGCTTGTCAAGCAAAATCGATTCAAGAATTTGGGTGAACTTCACAAAGAATGGACTGAGGCTTGGGTCAAGGCATCAAGAGCCACCACACAAAGATGTGTCAAGGAATTTGGCTACAGTTGTCGTATTCCTCTTGTTAAGCCACTCCTGAACCACAGACAATGTCAGAGGCGTCTTACCTTGACTGGACTGTTGCCCAGTGGTCCAAAGTCCTGAGTTTTGTATTTAATTTGGAAACCAAGGTCCTAGAGTCTGGAGGAAGGGTGGAGAAGCTCATAGTCCAAGTTGCTTGAAGTCCAGTGTTAAGTTTCCACAGTCTGTGATGATTTGGGCTGCAATGTCATTTACTAGTGTTGGTCCACAGTGTTTTTTGAAAACCAAAGTCACTGCACCCATTTAGCAAGGAATTGTAGAGCACTTCATGCTTCCTTTTGCTGACCAGCTTTTTAAAGATGCTGATTTCATTTTCCAGCAGGATTTGGCACCCGCCCACACTGCCAAAAGCACCATGATTTGGTTAAATGACCATGGTGTTGGTGTGTTTGACTGGCCAGCAAACTCACCAGACCTGAACCCCATAGAGAATCTATGGGGTATTGTCAAGAGGAAAATGAGAAACAAGAGACCAAAAAATGCAGATGAGCTGAAGGCCACTGTCAAAGAAACCTGGGCTTCCATACCACCTCAGCAGTGCCACAGACTGATCACCGCTGAATTGCCGAATTGAGGCAGTGAATAAAGCAAAAGCAGCCCATACCAAGTATTGAATACATATACATTAAATTAACATACTTTCCAGAAGGCCAACAATTCACTAAAAATGTTTTATTTATTGGTCTTATGAAGTATTCTAATTTGTTGAGAACTGGTGGGTTTTTGTTAAATGTGAGCCAAAATCATCACAATTAAAAGAACCAAAGACTTAAACTACTTCAATCTGTGTGCACTGAATTTACTTAATACAAGTGTTTCACAATTTGAGTTGAATTACTGAAATAAATTAACTTCTCCACAACATTCTAATTTATTGAGATGCACCTGTATATGTCTGGTGTAAAAATTAGAATTAATGTCAAAATTAAGAATGACAAGGGCTGTTGTTTAAGGGTGTATTTATTTGACCAAAAATACAGTAAAACACTAATATTGTGAAATATTATTACAATTGAATACAATGAAATAACTGATTTCTATTCAAAAAATATTTTAAAACATTATTTATTCTTATAATGTCAAAGCTGATTTTTTTCAGGATCATTACTTCAGTCTTTAGGAGCCACATGATCCTTCAGAAATCATTCTAAAATTATGATCTTGTGCTCAGAAAACATTTATCATCACTATCAATTTGGAAAACAGTTGTGCTGCTTCGTATTTTTACTAAAACAGTGATGTATAAAGTTTAAAAAAACAGCATTTATTTGAAGTTCAAATATTTGCAACATAATAATGTCTTTACTGTCACTTTTGATCAATTTAATGTGTCCTTGCTGACTAAAAGTATTCAAACAAAAAAATGTACTGACTCCAAACTTTTGAACAGTAGTCTTTATCTTCCACTCCTGTGAATCAATCTGTCTTGCTCTGGTATAGAGCCCCATCCCTCTGAACAACTGCAAGCATCTGTATGAGGTGTGCCAGGGGAACCATGGGTAATGTTCTCCTCTCTGTCAGCGTGAGTAATGAAAAGAGAGCATATCTTTGGGTTGAGACAGACAGAATGGGTGGGCGCTGCACTAAGCACATACACCGCGGCCATCCGGGAGAGTGTAAATTGGCGCTATGGGAGATGTATTCAGGGGAGTCAGGTCTACTGGGCTATCTGCCTCAGTAACAATATGACACAGAGAGAAGAGAACATGAGGAGGAGAGAGAGACAGAGTCGGGGAGAGGAAAGAGATGAGAGAGTATGATATGAAAGGAACTGTGCCACAAGCCAAATAAACCTCTCCTGTAAGCCCGTAGAGCTCAGAAACACAATCACTCACACACTGATATATATGGGTGTTTTTCTACTTTTGACACTTTGGCCTTGTGGACTGTGAAAATATACACTCTTGAAACACACTTTTCACTTTCCCACAAGTTCGTTTGTCTACTAGAGATGCCCAAAAGAGGATATACTGTACATTCAACACTGAAGAATGCTATCATTTCTCTCTTGAATGTCAGGAATGTCCTAAAATTTCTGTGGGTGTAATACAATTTTTGGGTTGAAATGGTTGACTTCTTTGAGGCTATTTTTATATTTTGAATGTTATTTATCCTAAACATACCTAAATAAATAATACTTTCAAACTTTTGTCATAATTTGACAAAACTGCAGCTTGATTTGAAACTATGCACTATAAAAAATATTCTGTTTGGTGATATTTACCTTTGATTTGCCTCAAAATTTCACCTCAACTTTGCACTGACACTATTGCCTGCCAAGAATACTAACTTTTTATAATCACTAAAATAAAATATGTCACCCTAGACCACAAAAGCAGTCATAAGTAGCACAGGTATATTTGTACAGCCAAAAATACATTGTATGGGTCAAAATTATGATTTTTTATGCCAAAAATCATTAGGATATTAAGTAAAGATCATGTTCCATTAAGATATTTTGTAAATGTCCTACCATAAATATATTAAAACTTAATTTTTGATTAGAACTATGCATTGCTAAAAAAATCATTTGGACAACTTTAAAGGCCGTTTTCTTAATATTTAGATTTTTTTGCAATTTTTTTCCATTATGATTGGTTTTGTAGTCCAGGGTCACATTTAATAAATTAAAATGTATTATTACTTTATCATCAAGAAATCAAATTTCCTGAAGATTTTAAATCACCTGCTACGGAAAAGTCGTGGTGGTAATGGCATTTTAAAGTGGCTTCTTCGTCTTGATACAATAAGGCTAACATATCTAGAATTTCACATTCACACAATTAAATTTCCACACTTTGCATAATTTGATAAAAATACCTAATTGCATAATTTTTTTTACCAGAAAAAATGTTGGTCATGATGGAAATAACACTAGAACTAAGGATCACTGTGTAAAAAATAACACTAAAACTGAAAAGTCTGGGATTAGTAAGATTTTTTTTTTAAAGAAATTAATACTTAAATTAAATTAATACTAAAATTTAAACTTTTTTTTTTAGCAAAGATATAACTTACCAATCAAGATTTTTACATTTTTTTATAGAAGTCTCTTCTGCTCAATAAGCCTGCATTCATTAGATCTAAAGTACGGCAAAAACAGTAATACTGTGAAATATTTTTGCTATTTAAAATAACTGCATTCTATTTGAATATTTAAATATTTAAAACATTTCAAAGAAAAATTTTCAGCATCATTACTCCAGTCTTCAGTGTCACGTGATCCTTCAGAAATCATTTTAATATGAAATAATTGAGTACATTTTTTCAGGATTCTTCAATGAATAGAAAGATCCAAAGATCAGCATCTATATAAAATAAAAAGTGTTTGGAATATTATACACTATACCCATTCAAATTTTTTTTTTTTTTTTTTTTGCTTTAAATTGATCAAAAGTGATGATAAAGACATTTCTAATGTTGCTACATATTTCTATTTCAGATAAATGCTGCTCTTCTGAACTTTCTTTTTATTAAGAAATCTGAATAAATTCAGCTCAGCTGTTTACAGTATAATAATATATATATATATATATATATATATATATATATATATATATATATATATATTTTTTTTTTTTTTTTTTTTTTTTTGAGCAGCAAATCAGCATATTAGTATGATTTCTGAAAGATCATGTGACAATGAAGTATGAAGTAATGATGCTGACAATTCAACTTTGCATTACAGGAATAAACTCCATTATAAACGCTAAAAATACTTTGTTAAATCACTGCTTTTTATGTATTTTTATTCATATAAACACAGCATCAGTGCACACTTCTTACAACCCCCAAACTTTTGAACAGCAACAATTATTTTCACACTTTCAATATTTGATTTATGCATTTTGCACAAATTGTTTGTATTATCATAGTTTTAAAATGTACTGATTAATATTTTATGGATTTTCATAGTTTACGCCTGTCTGGGAAAAGGTTGAGACAATGAAACTTGTTACTTGTTACTTAAACACATAAAATAAGTTTAAAAAGTAACCAGCAGGGTAAAACGTGTATGATCTCTTAGTTTTATTAAAAATCAGTCCCTAGGACAGTGGTTCCCAACCACGATCCTGGAGGCCCCCCAACACTGCATGTTTTCCATGTCTCCTTAATTAAACACACCTGCTTCAGATCATCAGCTCATTATTAGAGACTCTAATACCTTAAATGAGTGTGTCAGAAAAAGGAGAGATGCAAAATGTGCAGTGTTGGGGGGCCTCCAGGAACGTGTTTGGGAACCACTGCCCTAGGACAAAAAAGTGCCTGAACTCGTAGAAGCATCTACGTACATACAAACGCATCCACGCCAAAGCCGTTAAATGAGCAGAGAGATGGAAATGAGACTAATCTCAGAGCTGAGCTGCAGAGAAATCCGCCTTTTCAGCTTCCACCATCTGGAGCAGAAGAGCATGATGAGCCGAATCAGTGCCACACACAAACACACACACACACACACACACACACACACACACACACACACACACACACAACATCAACCACTCACACTACAAAAACAGGCCGTGTAGGAACACCAAACATTCGGCTTCTACTTAAAAAGTAAATACTGCTGAGTCTCAGCACACATATACTTTTGTACAATAATCAGCTTACAGCAGCAAGTGTCTGGGTGTCTGTGTGGTCAAAGCGAAACAGACTGTGGTGAGGATGAGGATGGCGCGTGGGAGGGTGGTGGCAGCCGTGTGTGTGTGTCATCCTCGCGACTGGCTCTCCTCTGCAATATCACCCTAAGCAGCTTTCTGCTGTTCACTGGCTATGTGAGTGTGTGCTGCAGACAGACTGACAAGACACTCAAGAGTCTGAGGCTCATTTAAAGGTGTGCGCATACACTAATACTAGGGCTGTCACGATTCCTCGATTCAATTAGAGTACTTGATTTTAAAAAAATCCTCGACTGCAATTTGCCCGTGTCGAGTAATGGGCAAAATACCGGAAGTGGTGTATTCCATGGACGAGAATCCATTTCCAAGGCTGCATAATATACGATTCAATTAAATAAATATTAGTAATGCATGTTTAATATGCTCTTTAATTATTTACATGCATGTAGGTTACGTACATGTGTGTCAGAGCAACGTTCACAGTAAATGCTGCTCCACACAAACCGTTATCATTATCATTTATTCATGTGTGGAGCATCTCAAACTCCATCTCAGCATATTGCTGTGAGCTTGGGTTATTATAATGTCCATTTGGGAATGCAACTTGCACCATTTCATCAGATTTGTAAGGTAAATCATTTATAAACTTACGCAAACACAGGAGAATATATCAATATTTTCTATTGCGATTTCAAAATCAAACTCTCACTCTGAGATTACATGTTTTGATGTCTACATATTCAAGAAATTACAGTGGCTGTAGCATTTCTGCCATAAAAGAACAGTGGCCATTTCACTATGTGATTCTGGTGTAGGGAAACGTTTCCTGACTCGCTCCTCCAAAACATCCCAAAGTGCCTCAATAATATTCAGATCTGGTGACTGTGCAGGCCATGGGAGATGTTCAACTTTACTTTCATGTTCATCAAACCTCTCTGTCACCAGTCTTGCTGTGTGTATGAGTGCATTATCATCCTTATACATGGCACCACCTTTAGGGTACAATGTCTGAACCATTGGGTGCACATAGTCAACCTTCACACTTTGCTCTTACTGGTGGAATGTGCAATAAGTGAAGATTAGCCACCAGGATGCGCAAATATAGCCATGAAACCTCCAACACTATATTGGCCAGTGTTTCAGTTTTATTGTCCAACCCCTGTATATGTATTTTAAGTCATTTTAAAGGCTATTGTTTGCTATTTTTATTACCACAGAAAAATTTATATTTATTGAATTACTTGATTAACTATCGAAATTATTGTTAGTGACAGCCCTAACTAATCCACTTCAAAACATCCGCCATTACTGTCTGACACTCTTACAGTTTGTGCATTCACACACCGCAAACATCACTGGATGCGTAGAAAAACACGTCAGACCATTTATGCCACAACTGTTCCCTGGCATCAGATCGGTATCATACTAAACCGTTTGTCCAAACTCATTATAAATCCATAATAAAAGTCCAAGAGAAAACCTTGAGGATTTCATACCTGGTTCCTATGGCAATAATCTCAGTCGAGCAAAAGTGGAACCGCGTCGTGATCACAGAGTGAGCTGGGCTTGAGCTCCTGTGTGATACCACCGAATTTCCAGGCTGTACAAAAGTTGACAGAGCAACAGTTCTCTGGAGATTTATGAGTTTCTGTACTCTGACTGCTGCAGTGGCATTTAAGCAGAACAAGATGAATGCACTTGTCTGCAGGAGAGGTTCAGAGACATATGCGCTAATGAGTGAAAGTTCTTCATCAGCGTGTGGCTGCATCTACAGAATGAAATTCACAGCAGCAGTTGATCACCTGGTGAAAGAGTCAGGGTGTATTTTTATACTATGAAGAAAATGCTAAATTCTCCTCTACAAGTGCAAAATAACCAATGAATTCACGGAATCAACAAGAACAGAGTTCTTTCTTGGCACCAGATGAAAGCAAACACGTTTTTTCAGTTTTTTTTCTGAGATACAGTGTGAAACAGCCATGCTGAGTAGTGATATCAAGCTGAGCAGATAAACATTTTCAAACAATTGCCCTTTGAGATCTATAGCAGTGTAGGCACACAACTTTTGCTCTCATTCAAGTGCCGACACACACACACACACACACACACACACACACACACACACACACACACACACTCGCATGCTCATGTATTATTCAGATTTTCTTATTATAAGTTTCAGGGACTGATTCAAAAGCAAGAGCCTTATATATATATATATATATATATAAGTGTTACATCAGTATTTGTGATGAAAAATTTTGTATTTTGTATCTAAATCGACCTTTGTCTTGACCATGATCAGCTCAGAGGAATGTTTCTTGCCTTACAAGTTTGTGAGTTTGAATCTTCTGCAAATGAACTGAATTAGTTTGTAAATGTATATCAGTAATGAAGTATTTAGCTGAATTTTATTTATGAATTCACTATAATGGGAGGCATTCTGATTATATTTAGCAATAAATAAATCATGAACAAACAAATACAAAAAAATGCACATTTCTAGAACACTAAAACCTAATAAATAAGATCTAAAGCAGTTATGCTTTTGTTTGAATTAGATACAAGAATAACCAAATAAAATGCATAAGAATCTAAACTCTGTCATCAGTCTCTGTGGGCTCCACATCACGACTTCACCGCATCAGTGTCAAACTAAACCACACGGAGGGTTAATTATTTGCCAACGGTTCGACTTTTCCACAGAGCTAACCATTGCCATAGAAACAGAAGTGAAGATGAACTACTTGTGATCTGATATTGAATGAACATGACGTGAGTTTGTTTTATTTTTATTATTTTTAGAGAAAATCAAGTGGGAAGTGGGATGTGTGCGTGTCAGGATGTAGAAAGGTTTTAAACTGATGTCAATTTACCAAAGGATAACATAAGTCTACAGATGAGGAGAGGAATGTGAAAAGAGAATGTAATAATAATGCAGAGGACAGAAGGGAGGGGGAAAAAAAATCAGTGAGAGATGAAGATCAACATGACTGAAAAGATGACGGGTGGAAACAGAGTGCATTAAATTTATCCCCATTGGCCCTCTTGGCCCTTCATTACTTATGGGCAGCTTTAGAGTAAGTGCCAGAAGAAGCATTAGCTGAATTGCCGGTAAAACTCCTCTTAAATGGACCACAATTCTCCCTGAGGCTCAGCCAAGCTGAAGAAGGTAGATGAAGGCAGGGGCCAATGACTAGTCACCTATTCCGTCTTCATTTACGGTTCACCTGACCACAATCGAAAACAATGGAGGGTGTTTACATAGGAAAAGAAAACATTTCATACATGGCATCTTTAAAACGTTTGTTTGCAGTGGCATGTATATGGACGAATTTGAATTTGAAGATTTCTGTTACAAAATAAGTTGCAACTATCAGTACTGGAGTTTTTACATTTCATACACAAATCATAATGACATAACTATTACTATAACATCCACACACACACATACAGTGATGGTCAGTAGAGACGTATTGGAAATATGTTATTCACAAGTGTAATTTCATCCTGAAAATGAACACACTTTTAGGACTTCGAAGAGTTTTTAAAAATATATATGAAACATATTCTGCACTATTTCTGTGTTAATCAAATTTTTGTGACTGATTATATGATATAGTAATAACAAGGATCATCATGTTTTAATCTACGTATTCACACTAATCATCTAGTTTATTCGGTTAGAGGTTTTTAACAGCCATCGTGTCCCATTATATGGAAGCCTGTTTCCACCACTGAATAAAGAATTAAAAGGTAATTGCAACTTTTTATCTCATAATTCTGACTTTTTTCTTGCAATTTCGAGTTTACATCTCACAATTCTGACTTTTTTATCATACAAACTTGCAATTGTGAGTTATAAAGTCAGAATTGCAAGATATAAACTAAATCCAGAGAAATTTAAGTCAGAATTGAGATACTTTTTTCTTAGAATTGTGAGTTTGTATCTGGAAATTCTGATTTTTTTACAATTGCAAGTTTATGTCTCACAATTCTGACTTTTTTCCTCAGAATTGAGTGACACAAACTCACAATTCAGATTTTTTTCTTCAGAATTGCATAATACAAACTCACAATTCTGACTTTTTTCTAAGAATTGTGAAGTATAAACTCACAATTGCAAGTATTAAAGACAAAACTGCAAGAAATCAACTAAATTTTAGAGAAATTAATTCAGAATTGTGACTTTTTTTTAGAACTGCATGTTTGTATCTGCCAATTCTGACTTTGTATCTCACATTTACAAGTTTATATCTCACAATTCTGACTTTTTTCTTAGAATTGCATGATACAAACTCACAATTCTGACTTTTTTCTTATTAACTTCACAATTGCAAGTTATAAAATCAGAATTGCAAGATATAAACTAAACTCTGAAAAATTAAGTCAGAATGGCAAGATACAAACTGATTTTTTCTCACAGTTGCAAGTTTATATCTCCCAATTAAAAATCACAATTACCTTTTTTATTTTTTATTCAGTGGTGGAAACGGGCTTCCATATTATTAGAACTTTTTAAAGATCTTTTTTATTGTTGTTATTATGGAGGTTGCATTTCCATTTGCTTTAAAATCTGTGGCAGCATGTTTGAAAGGACACGACGCATGAAGGAAGAAAAACTGCAACAAAGGCACTGTAAATGAAGGCAATGATGTAAAACCAACTCATTTTCTTGCATAGGGACTTAGGGAAGTGGATCACAAGGCATAAAAGAATTCATAATGTGGCTGAAGTGTACAGAAAATATGCAGTAGAAGCCACTGAATCAAAAAATTCCAGGTCAGTATGAAACTTTTTTTTTTTTTTTTACTTTTTTTAAATTATTGAGAGTAGTTTGTATATTCTCTGTACAATAAGTTGCATTTTCTGAAACTATTCATGTAAGTTTAACATATCTTCAATTTTGTCATCAATCGTAAGTCCAAAAAAAGTTACTAGACCAGAATATAGCGTGCTCTTTTAAAAATATATCCCTGCTGTGATGGAGCATCTGTCTCCCCTCAAACTGATGCTGCTCAGCTACATCCAGACTCCCAGCGGGAGCGGGAGGCAGAGAGGACTGCAACAATGGAGTCATATTTGCATTGTGTGATGAGGCATTCTGTATGCTTATCATGTCTGCATCTCACTTTTTCTCATACATTTTCTGTGCATGCACAAATCCTCAAGGTCAAGGTACAGTGTGATGACAACTGACCTTCGGTCATTTATGTCGGCTCACTGATCTGTGTCTGAGAGACAACAGCAGCCACAAGCAATAGCATGCTGCCTTACCTGACTGTTACTATGTCGTCTCAGCCTCAGATGGTGTGCCCACGGGCCACCCACAGTCCGTTCACACAGCATCAGATGCATATTGCATACAAAAATGAACTCAGCTGTGCTAGTCTGAGTTTCCAGGAATATACAGGTGATATTTACAGTCTTCATGCTCTTTTTTTATTCAATGACCATATGCTACAAAACTGACAAAACCTATAACATGAGCAGTTAGTCCACGATAAGAAAACCTGTCCACAAATGTAATACATTTTTAAGTGCTGCTGCTCTGCCTAGGAATGGAGAACACAATGGGCAACCCTGAAAGGGAGAAACAACCCAAGGATAAGAGCAGAAGACATCCTGAAAGCCCTACAAACTGTGAGAGAGGTTGTTTATGTGTCCACTACCAGAAAAATACTGAACAAAACCAGGTGTTTGTAAAAGGACAAGTGGGAAACCATTGCTGCTGCAACAACAACAACAAAAAACTCTGTGTTTGCCTAAAACCATGTGGTTGTTCCACAGTGCTTCTAGGAACAAGTCCTGTTGACTGTTGAGTCAAAAGGTGAACTTTCTGGCAAAACTGCATGTTTTGTTTAGAGGAAAAAGGGCGCTGCACACCAACACCAAAACCTCATCTCAACTGTGAAGCGTGGTGGAAAGAGCATCATAGTTTAACTGCCTCAGGGTCTGAGCATTCTGAAGAAACAATGAATTTAAAAGTGGATCAACACATTTTACCAGAGCATATCAGGACAGCAGTTCATGACTTCAAGCTTTAGAGAGGTTGAGTGATGCAACAAGACCCAAGGACCCAAATCATATGAAGTAAAACCAACTAAAGAAAGTCTGAGAAAGAAATCCCAACCTTATACTAGTTGAGATGCTGTGCCATAACCTACAGAGAGCTGTGCTATTGTGCTATGAACAAAAGTCTACAAAAAGAACAGCTATGTTTGGTAGAGGTTATGTTGCGAGGTATGTACAAATGACTAAATTTAAGGTTTAAATTCACTCACTTCATCAAGCATTACTTAGGGATGAAGTGAAATCCATTGTATTTGTTTCCAAATTCTGTTTAATTCCCCATTTTAATTGTTCTAGACTCTGTTTTAATGGTTAAATAAAATATATACTATATATTTATATATAGTATATATTAGTATATTACACAAACTTACACAATTTCACACCGGGGGCAGCCGTGGCCTAATGGTTAGGGAGTCGGACTTGTAATCAAAAGGTTGCAGGTTCGAGTCCCAGGTCCGGCAGGGATTGTCGGTGGGGGGAGTGAATAATCAGCGCTCTCTCCATCGTCAATACCACGATTGAGGTGAGACCCTTGAGCAAGGCACCGAACCCCCAACTGCTCCCCGGGTGCCGCAGCAAAGCAATGGCTGCCCACTGCTCCGGTTGTGTGTTCACGGTGTGTGTGTTCACTACTGTGTGTGTGCGCACTTGGATGGGTTAAATGCAGAGCACAAATTCCTAGTATGGGTCACCATACTTGGCCTCACGTCTCGTCACTTTCAACAGTAACTAAGGGGGCGGGGCTTGTCAATGGGTCAATTAATTTAACAGCAATTTATTGAAAGTTTAACAAAATTTACATCATTAATGCCCCATGAAATGTTTTTCTTATTTTCTCAAATTTAGTGTTATTTTTACCAAACTGTGTGTTTTCCATTAATTTTCTGACTTCCATTTTAATGGTTTCATTACATTTTTAAAATTAAAAGCATCTCAAATTCATTTAATCGATTAAAAAATATTTTTTATTATTATATTTCTTTCTTTTTATTTCCAGAAAGACTATGTTGTGTGTTTAAAGGTTTCAGGTAAATAAATTCTGGTAAATATTCCTTAAAAATGTTTTAATATAAATGTCATTAGCAGCAGTAGTAGTATCATTACATGAAGTAATATATTTCTGTCACAATTTCTTCAAGTTAAATCAAACTTATTTTGATGGGTTGCTGCTAAGACCTTTAAATTTGTGTTAGTATTTGATATGACAATAGTTCTTCTCACAAGAAAACATCAAATGTTCACTCTCAGAGCAGTTCTAGAGATGTTTATGTGTTTATGTACTCATATATAGAGGTGGCAGAGGCTAAAAACACCACGAATGTCACATGCACTTCAGTATGTGTGTATTTAACAAAACATTTCACACAGACACAAGCAGAATATGCAGGATTCATATTTAAATTGTATTTTGTTGCTTGATATTCAGACACTAGTCCATATCGTGTTTTGATTTAAGCATATGAACCTTCTTTAGATTTCTGGGTTTCTCGACAGCGGAAGTCGTCATGGTTGGGTTAACTTCGAGAGCAGTGAATGAAGGAGTACCACAAATATATTTTATACATTACACTCCACAATAGTGTTTTCACAACTTTTAAAAAGAGAAAAAAATTGAGAGAGACTGTTAATGGCAATCAGTAGAGGGAAGATCTCAAATGTACGTCTCTCCCATAGATGCTGCATTAGAAACACCCTTGCATTAGCGTTAATTATTTTTTGTAATGGGTGATATAATACAAAGTATAATGTCAGAAATGTTCATAGATTTAAAAAAAAAATCAAATTATAAAAAACTTTCGATGATTTGCGATACAGATGATCGTTGAAACGCGACATCACAGTCCTGTGAAAAGGGATATTCCGTATTATACAGTAAAATTCTGTAATTCCATACACATTTTCTGCATCATGAAAATTATAGGGCCCTAATTATTTAATGAATTATAATAAAATAATAATAAAAACATGCGCAATGAAGATGACAAGTAGAACAAAACACTTTGATAGCAGGTTTTAATCAATGGGATTTAATTTATCAGATTTATCTCATATAAAATACGGTTTGTCATTTATACTACATAACCCTAATATTACAACTTATAGACTGTTTACACAAAATTACATTGTTGCTTGTACTGATGGCGCTGTGCACTAAAGAGATCACTGTTACGTTAGTACTACAATAAAGCACTTCACTACAGCCAGCGTAACTCAACCAAATGCGTCTTATACGAGCACAAGCGAACCTAACTGTGCTAGTCACGAAGATATAACTGTGGCTGCATTCTTTTCATAACAACTCACTGAAACATGGCATATTTGTACAGTCGTGTCCTCCGTTGTAATTTTGTGTAGCCTCTATGACAGATTAGTTCTGCACGTTGCCCTTAGTGGTACCTTCCTTTTCAGTGCGATTAAAGCAGTTCAAAACCATCATCATGGGTGGTGTATCACGTTTTTTTCAGGTCAGTTTGAATATCGTTACACCCCTAGTAATCATTAGTTTAATTAACATCAGTCTACATTTGATGAGTAACCAATCCAGAAATGTAGAGATTTTTAAAGAGTTCACAAACTTATCATTGCTAAATCTATAAATAATTTCAATAACTTCACACTGAACGAAGAGTTCAAAAATTGAGGCGGGATGTCAACGTCTACTCTGGATGTAGAGACGGAAAAAAAATGCACTGTGAATGAAGTAAATGATGTAAAATTAACAAAAGTTACTGCTCAAAGAGAATATAATAACAAGACAAAAGAATGCATAATTGGACTGCTGCGTACGGAAAATAATATGCACCAGAAGCCATTGAGCCAGAAAACTCAGAACATTTTTTTTTTTTATAAAACTGCAAGATAAGTAGCCAATTAAAATGTTAGTGAGAATAGTTTGTAGTCTGGTGTTTTCAGAGGGGGAAAAAAATTGTGGTTTGGAACAACATGAGGGGAAATAAATGATGAGTGAATTTTCAGCTTTCCTAACCTGTTCCTACGATTAGTGTACTGGCGTTTCTCTAGATGAAAGGAATCTATTAGATGTTAAATAATCAGATGAACAGGCTCAGGTGTAGAGCGCCCCAGCTGGGCCTCGGGATAGAGTGGGAATGATGTATGGTCGACAAGCTAGTGCAATAGAGACCATTCAGCTCTGCGCTGCACTGGGACGCGCCACTGTTCACAAAGACTCTGCAAGTGTAACAGCTGGCACAAAGCAGTGAACTCTAGAGGCAATGGATTGTGGGATAGCATAGTCTTCCACCACCTGCTCAGGGGGAGATATGGCTTTCTCAAAATGAGCTCTGACCTCTCTCCCTCCTCTGTGAAACTCTGAAAGCACGCTAAATAACAGCCACTGGCTAAGTCAACACACAGGACTGGTGGAGGGAAGCTGCCTGACCTGCACATCTTCACTGTGCTCAGGTACAGCCGTCTCAGCGGGAGCTCAGACAGCTGACGCCTAGAGCACACAAACACTGAAATGACTTTGAAGTCTGGTCTGATGTAGAAAGGAATACCAACCATCTCTCGCCATCATTTCCTTTTTATGTTTATTGACCTAGTGCAAAGGGGTTTTAAACTTGTGCCTTTAAAAACACCTCAAGACAGCAAAATTGATTGAAAATTGTAAGAAATATCAAACATTACTTATTTTGTGTGATTTTTTCTATCCAAATACAGTTGTATTTCTTTGAACTGAAATACTCATGCATAGCAGGACTAATCTAGGATAAGTTTAAGTAAAATAAAGCCACATACCACCAGGTCAACACACCAAATCCACATCGATTAAATAGTCCATGTGACATGTTATGAAGCGACAAGAATACTTTTTTGTGTGCAAAGGAAACAACAACAACTCAGTTAAAACCTACAGCCGGACAAGCAGGAAACAATCTGTTTGAAGAGAGCAGTTATTATTTGTTTGGTGCCAAAGTTACACGCTTCCCCTTTAATTCAACTATATTTCCCCAGACCCAAGATTAACTGAATGCATGAAACACATGGCAACACAGTCTCTATGGAACTATGTACGTACATGAGAACAGACTGTGAAAAGTAAAGACGTCTGCTGGATTTTGTGAAAGTTAGCTCAACGCTTTAGCTGTGGACTGTATCTGTGCCTGCGGCAAAAGCATTGACTGTCAGAGAAGCACAATCCCCCCAAAGCTCCCCTGGGGAAAGAAAATAATCTTTAAGTGGGGTGAAGAATGTTACAAGCCGCCAGCTCTGAGACAATTACTTCATGTGGGAGAAAACTCTTTAATCGTCTTCCTTTCAGAGCGTTAAATTGTAAGTACACTGAGGGATTTCTCTAAAGCTAACGTGATGAAGTCTGCGGACGCAGATCAAGGTGATTGATGAGCATTCAAAAGCACAGAGCAACTACATTTATGAGAATGTTTCTAGTTCTAGTTATTATCTGATGTGACAAATCTGGCAAATTCAAATAATAAAATGCAACTAACTGTAGATCAAAGATCAAAGATAGCGTGATCCAATTTAAACAGTATTTTGGCCCAGATTTAAATGTCACTTAGTAAAAACTACACAAAATAGGCAGATGTCAAATTGGGTAGGCTGGGTAACATGTCCTCCACTTCAAAAACCACAAAAAATATATATAAATTTTACATACCCCTTGCAGAATCTGCAAAATGTTAATTCTTTTAGCAAAATAAGAGGGATCATACAAAATGCATGTTATTTTTTATTTAGTATTGACCTGAATAAGATATTTTACATAATAAAGTCCACAAGAGAAAACAATAGTTGAATTTATAAAAATGACCCCGTTCAAAAGTTTACATACCCTTGATTCTTACTGTGTTGTTACCTGAATGACCCACAGCTGTGTTTTTTTGTTTAGTGATAGTTGTTCATGAGTCCCTTGTTTGTCCTGAACAGTTAAACTGTCTGCTGTTCATCAGAAAAATGCCTTCAGCTCCCACAAATTCTTTGGTTTTCCAGCATTTTTGTGTATTTGAACCCTGGACTCATATGCAACTATTATAGAAGGTTCAAACTATCACTGATGCTCCAGAAGGAAAAAACATGCATTAAGAGAACAAGAGAAATTTGAAGATCATGGTAAATTTAAGTAATTTTGTCTTCTTGGAAACATGCAAGTATCTTCTGTAGCTTCTGAAGGGCAGTGCTAAATGAAAAAAATATGATATTTAGGCAAAATTAGCAAAATGTACACATTTCCATTCTGTTCAAAAGTTTTCACCCCCAGCTCTTAATGCATCGTGTTTCCTTCTGAAGCATCCCCCATGCATGGAAGCAGGGATCTCAAAATCATACAGTCATTGTTGGAAAGGGTTCAAATACACAAAAATGCTGGAAAAACAAAGAATTTGTGGGAGCTGAAGGATTTTTCTGATGAACAGCAGACAGTTTAACTGTTCAGGACAAACAAGGGACTCATGAACAACTATCACTAAACAAAAAAACACAGCTGTGGGTCATTCAGGTAACAACACAGTATTAAGAATCAAGTGTATGTAAACTTTTGAACAGGATCATTTTTACAAATTCAACTATTGTTTTCTCTTGTGGACTATATGTAAATGTCTTTTATGTAAAATATCTTATTCAGGTCAGTACTAAATAAAAAATAACATGCATTTTTTATGATCCTTCTTATTTTGCTCAAAGAATTAACATTTTGCAGATTCTGCAAGGGGTATGTAAACTTTTGAGCTGTATATATGCAAGGTTAAAAGACCCAGAATATATATTAAAGGCATAAAACATTACTAAGCGTTGAATTTTGCCAGAAGCATGAAGGCATCCATATTTAACAGGCACTTGGAAAATAAAGTCTTTAAAACAACTTTTACATCAAGCCTGTATAGATTTTTGAATAATTTTTAATGGAAATAATAATAAATAAATAAATTAACTAACTAACTAAACTAACTGTTTAAGACAGTTTTGTACAATTATTTTTTTCAGGATTTTTGATGAAAGTAGACAGAACAGCTTCTACACACACACACACACACACACACACACACACACATACAATATACTGTACAATTCTAATTTTAAAAAGTCAGAATTGCGACAATAAAGTCAGAACTGAGTTTTCATCTAGCAATTGTGAGTTTATATCACACAGTTGTGTTCATATCAAACAATTCTGAGAAAAAAAGTCAGAACTGTGTTTTTAAAATCACACAATTGTGTTTATATCATGCAATTCTAAGAAAAAAGTTTGAATTGTAAGTTATTTAGCAATTGTGAATTTATATCACACAATTGTGAGTTTATATCATGCAATTCTGAGAAAAAAGTTAGAATTGTGAGTTTTTATCTTGCAATTGAGAGTTTAATCACAATTCTGAGAAAAAGTTTGAATTGTGAGTTTTTATCTCGCAAATGTGAATTTAAATCACACAATTGTGAGTTTGGATTAAGCAATTCTGAGAAAAAAGTCAGAACTGTGAGTTTTTATCTAGAAATTGTGAGTTTATGTCAGACAATACTGAGAAAAAATGTCTGAATTGTGAGTTTTTTTTCCCCTCACAATAGTGAATTTATATCACACAACTGTTTATATCATGCAAAGGTCTGAATTGTGAGCTTTTAATCACACAATTGCAAATGTGTATCACGCAATTCTGAGAAAAAAGGCAGAATTCCGAGTTAAAAAGTCACAATAACCTTTTTCTTTTATTATTCAGTGGCAGAAACAGGCTTCCACAGATCTAAGAATGATGAACAAAAAAGTACAAATATAAACAACATCAGATATGCACGCACACACACACACAAACACACAGGTTGAATGGTTTCACAAAAGACTAATGAGCTCTACAGTGATTGAGGATGCATTTAGATCAGCTCAATTAGAAGAGCATCAAAAATGCACCTCAACACAGGTGTCAGAAAGAAAGCGAGATGGGACAGAAGACACGATTAGACACAAAATTAGCAGTTGTATGTATTCTTCCCTATTCTTCACGCTTCCTCAGAAGAAAGTGGCCCGCACGCCACACAGCGATCAAACGTGTGCCGCACACAGAGGTCGCAAAGCAACATCAAACAGCCCTTGCACAATAGCAGAAAGGAAGGGACTAATGGTTTCAGCGTCTTTTTATTTCAGACGGCGTGTATGCGTGCACGTGACGAAGGGATTTCCGTGTACGAGCGATAGCTACATTGTGTTCTTTGAGCACCATCTGTGTCGCAAGTTACCACATCCAATTTTGAAAGAATTAGTAGGTGAAACTTTCATTTTTCGAGAATTCGAGAGTTTAAAGTGTGTTTGTTTGCACAGCTGTCTCGTTCCCACATGAAGCAGAGATGGATGTGTTACCATAGTGATCTGCATCTCCGCTCACTCCCCAGACAAATTTATATAATGAGATCACACAAACACATGCACACACACAAACACGACATCATCTTCACGGCTGTGGTGATAACCAAATGACAAACACATGCTAGTCTAGTAACATTCTATCAGCAGCTTGCACACCTACACACATTATGGGCTGCATTAAAACATGCGCTAACAAGGCCAAATCAGATGCACTGCACATCTAGCCTTTGCATAATATCACTCCAAAATCATCTGCACTGTAACTTGGAACAAAAACAATGCAGCTGGTTTATGAAAAACAAAAATTTGTTCATTTGAAACTATCCAAAACTAAAAAGCTTCATTTTTTGGACACATCAACTATCGTCTCTGAACTAAAATGCAACTAGCCATAAGTCAAAGATAGTGCTATCCAAACAAATCATACTTTGGCCCAAATTAATAAGTAGGCAGATGTCAACATGGAAAGGTAGTGTAACTTGTGCTTCTCCTCAAAAAACACAGAAAAATATGCAGTTGTAAAAACATATATATATATATATTTTTTTTTATTTTTTTATTTTTTTTTTTTGTTAATTTACTTTTTATTTGTGACCCTGGATCACAAAACCAGTCATAAGTGTCTTTTTTTATTTATTTTTTTATTTAGATTTATACATCATCTGAAAGCTTTCCACTGATGTATGGTTTGTTAGTGCAATATTTGGTCGAGATACAATTATTTGAAAATCTGGAATCTGGTTTAAAGCTGTCCAAATTAAGTTGTAGGCAAAGCATATATATTATATATTATATATTATATCATATATATTAAATATATTAAATATCTTCATGGAACATGATCTTTACTAAATATCCTAATCACTTTTGGCATAAAAGAAAAATCAATAATTTTACATACAATGTATTTTTGTCTATTTTGTCTAAATATACACATGTGTGTGTGTGTGTGTGTGTGTGTGTGTGTAATATATATATATATATATATATATATATATATATATATATATATATATATATATATATATATATGTATATGAAGAAACGGTTTTGATGACTAATTAAATACAGAAAAACCACTAAATTTACTTAAACTTACAACTAAACTTAAACATTAACCATGCTGCTAAAATGTGTCACATTTGTATTAATTTGTGTGAAATGATTCGTTTGGATGGTTTATGCAAATGAACTAATTCAAAACAACAATTCAGCCATTTGAGTACCAGCATGACATTTTAGGTCTTACAACTGAAAATGGTTCATTTAAAAATCCCCACTGTTTTGTTCTACAAAAAGCACAAGCTTTTTGCTACAGCTGTTTATAAATCATATTTTAAAATCCATTAAATCTATTCTTAAAATAATTTTGCACCCTTAAAAGGTAATGGATGTGTGTTTGCATCTGGCATATTTAATTGTAACAAGAAGAATTATTAATTTAGATCATTTTTGAGCTGTTTTCATCTGAAAACACTATTAGATAATGTATTAAAGCGTCTCATGAATAATCATGAGACTGCAGAGCTTTATCCTATGAGAAGGCGTGGCTTCATAATTATTCATGACACCATGTGACATTTTCTCAAGGCCAGCACTTCAAGCACTCAGGCACTTCAGTGAGTTGATGGTGTTCTGAAACATGTTTCATGTGTCTCGTCTGCTTGGCTTCCACCGCATATGCTTTCAATCAATCACAGATGTTTATGTGCAACAAGAATTTATTACATAAGAGTTTCTAGATTTATAGAGAGGAGGACCAGGGCTCATTTGAGACGTTTTCACTGACACAAACGGCATCCATCCAGCCATCCATATTCTGTGTGTTAACCAACTATAATTGACTAATTATAGGTGTCAATCAACAACAAGAAAGAATCTCCAAAGTTATGCTCATTCAAGTATTTTCAAAGCTCAGTACAAATGCAAACAGCTCAGCATTTATTTGTTTTTAAAGTAGAGACATAAACATTATTTATTCATAATTCATTTGTAATTGAATTCGTTGAAACTATTAATAGCTTAAAGCTTGACAAGCTACAGCTTCCACAACACCATGAAAACAAGCTATCTGTAATTTCTTGGCTACATACTTTTGTTTTTTGACAATCTTATAGCACAACAATATTTTTTTTATTACAGTTTTTTTTTAGCACTCAATAATGAGGAACACTGTAAGAGCTGACCTCAATTCTTACTTGTACAGTTATCTTTTAAAGAAGCAGCACTCACTGCGTTTCTGCATAATTTACTGCGGGAAAGCTCACTTAGCCTGAATCGCATACTTTCAGGAAAAATGGACCAAATGGGTCCACCAGGATTATAGCAGAGACATGCTTTAAAATCATCTCCAGGAGCTTCTGTACTTCTTTCAAAATGCTTCTGTAACAGACAGGCAAACTGTCCTTAAACATAAGTACTTCTTGTAAGTCTACAGAGATGTCCATAGATCCAGTGTGTCTTAGAGGACAAGCGGAAAAGCGGTTCGGATCGTCAGATGGACTATTAGAGCAAGCAGTTTTGGAAGAGTCTCTTACTGTGGTGTATCTGATGAGCACAGAGGGCATTATGGGTATTAAGGGGCCAGAAGGGCAATAAGCACTTCTCTCTGCCTCTCCTGTGAAGAGAGAAAGAGGCGAGTAGCAGAGCAGTGAGTGAATCATGGATTGGCATTGCAACTCAGCCTGTTCCGTTCTAAAAATGTCTCTGGGTCAAACACACACACTCACACACACACAAATGCATACACGCACACACAAATTTACACACCTGTTGCCTGGCAACAAGAATGCTCTCTTGATCAAATGATGGTTGGGAAGTGAGAGGGATGGGAGAAAGGGAGATAGCAGCAGTCAGAGAGAGAGAGAGAGAGAGAGAGAGAGAGAGAGAGAGAGAGAGAGAGAGAGAGAGAGAGAGAGAGAGAGAGAGAGAGAGAGATTCTATTGTCACAGGCCCATAGGTGAGCTTCTCAGAGGGTTGCTAACTTAAGCAGAAGAAAACAATGGGCAGTTTCTTTTTAGGACAACTTAGGAAGACCTTTAACATACAGTCAAACCAAAAAATATTTCAGACATCAGATATAATTTTAGATTTTTTTTTTTTACTAGTTGGTGCAGGACACTATAGTTTATTTATGTAAGCGAGGATAGCAAAATAAAGTAAACAGTGACACATTATACCCCAAAAATGCTTCATACAGTGGACTACCAGTAAAACTGATCAAATTTGAGACCAAAAATTATTCAGACACCAAGGAAAACCAAGTTTTGTTTACAGCAAAGGAAAACCAGTCTCACCTTCGAAATCCTCCAACATTTTTCTTTACAAATCCTCATTTTGTACTTCTTATTCATGATCTGTGTTTTGTTTTGCTATGGATTTTTCTTACACAAATGCATCGCTTTGCTTTAGAAGGCCTTTATTAACCTCCCAGAGCCATGCGGAGCACTTTTCATGATGGATGGATGCACTTCATTAGACTTCACAATCTCAACACTCAACATTCAGTGCCATTATAAAGTTTGGAAGAGCCAGAACATTTTTTTTTTATGTAACTCCAAATGTGTTTGTCTAAAAGAAGAAAGTTATATACACCTAGGAAGCCTTGAGTGTGAGTAAATCATGGGGTAATTTTCATTTTTAGGTGAACTATCCAATATACAAGAAACTTATTGAAAGTGAATAATTGTCTTTACATTTCTCCCTTCACAAAAGGTAAGAGTAAAGACATTTATAATGTTACAGAATATTTCTATTTCAAAAGCTGTTCTTCTGAACTTTATATTCATCAAAAATCCTAAAGATTTCCTTAAAAAAATCCAATTTCCATAAAAATATTAAGCAGCACAACTGTTTTCTACATGGATAAGAAGAAGAAATGCTGACTGAGCACCAAATCAGTATATTAGAATGATTTCTGAAAATGAAGTTTCATGTGACACTGAAGACTGGAGTATAGTCTGAAAATTCAGCTTTGACTTGATTCTTTGTCTTGAATCAGTGATTCTGTATTATACAGCATGGTTGGCGACCCTAGCTGACAGTCTTGTTTCCCTCAGAGTGCTTTTGAGACTCTCTGTTATCTCAGAGTTATAAGTCTGAAATCAAAAAGACCTTGTCTGCCTAAATAGCTATCCACTCCATATGACAAAGTCTAGTCCTCACACCGCAGCACACACTCAAACTTCATGCTAGACATCAGCACACAACAAAAAAATCAAGTTTAGAAGCAAAAATACGAGATTCTGTGGTTTTGCACAGCTGCACTTCTCCAGCTTGAGTCTCTATCACTTTCATTATCACAAACAGCATGAGCTAAAAAAGTCCTTCTTGTTTCTTATGATTGAGATCAAATTCAGTATAGGCTGTGTTATTTACAAAACCCAGATGGTTTGGCTCAGACCCTGATTGATATTTGGATACAGAACAGTTGTGATAAGCCAAATGGGTGCAAAGGAAAATGGGATTTCAAAGCTGTACAAACAGAGACTGGACCCTCAAAGCAATTTGTCCCTAAGATGACGTGAAGGATATCAAAGAGAACAAGGCTTGTTTGGAAAGAGAGAGAGAGAGGTGAAAATAGAGGTCTTTGATACCGAAGCCTGGGACAGAATTATGGCTTCATACAGACGGTTTTAGAACCGTAATGCTTTTTGTCACACAAAAGGACATGAGGAATTACGATGATACACTGATAGTAGAAGGCGACGTGATAGACTGTCAGTCGAAAATGAAAGAAACATTGTGTCAGGAACAATCTGCTAAGTTAGATCTCACAGCAGTCTGATTCAGAAAATAAACCCCTTCAGGATGCTAAAAAAAAAAAAAAAACAGGCAATTTGCGTTGAGGTCCGATCACCCTGTTGCAATAATGACAAATTTATTAAAGGATACAGAGCTGTTTGCCAAGTAAATAAATTAATGCACTTGCATTATCAGAAATTATTTTATTATGTGAAAAACTAAATGTCGGAGTGATATGAGAGACCTCAAAGCATACCACAGGTTATATATTCATTATACAAAAATATCTGACCAATAAGAATCAACCACTCCAGAAAGCTGTATAATAACATATTTCATGTTTAATTATCAGGCCACATGGTGGTGGCATATGGCAATTAGCATGTGCTTGTTTTAATAAGGCAAGGCATGGATCATGCTGGTATTTTTATTCTTGTATGATTTGCACACCCTGGAAGGAACACAAGAGACTCTAACTTTATGGAGACTGAACAACAGAGGCATAATTATTAACACACTAATGCACTTGAATAAACACACGATACACAACCCTGCAGCTCTTTCCCCAGTGTGCTCATGTTTCTTCACACTTAAAAGTGGCTACAAATTCATAGCAATTGGACCTGACAGCAAAACTACCTGAGTAAAGGTGTTACTCTTTTTACATGCAAAAAAGCTAGTCAAATGATAAAAGAGGTCATTTGCATAGAGGTTTACATAAAGGTACAGCAGCAAAATACATTCAAAAGTCATTATGTGTCATTTAAAAGTATACCCCTCTAGTGTTTTGGAATAAGAAACCTTGACTAACCTTATAAGTAGACCTAGAAAAAACAAAATAAGACATATAGTTGAGGTCAAAAAAGTTCACATACACCTTGCAGAGTTGGCAAAATGTTAATTATTTTACCAAAATAAGAGGGATCATACAAAATGCATATTATTTTTTATTTAGCACTGAAGATATTTTACATAAAGGCTGTTAACACATGGTCCACAAGAGAAAATAATAGTTGAATTTATATAAATGCCCCCTTCAAAAGTTTACATACACTTGATTCTTAATACTGTGTTGTTACCTGAATGATCCATGGCTGTGTTTTTGTGTTTAGTGATAGTTGCTCATGAGTCCCTTGTTTGTCCTGAACAGTTAAACTGCCTGTTGTTCTTCAGAAAAATCTTTCAGGTCCCAAAAATTATTTGTTTTTTCAGCATTTTTGTGTATTTGAACCCTCTGCAACAATGACTGTATGATTTTGAGATCCATCTTTTCACATTGAGGACAACTAAGGGACTCATATGCAACTATTACAGAAGGTTTAAACACTCACTGATGCTTCAGGAGGAAATGCGATGCATTAAGAGCTGGGGGTGAAAACTTTTGAACAGAAAGGTTTTTATTTTTATTTTGCCTAAATATCATATTTTTTAATTTAGTACTGGCCTTCAGAAGCTACAGAAGATACTTACATGTTTCCTAGAAGACAAAATAAGTTTCATTTACCCTTATATTCAAATTCAAAAAGTTTTCACCCCTTAACGCATAATTTTTCCAGTGAATGTTTAAACCTTGTGTAATATTTGCATATGAGTCCCTCAGTTGTCCACGGTGTGAAAAGATGGATCCCAAAATCATGCAGTCATTGTTGGAAAGGGTTCAAATACACAAAAATGCTGAAAAAACAAAAACCAAAGAATTTGTGGGATTTTTCTGAAGAACAGCGGGCAGTTTAACTGTTCAGGACAAACAAGGGACTCATGAACAACTATCACTAAAAAAAAAAAAAAAAAAAAAGCTGTGGATCATTCAGGTAACAATACAGTATTAAGAATGAAGTGTATGTAAACTTTTGAACAGGGTAATTGTTAGAAACTGAATTACTATGTTCCCTTGTGAACTACCTGTAAACATCTTTTATGTGAAATATCTTATTCAAGTCAGTACTAAATAAAAAATAACATGCATTTTGTATGATCCCTTTTATTTTGGTAAAATAATTAACAATTAAATTATCTAGCAGATTCTGCAAGGTGTATATAAACTTTTGACCTCAACTGTATTTATGATATGGCCTCTTTAATATGTCTTCTTCACATCCTCAATATTATTAATTTATTACAAACGCCTAGACCACAACTCACATGCTAATTTCAAATGATTTGCTGCACAAGGGAAATCAGCAGAAAGATCATTTATAATTCTGTGGACGTGACCAAAGTATTCATCAAAGAAACCCCAAGCTTATGAGCTCTCTCTTGCACATGAATCTAAATAAAGGTCTTGTTTTAGCCAGCCTGCTGAGAGCCTTAAAACGGATCCACTGAACTGATCAGTCTAGGCCTGAATCAGCTCAGCCGGTGGAATGCGGCTTAGCAGAAGCGAATCCCTGTGAATAAACACTCTTCCTCGGGGTCTCAAACTGGATAAACTGTCACCTGAACACACACCTACACAAGCTAGAGAGGAGGGAAAGTGTGTGCGAGAGACTTTTCTCTGCAGTGTAATTCTTTGTGTCACAGTGTGGCATGACTGATGCCTTGATTTGGAGCTGGTATATCCGGAGCACTCTAGAGGCACCGGCTACGAGAGACATTCATTACAACCACAGTGATTGTAGCAAAGATAACAGCAGCCAAGATTATACGGCTAATCGCGCTCTGACGGGAGGCAGCAGAATGGCGAGAGAGGAACCAAACTTTGTTTTCACCAATTACAGTCTGATGCGTTTCTACGCACTGCTGCTTCCTGAGGATTTGGAACCAAACAATAACGATTTAGTCTGACAACGGCAGAAATTTATACACTTGTAGTGACAAGACAGTGATGTGGGTAAGAAGTATTGTTGTCTTGTTTTTCTGTAAAACATCTGTAAACATCCTTGAAAATGAGATCAATTTACTTTTTTCTACTTTACGATTTGAAATGCTAATATTTCTCACTTTCAGAAGATTAGTTCACTTCCAGAATATAAATTCTCTGATAATTTACTTACCCCATGTCGTCCAAGATGTTCTTTCTTTCTTCACTTGAAAAGAAATTAAGGTTTTTAAGGAATACATTCAAGGATTTTTCTCCATATAGTGAACTTCAATGTGGATTAGTGGGTTGAAGGTCCAAATTGCAGTTTCAATGCAGCTTCAAGGGGCTCTACACGATCCAAGCTGAGGAGTAAGGGTCTTATTTAGAGAAATGGTCAGTCATTTTCTAAAAAAATATACTTTTTAACCACAAATGCTCGTCTTGCAGTAGCTCAACTTAATGTATTACGTAATCATATTTGAAACGTCAAGCGCGGTTAGTTCTTTGTCTGTGTACTTTGGTTCAAAAATGCGTGAAGTCATGCTAGTGCAAGATGACCATTTGTGGTTAAAAAGTATATACATTTGAATGTTTCACTAGATAAGACCCTTATACTTTGGCTAGACCTTTATACCTTTGAAGCTGCAATGAAACTGCAATTCGGACCTTCAACCCACTGGCTCCCATTGAAGTCCACTATATAGAGAATAATCCTGGACTGTTTTCCTCAAAAGCCTTAATTTCTTTTCAAATGAAGAAAGAAAGGCATAAACATCTAGGATGACATGGGGGGTGAGTAAATATCAGGAATTATTTTGAAAGTGAACTAATCCTTTAATTTATTCCAAAAATAAATAAAAAACGCAATTCAAGCATATAAAGATGTGAATACATTTTTCACTGATTAGCATGTTTTTTAATTTCCATATTAAAATTAATTTTGGAGGGCATAAAGTCAAAAATGTCAGGGTGATACAACTGTCCTGGTACCAATATAAAGGGGAAAAAAGCCTTGCTAACAGAATTAAATTTAAAAAGAAAAAAAAATCATTTTGTAATAGTTTTTATTTTGTCACTGGGAAAAATATAACAAAACAACTGCTTCAGTATGCATATTTAAATACTTTTAAATTATCAAGTGGTGTAACTAACATTTAGAAATGATGAAACTTTTTACTGGTCATTAAACATTGTAAATGGTGTAAAAAGTAACAAACACTTTTCTTTTTCATGGCCACTCTTATTTTATATGCAATTAATTAAGCTTATTTTTCTTACCCCATTGTCAAATTAGGCATAAACAAAAAAAGATTTGGTAACGTTCATGACTAATTTGACAACAGGGTAAGAAAAATAAGCATAATTAAGGGCATATTCTCTGAAAACTGGTCTTTTTTTTTTTTTTTTAAGATTTATTTTTGGCTTTTATTATTATAGGACAGATCAGGAAGGACAGGAAGCGAAGTGGAGAGAGAGAAGGGGGTAGGGTCGGGAAAGGTCCTCGAGCCGGGAATCGAACTCGGGACGCCCGTTGCGCAACGGCGCTGTATGTCGGCGCACTGCCCACAAGGCTATCGGCGTCGACTGAAAACTGGTCTTTTAATAACTTACACACATTTGCTTCATGTTTTTAGGCTTTCTCTTAATCTGAAAAACTTTTTTGCAACGTAACAATGCACAAAAACTTGACAAGTGCAGTCTTTTCAACAAAGAAGAAACAGCATTCTTACCTTTCTCCAGCGTGGTTATGCCCATGGAGGGCTGCCCCAGTCCGGACTTCCTCTCCCACTTGCCCTCATCAGGGTGATACACTTCCACCGAGGCCAGTGGGCTCTGCTGAGCGTCCATGCCTCCCATGACCATCAGCTGGTCTCCGACGACCACGGCAGACGCCCCAGCCCGAGCGGTGGGAAGAGGGGGCAGCTCGCACCAGCGCTGGCTCTCCAGATCCAGCACTTCGGCAGAGTCCAGAGGTAGGCCGTTCTCGCTGCAGCCCCCCAGTACGTAGAGGCGTCCAGCCCAGAGCACGGGTGTGCAGTACACCCGCTGCGCGACCATGGAGGGGAACACCTCCCAGTACAGAGACTTCACCGGGCTCAAAGCCATCTCAGGGATGGGCATGGCTCCAGGACGGCACGCCGGCAACAGAGCATGACACGGTCAGGGAGGGGGAGGGCAGAGGAGCACGAAAAATCAAGGTAAATGCATCAACAAACCACCAGCCTAGAGAGCAGGAGAGGCTGCAACTGTCAATCTGCCAGAGACCTCTCTCGCTCGCTCAGAGACGGCAGGTGGGGGGAGAAAAGCGTTTGTCTGTGAAGAACTAGCCCTCACTCCCTCTTGATGATTTATTCATCTTCGTTGCTGCTCTTAAAAGGTGCATCAGGCCCTTTTAAGTCCTTCCTGTCGTCTTCCACAAGCCGTGCAGTTGTGAAAAAACGGCAAGAATGTGTAACCCCAAGACTAAAGATACTAATTTATCCACGTGGAATGCCTCTCTGTAGTCCTGCCAAATGTGTCGGTGCAACCCTCATGGCTGCTGCTGGAAGGAACAGGAAAAGAGAGACAGTAACAGAGCAAGCGCAAGATAAAAGACAATATAATCCTGCTAATCAAAGAGAGAATTCCCAGCTTGCCGAAGGCTGATGTGTGGACGGAAGCAAGCTGTTGGTGGAGCTTGTGATCCCCTCTTACACTTATTCAAATAAACCGTATAATTCAACGGCCAGAGCGCTGACATTTACCATTCACTATTTACTGCCAGGGGCGCAAGACGTGTACATGGGTGTGTGTGTGAAGGTGCTTGGACACAGAGCAGCAGTCTGGCCCTCTCCAAAGGTCACTGCATCTGCAGGGACCAGCGGCCCTGGATAGTCAGTGAACCAGGCTAATTTGAACCTGTGCATCATTAATTAAAGGCTTCATTATGGTGGGATGTGTAAATGGGACGTCAATGGAGGAGAAAAGAGAAAGCACTAGAAAGGTTACACACGTTATACTCAAAAACTTACTAGGTGCATGTGGGAGTAAGACCAGGATCTACTGGGCTTCTTTTAAGTAATCGCATAGGGGAAAAAGAACCAAAAACATGAAGAAAGCAGATCAGAAGTCTCCGGCGTTGTGCATCCCTCTAAACAGCAGCGTATCTCCAGATGTAAAGATGTTTCCTCCGTGGTCTAAATCGGTTCGGCTGTGTAATTAAGATGCTGTGGATGTTGAGCCCGAGCCGCATGCTACAACACACAGTGCAGGAGGGCTAACGGCTCCAGACTAAGTATTATGCAGAAAAACATAAGTTTCATCTGGAGCCAAAGTTCTGCCGCTGGGCGCTCCGACTGAGTACAGTTAGTCTATATCACATGACACAATCAGGCTCTTCTTTGGGTTTACAGATAAACAAACAGTTTTGTAAGTAAATTTAATCCTGTCCGTCAGCTTTTAGTAGACTGTCCTTGGCTTTTTGTCCATGTAGAGAGAAAAGACAGATTCCTAAGTCTCATTTCCTACAGATGGTGTCAGGAACATGGACAATCCCAGTTGTTTAAGCTCTAGTTTCCTTCCTGCAGACGTTAATCCACATATAAGGAAGAGTCTCCCGGGATTTGTGGGAGATGATGTCGTCACGGGTATGTGCCGTCCAGTAGATCCATGGGATAAACATCAGCTCCTGCATGCATTGCCTAGAAAACACAGAGGAAGCAACAATAAACAAAACAAATACTAGAGAAATGATGCAGGGAGGAAAAAATAGGGAGAAGAGGAAGACAGCCAAGAAGAGAAACAGATGTTTATGTTGTGTTTTTGGAAGGACTCCTATCTATAATTAGGCATATTGAAGCTAAAAATGCAGATGCCAACAAAACTAGAAGCATATAAGATTGCTAAAAACTTTCAGAATAAAAATACAGACTATGGCATGTCTACGCATCTTTTTCCTCCCTGGTGAGTGAATTCACTTGTGCTATTATGTTTTAAAAAAACCTTTTTGGACCCGGCGGTAATGGTGTCCTAACCTACGAAATTGATTTTCTATGAAGTGTGTGCTCACAGGGAGAAATTTCTGCACTCACTTCTCCACACTAACTTAAGGTGAGCTGTATTTAGACCCAGAGCCCTAAAGAGGCACGATTTGACAGAAACTTGTGTATTTTAAGGGTGCTTTTTTCTACCAAAGCTGTTTTTCTGCTTATTTTTCTCTGTAACAACGTCAGGTAGAAACCATGAGAGACCCTGAGACAGGTGCAGTCTTCATTTTGGTACATTTCTCAATTTCAGACAGTTAGAGGCCCTTGAATCCTCAGAGCACACAGTAAGACCACATGCAGACAGCTGTTAAAGTTTAAAAAATCTGAAAGAGACAGGAAACTTTAGCATTACTGATGGTTTGAAGCATCCCAACTGAACGCTCCCAAAACTTTCAATGGCATTTTTTTTTCTAAAGGTAGGACAGAACATTCTTAAAATAATGTTTATAGGATGTTGTAATAAAGCTACTAATGGTATTCTCGTAATGTTAAGAGAAAACGTTCGCATAACATTCTCTAAACATTCTCTCATGTTATTTGTATGATTGAGGTTCTTGTGATGTTAAAAGAAAATGTTTGTATAACAATATTCTCTGAACGTTCTTTGATGTTATTTGTACATGACTGAGGTTCTTGTAATGTTAAAAGAAACATTCTTCTAACAACATTCTCAGAATGTTCTTATGATGTTATTATTTGTACATGACTGAGGTTCTCACAATGGTAAAACGTTCTTAGAGCAACATTCTCTGTACATTCTTTTCATGATATTTGTACACAATTAGGTTCTTGTAATGTTAAAACAAAACGTTCTTATAACAACATTCTTGGAACGTTCTTTTGATGTTATTTGTACACAACTAAGGTTCTTGCAATGGTAAAACGTTCTTAGAACAACATTCTCGGAACATTCCTTTGAATATATTTGTACACAATTAGGTTCTTGTAATGTTAAAAGAAAATGTTCTTATAATAACATTCTTGGAACGTTCTTTTGATAATATTTGTACACAATTAGGTTCTTGTAATGTTAAAAGAAAACGTTCTTATGACAACATTCTTACAATGTTCTTTGTTCACGACTGGAGGTTGTCATAATGGTAAGAGAAAACGCTCTAATAGCAAACTCTTAAAACATCCTTTCAATGAAATTTGAATCCCTGTATGTCCTTTTGTTTGTTTGTTTTTCAAAACCCCATTTCAGTATCTATGGCTATATTCATGGCGAGAACAAATTCATCATACACAAGTTGTTGCATGTTTTTTTGGACTGTGGGAGAAAACACCAGAGTAAACCCAAGCTAGCACAAGGAGAACATGCAAAGTTCACAAAGAAAAACCTAACCAGTCTCGAACCAGGGATCTCTTACTGTGAGGCAACAGTGTTACTAACTTAGCTATGTGATTTGTTTGGATGTGACTGCTGTGATTTGTACTTGATAATTGTTCTTGTCATGTAAAAAAAAAAAAAGTTCTTAGAACACCATTCTCAAAACATCCTTGTGATGTTTTGTACTTGATTGTTCTCATCATGTTAAAAGAAAACTTTCTTACAGCAGATGTATTCAAGAAACATTCTCATAATGTAGAGAGAAAAAGGCATGTTTGTCTAATGTTTGTATAATTAGCAAAAAAACATTCTTATAACATAAAATATGGGTGTTTTAAATGTAGAGATAACATTCAAATATAAGGTTCTCATAATGTTATGACAGTGGTAGATTAACTTAGTGGGAATATTAGCAAAACATTCTTAGAGCACATTTTTGTTAGCTGGGATTAAATTCCCACATTTAATCAAATCACAGAAAAATCAACAGCGATGCACAATTATGCTGCGAAAATCATGTTCTTAATAGATATTTTCATCTTGTTTTCCAGCTGAAATGTCTAAACATCCTTAAAATGTAATTTGTCAGGGGACTTAACAATAAACAATTTAATATTGATAAACCAAGTCTTAATATCATATGCAAATTGTAGTTTATGTAAATAGTCTACTGGAAAACAAATCACAAGTTGCAAACTCTGAGCATTTCTTTGACAAACAGCAGTCTTGTGGATGTGTCCAAATGCATAGAGCATAGAGCATAGTGCTCAAGTCTCTCTTCTTTGTGTTTTTGTCGAGCACTTGTTGTGTGTGAACTGTAAAAGGCTAAATAAATAAATATTCTTTCCCTAATTAAACCTGTGAGCTCTGAAGGCCAAGACCCTGCCATAACTGTACCCTCAATATGACAGAAACCACATTCTCAAAGGAAACCATGTGGTGAACCACAGAGTCATGACAGATAGACAGAGAGATGGACCAACAGATAGATAGACTGACAGACAGATGGCAGTGTTATTATGTGGTGAAGAACACGACCTGTAGGGAATCCCGTGGAAATGCTTTAATTCATTACGATGCTTAATTAATAGGATGAATTATAATTGCTAAGCAGGAAAGGAGTCAAACTGTAAGAAGAAACATTCTGATCCCTGATCAGCACAGTACTGAGTGAAAAAGATAGCTTGGCCTTGGGCACAGCTGACAGTTTTCCAGAAACATACTGTTGGATGAATCAAGTATTCTGTACAAACTGTTCTTGGTTTTAGCAGAGGCTCCATGTCTGTCTGGTAAGACTTCTGGCTCTGTCTTCACTTCACTGTGCTGGAAGAGACACAGAGGCATTATTGTCTCTTAAAGACGGGTTCAAGTCCGTGCCTGAGCTCCAGATAACATTTAGAAGGCAGATCAGCCTTAATCCCACAACTTCACGATTGATCCTGGCTCAAAGTGTGCGTTTTCTTTATCTGTTCCCATCATCCCTTCACAGTCTGAATTTGTCATGTCTGCTATGGCTTACGTTCATCCCAACCGCATGTACACGCAATACTGTTCCTTTGTTTCCATTCTCCACCATCCTCACGTCAGTCTCTCCACACTGACAGTCCTCGATCATAGAAGCCCCCGCATTTCTCAGGCGTTTAGCCTTCGGCACAAAAACATGATTACTTCTTCATAAGAGTTTCCCAGGGAAAAGGAGCTCAGCCAGTGGGGCACCGGAGAACATGCAGCATGCAAGGTGTGTTCAAAACAGCAACGTAACACAAAACACTGAGGCACATGCTTAAAGGCATTAAAACATACTGACTGCATTCATTTCTTTTAAGGGTGCAAAGGCAGAATATGTCAATCTAAGGCATGTTTGATGCAAGTATAGTCATATACCAAAATACTTAAACTGCTTCCTTCCTACGGTACAGTACAAGCATTTCAATGCTTTCTTGTTTTGGTTTACAGCTGTGAAAGAGTATCAAAAATGAAGCAAACAGTCAGCAGGGGAGAACTAGGTAAACAGAGCATGAGGTAAAATAAACAAAAAAAAATTTATATAATGGCCTGGGGATGCAGAACAAGAAAGAATCACTGTATCTAAGTATGAGTGAGTGAGTGAGTGAATGTGTGTGTGTGTGTGTGTGTGTGTGTGTGTGTGTGTGTGTGTGTGTGTGTGTGTGTGTGTGTGTGTTAACACCGCAGCAAATATGTTTCAGGATTCCCTTGGTGAATCAGCTAATCAAACGATTTGCTGCCTCACCGCTCAACATCTCTACTACCAAAGGCAAGAGACCAGATCCTGTATATACATGCTTGTTTTTCCATCACTTTGAACTGACTTGTTTTTATACTGAGCTAATGAACTTTTGTCCCCTAAAACCTAAACACTGACACAAAGCTTTTTGCATTTTTACACTGTCATTAAGTTGTTTTCCTCAGAGATATGTTTTATAATGTTACAATGTTTTCCTAATTATAAAAAATAACACGTAAAACTGTAATAATGATTATTTATAATTGATTTATTTAAAGTCATTTATGAAATAATTTAAAGTTTATTCATGAAAAATACTTTACACTACCCATGAATTCTCAAGGGAAAGTGCTGCCAATCAGAGAACTGCAACAAGCAAACCAGGATAGCAAACCACGATTTCATGTTTTCCTTAGTCTTTAGAGTGTTACAAGCTGTTTGTGCAAAAATAAGATCCATAAAGTCGCAAACCCAAAGAGATAATTCTTAACAAAAGTTAAGACTCATTCAAACACGCCTCAGGTTTTTGGTTTGCAGCCACCACCTTGTTGTGGAGACGCTGCGTGTTTCTTTACGAAAGCAAAATTACTTATTTTGGGCTTCCAAAAGAGGACACAACTAGAAGTTCAACCCGAATATTTGAGTATGTGCAGTGCATTTTACACCTGGAAGTGTTTGCTGTCCTTCCAACTTTGCAAGGACAGTCTGGCATTTCTGACTCTAAGCCTGTAGGTATGTTTTCATATTTAAAGAATTTGCTACTCACTATTCAAACACGAGTTTTGAGCAGTGTAGATTAGCGCTTGTTGTTTGTCATTTCTTTGATTACTTTTGCAGACATGCTTTTATGTTTACATATTATCATCCCCACAGCACGATGTAACGCATAAAAAGACAGTACAAGTCATTATAATCAGTAATTATGTCCCTACTGGATGCAACAAATGCCTCAACTATAATTGATTTACTTACACTCAAGCCATCCTAGGTGTATATGACTTTGTTCTTTCGTACAAATACAGTCAGAGTTATATTAAAAAAATGTCTTGGCTCTTTCAAGCTTTTGAATTCTAATAAAGTGTATCCATCCATCATAAAAAGTACTCCACACGACTCTGGGGGTTAATAAAGGACTTCTGAACTGAATCCATGCATTTGTGTAAGAACATATTCACATTTAAAACTTCAGAAACCGCAATCTCTAGCTTCCACTAACTGCCATACATGTGTTCACTGCCTTTATAAAGCTTGGAAGTTCTTGGAAGCTTGGAAGAGCCAGGACATTTTTTAATATAACTTTTAATATAACTGTCATGTACACTTAGGATAGCTTGAGGTTGAGTTAATCATGGGGTAATTTTTTTATTTTTGTGTGGACTATCCCTTTAAGGCTGACATAGCTAATATTTGGCATTTTTTATTTATCAGAATTGTTCGATCATTTTTTCTGTTTGGCTTGTGTTGTAAGTCACTTTCATTTGGAAATTACAAAAAACCCAACACCTGAGCTCAGACATACAAGAGCTTGTATTCTCTTGTAGTCTCTATTAGTTTGCCTTTGTTTGAACAGTTTTGTCTAATAATTAAATGGCAAATTATATAATACTTCATTCAATCAGCATTTAGCAAACACATTTTTAAACTAGTCTCTGAATATCTAAAAAAAAAAAGCAACAAACTTCTTAAACTGGCGAATCCAGCTGTTAGATCTTCTTGTTCGCATAACCTGCATAAAACATGTACTCGGGAGTATGCATGAATTCAGGCTGTGTAAACTGGGATATATACTAAATTTTATATAGTTTGTGCTTCAAATCAAAGTTTGTAATATTGTGATTCATCTGAGAGCTTGTTCGGTACTTTGGTTTATGGTTTACAACCTTGTTTAAAGATGAAATCCATACAGAAATGGGAAAACACTGCAAATGCTTCTGAAAAAAGTGTGTGGTCACTGTTTTGCCCTATTACTGAAGAGATCATTTAAACAAAACCTGACACTGGTTCTCAAATACATCTAGTAATGTGGCACAGTAAACGTTTTGCTAATGTGACAGTCTCACACTGAAGGGCACAAATTCCAAGACAACTTCTCCTTACAGCCTGTAAAACCTATCATTATCTCTTAACTCCATTATGCACATCACTACAATAGTAAGTGATGATTATACAGGAAATTTATGCAACGAGAACACACTGTCTCACAAGAACGAAGAGGTTATTCTAATGCCTACCCTGAGGGGCCCTGCACACATTCATCTTACTGTCCCACCGCAAAGAGAGGAAAAAGATCTCTCTTCTACTTTATCGGATCCCTGACCCTACAATTTATTTATTTCTTGAGAGACAAGAGAAAATAGGCCAGAGGAAAAGAGAGAATAACCCATCATAAACTGAAACACAAATTTATAGTTAGAAAAATGCCTTTGTTGGATAGTGTTTCATATGTATATGTTAGGTAATCCAAAACAGTTTATTATTCTGTATAACAATAAAGGAGATATTCTGAAGAATGTTTCAGCTGTGTTCATCCAGTGGGGTCCAAAACAGCATTAGACATCACTGACTTTCATCACACTGGGAAAAAAACAACTTGAGGGTTATTAATGATAACAGAATTTTCACAATTTCCCTTTAATCATATGAATTAGGGTTCGACTGATTATTAGATTATTATTAATTTAAAGACATATGACAGAAATATATTTTTAATATGTAGAATGTACATACTACTACTACTACTGTTGTTGAAATATTAATAAAACTTTATTTTTAAAAATAATTACACAGTATTTCTTTTATGTTTTAATTTTAATAGTAAATCCTCTTTACTTGCTAAAAAATTTAATTAAATTATTTTTTTATGCATTCTGTTGACAACCAGAAAAATTTAAATACACAACACAGAATTTCTGGGGATAAAAAAAAAGGCTATTGTAAGAATAAATAAAAGTTGTTATGCATTCAAATAATTAGACATGCTAAAACCAGAATTTGGTAACAATAAAACATAAGGTAAGAAAAAAACACAACATTTCATAGGGTCCTAAATGTGTAATTGTTGTTAAACTTTTAACATACTGATGTTAAATTGTATAAATTTCATTATTTTAATTAATTAGCCATTTATTATTTGATTAATAAGATTTTATTTAACCATTTAAAAAGGAGTCCAGAAAATATAAAACAGAAAAAACGGAATGCTAAAAAAATTTAATAAAACAGAATTTGAAAAAAAATAATAAAATGGATTTCATAGGACCCTGGATTTCATAGGTGCCAAAAAAACAACAACACCACAATGGGTTAGTGAATAATGTGAGCGTCACCTTTTGAACAACCACTGACACAGTAACTTGCTACATCACATCACTGCAGATTTCTAAGAAGTTGAACTCTGCACAACTTTTTAAAATCGCCAACGGTCTCTGTCACTCTTGTCACTTAAATCTCCAACTCTCACTGAAAATGAATGACTTAGGGTTGCACTGTCGCTGCAAATTGCTGTCAGTGTAAACAGCTCTTCACCGTGTCCTTGAGCACAGCATGTTCCCACAGGTTGGATCAGGAAGACAGAACCTGTGTGCTGTATAACATATTTCAACCTCATCACTTCACCGGCATCTGAGGTAAGCCAGATATTAAGGGTTTGAATCTATATTCAAACACACACACACACACACACACACACACAGAAGGACTGAAAAAGTAAAGAGCATGAATGAAATGTTACAGGTCTGTGCAGCTATCTCTGTTAAACTTCTAAAAACTTGCAGAAAAGCACTTTCCTCAGTCTGTCAATGTCCAGGATTGCATGCAAATGGTCCACTTCACTTCCTCTCTGCTTTCTTTTCTGGCTTTTTAACAGAGAGCTCAAGGTGATATGTCTTTTTAAACACTGCCCTTTTGAAATATGCTGGAGTGGCTGTTGCTGGACATTCAGCTGGAGAATCTTTAATTAAAAGAACTCTCAGAGTCTGTAACGCATAAAACAAACTCTTCACTGGTTTAGATGAACAGCATAAATACCAGGGTTGTGTGTCATTCAGAACTGAATTGAAATGAGAAAGCCTTTAAAACTTCTGCCTTCATACTAAGCAAACAAAATGCAGGGTTAAATTAAAATAAAAAATATGTTCAAAAGTATGGATACAGTAAGCTTTTTTATTATTTTTATTCAGCTAGAATTCAGCAAGCATTAAATAAGTCAAACGTGACTGTAAATATATTTGTAATACTACCAAAAAAATATATGTCAAATAAATGCTGTTTTTTTTAATTGTCTATTCAACAAAGAATCATGTTACAGTTTCCACAAAAACATTAAGCTTACAACATTGATAATAATAAGGAATGTTTCTTGAGCAGCAAATCCCAATATTAGATTTCTGAAGGATCACGTGACACTGAGGGACTGGAGTAATGATGTTAAAAATTCAGCTTTACCATCACAGAAATAAATTACATTATAAAATATATTAAAAAAGAAGACTGTAGTTTTACATTTTAATAATATTTCACAATATTACAGTTTTTACTGTATTTTTCATCAAATAAATACAACCTTGGTAAGAATAAGAGCATTCATGCGTTAAAAACATTTTAAAAAAATCTTACCAACCCTAAACTTTTGAACAAAAGTGTAGCTTTTAATTTAAAAAAAAAAAAAAATATATATATATATATATATATATATATATATATATATTTCAACATTTAGTAATACACACAACACATGGCCTGCTTTTATTTTTTTAAGGATTATGTTTAATGAACATTTGATATGATAATGTTGTTTTTGCTCATGATTTTATTGTGTTTATTGTGTCATCTGCTTTCTGAATTCAGTGGAATTTTCTTTATGCCGTTCCATTTCAGCTTCCAGTGGAGAGGTTAATTCAATTGAAAAGCACTCAATGAATTATGAGGGAGCTGATTTCTAATAAAGGTTAATACAGTAGTCATCATATACTGCATATATCAATACTGAGCCTGATCTCATGACAAAAACGTACCTGTGGGAACTTTTTTGCAAAAAACGTAAAATATTTAATATAATATAATTTTCTGACATATTCGTTGTAAAATGTCCACTGAGTAGCGCTAAAAGAGTGCTCGTTTTTTTTGTCCCCCGGAAGAGATGCTCTGTGACATTCTAAAATAACGTACCATCTATACTACACCTAAACCTACCCGATTGTATGAACAAAAGTAAATGTGACATAAAAACGCAAATCGCAAGCATGCCATTTAGCTTGTTTGTTTTTTTTATCTGTTAGCCTCTTTCATGACTCCTGTGTTTCACAGGATTCACACCCAAGGATTTCACATCCTAAGTCCAATTCCGTGCAGGCTGAGCTACAGAGCAACCTTGTTACGTTTGAAAACCAAAACATTCTGAGCTGTAATCATAACTGTGTTATGTTTTACCACCTCTAGTGTTAATTTCTGTTGAAAACTGCAGTGATATGTATATGTACTTATTGGTACGTACAGTATCTCACAGAAGTGAGTACACCACTCACATTTTTGTAAAAATGTAATTATATCTTTTCATGTGACACTTTGCTACGACGTAAAGTAATGAGTGTACAGCTTGTATAACAGTGTAAATTTGCTGTCCCCTCAAAATTACTGAAGACACAGCCATTAATGTCTAAACCGCTGGCCACAAAAGTGAGTACACCCCTAAGTGAAAATGTCTAAATTGGCCCAATTAGCCATTTTCTCTCCTCAGTGTCATGTGACTCGTTAGTGTTACAAGGTTTCAGGTGTGAATGGGGAGCAGGTGTGTTAAATTTGGTGTTATCACTCTCACTCTCTCAAACTAGTCAGTGAAAGTTCAACATGGCACCTCATGGCAAAGAAGTCTCTGAGGATCTGAAAAAAAGAATTTTTGCTCTACATAAAGATGGCGTAGGCTATAAGAAGATTGCCAAGACCCTAAAATTGAGCTGCAGCACGGTGGCCAAGATCATACAGCGGTTTAACAGCACAGGTTCCACTCAGAACAGGCCTCGCCATGGTCGACCAAAAAAGCTGAGTGCACGTGCTCAGTGTCATATTCAGAGGTTGTGTTTGGGAAATAGACGTATGAGTGCTGCCAGCATTGCTGGAGAGGTTGAAGGGGTGGGGGTCAGCCTGTCATTGCTCAGACCATAAGCCACACACTGCATCAAATTGGTCTGCATGGTTGTCGTCACAGAAGGAAGCTTCTTCTAAAGGTGAAGAAAGCCCGCAAACAGTTTGCTGAAGACAAGCAGACTAAAGACATGGATTACTAAACTTATTTGGTTCCGATGCTGTCAAGCGTGTGTGGCAACAACCAGGTGAGGAGTACAAAGACAAGTGTGTCTTGCCTACAGTCAAGCATGGTGGTGGAAGTGTCATGGTCTGAGGCTGCAAACACACCTCCAAGACGACCACTGCCTTGCTAAAGAAGCTGAGGGTAAAGGTGATGGACTGGCCTGCATGTCTCCAGACCTAAACCCTATTGAGCATCTGTGGGGCATCCTCAAATGGAAGGTGGAGGAGCACAAGGTCTCTAACATCCACCAGCTCCGTAATGTCGTCATGGAAGAGTGGAAGACGACTCCAGTGGCACCCTGTGAAGCTCTGGTGAACTCCATGCCCAAGAGGGTTAAGGCAGTGCTGAAAAATAATAGGGGCCACACAAAATATTGACACTTTGGGCCCAATTTGGACATTTTCACTTCAGGATGTACTGGCCAGCGGTTTAGACATAAATAGCTGTGTGCTGAGTTATTTTAAGGGGACAGCAAATTTACACTGTTATACAAGCTGTACACTCACTAATTTACATTGTAGCAAAGTGTAATTTCTTCAGTGTTGTCACATTAAAATATATAATATTTACAAAAATGTGAGGGGTGTATTCACTTCTGTGAGATACTGTATTTCACGTCGTGCAGAAAAGTTCTCACAGGTATATTTTCGTCAAGTGATCAGGTTGTCAATACCACATGTATCAGCAGAATCCCTGAGGTTCAGATGGCACTTCACAAAAACACAATTTATTTCTTAATGTGTAAAACTTTTTAAAATTAGCAGTAAACTACTGAATGCACTTTTTAAACCTGATTTTTGCCCAGTCCTGGCAAATGGCAACACAGCTCCGCTAACAGAACTACCTGCCTGTGGCACCTAATAGGACCTGCTTAGTTCTTTTATAAACAAATGAGAAAAGCCAACTCCTGACTGAATGAATATTGTTTTCTTCATTTCCAGCTTACATCTATTCATTTGGCATATGCTTTTATGCAAAGAGACTTACAAATGAGACACATCACAAGCAATTTATCATGAGAGTCAATATTTGGAGTATGATTCACAATGCCACATTTTAAGTACAAACTAGATTAGTTGCTTCTTCAACTAATGCCAACAAATGAGTGAATGATTTATTTTAAGTTTATGACAAGGACAAGCAAGGAGAAAAGGATTATCAAAATTCTAATCTGTAGTCTAGTGAAATGACCAGGACCACTTGAGACACAAAACTGAAGACAGCTTCCTACAACAGCTCTCATATTATCTCCTCAATCCCCTCTAGAATCATTCTCCTCTTTCATTCACTCTCTCTCTCTCTTACACACACACACACACCCTTATTCCACAATTTTCAAAGTGAATCTAAAGGATTTATATTACTCTTTATAAGCAGAGACCTGTCACATGGATTCAGTATCTAGATAAAACTCCATATGCTGGGAAGATAAGAAATTTAAACGCTGACTGATTCATGAACAGGCATAGCCATAAAGAGAAATAAACATTAGCCACGCTACACTTTTTTAAAAGTTAGCAACAACAAAGTGCATGTAAAATATACTAATATGAAAAGATTGCGCACTACTAAAGTATTATAATACAGTGGAGATAAGAAACAACAATTACATGATACTCTGAAATGGTATTAACTATTATTGCTAGTATTTTGATACTCTTTTAGTCGGAAAATGTTTTACCTGCAGTACATACAGAGTCGTTCACGTGCCGCACGTGCAGGTGTTGAGCTAAATAAACACCGTCTTCATCACTGGCAAACAGAATGTTTTTGCAGGTTTTGAGAGTTGTTTGTAGGTGTAAATATTCACTTCGTCCAGCGTTCATGTTGTCCTCTGCGTACTAAGTATCGTGTTACTGTATGGACTGAAAATTGCTCCAAACGACTCATTCGCTAAATTCGAAACAATCAACAGAAAATAGGTGGTACACGACATGTTTGCTCAAATATTGCGAGAGAAATTGTGAGCTTTGCTGCCCTTTTGTGCAGTCGGAAATATATGGGTTTGAAATTAACACCCGCCAAATGCGGGTAAAACTCAGCGGGTGACACTGTCAAAATTCAAATCATTAGCCAATTTGGCGGTATGCTTTTCGTAAGTTATGTTCACTCATTCATTTCTTAGGGAAGTTCATGCAATCCAAATCTGTGCAGGTTTAGTGCAAATACTTAACAAAACATACGTGTGCAGGCATTCGCGAATACGTGATGACGTCTGGTTAGACTAACTTATTGTGCATACGTGTTGTTCTTTCACTGCATAATTGAGTCTATTAATATGCATTAAGAATGATAACATAATTCAAGATGGGGGGCAGAAAATTCAAATATTTATACAATTTCATATAGTTAATCAATATCACACGAACAGTGACGTTTTCTTCTTAAAAATCAGCAAGGTTACAAATGTGACAGATTTCATATAGCAGTTTAATAAACAATATGTTAATATCAAGAGGCTTACGTTTTAGACACCATATTGGCTGTTTTTGCTTTATTTCGCCAACAAAAATCATTCCAAACACAGCCACAGCATTGTTTTGCATCTCTGGGCAACATATGACGGTGTTTGGTTCCTTAATGAATCAGCCTTTAAATGACTACATGCGGTTTTAATTTCACATTTAAAGTATCTTTTCATTTTTTAAATAATTTCAAATATCAGTATTCCATGTCCCTCTAAGCTGCATTAACATGTGTAAATACATCAAAATGCCTCTTTATATGCAACTTCTACAAAGATGAATTTTGCTGATAATGATTTCATTTGCTTTCATGTGTATAATTGACTGATTAAATGTAAAAATTTGACGCACTTTTAGAAAAAAAATGGCTTTTATAATGGTAAAAATGAAAAATCCATTTAAACTAATTGGAAAATATTAATTTATTCTGACCACACAGAATATATAGAATATCACAAACTTTAGGAGTCAACTGTACATGGTAGCCCTTAGTCCATTTGTGGTTAAAAAAGTAAATAAATTAGTATTTTTCTTAGAAAATGATAGATTGTTTCATTAAATAAGACTTTTATTTCTCAGCAGGCATTGTGTAAAGCCCATTGAAACTCCAATTTGGACCTTCAACCTGTTGATCCCTATTGAAGACTATATATATAACATATCCTGGAATGTTTACCTCAAAAGCCTTAAATTCCTTGCGACTGAAGAAAGAAAGACATGAACATCTTGAATGAAATAGGGGTGAGTAAATTATCAGGAAATTTTCTTTCTGGAAGTGAACTTTTCCTTGAAATATGTAGTCACAAACAAGAAAATGTTGGTCAGCATGACCTGAAACACACTGCTGGAAGATACACAATCTTTTTCAAGCAAATTATGAATGTTATTTTAGAGTATAAGGACACTGTGGCCCTTTCTTTTCTCTGCATGCATATGAACGTAACTGTTGCCAAATAACCAACCTTTCGCCAAACAGTCTGTGTACACATAGGTGTGTTGGTGTGTGAGTGGGTGGTGTGAAATTCAAAGCATATTAATGTGAGCATGTTCTCTAGATAGCTATTAACAAGTCTATAATTAATGTTGTAAACTCAGTAGGGTGTAGGGACTGTGAAGAGGACCCAGGGGCTGCTGGCTAAGTGAGTGTACTGAGAGGCCATCCATCTCATGTGACCATAACATTTCGCCATGGTAAAAGAGCACTTCACAGGAAGTCAGGGCCTTTCTTACATGTCAAATTAGAATAGAATCACTACAGGCCATTATTAGCCATTTCACAGTTCCCTCTAGTTATCTATTTGAGGAGATTTGAGGCTAACCTTCATACATAAAAGAATGTAATTGGAAATCCATGCACAATTATTTTCTCTATTTACATTTGCACTTTGATTCAAACAACGGGCTTTTGCCTTAATGTACCCTAATAATATTTCTGACTGGAGCGTCACCTCAGATGTTTGACAGCACAGTGAGGGGTTGAAATAGCAGAGACTGTGAAGGACGAAGCCCCGCTTCACCCAACCTGCTCAATGAAAATGAAATGTCTGGATTAGGCAGTTAATTGCCCAGTGCTTGGACATGGATTGACATCTATGTAACAATGAAACTGTGCTTTAAAGATTGATGGTGCTTTGCTAATTAACATTCAGTCAAGTTTCCCCTCAGTCTTTTCTTAAAACGATCGTTGCACAGGCTGCAGCTTCTAGATATGGCTTTGCGCTTTTTATGTGAATCAGCCCCTGAGCATCTTTCTTCATGGTTCCTGGGTTAAAGGGCTTACCAGTTCTCAGTTTCTGGGGACTGTGTGTTATTTAGCAGAATTGGTGTCAGGTCGCTTTGAATAGGGGGCGAAGAGGCAAGTCCCTTAAATCCAGAAACTACAGAGAACCGTAAAAGGCGGCGTTTATTGGGAGCACACACAACTCATTACATTGCTCATTAATTACCAGATGACAAAGCAGCCGCTTGCATATCAGCCTGTGGTGTAAATGGGAAAAAGTGCACGTTAATTTTTCTAATGATTATGCAAATGATCGCCAAGCAGACGAAGGTTATCACGTCCGCACGCAAAGCAGTAATTACCACCTCCGGGGATAAGCACGAGACGAAATCATTAAGCAGAAGAGTTTAGTGTGATGCAGCAATGCTTTTAAAGCATCACCTTAACAATCTAAGTGGTCCAACTAAAAAGTTTGATATTAAGGAGTTAATAGGAATTCACAGGTATATTGAAATAACTGTACCATCTTTTATCTTATCACAATTTAGGTTATTTAATTCTGAAATCTCACTTAAAATAACCCTATACATTTATATCAGTGGCGTTTTCTCAAGGGAGGCAAGAAAGGCAGTGTCTCCTCAAAAAATTGGATTGGGAAAAAATTGCACAAAAATGAAACAACATCAATATTACAAAAAATAACTTCTAAAGAAACACTGTCCAACAGTGACACCAGCAGGTAAAGTTACAGTGGGAGTCTGGGTCTCTCTCGACTCCCCTGAGCCCACAGAGTTTTAACAGACCCCCAAAAACATGCAGTGAGTTTTTGGAGGGGGTGTCTGTGTGTCTGTGACCAATATTTACAAAGCTTTGTTGAATGATGATCCAAAATAATTGTCCAAAATGTAGGCCATGATTTGCATTTGCATAGCCAATTAGCTATTTAGCCAGAAATCATGTTTCACTCAGAAATTCGACATAAATATAAAGTGGGTTGCAAACACCAATTCTCGTAGCAAATTACACCAGACAATAAACTTTAAATGTTAAAAAAGGTATCACTTTTGAAATGACTGCTAATACTTTTGGGTCCTGTTGTATATTTTCTCACTGATAATTCACTTCAAGAGAGTTCACCCCCAAAATAAAAATTCTGTCATCATTTACTCACCCTCATGTAGTTCCAAACATGCACAACTTATTTTTCTGCTGTGGAAAACAAAAGATTTTCTGAAGAATGTTGGTAGCCAAACCGTTTTGGTTACCATTGGCTTCCATTGTATGGAATAAAACACTGAGACATTTTTCAAAATATCTTTTTTTGTGTTTCAACTCAGGTTTAGAACAAAATGGTTGAGTAAATGATAACAGATTTTTCATTATTTTTAGGTGAACTATCCCTTTAAAGTGTCTACCAAATGAACAAAACGTAATGAGACCCTCAACTTGGTTCAGATGAAGGCAGCGGAAATTACATCTGAAGACAGGTTACACAAACTGTGAGCATAAAAAGACGAAGAGCACAGCTACAGGCTTCATTACTGAGAACTTATAAAATGGTTTTGCTGAAACATTAACCCCTAATTTACAATGCAATCTGAGTTGAAAGAGAACAGTCATGCAACAGGTGATTAAATTAAACGAGATTATTGCTGTACTGTGTACTGTGACTATAAAAGCATTTGCTGTTATTGGATTTGTTTAATCAAGCGAATAATAAAGTTAGCTAAACAACCGTTATCCATAATAGAAATGGCCATTCTCTTAACAAATCCTTGAGAGAATGTAGCAGTTCAGCATCATAACAGCTGGGGGTTGTGCAGTGCTGATCTAATGCGGAACAGCATCTCCAAAATCCGTGAAAACACACCGAAGAGACACTGCAAGGAGCAGAAGACCGCCTTACCCAGTAATGAACTCAAAATATTAATTTATATGAAAAACTGTACATACTACATGACCAAAAACATCTGAAAATCAATATTAAATCAAGATGCTCGTTTCATTCAAAATTTTAAACGCCTCCCAGCTTTCCTAATCCACGACTGCAAGGTTTTCACTGACTAAATATATTAAAATATACATTAATTTAATATCGTTTAAGAGTGTTTTCTTAATACTGAAATGCAGATTATCATGCTATTGGTAGTTCATCTCAGAAACATGCACAAACTGCATTCAGCACCTAACCATGCGTCTCGAGCTTATGCAAAATAACACGACAAACTTTCAATAATAACCTTCTCGTGTGTATCATTACCTTCTTGTTTTGTCCTGCTCCAGCGAATCTCCCAAAGTCCGTGCATAAAAGCGAGCTTCTTCAAACTTCAGTCAGATTATCATCTCGACGCGCTTCTCATACCGGAGACAGTAGCGTTATGCCAGCGGTTAGTTTAGGTTTCGGACAGATGCTCTTCGCACGAGTATCTCCATTGGCTCAGCATCACTTACTTCGCCCTCCCCTGAATGCTCACAAGTGCTGTCTGCTTGCTGGATACATTCAGTACCTCCTAGTTACTTTGACAGAGAACTAGAAAGTGCACATTTGGGATCACAATAAGGAAGTATAGATATATTTTACAGCCTTTTTATGTACATTCAAAGTCTTTTCAGGCTTGTTTGGCAGATTAGCCACTTTAAAAAATTGTATTCAGTGTTATTATTTGCAGTGTAGTAAAATATTCTCATTAATATCTGATTTGTTGATTCAGTGGACCTCAAAAAAACACCAAAAATTCATTAACGTTTTAAGTGCCAGTTTGCGTTCAGTTTTGCCCTCATCGCCACAATCTCTCGATTCTCGTGATGCATTACAGAAAAGAAACACGTGTTGCAATTAGAATGCGTGATGTAGACATTCGAAATGAAGAACTGGTGATCCTGTTGCGATCCTCTCTCGAACCCTCCTGTGCCTCGCATGCTCTGACTATTATAACAAATGACACGGGTTATGGGGGTGCTGTGAGTGACACAGCCTCACTAATGAAGTGCATCAGTGCAAGCTGTCATTTTATAACACTACTGCCCCCTTTTGGTATTCAGTAATATTGTCACACCTTTTGCTCAAGTGTTTCAAGTGGATAGGTACGTAGGTGAATTTTTTAATAAATACGTACAAACTCGCCAATCTACTGTATTTGTCCTGTAAAAATGCCAATTTTATGGTTCTGGCTTCCGGCTTATCGGCATCCAGCTTTTTTTTTGCTGTACAACAGCTCGTTTTGCTACTTGATATTGCAAATTGGTGTCTCTTGCCATATTATTTTAATGTATTATCTTAATTATGAACACAATGGTTCGTAGTGCAGACAGTTTTACCGTTTACTGCACGTTATTCTTCTCATTATTTCCCTACAGAGTGTTTTTACAACGTGTCATCAATTGGCAATTGGCAGCACCGAACGTAAACAATGTCACTGAACTGAATTGAACTGGCATATTTTTCTGATTATTGCTGCTGAAATTGGTCTATTATTGTCATGTTTTTGGGCCGGGAAAGACTTTTGGAGTACTGTAGACTGCAAAACAAATCACGAGTGGCGAAAAGAGGCAAAGAGTGCAAAAAAACTGTCTGAGAAACAAAAGGCGTTTGTGGTTGGGCAAACTGAACCAGGATTTCCAGGGCAAGAATCTTGACAACATTTGTGTTTGTTCTGTTCATTTGACTGGTCCTCACTAGTTCAAAAGGCTTATAAATTAGCCAAAAGATGTTTTGTTGTAAATCTAATGTTGTGCATGTATGTTTCTGTGATGAGTAATGCTGTGTTCACGCCATATCGTAATTACCGTAATTTCGAGATGACAACATGTGATGTTCTACTCGGAGCTGTTCACATCCTCAGACTTGGAATTATGCTTTTCTATGGCAACTCTATCAACGCCTAAACAGAGCCTATGTCGGTCAGGTGGTACAGCGGTCATGTGGTACAAGTCCTAGCTCTCAGAAGACTCCCAGTTCACAAGTTGTAATTACGAGTTCTGTCCCCACAAGTGTAGTAATACCAGTAAGTCTGGACCTTGTAAACCTTATAAATCATAAAGAATTAAATGTTTCTAAAATCTAAAATAACAGAAAGCATTGTGTGAAGAGTAAGTTTAGGGTTAGGGGTAAAAAATACAGAAATCATTATGCTGATGGAATGTCCCCACAAAGAATGGAAACCAGTTTGTGTCTGTGTGTGTTTCTGCGGTCGCTGTGTAAATTTCCTTGTAGAGGTACATTTTAGTATATGCAGACAAATTTCTTACAAATAATCATCCATGTATGGAACCACAAGTGAAGCATGACTTAATTAATGGCAAAGCAGATAAATCAGTCGTGGGTCTGTATCCTTGGAAATGGGGCGATAATGTAAACCTTCGCATTATTTTCGAATCATTAGGCAAGAACACAATACTCTAAGCTGTGCTGTGGCCTAAAAGCAAGTTGTACTATGCTTTAAATGTGGGCTAATTATGCAACAGCAGCCCATTTAGCCTGTAATGAGAAATCTCTGACTACCACAAAGACAATTAATGAGCAAAACACACATTGGGGTAATGAGTTAAAGTGAAAGTTTGTATTTGTGAAACAGACGAAGCAGCACATACAGAAAAAAACTGTGTAAAAAAAAAACAAAAAAAAAAACAGGTTGCTGAAGTATTTGATCCATACACCTTTAACAAAAGGACTGAAAAAGTTCAATCATATTCATTAACATTGTGTACAAGACATTTCAGATGAATAAGAGTGAATAGTCTTTGCTGACCTGCTAATTGTTTGCACAGTCTATGACAGGTCTTATTGTTACAATATATTGAATGCAATGAATAGCCTTCCAGTCACTCTGAAGAAGAGCTGAGCTGTGCACACTAACAAAGACAGAGATCCACATGAACACACACACACACTCAGCCTATTCAGTGTAACTAATTATGACTCTCCTCACTGCATCCTTGGTCAGCTCGATCAATTGATCTTATTTGCACATTTCTCCTGAGGAGGAATTACTGCCCGTTGTCTCCTATCGATCACCTCTGCAGAGACTCTGTGTGAGTTCACTGCTGAAGACAGGCGGTCAGCAGGCGGAATTGAATGCTTGAGTCAAAGTCCTCAACCGGTGCACTGACAGGCCAACACAAACATCTTAAACGCAACGAAGAAGCAAAGGGTGAGGAAAAAAGGAAAGAAAAAGAAAAGAAACAAATGGAAAAGAAAAACAGTCTCTACGCAGTATCTCACAGTGGATATTTCTTAGGATACTGTATATTCATTGTGTTCCACAAATATAATTAGCCTATATAAAATGTACAAAATGTTACATAAAAAATCCAATTAAAGAGGACTTTGAATTATATATATTAAATCAACATACAAAACCACTACAAGAAAAGAAAAGCACTTAAACTGAATTTTAACTAAAACCTAAGTTTAATGTAATGACAACTAGTCCAACTAGTTTCATTCAACGCAAATACACTGGTCTGATATTCAATAAGTTTATCACATATGCAAGTGCTTCCACCTACTGGTTGTTTATATGAATAATCTTTTTGACTGCAAAGTCTATGTAGTTCTAATATATTAAACAATTTAAACAATTTCTAATTTATTTAAAGTTTTTGAAACAATATAGTCTTAAAAAATACCACAGTGAAACGTTGTTTTGAAAAAGACCTTGACAATAGGCTAATCTCCAAAAAAAAAAAAAAAAAACACACACACACACACACTTCCGCTTATGTCCTGATAAATCACGCGTTTAAACAAATGTTAATTTTCAAACTCAAACGGACGTTTCCGTTTATGCGATTGGTAAATGTATTCGTCGAAAACTGGCAGTCGTTTTTCACAAAGAAAGACTTGGATCTAAAAGGTCAGTGAAGCATCGATTTGAGTATATATCAGAGTGTATTAAATTCTCATCACAAAAAAAGGAAGACTGCAACTGAATTCAAAGCTTCTCTCTTTCAGTTAATTTCCCACACATTCAGCATTTCACGAGCCCACATCGTGTGAGTGTGGAGTAGATCTTCTGTGCAAAACTGTCTCTAGTCATTTTCTGGAATACTGTAAGACACACCAGTGGGTTTGGTTGTGTGTGTGGGAGTACACACTGCTTTTGTCAGTGTGACTGCTGCCAGCTATCTATGCCATGTGTCAGTGTTTCTGAAGAGATGCCACCGTAACAGAATGGCACTCTATAAAAACAAACATCCTAATTCCATTTCACACTTTCAGATTTGTCACACATGCTGTGACTGATTATCTTGCCGTGACTCCAAGATCCATTATATTCCAAAACATTATGCTTGCATGGGCTCATTTTGTACCCATCCAGTTTTACTAAAAAGTATGGACAGATAAACTGAAGGTGGATGTCATTAGGTAGCCTAATTATTTACAAAATTAGGGCAACCAGAAGGTTTGCCTCAAGCTAAGTGATCCATTAGATAGATAGATAGATAAATGGATGTTCAGCTAATCAAATTAATCTGGAACTGTTGTGCAAGGATAGATATTCAAAACATTTAGATGAAATATCAACCATATACTACATATTCAGATGTACTAGATGATGATAGTGTGGGTGACACACTGTGCCAAAGGCACCTGGAGAAGCACAAACAAACCAAGACCAATTCAGTGTGACAGCAGTCAGCTCCCTCAGGACCACCATGACCAAGACAACCGACAACAGCTGCCAAACACCGCCTGGCAGCGGAGATGAGGGGGAGCCAAAGCTGTGGTTTTTCTAAGCTGACTGGTACCTTGTGCTATATAAACAAATTCTCTCTCATCTAAGTCCAAATGTTTTGATGATTTTCATGAAATGTAAGATGATACAAACACGCAGCATCCTAAATCCTGTTAAGAGATGTGCTGTGTGGGGGAAAAAAAATTAAACGGAAAAAGACAAATCCAGAGGGGATTAAAGGAACCAAACAATTGGAGAGAGAAAGAGACTGAGTGAGAGAAAGATAGAAAGAGAGAGCCGTATCGGGAATAATCGCAGCGTGAGAGGGAGAGACGTGAGGCGGTGCTTTGAATAGGAAGCAGAGGCAAGGATGGGAAGAGATTAGTGCTGTGCTCTGTGGGCTCATCACTCAATGAAAGGACACTCTGCAAACAACAAGGGCGCTCAGCCTCAGGAGAACTGGGATAGGTGCGAGTTTCGTTTTAGGGATGTATTAAACTTACTGGAAAACCCTTGGGACTTTCTGGATGTTTTCAGATCAGGATAATCTGTTTGAAGAACTTCTAACTATGGATTGTTACAGCAAAGTAAGAACAGAGGAACTGGATCTAAGAAGGTTCTGAGCGACTTTTCTGGTAGGTTTTTCTGTTAACCAATGTAAAACATTCATTTTAAATATTTGTAGTAATTGCATACTCTTTTATTCTTAGTTCATTCCCTGCCCCAGATACCGCCCATCTGCATGGTACAGAGGAAATTAGATGGCCATCTGTGAAATATTGGAAGACATGACAGATGTAAAACGACCTATCTAGGATTTAAGAGCAGAGGGCTGCCTGTATCAACCGTGCTGGCACTGTTCCTAGTGTAATCCTTTTTACGTGCAACTGAAAGAATGACTTCTACATCTTTTGTGGTTTTTATCTCGCTCTTGCTTCGGCTCTCGGGGGCTGTTTGTCCTCAGGGCTGCCTGTGCATATCTGACATACTGAACTGTGGCTCCCTGGGTCTGGATAGATTCCCCAACCCACTTCCATTCACGGCTTCTGTCCTGGACCTCAGTCATAACAGACTAACATGGCTGGCAGCTGGCAGCTTCTACGGGCTCCCAAGGCTGCACACTTTGCATATGTCCCATAACCGCATCTCCTTGCTTAGCCCAGGAGCTTTCCATAACATTAGTAGTCTTCGATACCTGGACCTTTCTTCCAACAAGTTGCAAGTGGTGGGGAAGTATCACTTCCAGGACTTGCCAGCCTTGGAAGTGTTGTTGTTGTACAACAATCGACTTACCCGAGTAGAAAGCAACACCCTAATGGGGCTTGGGAATCTGAGGAAGGTTTACTTGAGCCTCAACCAGATCACAGATTTTCCGTTCTTCTCAATTCGTAAGCATAGCCACCCCAACCTGGCTACACTGGATCTCTCTTCAAACCGCCTGTTTCGCCTGCCTATGGATGACATTGTGGTGTTGCCTGTTGCGGTGCAAAAAGGCCTGTTCCTGAACAACAACAGTCTGGAGTGTGATTGCTCGATGTACCGAATGTTTTGGCACTGGGAGCAGAAGGGTTATCCAAGTGTGAAGGACTACAAGGATGACTACAAGTGTCTGATGTACGGTGAGCCTCAAATCTCAATTAATTTCCTGCGCTCTTCGCACTTATTTGAGAACTGTACGATTGGGAAAATGATATCCCTGATATCTCCGAAGGCTGATAAAGTTGTTTACGAGGGTGAACAAGTGAGACTGGACTGCACTGGAACACTAAACGGAGAAGACCTGTCGTACAGCTGGATCATTCCTCATCAAGAAAACATCTCTCAGCTAATCCAAAACGGAACTCTACGTCTCAATCAAGATGGTAGCTTGGATATCCTAGCTGCCCAGTCCATAGATTCGGGAGTCTACCAGTGCACCGCTGTGGATAACACAAGGATGATCAATGAATCTCGAGAAGTGAATTTAACTGTGGTAGTCCAGCACTCCACGGAGGAGGCGTTCAACACAGGCTACACCACTCTTCTGGGCTGTGTGGTGACCCTTGTCCTCATACTGATGTATTTGTATTTAACCCCATGTCGTTGTGGTTGCTGCAAACCTCCTCCTCCCTCGCCGGCTGTCTCAACCTTTGGAGAAGACCGCTGCACTCTGTCCTCTATCTTTGCAGCTCCTTCAACTGATCGACTCAAGAGCAAGTCTCAGTCCGACAGGCACGTAGTGTTCCTTGAGCCACTCATGACGGGGAAAAACGGTGTCCCAAAAGCTGCATTTGTTGTTGAACAACCTAGAATTGAATGGGACACAGAAAACTTCACCATAATTAGAGAAAGAGATGACTCTGAGTAGCAGATTTGTGACTTTGAAATCCCACAGAATTTCATAAGCCTGTTTGAATCATAGGGACAAGCATCACAAATTAATCTGTCATGATTCCCTAATAAATTACTTTGATCCTCAGATTTAGAGGTCTCCTGTCTCACACTGTGAAGTGATCCATTTGTTTACACTGAATGCGTGGGACTGCACTGCTAGTAATACGCTGAAAATCCAGAGCAGTGAATTTATCATTTTTGAGACCCAAGAGCATGCATTTACAGCAAACGTTTCACTTCTCGAGGACTCGACATGACTTCTCGAGGACATGAACCCAGCCGAGGAATAAGGGTCTTGTCTAGCAAAACATTTGGTCATTTTCAAAAAAAAAAAAAAAAAGATACTTTTTAACTACAAATGCTCATCTTGCACTAGCTCGATATCGTGCATTACGTAATCACACATGCGTGACATAGATGGAAGTACTGACCCAGTGTTTACAAAGCAAACATGCAAAGAAAATAGTAAAACAACTATGTTAGACGATTTTGAAGTTGGAGGAGAAAATGAGATGGAATTTTTCGCTCTACTGAAGTACACTGATAAAGAACTAACCACACGTGACCTTTCCAATGTGATTACATAATGCGTAAGTCGTAAATTGTAGATCATAGAGCTATTGCAAGATGAGCATTTGTGGTTAAAAAGTATACATTTCAATTTTTGTAACTTTGAACTGCATTGAAACTGCAATTTGGACCTTCAACTCGTTGATCCCCTTTGAAGTCCATTATATGCAGAAAAATCTGTTGATATGATACTATAAACAGACATTGATTTGAAGAGAGGACAACAGAAGGCCCTCTGGATCCATTTAAGACTGAAGTTTAATCACCTCGGTTGCGTCATTACCATTAGATACAGCTAATCCTTTATGACAAAAAACATGGTGGTACAGTTTGGTGTGGAACTATGACAGTATGCAAAAATAAATGTTCTGCAGTTGCAAAAAGCAAATAACTCCCCAAATCAAAGGAGAGACATGATTAACGAAGACGAAAAAGCAAGGGAATGTAGTGATGTCTGTTTATGTGTGATATTATTCATCTCTGCACTTTGCATTAAGCAAATTGCTCTTTCATTACAGGGATGTGCTATGGGAGAGGATTAACACCCCTGCCAGAATTTTCCCTCCCACACCATGCACAGCATGCAAACTAAAAGCAAAATATGAAAATGAAAGAGCACCACGGCAAAGGTACAGAGTTAATCCATGCAGCCCATTTCCAGATGTGATCAGATTTATCTGCGGCAACCCACTTTCACATTCGTAATACGTCGACATGTGTCCACTGCCTGTTCATCTATTGTGCAGTCCTACCAAATGCAATGTTACCAGATCTATTCTATAAAAAATACAGTTGCAATTAAAAATATTCAACCTCCTTGACCTGCAAGACATTTGGCTAGAGGACAACATTTAGTGAAAGCAATTCAACAAAGGCATCAGTACACTATTGGAGAGTGTTTAATGATACACATTTAAGTAATTCTGAGAACACGAGTTAAAGAATAATAATAATAAAAAAAATCTAACTGGCTCTCATGTTCAAAATTATGTGCAGAATCTTTTTTTTCTTTGAAACCACTAATAAACGCTGCCTGTAAGCACTTAGGCGTTTCTGTCACCTCTCGATTGCAATCCTTACCCATTCCTCGCCTGAAAAAGCTTTCAGATCAGTGATAATTTTTGGTTTTTGCTTTTTACAATTTCAACCAAATATTTTCAATGAGAATTAAAGCTGGAGACTGAACAGACTACTTAAGAACATTCTATGACTGATCCCTAAACTAAGCATAAGTAGATTTGGATGTATACTTTGGGATGATTGTCCTGCAGGAAAGTCCACTGATCATTAGCTTCAGTCTTTGCATCACAATTCTTGCCAAAATGGCTTGATACTTCAAAGAATCCATGATTTCCAATTCCTGCAACAGTAAAACACCCCCGTAACAGGACTGGTCCACCTTAATTTTTGACTATGGAGATGCTGTTATTCTGCTCATAAATTTTGCCTTTTTTGCAACAGACATACCGCTGATCCATAGGTCCAAAAAGTTTGAGTTTGGTTACATCACTCCATAAAACATTCTTCCAGAACTCCACAGTTCTATTTAAATTAATTCTCATGTTCAAGTCAGCCTTTTTGTTCTTCTTGGTCAAGAAGAGTGGCGTTCGGCAGGATGCCTCAACATGAAGGCCATACTTGTCTTGTGTTCTTCTTATACTCTATGTCATTGGTCCTCACTATTTTTTTCACGAGAGCTGCACTTATAGGACAAAGTCAATAGGAGAGCCACTTTTATCACAAAGTGTCAAAAGTTACATCCAGTCAATATATAGGTATTTGCTTCTACATTAGCCCATCATGTATCTAACCATCTAAGAGCACATTCGGCGTTAAGAGATGGAAAGATTGCCAAAACAACTCGGTGACAATATCATGTCAATATCATGGACCTACGGGCAGATCAAATTTAAATGTCTTCCTCTGTGTTTCCATCTTGTACTTACGCTGTTTTGGGTGATTATTTGTAATTAGTATTTGTAATAGAGTAGACGCTGACTGTTGTTCATGTAATGTCCTCATTTAGCGAGACAGTAGACGCAGAAAACACTGCGAGCGTCATGTGCGCTTCAGTATGTGTGTACTAAACGAAACTGCCGGGCGTCTGTGCCATTCATGCATAAAGATAGAGATCACGCAGGATTCATATTTAAATGGTATTTTTGCAGCTTAATATTTACAGATACTAGTCCAGTTCGCGATTTAAGTGTAATGATCTATGCTGCTTTTGATTTATTCATCCAAACTTTTACAAATTCCGTGATATTCCGCGTTAAGCGGCTTTCACACCAAATGCATAAAGCCCTGCGCTGCGCTATGAAACCCATTCATTTCAATGGCTCGCGCCTCGTGAAGACGGTTTGTTGCTGCGTCGACCGAAGCAAACGCACAGGGGAACGCAGCACTGGCGCGCAAGCCACGCTTAAATTTCAGATAGCCTAGTTGAACTTTGGCCGCTGCGCTCTAAAGGGCTGAGCTGAACTCACTTTCCGCGTTCGGTGTGAAAGCATACAGTAAATTCCTCTTTTTTTGACTGGATTCCGCGATTCCGACCGTGTGTTCTGCATCGCGGAAATCATAGAACCTATTAGGTTCTATTGTCTTTTGACGCGTCGCATCGTGACGCTCGCGTCCGGTGTGTAGACACGGTGTGTTATTTAATGGGTTATGTTACAGCAATGCCCTGCTTGTTTTTAATGTTTTTATGAAATCTCTGTATGGATCATATCGTTGTATTATTTACTGCCATGCGAGACACAAATTAAAGCTTGGCGAGCCTCCCAATGAGTAACACTGCTCTATGTTGAAATGTTTTTCCACCTTTCTTTGGGTCATCTTGAAAGTCTTTGGCTGTACATTGCAGGTTTCTGAAGGTTTAATTGTGTTTTAAGAGAGTTTTGTTCCCCACCATACAAATAAGTGACTAAAAACCCAAAACTCCAAAATATGACATATATTGACATTAGCCTATCACTTTTAATATTGCCTTAGATGTAATTTGTATAAAGTCCTGGATCTTGTAGTAGAGTACCTCAGTCTGTAGGGGGTTTAATCATTTTGATTACAACTGTACATAAAAATAAATCACACCTATGTGATCATATACAATAATTTCTCATAAGATCTCAGTCTATATAAGTTTCCTCTCTCTTTTAAGTACAAAACTCACCAGTTATCAGACTTACCAAATCTTGTCAACAAACTTGTCATTTTTCTGTCTCCCAGAAAAACATTATTTGCAACATTAACTTCACTACAGTTTTGCAGTTATATAACAGTGACTGCCTCATCACAGCCTTGCCTTTGTGCTGTTTGTAATACTAGTGTTGTTTTGAGAGATGACTATATCAAATGAGAGATGAGATGACCCGGGGTCAGATTTTAGCAGATTACACTTTGAGGCAAAACTAGGTACTCTGGCAATTTTTCAGCCTTTCCTTAATCCTTTAAGCTTTCTTTTTTTCCATCATGCTGCTGGTGTTTTGGACTTATCTTTCTTTCTAACCTATACTGAACTCAGGTCATGATATATAAAAAATGTAAATGCTTTGAAAATGTGAACCGGTAAGCAACGTACATAATTATTGTGCAAAATGGCACAATACAGAGTTCCAAATCATACAAAAAGAGCTGTTTAAACTATTAACAGATATAGTGGTAGATGCCCAATCATTTAAAAACATACTTTTAACCAGTGTTTTTTTTTTAATTTACAAGAAAATATCAGTTACTTTTTCAAACAAGTCACGCAAGTTACACTACTGTCCCCCTTTTGAGAGACATTGGAAGTTGGTGCAGAGGCACTTCAGGCCGAGGCTTATTAATTTCATTTTTGATGTGAAAGGGCCTTTACAGATTTCAAATATAGAACTTTTGTGCTTTTTTTTTTTTTTTTAAAAAAAGGACATAAGCCACACCAGCTCAGGTGACAAAAAAGTAACAATGCATTAACACAATACTGTAATGCATTACTTTTAAAAGTAACTTTCAACAGCCAATTAATAATAATAATAATAATAATAATAATGGAATAGTCGGTTCTTAAATTAACAGACAAAAATGCATGCAGAAACAACAGACAACTCTCATCTCATGTTCACTTAGGTTGAAATATAAAAATAGCATAAAAGGTGTTTTGAATAAAATCTTACGCATTGTTTTCAGAGACATAGCTGTTTATCTGGTAAATAGTAACATTTGTGAAATGCCCTGAGGTATTTTCTACAAAACTTCAGCTAACCATATTCATGTTTGTCATGTACAAAGGGCAAATTCAGAGTCAGATTTGAAATCAAGATGCATAATCTTCATAATATATTTAAACACATTAATTCGTTCGTTTTTGACAAGAAACAACCTCTTTAGAAAACTGCATCAGCGTTGGGCCAGCAAAATCAATTAGGAAATGATGCCCTCTGCTGGCTGGCTGTAAAACCATTAGGTTGAATGTTGCCAATGCACACATATAAACAACTTTGGCATTGATTAACCGCATTGGAAAAGAAAATATGTAACCATTTTTTATATAGCATCATAAATAACTGTACATATACAAAGAGTTCACACACGTGAGTTAATACTGAACACAATATCACAATGTTTGATACAACCTTGTTTTAATAGAACATCTGTACAACCAAGAATGTAAAAAAACGAAACAAAAACAGCTAAAATGAAGAATGACTCACTTTTCTCTTTAAAAAAATATTGTCTGCATTTTGCGCCTTGTTCACAAACCTTTTTTTTTTTTTGAAAATCCAAACAAAAAGTATTGACAAAAATGAAACATTGAAAGGCAATTACATTTCTTGGCAATATAAATATAGTGGTATGAACAAGGTTTTTCAAACATTTTGTTTAGGAAGAGCATTACCGAAAACAGTGAAAATCTGGCCAACGACTTGAGTCACCAATCTCATTCATACAAAACCAGATTTCAATTTTTTCTTTTTTTCTTTTCAGAACATGATATTTTGATTTGATGTGCTCTTAAATGTTAAATATGTACATTCCTAATGCCAGTAGTCTGTGAGGGAGCACGGCATCCCTATGGCATTTAGTTATAGGTGTAGTCCGAATAGTAGTCTGACCGACCACCCCCTCCCCTTCCAGGGGGATAACCCCAGTTACAGGATGGGCCCCCTCTCATGTGACCCCGACCCGGTCTAGATCTCATGGGATGTGGCGGAACTCCTCGACCCCTGAAACCACCACGCATCATATCAGGATGCCCCCCTCTGGGATTGTACATGCTATTGTTGTGTCCGCCTCGGCACAAGGGTCCCATTGGGGCTCCAGGAATAGGTAAGAGTCCTCTGCTGGCAGTGCCTCCCCTGATGAGAGGAGGGACTTGACTGCCACCCCTACTTTCAGAGGAAGAGTTCACTGGAGTTCTGCTGCCTTGGCTGCACGTGGTCGAACTACCTATTGCGCCTCCTTTCTCTCCACCGGCCTCTTGCTGGGCTTTAGAAGTTGCTGAAGTAGGGGCACCTGCCTCTTCTTCTTGTCCACGAGCAGTTTCGCTCTCTGGGGCTCCCAACCATGATCCATCTGCAGGCCTTGCGACTTCAGTTTGGGTAGGTGGTAGAGCACCGAATCCTGCCCCACTATGTCCAGCTGCATAACCGTGTTGGGTCCCAGGTGCAGGACCCCAGCCGAAAAGTGGTGGAACAGGGGGAATTGGAGTGAGGGCTGGAAAGAGCGTAGCATCTGGGTAGGAAGGAAAGGTGGTGTGAAGAGAGGATGAAGAAGAAGCAGAGGATGCAGAAGCAGACTCGACACCTATCTTTACAGATTGAGAGCCAGCAAGTCCTAACTGATTAGCAGGGCTTGCCGTTGACACCCCAGGCACTCCCACACTATCAGGTGGCTGAAGAGAGGTGGCTGATTCTGGAGTTGAAGGTACCTCCACTGAGCCAACCGGAGGCTGAGGGAAGGCAAGAGGAACGGTGAGTGGTTGAGCAACGGAGGTATTTGGTGGAGGTTGGGTTCCAGGAGGAGCGGGAGTTTGACTGTACTCTGATCCTCTGGAGGCCACACTAACTGGAGACGAATATGCTGAGGACATATGGTAGGCTGGAGAACCAGAGTAAGGGCTCCATTGTGCCGAGCTGGGACAAAGGTAGCTCTGGTGGGGGTTCACGCCGAAATTTGCCAGAGTGTCCTCAACTTCAGGCCTAGATGCGCTCTCCTGACTGGCAGCTTTATATTGAGCGATGGCAGACTTCAGAGCTGCGTAATCTGTCGAGTAAGAGGCCTGGTTAGGGTAAGCAGGGGGGTTTGGTTGTACAAGAGGATCGCTAATGGGCTCCATAGAGGGTTGGTCAGGTAGGGGAGGACGAAATCCATCCGTCTGGGGTGGAGGTGGCTGAGGTGCCTGCGGTTCCTTCTGGTCATTTTCAGTATGAATGGACGTCTCTGTGATATCAGGCATGTCATCTTCAGAGTCTATAGACATGTCCTCCTCATCTCGAACTGCATCAGGCTCCACTGAGCAGTGGAAGAAAAGATATCAAAATTAAAATCTATAATTTCTTTCAGAATTTTGTCACGAAAACTAAAGTACTGTGAAGTCTTTACCTGGTTCAGGTGGGGCAGCAACTGCTACATCTTCCGGGACACTGATTAAACTCTGGAAGTTGTTCATGATGTCATTCATACCTGCAATGATGACTCCACTACCAGAGAACTGCGAGAACGCGTCGTCATGCTTTTCTGTACACAAACACAGCACCAATTGATCAAGTAACATAAACTTAAATGTAGACAACTCCACATACCAACATTCATATACATCAGAGCCCACAGGAATGTACCTGTAAGGAAAATGAGGTGTCGAAGCTGTGTGTGCTGAGCTTGCAGCTTGACCAGACAGTCCAAATCGGGAGCCTGCCTAGATGGAGTGTCACACTCGTGATAAGGCAGAAACTCTACAAGGTGTTTCTTCTGGTAGGTCGTCAGCAGGTTTAACAGATCAAGGGCCTGGGTGTTTAACCTGTGAAAGGGAGGATGTGTGAGATACTGGAGACTAGGAGTCAATCAGGATTGGCAAAATGCGTTAATGCTTCTGTCTCTAACCTGCTGAGCTCTTTAAGCTTCTTCTGAGTCTTACAGTGAACCTTCCACTTCCAGGGTGAACCCTGATCCTCCAAGAATTTGAGAAATGCCTGTAGCTTCTCTGTAAACACAAAAGTCAGTGTGTAAAGTCTCGATGTAACGGAAGTAGCAACTTACATGTGAAAAAATAAAAATAAATCAATCAATCAATCTGACCTATACAATGTATTTTTGCCTACTGCTACATATATACCCATGCTACTTAAGACTGGATTTGTGGTCCAGATCATTACAACAAGCTGGTGCCTGAAGATGTTGTAAACACCTTCCCATTCTACCTTTAGCTCTTACCTAGTGTTATATTGTCAGGGTTGAGAATGAGCTCATCTGACACAATGAGACCACCAGACACGAAAAGCTCATTGTACGTGCGATTTTTCACATCATCCAGGCTGTCCACTCCAGCAAAGTAAACTGTGGGCAATTTCTTCAGAGACACCAGTGCTGGGATCTAAATGGAGTATAGACAAAACAATGGCTCAAAATGAATGCTTCTCAGTTTGCTTTGCACAACTAATTAACTAGTTAAGAAAAGCAAAAACAGAGGTTTACAGCGGTGAGTTGTTACCTTATGTACATGAGCAGCTATATCCTCATTCTGAATAATGATCATGAACTTTTGCTGACTTTTGCTCTCCAGGTAATTCTGAGGGTTGCAATCGATATTGCCAAGGCTTCGTAAATACTCCTGTAAAACCAAACAAAGGAGGTTAAAGATAAGCCGTTTCAAAGGTTGGGTAAACGCATCAAGCCACACTGAATATTCTGACATTTGATACTTTTCAGACCTTGATCTCAGTGCAGAGTTGGCTCTCCTCATCTCCTCTTTGAATGTAGAACTTTACTGCATTTTTCTGCATGATCTCCATCAGTGTGCACAAAACATCCGGCTTGATTTGCCCAATAATGCTGCCTCCCACAGCGCTCGAGGTTCCTGCATGAGTAGGCTCTGAGGGTATCTCTGGAACTGAAGCAAGTGGAGGCTGACTGACACTACCAGCTGATGGTGAGCACATAGGATTTTCAACAACATCTGTACTCTTGGGGTCAGCTGATTTTTCTTCTGAAAACAGGTGGACCTCTTTGACAGTGCCAAGGCGGTGCTTGCCTGAAGGAGGTTTAAGGGTAGCTTGTGGCTTGGTCAACAAAGCCTGAGACTTAGGCACTGGAGAAGATGTTTTAGTGTGAGGATGAGCAGGAGGTGAGGGCAGCGTGGGTTGGGCAGGAGCTGGCATGGCAGGAGGAGGTGGAGCAGGTGGCAAGGGAGCGGGCACTGGGGCAACAGCAGGTGGTGACACAACAGCCACAGGCTGCACAGATGCCCTAGGAACCCGGATCAAACGGTTCATCTTTTCACAGAGAGTGTTAACATAGCTCTGCACAGGCAGCGGTGAGACAAATTTGGATACGAAAGGTGAGAATGCAGGGCTTGACCAATTAGCCTGATCCTCGCATCGTGGCAAAAGAGGCTGGGGGTTGTAAATTATATGCTGGGCCTCCATCAGACTCTGGATTCCTGTGCAGAGGTTCTGGAACTCACTGTCAAGGATAGTGTCGACTACTTTCCTTGTAGAGGGTACCTGCTTCTCCCCTCCACTTAAACAAGGTTCACCAACGCTCTCTAAAGACAAAAACAGAAAATGTATATTAGTTTGGTCAATTTATGATCTAAAAATCATACATATTTTTTACAATTTGAAACATTTTTACACTGTACAAGTGTAAGGGTTTTGCAAGTTTTTGCAAGACTCTGGTCAAAGTCAAAGACTGCCACGGAAGAGAAGAAATTGTTAAAGCCGTTATTTTTGTTTTCTTTGTGCACAAAAAGTATTCTTGTGGCTTCATAAAATGAAGGTTAAACCATTGGTGTCACATGAACTATTTTAACAATGTCCTCACTACCTTTCTGGGCCTCAAACGTGTCAGTTGCGTTGCTGTCTATGCAGGGTCAGAAAGCTCTTGGATTTCATCAAAAATAATTTAATTTGTGTTCCGAAGATAAACAAAGGTCTTACAGGTTTGGAATAACATGAGGGTGAATAATTGATGACAGAATTTTCATTTTTGGGTGAACTATCCCTATAACGACTTTGATAAGATTATGTCACACACTACTGTTTAGTTTTACAATCCATCAAAAATATCTTGATTTGTGTTCTGAAGATGAACAAAGGTCTTACAGGTTTGGACTGATGACAGTTTTTATATTTTTATGACTTTGATAAAATTATGTGTTTCACACTACTGTTTAGTTTTACAATTATTGTTCAAATTGTAATAATATCTCACAATATTACTGTTTTCCTGTGTTTTTGATTGAATAAATGCAGCCTTGGATAGCAAAAGAAACTTCTTTCAAAACCATTTTAAAAATCTTACCAACCCCAAACTTTTACATAATAGTGTATAAGAACAAGTCTGTGTAATTTTTAAAGTTAATATTAATAAAAACAATTCTGTGGTGGAAGCATGCAGTTAAGGACGGACCTCTGGTGGATGTCCTCCAGAGAGGGTGGCTCTGATGTGGGGCTTCTGCTTGACGCGAGGGCTGCTGCTCCAGATTGGAAGAGGGACTGTACACATCAATGCTGCTCCTACTGCAGGCCATCTGCTCCTAAACACACATACTACAGGTTAACAAAAACAACATTTTGTGTGACGTTAGAGAAATCATGAGGAACATTCCATACCTCCAAGAAATCATGATTAACCTGCTCCTCTTCAGCACGCCTGCCACGCAGGTCAAGGTCACAGTGGGCAGCTGAGTCGGTGAGGTCGTGTCCCTCCCCGCTTGGGGGGAGCATCTCAGGCTGGCTGCTGGCAGTGTTAGGGTTTTGGGCCATCCTGTTGAGTGTGCTGAGGAAGAGTTTAAGCAAGGCATGCGTGTCTCGGAGGGAGGCGCTCTGAGTCACACGCTCCCGCAGGTCCGTGTCACACAGCCCCATGCTGTCCATCACCACTAAGAGAAAGGGAAACCAGATGTCAACAAGAAGCTCATGTTTCTGAGCAACTGCAGTCACACTCCATTGTGCTGGAGCTCGTCTGTGAGAGTAGATACGCACCTAGTCACTCATTAGGCACAAATAAACACTTCACATGAGCTTCTGAATATTAGTGATGTATGGGAACTGATGCTTTTCACCATTACTTACAGCACTACATAAAAGATAATCATATGCATTTTCATATGCAATTTTTCTAAAGCTGTATTATGTTTCATCATTCATAATTACTTAGTTTGGTGCAGACTCACCTCTTCCTGGCTCTCCATTCAGCAGACCCGTCCTAAGGTACTTGCTCACACCCCCAGGACCTTCCCTCTCGAGCCTCCTCTTCAGGCCAGCGGCGTCCCAGTCGTCTTCCCTTTCTGGCCCGCTGCCTTCCTCCTTGCCTAAAGTCCGCTTATGCAGCTGTATCAGCTTTAACAACTTCTCCATCTTTTCCTTGTCATACTCTCCCTGTGACCTCTGAGCACCACCGTTAGACTGAGAAACCCCAATCGTACTGCTACCCGACGCCTGTCTGTCTGACCCTCCCCAGTCTGAGACGGGACTGTACTCTTCCGCACCTGCAGGGGGGGACGCTGCCCCCGGTCGGCTGTCTATCAGACCCTGCTGCAGCGCCTCCACAGGCAGCTGGAACTGTGCCTGACCATATATGTAGGAGTTCAGTACCACATCCATATTCTTAGGACGAGGTGCTGGGTGTTGGTTAGTCCGGTCGTCCAAATTGTGCCGGTACTCTACTATGTGGAAAGGTCGTATGACACCTTGCTCTTTCTGGTTGAGGTAGTCCAGCACCTGTCGTTTCAGCCCCACCGCAAGCTCTTTGGGTGGGTTGGCACGCAGCTTGTAGAAGCTGTGATGCAGGGCGGGTACAAAATCATCTATCTGATGGCTGATTGGGTCTTTAGGCTCTAGTGAAACAAGAGGGTCCTCGTCTGTTCCAGAGTTCTTTGAAACTAAAACAAAAAACAAAGAGCAATCAGTAACACATACACAACCAAAGACATTTAAAAAGCATTTAGGTATTCAAATCTTAGATCCTTTTATTATCTATTAAAACCCACTATAAAATTAAAAAAAAAAAATTTAAGTAAGCTTAATATATACAAGATCATAATTCAGTGGGTACTTGCAATTGGGCGGTGACTATCCTGAACCCTAATTCCTAAAATTTAACTTATGAAAATGATATCTAAATAATTAGTATTTTTTTCCGTTCCAAAATATCTTTTTTATTTATTTTTTTTTTTAAGTGACATTCAAATTATTTTCTTTGTAAATCATGAAACTTTATTTAAAAAAAACAAACATTTATGATCAGGAAATATTTATGTGTCCCTCTCTCTCATAGCTACATGGTGAGTAGATAGGCCCCATCATTTTGAGGTATATGTGTTAGAAAGTACAAAAAACTCCTTAAAGAACGTCATTACCGAACACCATTTTTCTATAATTAAACTTTTTTTGGGAGTTATTCCATAACATTTAGTTTTTATGTGTGTACAACTGTTCAGAACTGTGCTAGCTAACCATACACTGATTAGCATCTTTGAGCTAGATTCAAAAGTATCTAAAAGTGTCACTACCGAAACATTTGGTAAAGTTTCGGTAGTGACATCTTTGTTTGGTTTTTTTTGTTTTGGGTGTTATTCCATAAAATTGTCACTACCGTAACAGTCACGACCCTTTTAGTGGTAAAAGGGAACACATAATCCTTTATTTTGGAGGATTTTAGTACAGTACAAATTTTTTGTATTTTAGTATGTAAAATTCTGTATGCGATGTGGTCGCCAACAAAACATTACCGTCACAATCAAAAATGTGCTGTCACAACCAAAACATGAGATGTTTTGTCAAAAATACAGCACACTAAATTATCAACTAAGATACTATGATAGTGTTTGGTTCAATATATAGTCAAACTAATAAATCCTTACGTTTGAAATCAGTGTGATCAAAACTGCATTCAAAATACAACAAATCTCATAAATCGCACTTGAAATATTGTTAAAATTGTAATGGTTATTGAAACATTTTGATTGAAAAAAATATATATATTTACAGAAGATGTAGGCAAAATCTTAATAGTTCAGTATAACCGTTCATATTAATTTACATATAACAGTTTCAGTAGTGACAAATTTGGGGAGAGGAATATTCAAATATTCCAAAACTTTTTGAAAATACAATATGAGAATTAACTGCACAATTATTAAAAATGTGTACTATGGATATTATACAATTTGCAATTGTGAAAAAACTGTTTCCTGACTTTGAACCAGCTCTATAGAATGGCCCATATACAAAGAAACTTCACTAAACAAACATTAAAGAGACACTTACTCATCTTCGAGATAATTCTCTGCTCTTGAAATACAAAAAGTGCCTGCAAAACCTTGTCGCTTCTTCCTCGTCGTTCTTTAAAGACAAAAAAAAAAAAACAGTTATTCCATGCAAGAATCACACTGCCACACTTGTCACATACATGGTTAAAAGCAGTGCATAAACCTACCGGTGGTAGTGTGCAGCTGAGAAGATGAAAGGAGGAAGAGAAATCCTTTGTCTACCAGTGGCTTCACCAAAACCTAGAGTAACAAGTTTAATTATAGCATGACTATAATAAAACACGGGCAGTTTAAATTCTGCATGTCAGATCAGTGACACAGATTCTATCAACAGACTGAACTGTACAGGGGAGAGGGTTGGCAGTAAAGCTGCGGACATGAATTCAATAAAGTGTGAATGAGCTCACCATTCGTTCTCTCTCAAGCCGGTGCAACAGTCCGGAGAGACTGTTTTCCTGTTTACTCCTCCCCATGACCTCATACAGGCTGCAGTACATCCCACACTTAAATGCTGCAAAAGACCACAACACATTATCACGTCAATACCGACACATCAAATGTTGCGCCATCGTTCTGGCTGAAAAGCATCAATGGTACTCATCCTACCCTCTCGTGACCCACTGTACGCCTCCCATGAGAGCAAAATGGGCGGGATCTTTCTCTTCACTTGATCGAGATGCATAGCCATATTAATGTCAAGCTTGTCTGGGCTGAAAAAGCAAAAAAACAGCCATTAATAAAGCACAAAATTGTTGTTAATCTTCATTAGCGAAAAAAAAAAAAGAGACTTACAGTTTAAGTGGAAGGTGAGGGAGACTTGAAGAACGGATGTACACTTGATACACCTCTTCTCCCTTATTCACCAGCGGGCCACTCCAAACCGTATATCTTCGCCGAACTAAAGCATCAAATTGGGTAATAATACAACAAGTTAGATAATACAGTTATTTAATCATTTTATGATCTGATACGAAGAGATACACAAATCATACCTCTTTGCCCTTCATACAACATGCTGTTTAGTCGACTAAAAGAGAAAAAACAATTAGAAATAAAATAAAACAGATTGTAATACATTTTCTATGCACATAATTGGTGATCTTGTTCATACCTGTGTGTGGCCGTGGCCGACTCTTTGCCTTTGTATTGAAATGACACAACCGCATATGGCAACACATGCCTAGGCCTTGACCTTAGCTCCTCAAATGCAAATTCATAAAAGTATTGCTGGAATAACAAAACACAGAGAGAAATTAGATATTACAGGTCATTTATCTGAACAAATAATACAAGTTTATACTAAAATAAATGATGAAAAACTTACCTGAGTGTGCTCAAAGGCCCTATAGGACAATAACGAGGTCACTTTGCTGGCATTTTTGAATACATGGCTGTCATATTTCAGGGTCGGCTCAAGATTGTTTTTGGGCATGTTGTCAAATATTGTCTTCACTTTACCCTGCAGAATAAGACAAAAGGTCACTACTGTTTGAAAGTATTTCGAAATTATGTATTATAAATATAATACAAATGTGACCCTGGACCTCGTAGCCAAAATTATCACCAAAAATCATTAGGGTATGAAGTAAAGATCATGTTCCATTAAGAGATTTTGTAAATTTCCTACCGTAAATCTAATTTTTGATTAGTAATATGCATTGCTAAGAAGATCATTTGAACAACTTTAAAGGTGATTTTCTCAATATTTAGATTTTTTTGCATCCACAGATTACAGATTTTCATATAGTTGTATCTCGGCCAAATATTGTCCTATCCTAACAAACCATACATCAATGGAATTGTGTCTTATTTGTTTTTAAAAATTGACGCTTTTGTTTTGTGGTCCAGGGTCACAAATTTGATGCATGGTAAGCGTAAATGTTACACTCAGTCAATGACTTACCTTCATGATTTTAAATATTATGATGTCTCCAGCAGCACCCACTTCAAATGGATTCATTTGTAACAAATCTGAGTATTTTGAGAGGTAAACCCCTAAAAACAGAAAAGGCAGCCGGTCAAGGATATGAGAGGCGACATTCCTGCGACCCACAAAACACCTTGGGGTAATCTGAAGAAATTTGTTAGCAATACATTTGGAATGCATTCTGCATACCATGTTTACCAAGATTAAATATTTGTAGAAACCATTTCATTTTCAGTAGTTTAAGCACTGCTAGTCACATTCAAAGGCTTTTTGGGGGTCTTTAAAACACACAGCAGCTGCTTCACTAAACTATACAAAGTTCATCATGAATCAGAAATTTGCTGATCACTCAGCCAAGAACAAAATGAACATGATGTTACGTCCAAAACCTCAAACATGCTCTGAAAATAGAAATAAGTAATAGGGGTGACCAATATATAAAACAGATGTTACTTTACAAACAGTTTATCCATGCAAAAATGAACGTCTGTTGTGAGTTTGGGTCATTAACATTTATTTGGCCTAGTGATCACAAGAAATTATGGAGCAGAGGTCTTTTTGGCCCTGACCAATTCAACTACTCCAAACCACGAGATCAAGTGACCAGAGTCCTCCCAGGACTCCCCTCCCGGGCAAATGATTACAGCCAAACAGACATAAACAGACTCTTTGGACACTCACCTTTGGCAGGGCTTCCCAGATTGTTGACCCGCGAATGTCCCACAGAAAGGCCCTTTTCGCAGATCCAGTGAACCTGGTAAAGACAAGCAGATATAACTTTGGTTACAGTCATACTTCTTAACCAAGGATATCACTAAATGATGGCATTTAAACCATTTCAAATTGCTGTTTTGGCTTACAGAAAGATTAATCTCACATTTCTGTTTACTTGTTGTTTCTGATAAATAATTAGACAAGAAGGCAAGACATACAGCGTCTAGCTGTTAAATCTAAACTTAAGTTAAATTTCAGTCTGATAAAGATGTAGTTTGTGATCAGTAAGATTTTTAAAATTAGTTTATGCTAATCAAGGGGGCATTTATTTGATCAAAAACACAAACTGTAATATTTAACAATTTAAAATGTTTTTCTATTTTAATATACTTATTTACTTCTGTGATAGAAAGCTGAAACTTCATTAGCCATTACTCCAGTCTTCAGTATCACATGATCCTTCAGAAATTAATTAATTAATAAATGCAGCCTTAATGAGCATAAGAGACTTCTTTAAAAAAAAAAGTCAAAAGTCTTACTGACCCCAAACTTTGGAACGGCAGGGTAATCGGATTAAATCAAAAGTAAAGACTGCTTGCGCTGCTATATTTGATTCAAATACTAGTAAAAGTGTAATTACTGTTGCAGTTATGTAGTAAATGCATTATAAACACTTCAATAATGCAGGATATACAGAGAAGGGATTATTAAAGGGATATTTCATTAAAAACATTTTGTCATAATTTACTCACTCACGTATTGTTTGAAAACTGTATGGATTTCGATCTGATCAGTTGAACACAAAAGAAAATATTCTGAAGAGTTAACAAAACTCATATAGGTTTGGAACAACATGAGAGTGAGCAAATTATGACAGAATTTACATGTTTGAGGTTATAAGCATTTACGTCACTTAAAGGAGTAGTTCTCTTCCAGAACAAAAATTTACAGATAACTTACCCCTTTGACATCCAAGATGTTTGTGCCTTTCTTTCTTCAGTCGTAGAAGTTTTTTGAGGAAAAAAATAAATAAAAATAAAAATCAGGATTTCTCTCTATATAGTGGACTTCCAAAATGCAGTTTAAATGCAGCTCTAAACAATCCCAACCGAGGTAGAAGGGTCTTATCTTGTGAAACGATTTTTTTTTTCTAAAAAAAAAACAAACAAACAAAAAAAATACTATTTGTATAATTTTTAACCTCAAATGCTTATCTCATCTAGATCTGCGCAAACTATTTATTCCAGTTCATGACAGTTAGAATAGGTGGAAAAACTCACATCTCATTTTCTCCTCGAAATTCAAAATCATCCTACATCGCTGTTTTACCTTTTTTTGTAAAGGGTGTTTGATCTTCTTGAACTTCTGCAGCAATGTAAGACGACTTTGAAGTTGGAGGAGAAAATGAAATTTTCGACATACCCTAACCGTCTTGAACCAGAATACACAGAGTTCATGCAAATCTAGATGAGATTTTGGAAGTTTAAACTCGCAGGCACCATAGTCCACTATATGGAGAGAAATCCTGAAATGTTTTCCTCAAAAAACTATTTCTTTACGACTGAAGAGACAAAGATATGAATCTTGGAAGACAAGGGGGTGAGTAAATTATCTGTACATTTTTGTTCTGGAAGTGAACTTCTCCTTTAAAGCAAAACACAGCCTCACCTTATTCCTCTCAGGCAGCACAAACGCATAGGATTCTGCGAGTTCAGCCTCTGTCCTGCCATTCTGCTTCAGTTCCCTTTTCTTCTCGATGAACTACGAAAACCACACAAATTACTCCATGTCAGTATTTAATTGACTGAAACCACCACCCAAATGGCCCAGGGACAATTTCAATCATCTAGTCTTTTACAATAGCAACCAAAAATGCTGTTTATCAGCATCTATGAATTACCTCTTTCTCCAAAAGCTCGTTGTGAATGAGAGAAGCTTTGGTGTAGGTGAAAGTCCCACGGGAAGTGGCGTCCAAATAGAACGTGGACAGAAGCTTCACAAGTTCCTCAAACTCTCTGGAATCTGGAGACAAGTGTTGAAGGAGACCTGGAGGACGGCACACATTAAAGATGAGCTCAACATGCATTCAAATAAGAAACTGCCAAGTAAATAAGGGAACAAATGGGTGATGTTTTACTGTAATTCAACTGTGCGACCTGACAGACATTTTCAGTTTAGACATTATATGCGTTTTTCAAAACGTGACAGTTATGTTGAAATTTACATAAACTAATGCTGACAAAATGGGAGACAAAACTGCTGAAATGAAAAATAACATTTCACAACAATTAATAAAAATGAGCTAAAACAAATGAAAGCTGAAAATGTTCATAATCATTTAGCAAAACTATTTGGAACTTGGTCGATTCAAAACAAAAAACATTTACGAAACGACATAAATGAGTTTCAAGTGCTGTTTAGAAAACAATTTAGCCTAACTCGATAAAATATGATATAGAGTCCTACAAACCGAAAAACTTGCACTACCGCCAACAAATGCCAAAGTGAAAGCTGTCATAACTACTACAAGCACCTCCCAGCTTGGCACGCTTTCGATTTCATTCAAGCAGTGTTCTCCTGTTTTCATATCTTTTTTGTCGCTAAAAGGAAATGGTACGAGAATGAATGGCGGTGTGCCTCCAAATAAGGCTGGTTGTACAGGACTGACAGGTGTTTTTAACCGTCGTGCGTAAAGACTGAAATGCAGTGGTCAACTGAATCACACTGGTGCCATTGATGAGGAGGGGAAGAAGTGTGTCATGTGGGGTGGCAGCACTGTACGGTGTGGGAGGAGGAGTGTAGAACCAGCTAGCAGAGCAATGACACCGGCCTCCGTTAAGGTTTACAACCGTGGGACGAAAATGCACGTTAAATGATTCGTAAAACGAATCAGATCCTCACGTGCTGTGCAGAGCTCCCTACTTAACGTTACTTACCTGCAGCTCTAAGCAGTGCGCTGGCTAAAAATCCATTTAGTAACAGTAGTGCAAACCTTTCAGGCCAATCACGCGGTGCGCTATATAGATCCACTGTTTACTTATCAATAAAGGTCTATTAATTTGGCCCGAAGCTGCAACCAGCGAGCTTTTAGCGAAGTTGCAGGCCGTGAAACAGAAACAGCGCGTTTCGGGAATGGCAGTAGTAGTGGTAGTAATGGGACACACAACCTTTCCGCTCCTTGATTTTCCTCGGAATCTGAAAATTCCTCCTTGGCAGCTCCTCTGCCGTCCTCGGTAGTGTCGAGGGCGAGCCGCCGCAGTTTTTTAGGTCCGACAACCCGGCCCTCCGTCGCTCAGAAGCATCTTGTTCAGACATTTGCTCGTCTTCACATCCAGCTTGATCGCCATTTTGCTTGGATGTGGCCGTGCTAGAGGCTGACAACAATTGTTTCTTGCTATCGCCATCCTCCAAGGTTAGGCCGCCGGCCTTGCTGCTCTCCTTGTCGATTTTTCTCTCCTGGCTGAAATTGCAAGCCATTTTGCGGACCAGCGGTCACCTCGTCAGCTGGCGATGAAGTTGGTTTCAGTGCCGCTTCACGGAGTAATTCTCCTTCTCAACCAGCCTCCGCCATTATGCCTGTGACGTATACCTTCCCCACCACTGCAAAACTCTGGCGTCACTCTGTTTACATTCACGTAGCCTGACGCCCCCCGATGGCGCTGATGTGAACTGCGCAGCGTCTAGACGTCACGGCCGTGAGCTTTGATCGGTGGCTCGTGAGCAGATCCACGGAGAATCGGTGCCAAGAACGAATCGTCGAGCTGCCAGACAATAACTCTTTAGTGAAAGTCACTGCTAATGTCTGTGTTCACACCCAAAATCATGCCCTTTGTGCTCAGCTATGTCATTTCACGAATATCGTGATCACGTAGGCTAAGTTGAAAATTAAATGACATAATTACTTCTAAAACGTATTATCCAAATCACATTATTATCAAAATGTACATACATTGGAGTCTTCTAGTGAAATGCTTCTATTTAGAATTTTTTTTATAGTAGCAATATCACCAGCATAGCAATTTAAGCGAAAAGTTAAATTTAAGAATTCTTAAAGGAAACCCATGGCTTAATATAACATAAGTTATGTCTTTTACTGAAATATGTAGTATAAACCCCATGAAAGATTTATTTTATTTAAAAAATCCACATGGTTTTATACATTTTTGGACTATGGGGAGTGCCATTATGACGTGAAATGGTTACACTCTTGGAAAACACAACTGTGAAAATAAAACACAAATGACCACAGCTACTGAAATAGCTTACAGATGGCGGCAGATACAAGCGTAGGTTTAAACCAAATGCCATACCATTGATTTTTTTTTCCCACAAAGAGTCTAAATGAGTGAAATACGCGTTGAGAAACTCATTTTAGTGGCTGCTGTATCATGACAAGCGATGGCATGTTTACATCCTGCCAAGATGGCATCTAGCGTTTCTTGTTTATGCTGTTTGTAAGCTCTTTCAGTAGCTCTTTTAGTAACTAAAAACCTTAGTGTCAGGGCTAAAGTGGAGAAAAAGTGGAGAAGTTTTATTCGTCCACAGGCATTTTCCCATTGTTTTTTCCTCTTCTTATCGCTAGGAAAGCAGTGAAGCACTTGTTGCCCTTTGACTGAAAATGACAACCAAAAGCCAGACAATGTGGCATCGTATCAGTATTTTATTTTCCGAGTTATGTGTGGTATCGAACCCCAAAAGTTTGTGTGGAACCTTGCAATCATGTTCTCCAGCATTATTTGAGATGATCCGAAGAGTATCTTGAGATTCAGTGAAAGAACATCTGACCGTTTGTGCTAATATTTTTCTTTCAAGTTTAAAATTAGCCCGAATCAGCTGTACTTCCCGTGTCTTTACACTTTTAAAGAGATAGTTTACCCTATAATGAAAATTCTGTCATCATTTACTCACCCTCCAGTTGTTCCAAACCTGTATGAGTTTCTTTCATACAGAAATTTGTGTAACCAAACAGTTGCTGGTAGCCACTGACCATAGCATATACATTTTTGGGTAAACTATTCTCTTAAATTAGATTTAGATGTTTGAAAACCACTGTATCTGGAAATACAAATGTATATTTCACCATTTTTTTTTTAAATAAAAAGTGTATATCCATAAACTTTTGTTATAGCAGGTTCTCATGTACAGGTTTATCAATCTGGTTTTACTCTTCTGTCATACTTCCCCTATTGTAAATATCATACTCTTTGAAGCGAATATAGTCTTTGAGACTGGCAGGCAGAGGCAGGAAACTGATAAAAACTGGAGCCCTCAGACGCAAGCGACCTAAACAGTCACGGATCTTCAGTCTGCAGAGATGCTTCAGGCTCCGAGCATTTTCTGATGACAACAAAGAACATACATAAATACACACTAGAATGTACTACATTTCAGCCTAAGTATCTGATCACAGCACATGTAAGAACTATACATCAGATCTACTCAGCCGTGACTGAAGACTCACCTTGTATTTTACATATTTCCGGCCACTGTTTTTGCTCAACCAGAACACTCTTGAGTTTGGAGCAGAGAGTCACATGATCAACATAATCCAACATGATTCTTACTACCTGGGCTGAGATGTGCTTGAGCCAGTACACTGTGATCACCTCACAAAACTGCACAAAAAATGAGTTTAGACTTACAGTCGGTACCTTAAAGGAACAGTTCACTCTCATATTGTTCTAAGCAGAATATTAATAGTTATATACTGTTCAAAATTTGGGATTGGTCTCTGATCAGCAAGGCTGCATTTATTTAATCAAACCCCTTTATAATGCGTTTTCACAACTCGTCATCAATGGGCCATATTGGCTGAACTGAACGAAACTCACAAATTTAGCTGATTATTGCTGCAGAAAATGGTTGATTATTGTCATGTTTTGGTCTGTACTAATCGGGAAAAACATTTATTTGCAGTAAAAAGCTGAGGAACAAAAGGCGTTTGTGGTTGGCCAAACAGAACCAGGATTTCCAGGGCACGAATCTTGAAAACATTTGTGTTTATTATGCTAATATTATGCTACTATCTTAATTAATACTGCTTGTATGTATCTTTACCACCTGTTAACTTTAGTTTGTCAAAATTTTCTGCCCTTTCCTGCTTACTAATTCTTTTTCTATACGATTAGAAGCTTCCACACATTTATTCAGTGGTTCAGACAGCATAAATTAGCAGAACAACATATTCGGTAGTACATTAACCATGCAATCCATGCTTTTGTTTACATCGGATTATCTCCAATATGGCCACACATCCGGGTAACTGATCAAATCGTGACGTAAGTGCAAACCCTCTATATTGAAAAAAATGAGAGGTTGCTGGTCTTACCACAACATCTTTGATGACAGCAGCGGTCCAGCCCTCATAATCAACAGGCACATGTGAGGCCTGTCCATACGGACAGTCAAAGCAGCGCTGCACATCATAGCCATTATTGAGCAGCATACGCAGCATCACCTCATCCTTAAGTGCGTACTGGAGGGCAGAAGGGAAGTGGGTGGTGTTGACACGGGAGTAGTAGTTTACATTGGCACCGTAGCGGAGCAGAGTGTTGATTAGCTCGTAGTTGCCCAGTCGCATGGCCACCTGCAGGCAGTTGACAGGGTCCTGATTGGCCATGGCCCCAGCCTCTAGAAGCACTCTTGCCGACTGAACGTCGTTATTTGATACAGTGAAGAACAGGGCTGACCTGCGTTCGTCATCATAGTTCCTGCGCACTCTAGGGTGTAGCATGAAGTTTGGGTCAAAGCCGGAGCTCAGGAGCAGATCCAGACACTGAGTGTGACCGCCTGCAGCGGCCGAGTGTAACGGGCTCATGCCGCTCTCTTTGATCACCTCTTTCTTAGTCACAGGGATCAGCTGCTCCAGCGCTCTATGAAAGACACAAACAGATTTTTTCAGAGCAAACACTGCTTTGATTAACTTATCAGCAGTGTGTACTCACAGAAGATGTCCGCGGTAGGCTGCACGGTGGATGGGAAGATGGCCTGTGTGGGTTGGCACGTTGGGATCGGCTCCATACTCCAGCAGCAGTGAAATGATATCGGGGTTTCCAGAAGCCGCAGCGTCGAATAAAACTGAGGCTGAGCCAAGAGCTTGAGGCTTGGACCACACACTGGCCCCTGAAAATGAGCGGGTCATTAAATATTAATAAAAGTGACTGACAAACAAACAGGTTGAGATAGATAGATAGATAGATAGATAGATAGATAGATAGATAGATAGCAATTATTTTTGTCTGGAACAGTGATTCAAAATCACCTTTCTGAAGCAGAATCTCTACAACGTTAAAATGTCCAGCTTGAGCCGCAAGTCCTAAAGGAGTATGTTCACAGACATCAATGACATTTGGGTCAGCCCCAGATTGTAGGAGCAGGTATACAAAGTCATCCAAGCCAAGTACGGATGCTTCATGCAGAGCGGTTCTTTGAAGACTTCCTTTTTGGTCCACTGTGGTATTGAAGCGTAGCAGTAGCAGAGCCATGTCATACTGGTTATTCTTTATGGCTGAAAACAAGTCAATTCATGTGTTCAGGTCAGTACTTGTAAGACCAATTTTTTTTTATTAGGTTTAATACATTTCTAAATTACATTTTATTTAGTTTTACATTATTTTGACAAAATAATAATAATAATAATAATAAATTAAAACTAAAACAATTTAAAAATTTACATCAGTGGTTCTCAACCTTTTTAACAAGACCCCTTATTTTCCAAAATATTCAATGGATTAATGATCAGATTTTTGTTGTTGTTGTTGTTGTTTTTTTTAGATGTTTTACTTACAATTTTTCTCTGATTAAATACTTTAGAGCATGGCATAACTATAAAAATTTATATTCATTATAAAAATGCCCACCAAAAAAAAATAAAATAAATAAATAATAATAAAAATAATAATTTTAAATAGTCCTTTAAATTAACATTTGAAGTCCCTTTTGGAAGTTAAAGGGGTAGTTCAGGGATAGAACACAATTGACAGCAAGGGTCTTACTTTGTTCAAGGCTCAGAAAGTTACCAAGAACATCAACAAAATAGTCCATGTGATATCAGTGCTTTAACTGTAATTTTACCAAGTTACAAAAATGCTTTTTTTGGAGGAAAAAATAAATTAATTAAATAGCGACTTTATTCAAAAATTCTTCTCCCCTGAGTCACCCTCTGCCTCCATCATCGAGAATACTAAATAGGCTACTAGTAGTACTAATAGCTTCGTTAAAATTACAGTTGAACTTATGTCACATGGACTATTTTGTCGATGTTCTTGGTATCTTTCTGGGCCTTGAACCCATTAGGACCCTTGCTGTCTATAGAGACTCAGAAAGCCCTCGGATTTCACCAAAAATATTTGATATTTAATTTGTGTTCCGAAGATGAACAAAGGTCTTACAGGTTTGGAACAACATGAGGGTGAGTAATTAATGACAGAATTTTAATTTTTGGGTGGACTAACGTTAACCATTTAACTTCCCCCGGTTGAGAACTTATGCTTTAAATGCTACAAGTGAATTTATGCCTCATAATATTATGCTACAGTGCGCAGTACACGGCAAATGTATTGCTAAAGATTACATTTAACAGTGTTTTTAAATTATTACGTTTATTGTCTTCACTGCTAAACTTCACCGTTTACAGGAATACACTAGACTGAAACGCAATATCTCATTTATCAGTACAACATGAATTAAAACAACAATGCACTTTCAGTCTTTGTCCTAAAAAAAGAGTCTTGCAGTTCTAATCTTAAATGAGGAATGTACGCTTAGTAAGCAATATGTATGCTAAAAATAGCACCGCGTTACACACCTGCAACCAATGCAGAATCATCATCCTCATTTTTGCAGTTAGGGTCACAACCGTTCTGCAGCAGGAATGTGGCGTTCTCTCGGAGACCGTTGACAACGGCGAGAAACAGCGGAGTCTCCCCTCTCAGAGTACGGCATTTTCCCGACCCCTGAGGAGATGCTGAATGAGGAATTAAGAAATGATTTAACATGTTATGAGGAGTTTACTATTATGGAAGCTCATTTCCACTTATTGCTGCGACGTTTCCTCTCACAATTATAAGTTTATATCATAATTCAGACAATAATATAATTTTTTTTTGTTTGCACAGCTTCTAGTTTATATATCGCAATTCTGACTTTCCCTCCTCAGAATTAGGAGTTATTGGCTAAACCTTTGATGACGCGTCATCATCAATCCATATTGGCGGCCCTGAACGTTAACATTGCCACTGACCTGAACGAAACGCATATTTTGATGATTACTTCTGCTGAAAATAGTCAATTATTGTCATGTTTTGGGCTGTACTAATCGCTTGGACCAGGAAAAACATTTGGAGTACTACAGACAGGAAAAAAAGGAACAAAAGGTGTTTGTGCTTGGCCAAACTAAACCAAGATTTCCAGGGCAAAAATCTTGACAACATTCGTGTTTGCTTTTATAATTTCTGGTCAAGTAGGTAACATATTAGGCTAATATCCCAATTATTAATACCGCTTCTACATTTTTTTCCCACCTGTTAACTTTACTTTGTCAAAATATTGCGCCCTTTCCTGCTTACTAAATCCTTCTCTGTATGATTTAGCAGCTTCCACAATTTTTTTCCATGGTTTAGACAGCGTAAATTAGCAGAACAACATTTTCAGTAGTACATTAACCGTGCAATCCATGCTGTTGTATACATCTGAGTATCTTCAATATGGCCGCACATCTAGGTAACTGACCAAAGCATGACATAAGCAAACCCTCTATTACCAAAACCAATTCTGACTTTTTCCTGTGGTGGAAAACAAGCTTCCATAAACTCTATTTATCTCATGGACCTGCATAAGTGATCTCCAGGATGCTCCTCTTGTGTTGCACTGCTGCCTCATGCAAAGGGATCCAGCCCCTGCTGTCTGCATTAGACAGAGCCTCCTTACGCTGCACCATGACCTTCAGAGCATCCTCATTACCTGACATCACACATGTAGTGGGCATCATGAAGACTCCAGAACGTCTGCAGCACTTACTGAAAATGCTGATGAACATTTTTGGAGGATTTAGCTCTTACCAGCTTGTATAGCAGTGAAAATTTCCTCATGGTCGATGCAGTCTAATGGATCACTGCTGAGTGACATCAAAACAAAACGTTAGAACATAAGACACGCTATTAGTGGATTAAAAGTGTTGATTTAGCTGTACCTGGTAGCTGAATCGGCATGTTTATTATACTCCAGTAGACTCTGTTCAATCATGTACTGAGTGGCCTCATCTTCTTCATCCCAATCATCCTCCGCAGCATCATGCACTTCCTCCATCTTTCACTAATAAACTCTAATTTGGCAATCAGAACCACACGATTTACCAGCAAATGGCATTTTCTTTCTTTACAAAGTGAAAAAGTGACTTCAGCTTTATATCTTTATATCTAGAAGGTTTTTTAGGACTAGTCTAATGTAGGAAAACATACAGTCATGCTAGTTTGTTATAGGTTTTTCTTTGCAACAGACTGTATTGTATATGCATACAAGCTTTGGTGTACAATAAGCCAAAGCTGAAAATATCTGCTCTAGTTTCTACTGAGCTGGCTTGAATTACAAAAGGATGTAACAGCACTCAAAACTCTGTGGTATTTAGACTGAATGTAAAAAGAGCCTAACATCATCTTTGGTAACTTCATCCTTTAAACGACTGTCTAATTTCTTTAAAAACATGCAACACATCCCATGCAATCTACTTTTTCGATTTTCCAGAAGGAATAATCAGTTTACATATGCTTAATTCAAATGTTTCTTCTACCTGAGGCAACGGGAAATGTTGAAAACAGTCGTGGCAGTTGTATCTGTGCCGTGTTTTTGGTCGCTTTACACTCTTAAAACTATTTATATCTGTGCATGGTTAAAAATACATGCTCATGGGGCCTTGGCCAGCCAACCAACACCTGGCTTTGACCCACTGCATGACAGTCAGTCTTGCAATTCTACCCCACCAGACAGCTGACCTGAGAGTTAATGTTCTTAGCATTTGTGCTCTTAGGAACACTTGCAGTGAGCCACGCTTTCTCTTGTATTCAGATGTCTGTTTAAATTAAACCGTGAAGGTACAAAACACACTTTCAGAGAAACAGGAAGCTGTGCATTGATTAAATAAAGCAATCCCAGCAGAGACACACATTAGCACTCTTATGTATGAATTATTAAATAACAATGGGGAAAAAAAACAGAAGAATTTTCCCTTTGTACTAAAAAGCAAGAATGTAATCCTAATCTCTTTTTTTTTCAGAAGATGTGTTACTATTACACCCTAATGATGTGATGTACAGTAAGAAAAAATTGTAAATAAGAGTGCCCTTTTAAACATTAAGCTACAAATATAGCTAAGAACATCTAAAATATTGCACTAAAATATATAACAATCCCTCCCAGATAAATAAATTATTATTTTATATATATGCATTTTGTATTACAGTTGAAGCCAAAAGTTTACATACTTCTTGCAGAATCTGCAACATGTTAATTATTTTATCAAAATAAGAGGGATCATGCATAATGCATGTTTTTTATATAGTACTGACCTGAATAAGATATTTCAAATAAAAAAAAACATTTATATATAGTCCACAAGAGAAAATAATAGTTGAATTTATTATAATGACCCCATTCAAAAGTTTACATACACTTAATTCTTAATACTGTGTTGTTACCAGAATGATCTACTGCTGTGTTGTTGTTGTTGTTGTTGTTGTTTTTAGTGATAATTATTCATGAGTCCCTTGTTTTTTCCTGAACAGTTAAACTGTCTGCTGTTTTTCAGAAAAATCCTTCAGGTCCCACTAATTCTGTGTTTTGTTTTGTTTTTGTTTTTTTTTCTCAGCATTTTTGTGTATTTGAACCCTTTCCAACAATGACTGTTTGATTTTGAGATCCATCTTTTCACAGAGGACAACCCGAGGGACTCATATTACAGAAGGTACAAATGCTCACTGATGCTCCAGAAGAAAAAATTATGCATTAAGAGCCAGGGGTGTAAACTTTTGAACAGAATGAACATTTTTCTTATTTTGCCTAAATATCATATTTTTTCATTTAGGACTGCCCTTCCGAAGCTACAGAAGATACTTACATGTTCTCCAGAAGACAAAATAAGTTCAATTCATCCTGATCTTCAAATTCAAAATGTTTTCACACCCCGGATCTTAATGCATTGTGTTTCCTTCTGAAGCATCAGTGAGCATTTGAACCTCCTGTAATTGTTGCATATGAGTCCCTCAGTATGAAAAGATGAATTTCAAAATCATACAGTCATTGTTAGAAAGAATTCAAATGCACAAAAATGCTAAAAAACCAAACAATTTGTGGATTTTTCTGAAGAAAAGCAGGCAGTTAAACTGTTTCGAACAAACAAGAGACTAATGAACAATTATAACTTAAAAAAACAGCTGTGGATCATTCAAGTTACAACACAGTATGAAGAATTAAGTATATGTAAACTTACTTTCTCTTGTGGACTATACATAAATGTCTTTTATATGAAATATCTTATTCAGGTCAGTACTAAATAAAAAATAACATTCATTTTGTATGATTCCTCTTATTTTGGTAAAATAATTAACATTTTCCAGATTCTGCAAGGTGTATGTAAACTTTTGACTTTAACTGCATAACAATATTACTTGACTGAAAGTTTTTTGTAGATTAAAATCTAAATCTAAAAGCACTTGTTCTATCACCACTATCATCATGTTGAATCAATCATCAGCCATCATAAATAAACAACATTTAAAGAGAACTATCATATAGAATTATGGTAGGGATTTGTCAAAAGATATTACAAATCAATTGCAGAGTTATTATTTTTTAATGGAAACAGTGGAAAATAAACTGTAAATAAAGTGCTGGTGAAGTCAAAGGGGTGTCAATCATCTAGCTGACAGAGCAAAGCCACGCCTCTCTTGATCCAGTGTTGAGGACGCTTGCTGGTAGGGAGCATCATGCTGATGACAAAGTTGGTTGAGTGTCCAGTGGTGGACAGTGTTCCTTTACGCTCACTGGTCTTGTAGAGGGGGCACACATAGATGCTGTGGGGCTGTTCCATGCCCCTCTTGTCCGCTAAAGACAAGTTTGGAGAGGTTGCTGAGTAAAGTAACTACAAATGCATGAAGTGATAAATACGGACACAATGAATAATCACGACATAACATTTACAATCTTACTTGGTTTGATCCAGATGATAGGGACTGCGTCAAATAAAACTTTGGGATACTGTTCAGCCAACACTCCACTGCAAGGAAGAACATATTTAAAGGGATAGTTCACCAAAAAATGAAAATTCTGTCATTAATTACTCACACTCAAGTCGTTTCAAACTCGTAAGACCTTTGTTCATCTTCGGAACACAAATTACGATATTTTTGATGAAATAGAGCTTTCTGACCCTGCATAGACAGCGATGCAACTGACACGTTCAAGGCCCAGAAAGGTACCAATAACATCGACAAAATATTCCATGTGACATCAGTGCATTTGATCTGTGCATTCTTTGATCAGCATGTAAACACATGTGAATTAAATATCTTAAATTGTGTTCCGAAACGAACTAATGTCGTACGGGTTTGGAACGACATGATGGTGGGTAATAATTCATTTTTGGGAGAACAATCCCTTTAATGAAAAAGTTATAGCTTAGAAATGATTATATTATTTCCAGTGGAAATAATATGCCATGTAAGGTCTTGCCTTTTTCTATCCCACCGAGCTCCATCCAGGAAAAGGCCATGAATGTAGACACCATCTTCAGGAGATGAGTCGGAGGTGTCAAATGGCAAAACCTAAATTAATAAAAAACTATTTGTAGCTCTCAAATCATCTTTTTTATCTAATGAAAGTACTTTCAGCCTTATAACATCTGCAGGAGAGGATACCTCATAATTAAAGCCAAGCAGGTCAATGGGGATGGAGTACTTCCTAGCGTAATTCTGCAAGGCACCCGTTATGAAAGCCTGCGTGAAGAAAAACCCAGACAACCAGAATACATGGGGCTTCTGCGTGTCATACCACTCCTGGAAAAGAATATGACACAGAGAGAAATGAATTAATTCTTTAATAAACAGGAAGTTCACAAGAACAGCATTTATTTAAAGTAGTAACTTTTAGTAACATTATACATGTCTTTATTTTCACTTTTGATTAATGTATACTTGCTGAATAAAAGTATTCATTTCTTTCAAAAATAAAATCTTACTGACCAAAGTACTTTGAAATATTAAAAAAATTAAATCTGCATTATCAAATGTTAGCAAATTTGTGAGACTGATTTTAAAAAATTACATTTTCACTCAAATTTTTAGTAAGGATAGTTCACTCAACAATAAAAATTCTGTCATTAATTACTCTCCCTTATGTCGTTCCAAACCTGTAAGATTTTCATTCATCTTTAAAATACAAATTAAGATATGATTGATGAAATCTCAGAGCTTTCTGTCCATGTGACATCAGTGGTTCAACCTTATTTTATGAAGCTAAAGAAAACAAAAACAGCTATTTTAACAATTTATTCGCTTCCATGTTAGACTTTGACATGGTTTTAGGAAAGAACCCAGATGTGCAGCACCTTGTTTACAAGCAGAAGAAGGTGCACGCTGAACATAAAACACTCTTCGTAAACATGTCTGAAGATTTCAACAGAGAGGATGACTTGCAGTTTTTTGCCCAGTGTTACTTATTTGTATTATAACTAAGAGAGATGGATGTTTTAAGAAAGGAAAGGACAGGACATGTGGCCAAGTACAGTGACCCATACTCAGAATTTGTACTCTGCATTTAACCCATCCAAGTGTACACACACACCCCATGAACACACACACCCAGAGCAGTGGGCAGCCAGTGCTGCAGCGCCCAGGGGGCAGTTGAGCGTTTGGTGCCTTGTTTTAGGGACTCACATCAGTCATGGTATTGGTGGAGAAAGAGTGCTGTACAATCCCCCACCAACAATCCCTGCCAGACCTGAGACTCAAACCCACAACCTTTGGGTTACTCTCTAACCATTAGGACATAACTGTCTTAATTTATGTCAGAACGCAGACTCCTGCGTCAGCAGCACAACATGCATGAGTCTGGTTACTCTCCTGAACGCACATAAATGACTGACATGGAGGAGAAAAAGTTGCTGAATAAAGTCATTATTTTTGTTTTCTTTCACAAAAAAGTATTCTCGTAGCTTCATAAAATTAAGGTTGAACCACTGATGTCACATGGATATTTGAACAATGTCATTACTACCTTTCCGGGCCTTGAATGTGTCAGTACCGTTGCGGTTTCTGCAGGGTCAAAAAGCTCTTGGATTTCATAAAAAATATCTTAATTTATGTTCCAAAGACAATGGTCTTATGGGTTTGGAACGATATGAGAGTGAGTAATTAATGACAGAATTTTCATTTTTGGGTGAACTATGCCTTTAATCATAAAAAAATGGAAACTAAGTAGTCTAAAACTTTCGGATCCCATTGTCTGTGCGTGATCACTGACCTGCAGAAATTTGAGTCTGGCTAGGAAGTCATTGACATAGCTGCCCAATGGCTTGAGACTAGGATAGGAGCATTTGGCCCACTTTTCTGGCACTTTCCCCACCAGCAGACTGCCAGCTATAGCCTCGAGCTCTGCATCCATCACCACCAGCCCTTTAATGGCCTTTATCAGGTTCTGCAGACTCACACGTATAGTACTACTCAAACTGAAAGAGGAAAGAACACAGAGATTAGTAAGTAAACATTGAATGCAGAATTGTTTCTGTAGACATTTTGGATCTAAAGTGAGGTGTGATGACTCACTTGTTGTACCGCTGCATCTCCTGCACGAGTACCGTATTCATGCTCTCCTCATAGCACACAGGAAACTTGACAAGGGCAGACTCAATGTCAAAGTTACCTGGAAGCTGCATGGCCAAAATCAGAATGTCAATAAATCACTGGCACGTATGCAAAATACCTTTTTATCCCATTAACAAATGATAATCTTACTTTAGACAGGATGTCATTTGCAATGTCCAATAGAGTGGTATCCCCGCCAGAGCCTCCCCCTCCCTTTGAGCCCCCACCCTGGGTCAGGATGAGGGAATCAAAGAGTAGTTTTGTTTGTTGAAGATCCTTGGAAATGTCCACATTCTCATGCATGCCAAACACCTCGGGATGCTGGGTAGAAGGCAGGTTCTGTGGAGCATATGCAGTGCATTATATTGAGTCGTTTCATTAGAGTTTGAATTTAGTCTGTGGTTAGCAGCTACTGTGTCATTGTACAAATTCATACCCTGATAAACTCCACATAGTCTTCATAGATGGACTTTGGAGGTGCGTGATAATTGCCACTAGGGGAGAAGGAGTAGCGTGGGTGGTCAATAATGTCTTTATTGTAGAAGTCAGCCAGGATTGTCATGAGGAGGCGGCGGTCCCAGTCATCTGTTACACGTCCTCCGTAGTTACACTCTCCAGTTAGATACGTGATGGCCTCAAAGGGAACTTCCTCATACTCGTTCACAAAGAGCTGAGGCACAAAAAGAGAGAAAGACAATGAAATTAATCATACTGCTTTTCCAATCTTGATCTAACAGATTCATTTTGTTATATTAAGGTCACATTTAATCTGTCTGTTTGATCATGCCTTGCTATTTTTGAAATTACCCTCGTCCCGGACCCAAACTCCCATCCAACAAATATTAATTAGATTTTTTTAACATCAGGATATGAAGCCGCAAAACTGCATATTAGAATGATACTTAAAGGTCCCAGAGAGATTGATGTTACTTAGTCTAATAAATTAGTCTTAGATCAAGGAGTCTGCAATTTTATTAATTTTAAAATTTAATTTGCAATTAAATACAATACGTCATGTTGTGGAACTGACACTGTGGTGAAAATTCAAGTGGTTTACCTGCAGTTGTCTGATACTAATGCGTAGATCTGACTCGTTAAATCCATAAGGAATGTTCCATCCCAGTGGCCCAAACTTTTTTCTCTCCTGGACAAGAGCATGGAAGAAGCAAACCCCATATAGGAGCTTCTCCCAGACCTATAAAACAGTGGTCAGTGATTAAATACCCTTATATCCGAAACATGAGGACGAGTCAATGTAAGATCACAGACAGTCCCTCTACTCACTAGCTCTTTGTTGGGACAGGCTGCAAAGAACTCAGGGTCAGAGATGGGGTCCGATAGATACGACTGCAACAGGTTTAACCTCAAGCCAGTGGGAGGCTCATTGGTCATCTTCACTCCATTCTGCAATATGGTCACTGGAAACTGACAGAAAAAAAAATCTCACGAACTGAAAGAGGAAAAAGACAATATGCAATATAATTTCCCCAATGGGTACCATTGGTGATGGGTAGCTGGTGAGCCAAAGACGAAAGTTTGAATGGCATGTTTCAGGACTGAGGTCCTCACAGATCTTCTCCAGAGTGGACATCCAGGACACGGCCAGGTGACAGTTTTGCAAGCATACCCAAGTGCCCTCCTTCATAGCCGAGCGGATCATCTTCACTGCTATGGGACCCTGGCCTTGTCCCAGAGAGATGGATTTAAACTGGGAGCCACTCATGTTCTTATCATTGGCAAATTTCAGCAGACCTAAAAAGTAGGGAAAATGTTACTTAAATGTTTGCTTGATGGGTTTTACACCTAAGGAAACTGATGTTATACACTTCCACCAGGGGTCGCCAAACCTACTTGACTTAAAGGATTAGTTCATTTTCAGAATAAACATTTCCTAATAATTTACTCACCCCCCATCTAGCGAATTTATTATTTTCGAAACAATTTGATGAATTTTGAAATTGAAGATGAAAACGAAATAGGTATTTTTCGACATACCCTAACTGTATTGACCCGGATCACATACGCATGCGAATCACAGAGACGAGGGGGGGGCAATGGAAGTCCATTATATGGAGAGAAATCCTGAAATGTTTTCCTCAAAAAACTATTTCTTTACGAAGAAAGACATGAACATCTTTGATGACAAGGGGGTGATTACATTAATTTTTTGTTCTGAAAGTGAACTATTCCTTTAATGCAAGGTGAGCATTTGTGGTTATAAATTACATAAATTAGATTTTTTTTTCTAGAAAATGGCAGATCATTTCACTAAATAAGACCCTTATCCCTCGGCTGGGATCATGTAGAGTTCTTTGAAGCTGCACTGAAACTGCAATTTGGACCTTTAACCTGTTAATTCCCATTGAAGTCCACTATATGGAGAAAAATCCTGGAATGTTTTCCTCAAAAATCTTAATTTCTTTTCGACTGAAGAAAGAAAGAAAGACAAGAACATCTTGGATGACACAGGTGTGAGTAAATTATCAGGAAATTGTATTCTGGAAGTGAACTAATCCTTTAAGTAGAAATAAGAATGAGATGTTCATGCATGCCCTGCATTCCATCTACACTATTTTCGAATTGTCTGTTACACATGCATTAGATAAATGTTTTTTGTCATGTCTTGCTGTTTTTCAGTGTCGCTTGTCATGGCAATTGTGTCACCCCTGCTTTCTCATCCATTACTTTAGGGAGATCACGTGACCAATTGAATAAAACATACTTTTTCTAGACATTCACCTTATTATCAGACATGATCAGCTGCAGAATAAAATAAAAGTCTAATAAAAACATACAATTAGTAAAGGCTGGAATACACAGCTCAACTTTTGCCCAGATTTTGTCCTGATTTGCATTTTGGATGAGTCGATGCTAGTTGCCAGATGTTAGAACAAGTCTGCATATTTTAGGAAGCTGGAGCTGAGTATGATGGGTACAAACTCTGATATTTTATTCTGAGATTATGATTTGATCCAGTCAGAGGATATCAAACATATATCCTGATATTGTAACATCTGATATTTTGAGACCATTTTAGAACACATTGTTTTCATCTGTCATTTGACACCAGTGTTGGGGCTACTTTGGAAATGTAATAGGTTACAAATTACAAATTACCCTATTTGAAATGTAATAAGTACTGTAACTATTTCAATTACTTTATTAAAGTAATGTAACTGATTACATTTGATTACTTTTCTAAATTTCAAATGAATTTTTGTTGAAGTTTTTTTTTTTCAGATTAGACCATTAGCATCTCGTTCAAAAATGACCAAAGATTTTCGATATTGTTCCTTTTTAACTCTTCTGTAGTTACATCATGTACAAAGACCAACAGAAAATTAAAAGTTGTGATTTTCCAAGCTGAGAGTATAGTTCCTATTCATATCAGCTTGGAAAATCACTTTTCATTTTCTGTCGGTCTTAGTACACAATGTAACTACAGAAGAATATTGAAAATATTTGGTAATTTTTGAACAAGATGCTAATGGTCTAATCAGATTCAATGATTTATGTTAAGCTATGCTAAAAGTGCTAACGGCAGACCCAGAGATCGACTGAATGGATTCTAAAAAGTGGAGTGTTCCTTTAAAAAATGGAATGAATTCAAAATCATAACAAGATATAGTTTAATAGCTATGATACTGTTTTTGAAATAATTTTTTTTGCATAGCTATGACAGGAAACACTGGCATCTAACAATGCCTTGGAAAAAGCAGTCAATCTTTAAAAATATAGCATATACATAAACCCAATTAGAATCTAATAAGCTTGAATAAGTGTCCTGTTCCATGTCGTAAACCCCTGAAACTTGGTGTCACATATTTTAGAGCAGTCAATCAATTAAATTGTATGTATTTGAAAATATTTAGATGTAACCCCCTTTGAAATTTTTAACATTTTCATAAGTAACTGTAATTTAATTGGAAAAAAAAAAAACTGTAACAGATTACAGTTACATTTATTTTGTAATTAAATTACGTAACTCTGTTACATTACTTATTACTCCCCTATGCTGTTTCACTCCTTGTAACAAGCTGCATGTTTCTGTGTGAGTTTCAAGTCTGTTAGAGTTTGATTCTCAGTTGTTTAGTGTATGATGCCTGGTTTTTCTCTGTGACCATTGCCAGTTGGCAAACGTATAATGCCATGTGTTTAAAAATCAACTCAATGCCTCAATTTTTAAGTCATATAAGTGTTTGCCAACCTGCAGTGTTTACACTAAACGTATTTCATGAACAATTAAGTGCACTCAATTAAGAACAATTAAGAGAAATTACATCATATTTAACTGAAGTAATAAAGCACTCACTAGCCATAGGATCTGCTCCAGGAGAGAGTACAAACACCAGTGGAATGGTGCAGTTGGAGTCACTGTAGCTCTTACTGAGGTCAAACGGAGGTGGTTCAACAAATCTCTTTCCCAGTTTGTCAGTCACAAATTTGCTGATTGCTGGCTCAATCTTTGAAATAAGGATAAAGTGAAATAAAATTTTTCCTGTGAGTGATGTGCTGCATTTATTACCTTATAATGAACTGTGATAAGAACATGTCAATTTCAAACTCAATGAGAACTCACTTTATCAGGTCGAAGGCATCTGTAAATGATCATTTTTTGAAGTTCATTTAGTTTATCACACCAGGGCTTGGGCAATGCTGTGTTGTATGGCTCCTTGCTGTCATAAATTGGCAGGAAACTTTCAGGACTCTTAATGAAGCTCTCCCTATATTTAGTCAAAAGAATGCATCAGTATCAGCTGCAGAAGCATTGATATAACATGCAAATGTAACATTTCAGAAGGCCATAGCAGGGACTTCATACTTGAGGCCCTGAAGGGCAGGAAGATCACTGGCCCGGCAGATCTCATCCCAGCTCTTGTCAGGCAGCCAGTTTGGATCAGGGTTGGCGACGTTGTTCTGCAGACCCACACCTCCAGTGAGCAGGAACATAAATTCTGAGTACTCGATTTCCTTCTTAGCCCTTAGAAAGATCCAAGTTTATTGAACAGATTCAATCAAGGCCAGATATATACAGTGCTTGGACATAAATTTCATCATGTTACTATGAAATCTGACAGTAATTTGACAGTGTTGCTTTTATCTAGTAATATTAAAATACTTACAGTAGTAGGTTAGAACAGAGCAGGAATGAGAAGAGGAGTTTGTCCTTCTCAAAGAGCGAACGGCACACGTTGCAGTACAGGTTATAGGTGAAATGATCAATCAGGTATCTGAGTCTCTTCTCTAGATTCTTTGATTTATTGCTTTGGAATATATATGCACAAAAAATGAATGCAGATGAAAATGACTGATGCAGAATTTTTAAACTCATGCGCAGTTATTCCCCACCTGTCATGTATGGAGTTGACGTAGAGGTTGACAAACCAGTTGAGAGAGTATTGATACATGGGGTCGATGTTGGCCAGGTCTGCGATACTGAAGAAGAGGATGGAGGAGTGTTTAGCGATGGCTCTGTAGCCCTCCCTCGACTCAGCTATTTCGATCTCAGTCTTCTCTGCGATCTGAAAGTTCACAGCAAGGCACAGAGGTCAAACTAGAAACTATCATTAATAAAGGGATTTCATCTAAACCACCTCTTTAAAGGCACTACACCTGCTGTTTCTTAGTAATCTCATTAGACATGATCTTGGCAGCATCCAAGATCTGGATGGCACTCTCGTCTTCCAGGATGTTGCCCTCTGAGGACTGCAGAGTTTCTAGGATTTGGTCCTCGATCTCTTTAAGCTGCTTCTTATTGGCAGCAGACTGAAGAATCAGGGCATTTCTCTCCTCTTCTAATTCAGGCCTGAGGAAAAACAGAAGAGTAATACTGTATAATACAGGCGAAGACAATAGTTCTGAATTATATTTCTCAGGAAAACAAAGGAATAAAGTCAGAATCACCTCTCTTTTGCTACCACAATTCCAAGTAGCTGGTCTTCAAGGCCCTCTGGTGTAATCATGAAGTTAAGCAGACACACTTTGGTAGCTAGCTCAGGCAAATAATGAGGGTTCCTCAGCTTTGTAGTGATGTAAAAGCGGAAGTCACTCGAATACTCAATCACACTCTCACCCAATCTGATACAGTCCACACCCCCTACAAAAAGAAAGCAGGAACTAATTTTCAACCCCTTTTTAAGAGTCAAATTAATCATGTAATACAAAATATTCTTCAAGGCTTAGTTCACACAAAAATGAAAGTTTGAAGTCTCTGAAATTGAGATTTTTGAGGAAATCTGAGAGCTTTCTAACCCTGCATAGCACTGAAACTACCACATTCAACTGAACCACTGATGTCACATGGACTATTTTAACAATGTTCTCACTACCTTTCTGGGCTTTGAATATGGCAGTTGCATTGCTGTCTAAGCAGGGTCAGAAAGCTCTCGTTTTTCATCAAAAATATATTAATTTGTGTTTCAAAAATGAACAAAGGTCTTACGGGTTTGGAATGGCATGAGGGCGAGTATGACAGAATTTTCATTTTTGGATGAACTATCCCTTTAAAGCAATAACTTATTCAAAAGAGTCGTTAAAGTAAAACACCTTGTTTGAAAACTTGTTTGAGCAGCAGCGGCTCTAATGAGGGGTCAAGCTCTTCTCCTACGTTCTCCAGCAGCAGTGGAGTACCAAACTGAATGCAATTCTCAAGAGTTCTCATGTAGTCAGCATCAGTAAGCTTGATCACATTCAGGTTATGCTCCCGTTCTGAGTTTTTCACCCATTTGTTGGCCTGGCCCTGTGGATCTATCATTAATGGCCTGGCAAAGAGAAAAACAGGTTGTAAAACATCACATTTTAGTTCTAAAATCTGATGAAAAGATTTGTCATCACTTGCAAGCACAAGATTTCGAAAAGGATTTGGCTTTGTTGAGTCATACCATCTTCTGGAGTTGCTCACTATAACACCATTATCAATGGAGAAGCTGTCGGTGGGAAGGCCAGCAATATTCCAGGCCCTGATCTTGATTGGATCTCCAAGTGTCTTACTTAGAGAGAAGTCATCAGAGGAGGGGATCTTCTTGGACTGAGTAGAACAGAAGCAGAATAAAAATGTTCAAGTCTGTGTTTCTTCAGGTTTTTGAGGAAAACATTACAGGATTTTTCTCCATATAGTGGACTTTAATGGGGTTGAGGGTCTAAAGCTTCAAAGGGCTCTACACGATCACAGCAGAGGAATAAGGATCTTCTCTAGCAAAAAAATTTATACTTTTTAACCACAAATGCTTATCTTGCACTAGCTTGACTTCACACATTTGGTAGTCACGTTTGAAAGGTCACGCATAACTTAGGCGAAAGTACCAACCCAGTGTTTACAAAGCAAAGGTGCAAAGAAAGTCAACGCCCTTTACAAAAAAGGTCAAACAACGTTGTCGGATGATTTTGAAATTGGAGGAGAAAATGAGAGTTTTTGAGCCGAAGTACACAGATGAAGAACAAACCACGCATGACCTTTCCAACATGATTAAATGTGTGAAGTCATAGACACGCACTGCAGAGTGCAAGATGAGCATTTGTGGTTAAAAAGTATATAATTTGTAAATTTTCTTTGAAAATGACCGATCTTTTCACCCTAATGCTCGTTTACACCAAGAACGATAACAATAACTATAAATACACTGCCAAAAAAGTTTGGAAATGCCCTAGAAAAGTGGATTTTTTAACAATATGAATCCTTTTTAATTTGTGATAATTTTGCACTGATAAGGGACAACACAAACTATGAAAACATATTTTATTACATAAACTGTTCATACATAGAAAAAAATTATATTTTCAACTCATCAAAATATCCACCATTAGCAGCTATTACAGCTCTGCATTATCTGGGCATCCGAGCTGTCAGTTTATTCAAAGATTGACTTGATATATTACTCCAAGCCTCCTGAAGGATTGCCCAAAGATGATTCACACTGGTTGGACACTTCTTACGGACATCACGGTCCAGTTCCTCCCATAGTAGGTCAACTAGGTTGAGGTCAGGTGATAAGGGAGGCCATTCCATGACAGACATGATGGTCTTTAATGATAATGTCAAGTTTTATTTATTTGCACCAAAAAATTATAAGGATTTATGCTGATATTGTCCAAAACCTTTTTTCACTGGGGTGTTTCCAAACGTTTGGAGGGCAGTGTACATCGACCGAACTATATTTTTTGTTGCACTTACAACACCATTAGATGTCCTCTGCATGCACGTTTCGAGCATATCTAAAGAGCGTGTACTATCTGATCTCTAATGTAGTCAATGTACTGGAATAACAACAAGATCTTTTCTACTGCAACTTCAAAGGAGACAAGACAATGTTGTCCAAACTTGAGCTGAATTCCTGAGCGGGCCTTTATTTTTCAGCTGGGATCGTATAGAGCCCTTTGAAGCTGCATTGAAACTGCAATTTGGACCTTCAACCCACTGATCCCCATTGAAGTCCACTATATGGAGAAAAATCCTGGAATGTTTTCCTCAAAAACCTTAATTTCTTTTTGACTGAGGAAAGAAAGACATTTGTAAATTATTAAGACATTTTTATTCTGGAAGTGAACTAATCCTTTAATTTGCAAACAAGACCAGTCTTTACTGACAGGAGGAGTATAGTACCTTGCAGAGCTTGGCCCACATTTTAGTACAGTCATAGCGGAAGCTGGCAGTGAAAGCTCCCAGGTATGCAATAACACCAGCAGATATTAGCACATCACCTGTCAAGTTATCATATGTGCACTGAAGGTCACTGGCTGCTTTTGACCACCTGTGAAGAAAAACAGGAATACATACTTTGTTGGCTCGATTGTAGGAATTAAGAGACTGCATGATTTCTAAGATTTGGTTGTAGTTGATTAAAACCTGGATTTTTCTCCTCCTAAACCTCCAATTAGCTTCTCAGCTCTTTCCAGCTTGCGAGCACAGAGGTCCACCTGGAACTCCAGCTGAGCTTTCTCTTCAGTCTTTTCCTCCAAAGTCTTCTGCAGTGAGGCCAGACGATCCTCCACCTCCTTTAGCTCTGCTCTCTTCTGGTTTAGCAGGGCCATGGTGGTAGCCAGGGATTCCTGGGCTATTATAAGGTTGGCTTTCTTTGGTGCCACCACCTGAAAGAAAAAATAATTTGACCCTTATCAAGTGGTATGAAACAATACTAAACCAGTCTTATGTAGCATTGGTATGTTTGTAGCAGCAGCCAAAAATACATTGTATTGGTCAAAATGATTGATTTTTTCTTTTATGCCAAAAGTCATTAGGATATTAAGTAAAGATCATGTTTTGTAAGTTTACCGTAAATATATCAAAACTTAATTTTTGATTAGTAATATGTATTGCTAAGAACTTTAAAGGTGATTTTCTTAATATTTAGATTTTTTGCACCCTCAGATCCAGATTATCAGTAATAGTTGTATCTTGACTAAATATCATCATATCAAACCATACATCAATGGAAAGCTTATTTATTCAGATTTCAGAAGATGTATAAATCTTCTAAGAAATGTACCCTTTTGACCCTTTTGAGGGTCTGCCTACCTTTGCCACCCTGTCATAAACCTCCATCGCTGTGATCCACCTGCAAAGCCCCTCAGCTGCAGATGAGGCCTTGGCCACTTTGGTGGGGTCAAAGTCAGGGTTGGTCATGTACTCACTACGAATTTTAAGCATCACTTGAACCTGTCACAAAACAATGCCATTAAAATGCATCAACCACACTGTTACGAAACAACCTACTGTACACACCCTACATTAAAAAAAGACTTACAGGGATGTTGTCTTTGTCATACTCCTTCAGGTCTCTGAGGAAATTCATGTCCCCCAACAGCTTCTTGCTTGGACCCCAATAATCAAGAATCTATTACAATAGATATCATGCTGTCAAAAAACAAACAAACAAAGAAAGCTCTTGTCATGTGACCTGTCTACACTCCCATTTGACCTTTTGTCCGGTTCCAGCAGGATCATTGATCTTCTCTGGTTTGATGTCCTTCATTACACACACTGCTGCCATCACCAGCTTCACTCCTGATGGAGGGTTCTTCATCGATTTTACAATGGTCACATCAGCTGGCTGAAATCACAAATCAACCCACAACTTTTTTAGATAATCATCAATTCAATTAATTTTCATTCTGAATTGTCATCCTTGCATGTATTTAAACATGAATAGCCACCTTCACCCAGAACAGTTACTCTCCCCATGTCTGATTACGCTGACTTTCTTACTTATATAGTGTGTGAAAAGCAGTATGTAAAATACGTAGTTGACCTTGAGTGTGTCCAGGGCAGACAGCGCAGCCTCCAGCGCAGGAATAGCCTCAGCCAAGTCACTCTCGCACTCATTCTTCAAAGCCTGAGCTTCATTTGCTTTTAGAGTAGCTGTTTCTTCATCCACACGAACAAGTTTGCTTTTTGCCTCCACCTCCACTGACTCAACCTCTATCACCTGAGAAGAGAAACATGTAGCTAAAATATGCAAGCAAACTTTTATCAAAATTAAGATAAAGTATCTGAAATACCACTGTAGAAACAACCGAAACATTCTATTCATTGGTAGTACAAAATTAACATTTGCTTTAAACAAAGGTACTGTAAGATAGATGCTAATGTTTCTTACTTTCATTATTTTGGTGTTGTCAATCTTAGCCTGTTCTAGTTTAGGCTGTAGGTCCACGAGCTCCTTCTTCATTTCACTCACCTAAATCAACATAAATGCGTTAAAATATATTTCTGCCTCACTGACCATGATTAAAAAGATAGATTATAAAAAAAGATAAATTTTAGTATTAAATGCACTATTACAGTGCCCTCCACAAATATTGGAACCCTTGGTAAATATGAGCAAAGGCAGCTGTGAAAATAAATAGATAATAGTTTTTCTTTTTGATTTTTCATTAAAAAAAAAAAAATCACAAAATTATAACCTTTCATTAAATTAAAACAATTGAACGTGGGGAGGAACTCACATTATGAAATAAATGTTTTTCTCTTATGCATGTTGCCCACAATAATTGGCACCCCTAGAAATTCGTATAGGTAAAATATCTCTGAAGTATATTTGCATTAATATTTAATATTTTTAGCACACCAGGGTGACAAGGAGCATGAAACTGTCTAGCCATGATTCTCTGTTCCACAGAATTATAAATACGAGGAACACAAATGACAAATTCCCATAATCATCCATTACAAGGTCTAAAAACTAACAATATAGTTCTGATATGCAGAATAAGATTGTTGAGCTTCATAAAATAGAAAGTGGCTGGCTATAAAAAAAAAAATTGCTAAAGCTAAAGTCCTAATTTCCATCTTCAGGGCAATAATTAATAATTAAATGTTCCAATCAATTAAAAATGTTACAAATCGTTACCTAAAAATGTTACCTATTGCATGAGGAGGAGAGTTTGAGTCGCCAAAGACTCTCTAAGGATCATAGCTGGATAATTGCAGAGATGAATTTTGGGGTCAGAAAGCCTCAAAAAAAAAAAAAAAATATCAAACAGCCCCTACATCACCACATGCTGTTTGGGAGGGTTTCAAGAAAAATCCTCCCGGCTCACCCAAAAACAAACTCCAGCATATTCAGTTGTCAGACATGACTGAAACTTCAAACAGGACTGGCTTCTAAAGTAAGATGAAACTAAAAAAAGAGTTTTTTGGTAGCAAATCCACCAGATGGGTTTGGTGGAAAGAAGGATTAAAAGTACTCTATGCCTGCAGTTTAAAGGATTAGTTCACTTTCAGAACAAATATTTACAGATAATGTACTCACCCCCTTGTCATCCAAGATGTTCATGTCTTTCTTTCTTTAGTCATAAAAATATATGTTTTTTGAGGAAAACATTTTAGGATTTCTCCCCATATAATGGACTTCTAGACTTTTATGGTGCCCCCAAGTTTGAACTTCCAAAATGCAGTTTAAATCCAGCTTTAAAGGGCTTTAAAGATGAAAAAGGGTCTTATCTAGCGAAACGAACGGTTATTTTCAATTTATATACTTTTTTACCCTCAAACGCTCATTTCGTCTCATCTCTGCAATGCACATGCGTAGTCTGTTTGATCCAGGTCAATATAGTTAGGGTATGTTGAAAAACTCCCATCTCGTTTTCGTTTTCAATTTCAAAATCGTCCGACAACGGTGTCTTACCTTTTTTTTAAAGGGCGTTTGATCTTCTTTGTATGTTAACTTTATAAACACTGGGTTGGTATTTCTGCAGCGATGTAAAACAATTTTTTGAAGTTGGGGAAGAAAACGATTTGGGAGTTTTTCAACATACCCTAACTGTATTAATCCGGATCACACAGACTACGCATGTGCATCATAGAGATGAGACAAGACACCTGAGGTTAAAAAGTATATAAATTGTCAATTATAGAAAAAACTAATAACTGTTCGTTTCGCTAGATAAGACCCTTCTTCAACGGCTGAGATCGTTTAGAGCCCTTTGAAGCTGGATTTAAACTGCACTATGAAAGTTCAATGGGGGCACTATAGAAGTCCATTATATGGAGAGAAATCCTAAAATGTTTTCCTCAAAAAACATTTTTTTTACAACTAAAGAAAGAAAGACGTGAACATCTTGGATGACAAGGGTGTGAGTACATTATCTGTAAATTTCTGTTCTGAAAGTGAACTAATTCTTTAATATACTGCTGGATCCTTAATGTTGTGGGCCTATAGTGCTTTTATTTTATAGGCCCACAATAGTTTACTTCTATGATAGGTTAGAATTTTGTGAATTTTTTGAATGAAAGATTAAAAGGATAAACAATGCAGATTTATTTTCACAGCCACCTTTGCTCTTATTTACCATGGGTGCCAATATTAGTGGAGGGCACTGTCTATGGATTTAAATGATGTTTATCTGACATATGTTTCTCTACATTATTCATAACACATTACCTGAGACTCTGCAAAAGCCAGTTTGTCCAATCCATTTGTATATCTGTTTTTAGCACTCATAACTGTGTCTCGTTTTTGAGTGAGAAGAAGTCTGAAGGCAGCTATGAGCTCCAAGTAGGAAGTAGGAGTCACATAGTTATGGCGACCCAGCTCTGACAAAAATCTGCAAAGATTACATCATTTTATATAATCATTGTGAATACTTTTCTGTTTGAGACTGCAATCCACAAGTAAAATAAATTGTTCTGTCATCATTTACTTGCCTGTTTTCAATGAATTTGTAGTAACTACCCCTTTAACAGATCATACTAGCTTTGATATAAAGATCATACCTGTGAGACAGATCAATAGCAGATGTGTGGAAGGTCTTGCAGATTGGCACGATTTCCTGTCGCTCAAGATCACTCAGCTCCAGTGTCTCCAAGAACTTATTAGCCACTCGCTCCAAAGCCTCTTCAGGCCATGGCTGAAGAGATCAAAAACTGAACTGTTACTCGCAATAGTTTAGAAAATAGTGATAGAATATGACAAGAACTCAAGAGTTAAACTGTGTCAGAACAAATTTATCTTGATAATGTCAGATAACTTTGACCTAACCATGATTTGTTACATACTTTTCTATCAAAGTGTTAAATAAATTGTTTGGTTCCAAATTTTTATTGATTTTACTGATAGTCCACTGTATGAAGAATTTAGTTTGAATTTAATAATGTCACAGTGTACTTTATTTTGCTATCCTCACATAAATTAACTATAGTGTCCTGTGCCCACTAGTAAAAAAATCATTAACAATTATATCTGGTGTCTGAATAATTTTTAGTTTGACTGTATAACATCTTTTCCCTGGCCTTGCCATCCTCACCTGAAACCAATCTATGGTGCAGCAGTTAATAAGGGAAGGGAACTGTCTGAGGCGGTTTCGAAAGGCATCTCCTATTGGGCTGAAGGCTACTACTATATGTAGGTTTTCCCGGCAACGTGTCACGAAATAAGCAAACAGAGCCAAAGGGCTGAATTCCACATTTTTATTCCCAGCTTGAGCAATGGGACGTACAGCCTGAAGAGGATACAGAGAAAAACACCCACTTATTCTTACAATACAGTTCTCTACACATCAATAAAGAGTATTAAATACGATTTGGGTTGTCAGTATCTTACCTCCATGATTTCTTGCTTTTCATCCACAGCAAAGATGTTTGGTACCTCTCCTGTATTTAAAATGCTGTCCACATCTTCTAAAAAGGCTTCATCCTTTATCTGAGCATCAGTTAGGAGGAACACCATTTTCTGGCCCTTTACTCCGGCATTCTTCATCAGGCGCTAGACAACACAAAATCCATTAGTGGGTACATTTGCTTTGTAATATAATCTTCACACAGCTCTTTTCCATGCAGTTTCCAACAGTTCAAAGTGACCAGGGGGCTGTCAAGCTCCAAAAATATTGTAATATACACTTGAAATATTGCACACGAGCAGCATTCATTATTTTAATGGTGCTTTTTGTATCTTGACAGCCCTTTCAAACTCTCACATGGAAAAGAGCTGGGTGAAGATTTATTAAAACATTCTACTTTTGTGCTCGATTGAAACAATAGCAGCTTTTACAGGTTTGGAATGATATGGTGAGCAAATTTAGAAAAAAATGTATACCATACCTTTAGATCATCTCTCCATTCATTCATGCCATAGCTTTTGGAGATCTCTGGCTGGAACAAAGTCATATTAGCCATAAAAGTGGCAAGCCTGGTGATGGACTGACGGCCACTGCCTCCAACTCCAACCAACAAAGCATTCCCTCCAGGCTGCTTTAACACACGGCTGATCCTGGACAGGTGCTCCAGGACGTAACTACACAAACGAACAAAAAAGACAATAAATGCCACCCAAAAATAAAAATTCTGTCACCATCTACTCATGTCTTTTTAAACCTGTTTGAATTTTTCTTCTTTGGAATTTTGGTAGTTAAAGAGTTTCAGTTTCTATTGACTTCTGTTGTATTGACTGAAAATAAATAAAGAAATAAATAAAATCAACAGTCCGGCAGAACCAAAACTGTCTGGTTATCAACATCTATCAAAATATCTTCTTCTGGGTTTGACTAAAGACAGTAAATCATACAGTTTTGAAATGACATGAGGGTGTGTAAATGATGACAGTATGTGGCATCATGCACTAAAGTGTAAACAGCTTTTTAAAAGTTACCGGAATATGACCAAGTTCATGCGGTTCTTGTGGGTTTGATTGTACTCCTCCAGACAGGCTTCTACCACCTCACCAAAGCGCTCCATGGAGGGAACTTCAGCATACAGCCTCTCACTTTCATCCACGTCAGGGGTCATATAATCACCAAATAACAAGTTGCGCATATTCTCCTCACAAAGCTGAGGGAAGACAATACAAAAAACTAACCATTTTGTTTTCACATGATCAAAAATGACTTGCTTTGCAGTGATATTCATCACTGCAAAGCAAGGCAGTACTTTTATCCTTTTATACTTGAGGAAGTAATTTTTTTGGTGAACTATCCCATGTTTTTATTTTATTCTTCTTATTATTTTTGTATTTTTTTTAATGAAATGATACTCTAAATAAGAAACTAATTCTGCCAGCAGGTGGCGGTAAATGTCTTCGATTCGTTCAAATGGCTGATTCATTCAGGAAAACCAAACTGAACACAGCTGTGATGGTCGGAGATGTGCAACAATTCTGCTATGGCTTCAAAATATGTTCACTGCAAAATTGAGCAAAAACACATAATATTGTGTTTAAAATATAACACAATATCAGCTTCTTATTTACTGAACTGTTGTATAAAATCACATTTAAGCTTGTGATATATCGGGACAAAATCAGCAATCGTGTTATATTGCACTTGTTGTGATTTGTGTGATTTTGTGTGATATGTTATATATATAAATATGAGAGAAAACACGTATAGGGCCTTTTTTTGCACCAATATCTTGATTTTTAGAGTATAACTGCATTTATGGAGTTGCTGCCCTGCATCATATTTGTCAACAGTTAACTGTTGAATGAAATCTAAGATGATGTACAGGTCTGGGGCAGGGTCAGTGCATTAAAATATTATAATTTTTCATAACAGACCTATTAAAAATATATACATTTTGTTAAACCAATATCAATTTATTTTAAAAATTTGCATACGTACAGGTTTGTTACCATCCTTAAGATGTTCAAAGACTGTGTCAAAGTTCTCCTTGAAGTGCTCCTTCACAATATTGCTTATAAGTGAGAAGAGCCAGGCTCGGTCCTGGTCATCCACTAGGCGATCATAGAAGATGCGGTACAATTCGTGTACAAAAAGCCTGATCATTGTTCGCTTGTTTGCAAGCGATTCTTTCTTCAGAAGCAGGCAGCCCTGCACCACTCGTGAGAAATCTCTTAGGTTGAATGTGTAATGAGACTTAGCTGGGGTGGGAAGGAGATTTTCTATAGCCTTTTTATAAACCTATTTCACACAGAACACAGAATAAGACAATATAAAAGACAGACAGAAAATAAAATTATGGAATTAGAAATATACTACTCACAGGGTTACGTTTAGTACATTTTATTCACTAAATCACAGGAATAAATTTTAAAATATGTGACCCTGGACCACAAAAAAAAGAGTCAAAAGGGTATATACATAATCTGAAAGCTAAATAAATAAGCTTGTTAGGATAGGACAATATTTGGCTGAGATAACTATTTGAAAATCTGAGGGTGCAAAAAAATCAAAATATTGAGAAAACTGCCAAATACTAATCCAAAAATAAGTTTTGCTATATTTTCGGTAGGAAATTTACAAAATATTTTCATGGAACATGATCTTTACTTAATATCCTAATGACTTTGGCATAAAAGAAAAATCGATAATTTTGACCAATACAATGTATTGTTGGCTATTGCTACACATATACCTGTGGTCCAGGGTCACATTAAAATAGAAAAAAGTTGAATAATTGTAGAATATCACAATAATGCTTTGTAAAAATAAAAGACTTCTTTCAAAAACATAAAAAAAAAAAACATTTCAAGCCCTTATAGTGTATACTGTATGCATCACATAACTTACCTCAAGTGTTGCAGTGATTATCTGATTGCCAATCGTGAGGCAGTCAGGTGGGAAGTCATTGGTCCGGAGGTAAAAGGTCACAACATTAGAGAAAATGCGCACCATGCTCTCATCACTGAATGAATTGATGCTGCAGATGTTAAAATGGCGTAGAAAACGAGGAGTCACTGCATTCCTCCCACCACCAGGGGGACCCATGGCAGAGATCAGTTGCAGGTCCTTAAGGGTGATTTTTGATGTGTCCTTAAGGTCATACCTACAACATAAGGCTCTATTACAGCATATGAGTTGTATAAGCTCAGCTCTATAACAACACATAGAAGCAAAGAGTAAAAAGTCTAGGACTGATTTATATGTATAAAGGTTTCATTTACCAGTTCCCATGGTCAAAATATTGACGAAGCAGCTCAATTGGAGGTTGTGCACCAAACACCTCTTTTGCTGGCATATTCATGTCATCCACAAAAATGATGCATTTCTTTCCCATGGGAGGACCGTACACGCCCTTTCTCCTCTTGTCTAGTCTGGACATAATGATGTTCTAGAGGATACAAAGAGATGGAAAACTGCTCCTGAAAAATTCAATGGATTAATTTATTGGCAATATGCTTCTTGGGAAGCATCTTGGGAGTTACCTGAGTCTGATTGGCACTGGTGCGAGCCGAGAAGTTGATGAAGAACGGAAGAAAGAGGTCTTTGTCGAGATTGTTCATTAGTTTTTCTTTCACATAAACAGACTTTCCTGTGCCCGTGGGGCCGACGAGCAAAAGAGGGCTAAATCAAAGTAAAACAACAATATTTTTAACAATTTTGGTGAATGCAATAATTCAAATTAAAAATGATAGCTCATCCCCATGTCATCCAAGATGTACATGTCTTTCTTTCTTCAGTCAAATAGAATTTAAGGTTTGTGAGGAAAACATTGCAGGATTTTTCTCCATATAGTGGACAGTTTCAGTGCAGCTTCAAAGGGCTCTACACAATCCCAGCCAAGGAATAAGGGTCTTATCTAGTGAAAAAAAAAATGTATATACTTTTTAAACAACAAATGCTCATCTCGCACTAGCTCATGCATGTAATCGCAGTTAGTTCTTCATCTGTGTACTTCGATTCGAAAAGGTAGGGTAAGGCGACTTCAAAATCGTCTGACATCACTGTTTTAACTTTTTTTTGTAAAGAGAATTTAACTTTCTTTGCATGTTTGCTCTGTAAACGCTGGGTCAGTACTTCCGATGTGTGTGACTATGTAATGCGTGAGGTCAAGCTAGTGCAAGACCTGCATTTGTGGTTAAAAAGTATATCAATTTTGATTTTTTTAGTAAATTACCAACATTTCAATAGATAAGACTCTTATTCCTTGGCTGGGATTGTGTAAAGCCCTTTGAAGCTGCATTGAAACTACAATTTTTTACCTTCAACCTGTTGGCCACCAACCTGTTGGTTTTAGTTGTAACCTAAAAACTGAAATCATACCCCTCCCCAATAACCACTAATCTAATGTTTGTCAAGACATTAAAAAGGAATACTTACATTCCATACTGAATGCAGAGATCCATTAGGTAAGTATATCGCACAGTGTCAATTGTGGGAACAATGATGTCTTGTACTTTGGTATTCTTGTCGCCTAATGGTGCATTTCGGATCGACTCATTCCAGTGGACCCAACGTCCTTTTCCTTTGAACTTAATATGAAGTGAAAACAGTCATTTTCCAGAATAATATCTCTCAAATTCTCATGCTACTGCACTACTATATATACCAACCTCATAACTGTAGTCATAGACAAGACCTTTCTCTTCAAATGGACACTCCCATTTTGCAACAGCAGTAGGTATGGGATAGTTTTCTGTTTTTCCTGAGACTGTTTCCCTCAGAAATTGATCAAATCGACTACGGCTATCTGTATCACAGCAGCCACCGACAGACCACACCAGGGCGAAGGCAAAAGCTGCCTGCATAGGCCAACAAGATACATGTTTTACAAATTTAACTGCATTCTGATAAGTTGCATGTTGTACCTTTTAAATTTAAAATTACCATGATCCATGTTCGTATGTTTTTGTTCCCTGGATCTTCATTTAAAGGCTTAGTCAGCAGCATCTCAAAGAGTCGTGTGAGAGACACAACAGTATTACTGTTGCTGGTGGGAATGACCTCCTGGAATATAAAACTCATTGTAAGTCTCTGACTACTTGGTTGACAACGTCTAAGATCAAAAATGATCTAACGTGGCTATGCAACATGCAATTCATAATGTCAAACAATTACCCGGCACTGTTTGCGTAATAAAACAAGTGCAGGAGGAAGTAACCACTCAAAGAGCTGCTGCAGTAGTGTAGAATGGTCTTGTGACTGAAGTGGGTCAGGAAGTGTTCCCATCCATGATAGCACCAGAGGAGTCCATCCCAGCTGAGACGGCTCCATGTAGATCATTCCACATCGACTCACTGTGGCTGGCTATTTCAGGAATTAGAAATTGTTAGTGTGGTATAGATAATAAAATGGATAGTACTGAGATTTAACATTAAATACTTATACAGGCTGACTCACAGAGGCTTGCGACAGATCCATGGCCTCAAAAATCAGACTCATTTGATTGGACATCTGGATAATCTCCCCACTCATGAGGCATAGCTGAAACAAAACAAGATTTCAGTTACTATATACAGCTTATTTAAAGGGATAGTTCATCCAAAAATGAAAATTCTGTCATTAATTACTCACCCTCATGTCGTTCTAAACCTGCAAGACCTTTGTTTATCTTCGGAACAAAAATTAAGATATTTTTGTTAAAATCCAAGAGCTCTCTGACCCTCCATAGACAGTGTCTATGTTTCTGTGCCTTGACCATGGTAGTACCCTTGCTGTCTATCAAGGGTCAGAAAGCTCTTGGATTTCATCAAAAATATCTTAATCTGTGTTCCGAAGATGAACAAAGGTCTTACGGTTTGGAACATTCTGAGGGTGAGTAATTAATGAAAAATTTGTATTTTTGGGTGAACTATTCCCTTAAATAAAAGTAAGAAATTCTCTTAAAGTGATGTTAGCTTGCCTTTTTGTTGTCATCCAGCACAGTGTTCATGCTCTCAATCCAAAGCGTATCTATGGGCCCATCGAACACCACCCATTTCCTGTCTGGCGTATCACTTGAGGCAAATTCCCGAAAAGTGTTTGCCACAATCCCATCAGTCCACTGATGAAACAGAAATGCACAATTGTATTTTTTTTTTTTTTTACAAATAAACAAACTGTTGCTTTTTATATTCCAGAAACTTACCTCATGGGACACAGGATCAAACTGACCAAACACCTGTCCCATTGTTATAGATTTAGGATTGACAGTTTGATACACAACTTTTTCTTCTTCATTATAGCCACGCTCATTCATCAGGGTCAAAGTATCAGCAAGAACGTGAAGTACTTTGGTTTTTCCAGCAAATGGTTCTCCAACAAGCATGAACCTATGGATTATTTTAACAGAATATTTTAGTATTCGTTCTGATTTTTCTAATGGATGAAAATGCTCATGTTTGATATACTATTTACAGCCAATAATAGGAAACCAAGTAAATGTAGGTGTAATTACTATAATATTCATGTAAAATAAAACTTGCATTTTGTGTGACATACAACTTAATGTATAAAAGATTTACATGCTTACATTTACAAATTAAATGTTTTACATTACCATTTTAAGTATTATTGGTGAGAAAATACCTACTTACCCATGACGAACTATCATCATCTCGTAAGTTTGAATAATTTTGTCCAGGAAAACCTTTACAGGTTGCACATTGTGATTTTTGCAGCACTCTTGAGCACATTCCAGGAATAACTAGTGCATAATAACAATATGTAATTAAAATTTCTTATTGCTGGAAATCTAAATGAAAAAGTAAACAAGCAGCATTAAGCAAATGGTACCTTATAATCTGCCACAGGTAGTGAAATTCCTGGAAACAGGTCACTGGTGATTCCATTGAAAAGAGGGATATCATGAGAGAGAAACTTGGGCTCATTTACATCCTTGATGGACCGCAGAAGCTATCAAAAGAATGAGTGTAATGTATCAGGTTTTAACAAGACACTGTGTCTACTAGACTTCCATTTCATTTACTTACAAGTATATCCTCATTTTCATCTGGAAATTTGAGTTTGAGGTTCCCAGCAGCCACCAACACTGCTTTAACAGCTCTCATCCCATAGTCATAGTGAAACTGAGAAGACAGCTGCTCAGAGCACAGCCTGTAGGTCATCACAATCTTCACTGAGAGAGGCTTAGCATTGAGAAAGCCATACGAGTACAAGGAGATCTCAGCGATGAGTGCATAGTTGGGCACCATCATGGCCACTGTTCTAAACAAGACCTTGAGTAACATGGAAACAGAACAGTACCGTTAAAGCCAGGTTGGATCTCCCGATCTTAATAAAACAAGTTAACCATAATATACAAAAAAAAAACCTTGAGGTTATCAGGGAGTTCAGATCTGCCAGCATATCCAGGGTTCATGGTGATGGCCACAAAACAGTTCGGGTTGAGGCGTAACTCTGTGCCCTCAAAGTCAAAATACTCAAGTCTCAATTCAATAGCCCTCTGAATGCACAGGATCTGCTGAGCCACCACAGACAGCACCTCCAACTCAATCCGGTTGAATTCATCAAAGCATGCCCAGGCACCAGAAGAAGCCAATCCCTTGAAGAACTAGAAAAGAAAAGTTTAGGCAAATATTGGCTTAATGTAAGAGTTTTTTTAATTATTTACAGAACTACTTCAGAAAATGATAGATAAACTGATGATTGTAACCTAATGAAAGAGATACACATGCTAAAGTTTCTGAGCTTAAAGGAACACTAAAGTGGTTTGAAACATGCAGGGTTATTCTATGTGTTGATGTAATTTCAACTGAAACAAGAAGACAGGATGGGACATATCAAGCTGCCCTGTCCCGTTTTTTAATAGCCAACAGGGTTTTGTTTATATGACCACTTTGGCCAGACCCGTTGAGATTTATAAAGCCATATTTAACAGCTTATGACAGCAACAGTCTCATCCACATTGCTATAAAATGTAGCATTCTGTGTATAATTCAAATGGGTCCAACACGTTTTATGGTGATTCACATGTATGATCCGCTCTGTGCTACTGTGTGTCTGGGCCTAAGCAGACTGTGTGAGCATGACACAATGCAAAATCAGACTTCTTTCGCCCTAATGGGGAGCATATTATGTACACTGTCTGAATCATTCCCTATCGCCTATATAGTGCTCTATGTGCCATTCACTGTACAAAAAATGTGAATAAGCGACCGATTCCAGCCGCAGCTTCAGCGTCTATTTTTTAGTGTAGGGGGTTTCCGATTTTCCAGTCGTTGATCCATATTGCCGGAAGTTAGACTATGTTTTAAATGCTTATATTTTGTAAATGTGAGTTTTGTCATTGTTTTAGAGCTTATAAATAACATTCATACGAGACCCTCTTACCTTCCCCATTGCTAGGTAGTCAAGGCCATCTGAGCAGTTAAACACGACACACTGCACAGCAAGGGCTTTGGCCAGATCTTTGGTGGTCTCGGTTTTGCCTGTGCCTGCGGGTCCTTCAGGAGCTCCACCCAAATTCAAGTAAAACGCACCAATCTTTAAAAAGGACAATAAACCAGATATCAGAAAAGGAAATAATTATGCGTCAAAAATAATAAATATAAAGCTGGCATGATTAGTATTGGTTTAAATATTGTTTCAGATTTAATTCATAAATTGTCACAGCTAAATCTTTTCTGTATTCTCATAGCATAATAAATAGGATGATAATAGTGTAAATATACCAAAGTTCGGTAGCATCTGTCTGTTAACGGTGTGATGACCAAGCGAGGAGAGTTTCCAAGGTATTCATAAGCATACTTGACATCACAGTTTATAATGCGAACACGGACGTTGTCGTTGGCCCAATAGTAACGTAGCTGGGCCAGCCACTGGAAATCTGTCTCGCTAGAAACTCCTGAAATAGATATTGAAAGTAAAAAAAAAACAACTGTACAATACAGTAACCACAAGTTCAAATAATGATGTCACACAATAAAGATAATTTTTCTAAATAATTTCTTTAAATAACTAAGGGTTAGTTCACCCAAAAATTAAAATTATGTCAATAACTCATGTCGTTCCAAACCCGTAAGACATCATCTTCAGAACACAAATGAACACGTTTTTGATGAAATCCGAGAGCTTTCTGACCCTCCATAGACAGCAATGCAACTACTATGTTCAAGGCTCAGAAAGGTAGTAAGGTCACTGTTAAAATTAAAAGTTTGTTATTATTAAAAGTTGTTATTTTTGTTTTTTTTGCACCCAAAAAACATTTTTGTAGCTCTGTAAAATTATTGAACCACTGTCACATGGACTATTTTAACAATGTCCTTACTACCTTTCTTGACCTTGAATGTGTCAGTTGTGTTGCTGTCTATGCAGGCTCAGAAAGCTCTCAGATTTAATCAATTTGTTTTCTGAAGATGAGTGAAGGTCTTGCTGGTTTGGAACGACATGAAGGTAATAATTTTTGTGTTAACTATCCTATGAAGAATACTTTTTTAAAATTCCGAATATCAAAGCTACCATGCAGATTAATCAAAACAAGAGAACCTTTCTCTATCATTTCCATGACAACATCCCTGGCATGCACATCTATGGTCACTAGGGCCCCCAGAGTGGTGCGAGTCTGCTTGGACAGCTTCCCCCTCACAAGCTCCACAATATCATTGAGCTGATTCTGCAGCTGCTCATAGTAGTTCTTCAGGCCCTATGAAATAATTCAGATCAATATCTTAGGTACACAGATAACAGAATTGGTTGACTAAAATTCAGATTGGTTTTCTTACATTAGCACCACTCCTGATGGCCTCGTGCACCTCCAGCGTCCAGTACATCTGTGAAGTACACAGGACCACCTGTCCAGGCCATTCACGTACCCACTGACTCCTTTTAGTCTCTGGATAAGCCTGAAAACATTCAAGACAGTAACCTGGTGCATAAAATGTAACAAAGGCCTAAATTTGTCTCATATGGGAACTTGAGTCTTACCAGTCTGGAGCGATTGATCACATCCCTGATGCTTCTCAGCATGATGTCTTCCACCTGCACCAGCCACTTCTCCACAGCTCCTCGTGCTTCAGATGTAGAGATCCGCTCGATGAGCTCCACACGCTCCCCCTCACTGCTGTACATGGCCTGGATGTCCAGGTTAGGCAGGAAATCCAGTTTGGCGATGCCCTCAAAACATTTCTTTAAGTGAGGCTGCACTCGCATGGGATCTTTGGTTTCTGAGAGAATCTCCAGCATCTCATCATTTGACAGGAAAAAGAATCTATGGAGTGTGAACAGTAAATAGTGATAAACAATACTGAGGATATATGCCATGGTAGTTTAAAAGTATGGGGCAATGTAATAACTCAAAGGTGAAGTGTGCAGTGCTGTGCGGAAGTCTGTTTCCGCCACTGAAAAAAAAAATTAAGAAGGTAATTGTGAGTTTTTATCTGAGAACTCACAATGCTGACTTTTTTTCTCAGAATTGCATGATATAAACTCACAATTGGGAAATATTTTTTCCGCAAATTTTTATTTGATTCAGAATTGTGAGATATAAACTCGCAATTGTGACTTATAAAGTTGAGTTCTGAAGGGGAAAAAAGAATGATATGTTTATCTCTCACAATTCTGACTTAATAAGTCGCAATTGCATGTTATTAAGTCAGAATTGTGAGATATAAACTCGCAATTCTGAGGAAAAAGTCACAATTGTCACACAATTCCAAGAAAATGTTTGAATTGTGAGATAAAAACTTGCAATTGCCTGTTTTTATTTTTTATTCATTTGGCAGAAACAGGCTTCCATAGTGTTGTTAAATAAACTAAGTAAGTAAATCTACTAAGTAAGTAAATAAGTAAATAAAAATTAAATATAATTATTAGCAGAAAAAAATCAACATTAAGAAAAAAAAGAAGTGTTGCTTTGGCATATATTTGAAATATATTGAATTAAGTTGAATTATTAAGCAATTATTGAATTACTAAAACTAAGAAAGAAATTAAAATTAAATATATATAAATAAACATTTGAAATATAAAATGTATATTGTTTTTTCTTAATAAAATTAACAAAATAAACTAACAGTAAAATCTAAAAATAAACTACTAATAAATACTATTATAGTAAATAAATAATTACTAAAATAACACTTTGTGTAGCATCACTAAATGGAACTGTAACACCAACAAAAAAAGTTTCCAAATATTTTGTCTGCCATTGGTCAGAAAAAAAATTTCCCCATCCCAAACTCACATCATTGGTTAAGCCAGTGTTACCAGGACGTATCAGAATAATCAAACAAACATAATGCTTTTAGTTAATAAAATCTACTTATAAATGGCTTATTTTAAAATTAAACTGAAAAAAAAATAAAATAAAAGTAGGCACACCACAGCTCCAGTAATAGAAAAAATAGATAGAAAAATTACATACTTTAGCATAAAAACATGCAAAATTTGAAATATATTACCGTGGAAAAAACAATCTTTTCTTTTCAAGGTAAGCATTCAGGCCCTTCATAATGTTCTCCAAGAGGATAAATGACTCTTGCAGTTTTTCGAACAATCCAGGCAGAGAAGTTGCAACCAAAACCTGTGCAAATGGGAAGATTATTGGTACAGTTTCTTTCAAACATAAAATTAAACCAATACATGAGCTTCAGGCTAGAACAAAAGCAAAATTATTTCTAAAACTCAAATACTTCTATTGTAATGTATTGTATCTAGTATGTCTAATCACCTTTGAGTCCTTCACACAGTGCATCATGACCTCCTTCCAGTGTTTGTTTACAATCTGGAAGAGACGGCCTTCCTCTGGCATTTGCTTCATTATATCCTCAGAACTGAAGATGGGTTCAAGGTATAGCCACTGGTGTTGTACCTTCAGCCACTCATCTATAGTGTCTTGGATACGAATCAAACGTTCCTCCCAGACCTGGTTAAAATCAACAAAATTAGCTCACTATTCCTTGTCCACGATCAAAAAAACCTTACAGCTGTTTAAAAGTTAATTTTTTTCAGTTTTGAATAGTATTTTATGAATAAAACTGAATCTACATATTAAAACTTGAGTAACTGATTACTCGTTTCTTGAAAACCCCATCCCTCAACCTCAATCTCACCTTAATTTCTGTCTCAAAAGGCTTGATGAAAGGAGAGCCTCTCATGGTTTGGGTTTTCACTATCTGGTCATCCAGCATGGTTTGAATCTCATCCACAGAGGACAGAATGGACACGCCGGTGTCCCTGTATGGATGATAATGAAAAGATACCGTATCCCAAACCTCCACCATATTCTGCATGGCCCTCTCCAGAGCAAATTCCTAAAAGTGAACAGTTGAACAACGCAATGCATTGATAGCCAGTTTGGTGATGCCCTCAAATAATGTTTTAAGTGAGGCTGCACTCGCATGGGATCTTTAGTTTCTAAGAGAATCTACAGAGTGTGAAAAGGAATACTGATAAACAAAAGGGAGGACATATGCTATGGCAATTTGAAAATATGCCACAATATAATAACTTAAAGGTAAGGTGTGCAGTGTTGTATGGAAGCCTGTCTCTGCCACTGAATAAAAATTAAAAATCGTAATTGCGAGTTTATAGTTCACATTTCTGATTAAAAAAAGTCAGAATTGCGAGATATAAACTCGTAATTAGCAGTAATAAACTTGCAATTCTGATATTCCTCTCACAATTATGAGTTTATATCTTTTCCTATCAGAATTGTGAGATATAAACTCTTAATTCTGAGGACAAATGTCAGAATTGCGAGATATAAACATGCATTTCTGAAAAAAAAAATACAATTTTACGTTTATATCTTGCAATTCTGACTTTCTTTCTCAGAATTATGAGTTTAAATCTTACAATTCTTCGTTTTTCTCGCAACTGTGAGTTAACATCTCTCAATTGTGGGTTTATATCATTTTTTTATGCAGTGGCAAAAACAGGCTTCCATAGTGTTGTTAAATAAACTATTAAAATGTTTTTGTTAACTGAAATATGATTATTCATATTTCAGTCATATAATATTTCATATTTTCATATTTTCATCATATAACAAAATATGATTATTAGCAGAAAAACGTTTTGAATCATGGTAAATTTAACTTATTTTGTCTTCTGGGAAACATGAAAAGATGGATCTCAAACTCATAAAAAATACATTTGTCATTGCTGAAAAGGGTACAAATACACAAAAATTCAAATGTCTTGTGGACATATGTAAAAGTCTTTTATGTGAAATATCTTATTCAGGTCAGTGATAAATAAAAAATAATATGCATTTTGTATGATGCCTTCTATTTCGGTAAAATAATTAACATTTTGCAGGTTCTGCAAGGTGTATGTAAACTTTTGACCGCAACTGTAACTGCATACAGGGACTGCACTAAATCATACGGGTATTGATTCACAGTGTTATTACTTTGCTTGCTCCTGCACTGATGTTCTCAAACAGTTCCAGGTATGGGGTGAGGTTCTGTTTGAGGATTTTGCGCAGTGTGCTTCCAGAGTCTGGGGTCAAGTCATTGCCTGCAATTTCTGACATTTGCTCCCAATGTCGAGGTCTGATGCCAGGGTTACACAGGATGGAAACCAATGGAATGTACTCCTAAGAATAGGAAATAACTTTAAAGAGACAGTTCACCTAAAAATAAAAATGATTTGATATTCCATGAACACTGTTAATTGTTCATATTTGTATGAACTAACCCTTCAATCTTTAGGATGAAAATACTACCTTGAACTCTTTGACTTGCTCCACAACACTGGTGCAAATAAGAATGGTGGCACTCTCCTGTTTGTCCTCCTCTCCCTTGGGCTTCCTCTTTAGTCCTGCTATTTTTTCCTTCTCTTGCTCTGCCTTCTTCTGTTTCTGCTGGAAGAACTTCTGCATCTTGTATATTTCCCTGAGGTACTCCTCAACCTCTAGCTCTATACTCTCACCATTCAAATCCAAGAAAGACCCATCCATCCATCTACAATCAGATGACAGGATAAGATATCAGTCTTTATAACATAAATCAAGTTCTTAGAGTGAAATAGACAATCTTGTCTGAAAATAGTGATGAACTCTGATTCCACAAACCTCTTTCTTGTGCGTTGCCATTTCAGAACCAAGTTGAAGAGCTTCTGATAGGGCTCAATAGATTCCTTGACCACCTCCACCTCTGGGTATGAGGTTTGGTCCCATTTGTAAAGGGCTTCTTCTTTGTTGATGAAGATAATTGAATCCTCAATGTCCTGAATTCTTTTCTGCACTGCTCTCACATCAGAAGCATACTGCAAAGGAGAAGAGGTATTACAATATAAATCATTGGTTTCTTTCAGAAGTCAGGTATTCATGACAGATTATTTTTATAGATTTCTTTGTGTACAAAAAGTATTCTCGTAGCTTCATATCATTAAGGTTGAACCACTATTGTCACATGGACTGTTTTAATGATATCCTAACTACCTTTTTGGGCCTTGAACGTATCAGTTGCATTGCTGTCTGTCAGAAAGCTTTCGGATTTCACAAAAAATATCTTAATTTGTGTTTAAGAGATCAACAAAGGTCTTATGGTTTTGGAACGACTTGAGGGTGAGTAATTCATGACAGAATTTTCTTTTTTTGGTAAATTATCTTTTTAACTGGGCAAATAAACTGAAGATTTCTGTTTGTAATATACCTGTTGCATCATATCGAGTTCAGAGCATTGTGCAAATTCCTCCATCCTGCGGCCTACTTTCTCTAGCTCTAGAAGCAACTTCTCTCGTCGACCATGAAGTTCTTGCTGACCCTTTTGCTTGGCTTCTTCCATCACCTACAACAACAGAGTTTGTAAGTCCTTCTAACAGACAAAAGTTTATATTGTTGATTTACATTTACATGTCCTTTCAAATTATCACCTCATCACTTTGATCGAAGATCGGGTAAATTTTTTGTGGCCAAAGTAGTACTGTGGCATTCATTTCAAGATGCTCTGCATCAAAAATATGTACATCCATCAAATAATTCATCCTGTGTTGTGTCTCCTGGAAAAAAGTATTATAAAACGTTACAATTTTAATTGTTATTTACAGTAAGAACATTTCAAAATAAATAGTTCTGAGGTACCCACCATTATCCTTTTGTTAAGCTCCTCTATTCCCTTGGATTTCACCTGATCGATGTAAGTAATCATTTCCATCATGTCCTCTGTTGTTTCAGGGACTTTCAAAGCCCTGTCCCGAATGGCCTCAAACTCTTTACAAATCCTGAGAAAAAAAGTTATTACATTTCAGATAGAGACAAAGAAATAGTTCAACTAAAAAATTCACACAGGTTTTAGAAGACATAAAAGTTAAAATAAATGATGACAGAATGTTAAAGTGTATCTCTTACTGTAGACTGCATTGATGGTAAGAGCTAACAAGCTTCCCCACAATGATTTCAGAAAGGGTGTTCGCTTTATTTGCAAGTCCTTGCTTGAGCTCCTCACAGTCCAGTCGTATCATGTCAAAATGGATTAAAGAGGGAAGGCCAGTTATCTCTTGCGACAATGTCCGAAACCGATCCACTTGCTGATATGTGATATATGAACACACAGACATGTAGTATAAAACAGATTAAACACACAAACACACACAAAAAAAAACAGACAGTTCAGTATTAAAGTAAAAATACATTTCTGTTCAAAAGTAATTCATTAGGACTGTTACAAAAAAAAAAAAAATCTGAACTTTCTATAATCAATATAATATAACATAAAATAAATTACATTTTAGATAATAAAAAAAAAGAAAACTGTTATTTTAAAACCGTGGTAAGGCTTTTTTAAAAAACATAAAAAGTAACAGTAGTGTATATAATATGTGACCTGGACCACAAAACCAGTCATAAGGGTAAATTTTTTGAAATTTATATTTATACATCAGCTGAAAGCTGAATAAATAATTCCATTGATATATGGTTTGTTAGGATAGGATAGCCAAAAATTGGCCGAGATACAACTATCTGAAAATCTGGAATCTGAAAATGAGAGAACCTGAAAATTAGGGAATCTGAAAAAATCTAAATATTGAGAAAATCGCCTTTAAAGTTGTCCAAATTAAGTTCTTAGCAGTGCATATTACTAATCAAAAATTATGTTTTATATATAAAACTATTTTCATATGAACATGATTTCTACTTAACATCCTAATGATTTTTGGCATAAAAGAAACATCTATAATTTTGACCCATACAATGTATTGTTGGCTATTGCTACAACTATACACATGCTATTTACGGCTGCTTTTGTGGTCCAGGATCACACATATTAAATGAAAAATAAGCTGACCTTAGTGTACTCATCAAAGGAATGCTCTTCCTCCAATAATTTTTCCACTTGAGCCTGTGCCGTCCCATTGACTAACCAGTCATAGCTGCCAACTAAACAATATTTATGTAATTGAGCAAAATAATAAAGAGTCACAAAACACATTGCCAACATTGATGTTCTGTGTGATTTTAGTGCAATGATATGAGATTGCTAAGGAGTTGCTAGGGTGTTTTGGATGTTGCTTACTCACCATAGCTCTGGAAGTGTTTAGCGGGTCCATCCAAGTTTGTCTTTACAGCATTCCTAAGAGTGCTCTGTGCCCACATCTGAACATGACATGGGAGCTTGGCATCCACTACAGAAATGTTGCTTTCTGCTAGCCATGACTGGACCGTCTGCACTCTCTGTGGAACAGGCAAGACTTAATATCAAACATGAACACATAGCCTGATCCAATCTGATTCACATTGTCGGAATAATATGTGCAGCACAATTGCACATCAATATATTTTCCAACCTGCATCGTATTGCTGATCAGGTTTGCAATTTCAAGCACAGCCTCCTCTAGATCATGAAAATTAGGGTAAAAGTCCATCTTCTCATCATCAAATATCAAATCCATCTTGAATAAGGGGAGTTTGCTGATGTTGAGGGGATCAAACAAGCTGACAAATGCCACCACGCTCCTCTCAACTAGTGCCTTTAGCTAAAAAAGGGTAAACAAAACCAATTATTCAATTATCCTTTATTAGCCAACAAAAACATAAATAGTTTGCATGAAATTGCGTGGGTACTTGCTAAAAGATATAAAGCTGTGTGAAAAATAATACTCAGCTTACCTGATTGGATATAAGGGTTGAGGCACAGTTGTAAAAAGAGTCAAGTTTTTTGGGTTTGACTTTCTGCACTGTGTCTTTGCTGGTGAGCAGGTGAATGACTTTGGGGAACCAGGATTTCATGAGCCTGTCCTCAACTCTCTCACACTCCACAGCCACTTTGTTCTTCAGACTTTCACAATCTACAGGCCCTGTAGACCTTTATAGCAGGTTTCAAGTTGTAAATTAGCCATTCAAATTTAAATTCATATGTTACCCAAACCAGTCTTAAGTAGCATAGGTATATTTGTAGCAATAGCCAAAAATACATTTTATGGGTCAAAATTATCGATTTTTCTTTTATGCCAAAAATCATTAGGATATTAAAGAACAAATAAGTAAAGATTATGTTACATTAAGATATTTTGTAAATTTCCAACAAAAAATATATCAAACCATTTTTGATTAGTAATATGCATTGCTTAAAACTTCATTTGGACAATTTTCTCAATATTTTACAATTTTTGCACCATCAGATTCCAGATTTGTTATTTATTTAGTTATCAAATGATGCATAAATATTGAATTGAAAGAAATTGACCCTTATGACTGGTTTTGTGGTCTAGGGTCATATATGGTTACTTGAACATACTTCTAAAATGAATATACTTCTAAAAGTTTGAATGGTGTGACCGTTGCAAAGAAACAACTAAAAGTCTAATTTAAAGTTGTTTATTTATTATTGCTTAAAAAGCTTCTAAGTTGTTTTGTTATTTTTCATGAATGCGTTATTTTTCATTATTAATTTAATCTACCAAATTATTAATGTTACTGTCACAGGAAAACAGAAAATTACACCCTCATGACAAGTGTATGGAACTATTTTTTTACCTTCTATTTGATAGCTGAATGAAGAATCATTCTTTTTTTTTTTTTTTTTTTTTTGAAAATAATGTAATTGTCTTAATACTTTTTGAAACCAGCATGAATACAAAGATTACATATTTGTGCAACCTCGCCACTTGTGGTTTTGAATTTGATTGTCAAAAGATTGATAACTTTCATCATCTTGGAAATACTTATTTGCCATCGACCCAAGCAACAAATCTGTAATCAAAAAATGAATGATTCCAGATAATAAACATCATTCTCAAACATATTGGCAGTACCTGCAGTCTGAGAGATCAATAAGCAGCAGGTGGGAGAATGTGCTGTAGCAAATATCAAGGACACTCTTCATGGCCGGATGTAATATGTGCAGATTCTTTTGCATCTCTTTTTGACTCTGCACAAAGCTGTCATGCCATGGACAGGAGAAATCTAGAATTCTGGTGAACCAAAACCAAGATCAAAAGTACTGCCCTTTTGCCAAGTACACTATCTAATCTGGACCTATTAAGATTATTAAGTTAAATTTTACTAGTATATTTACATTTTGATATTATTTATTTAGAATCTGCACACTTACTCAGCAGATCCATTTCCCTTTTGAGACCTTGTGTCAGTTGACTGTGGATCTTTCAGTACAGTATTTACTAGAAAAAAAAACAAGGTAATGAAAATCAAAGGTTTAACACAAAGATTAAAGCACTAAAACATATAAAGAATTTATATTATTTTCTGGAAATATATACCAGAGCATCAACTCACCTCTGTGTTTGGTCATGACTCTGATGTAGGTCTCACTGACTTCTTTGCATATATCTTCAAGCAATTCTTGCCTTCCTGGCCCCTCTCGGAGCCGATCGGGCACACGGGCCAGCATAGCATCCAGCCACTGCTGCTGAAAGGGCGCAACAGGGCTTTGCTCAACACACTCTTTCATGAACAAGTAGTTCATCTAGAAGAATGTGGAGAGAAAAATATAAAAGACAATGAAATGAAAAGACCATCTGATTAAAAAATAATAATAATGAGGTTTATTATGATGTAAAAATAGCATACATATTGTTTCCTCTCTTCACTGATCATCTGAAAAAAAATAAAAAAGAATGACATTATTATTAACAAATACAACACATCTTGAGATTTTTAAATCATATGGTGTATGAGATATGTGACCAAGTGAAGAGTTTATACTGTTGAGGGAAGCTGTGGTTCAGGAGATGAAGAAGATGCTGGTCCTGCTTCCTTGGCCCGCCTGTAAGCTTGCATTGCCCTGTCAACTCTAACACAATTGCAGATATCACATTACAGGTAAACATTTTTCACATTTTTGGAAAATTATTACATGCCATTTTTAAGAAATTAGTTTAATGTATTTTATTTTTATTTACTCCTTAATTTCAGATGCCAAACTTTTGAATGATGTTAGTAGTTTATCTATTGTAGTTCTGTGTGTATTTTATTGTATACATGTACAATACCAATAAAATGTTTTTGAACAGTAAGATTTTAAAATACGTTTTTAAAGACGTCTGTTCTGCGCTCACCAAGCCTGCATTTATTTGATCCAAAGCAAAAAAGAATTAAATTAATTAAAATAAAAAATTAGAAATATTTTTACTATTTAAAATAACTGTTTTATATATGATTATATTTTAAAATGTAATTTATTCCTGTGATTTCAAAGCTGAATTTTCAGCTTCATCATCTAATCACATTATCCTTCAGTAATCATTCTAATATTCAGATTTGCTGCTCAAAAAACATTTATTATTATTATTATTATTATGTTGAATACAGCTGAGTAATTTTTTTTGCCATCTACTGTATATATATATATATTATGATGATGATGATGATGATTATTATTATTATTATTATTACATCTTTTCATGTGACAACACTGAAGAAATGACACTTTGCTACAATGTAAAGTAGTGAGTGTACAGCTTGTATAACAGTGTAAAGTATAACAGTATGCCACAGTACATGTTGGCATTCATGGCTCCCTCAATGAACTATAGCTCCCCAGTGCAGGCAGCACTCATGCAGCCTCAGACCCTGACCACCACCATGCTTGACTGTAGGCAAGACACACTTGTCAGGGCTTGACATTAAGCTTTGACATGTGCTTGTCCTTCGGACAAGTAAATTATTCATTCACTTGTCCGAGTAAAAAATTTACTTGTCCGAATTTTTTTTACTTTTTTTTCTTTGGTGTAAATGTAATCCATTTTGAAGCAATAGTCTCATCACTACTCTATGAGGTTTTACTTTAATCAGCATATTTGTGATATTTGCCTTAAATTGATTTCTAGGACACTTTTTCACTTTATGAATGGCAATATCTTCCTAACCTTACTAAATGTATGTCTATCATTAAAATATGAAATTGAACCACCAGAAGGTGGTGGTAAGTCATTGTCTTAATGAGTGAGTCACAGATTCAACCATAGACAGGTTCAACTAATTTGTTCACATGGCTGACTTTATGAATGGCTCACTGAATCATTCGGTACTGAAACACCGCTATGTTGCTCTGAGATTCGCGACTGTTCTGCTATGGCTTTGCTTAGAACTATTTTCATTAGCCAAAACGGCCAAAGAGGTATCTAAAATGTGAGTCAGTTAATATTAACTACTAGTTTATTGAACTGCTGTTTTATAAAATGTCACATTTGCACTTACCTATATCATATGTTATATACAATATTTTTATTTTTTTTCTACCGCAGTATGTTTGTTCATGTTTGTTTCTTTGTGTGTGCTGTTGCACCTAGTAGTTTAGATTTTACGTGAGTCAGATAGGCTGCACGAGAATCAAATGACGCAACCTTGATACTGTCCGTTTTCACTCACAGTGTATAATGTAAGTAACGTTAATACAATCAAGAATCAATCTCACCAAAGTTTCGGTGCTGCGCTAGTTATTGTTTGTTATTGACGTTTTAATCTGGTTACTTGTCCGGTTGGGCAAGTGAAAGAAAATTTTCACAAAATCCACTTGTCCCGGACAAGCAGACAAGCGTTAATGTCGAGCCCTGCTTGTCTTTGTACTCCTCACCTGTTTGCTGCCACACATGCTTGACACCATCTGAACCAAATAAGTTTATCTTGGTCTCATCAGACCACAGGACATGGTTCCAGTAATCCATGTCCTTAGTCTGCTTGTCTTCAGCAAACTGTTTGCAGGCTTTCTTGTGCATCATCTTTAAAAGAGGCTTCCTTATGGGATGACAGCCATGCAGATCACTCTGGATATCCTCAGAGAGTTTTTTGTCATGAAGTGCCATGTTGAACTTCCAGTGACCAGTATGAGAGAATGAGAGCAATAACATCAAATTTAACACACCTGCTCCCCATTCATACCTGAGACCTTGTAACACTGATGAGTCACATGACACAGGGTAGAGAAAATGGCTAATTGGGCCCAATTTGGACATCACTTTTGTGGCTAGCGTTAGACTGTGTGTTGAGTTATTTTGAGGGGACAGCAAATTGACACTGTTATACAAGCTGTACACTCACTACTTTACATTGTAGCAAAGCGTCATTTCCTTTTTATTCATCAAAATAAATTACTCAACTGTTTTTAATAATAATAATAAATATCTCTTTAACAGCAAATCAGCATATTAGTATGATTCTGAGTGATCATGTGACACTTAAAACTGAATGAATTGCTGAAAACTCAGTTTTGAAATGACAGGAATAAATATTACTTTTACAATATTACTTTTTTCCTGTATTTTGGATCAAATAAACACAGGCTTGGTAAGCAGAAGAGACTTAAAAAACTTTTAAAATCTTACTGTTCAAAAACTTTTGATTGGTAACATTAGTGTAACGTTATATTTCAATGTTTATATTGAATGAAATAGTCAAAATTAATTGTCAACAACCTATTAAATAAGTCATTAAAATTTAACACAACAACAAAGCTCTTACATCATTTTCTGGAGCTGTTGCTGCTGTTGTTTGCTCCTCCTGTGTCGCAGGAGTTTTCTCCTCACGGCTAGTCTGCTCTCTGGGAGGCCTGACGCTCCCTCCTGGAACGGTGGGCTTGGGATGGGAGGTAGGGCATTGTACCTCCTCAAACCACCCGCCGCCTGAGACTTCAATCCACCTGCTGAGGTCGGCATTTCAACGACTAAAAGAAAAATGCGATATTTGTTCCGTTTAGCATATATTACGGTGTTTAAGAAATCCGGCGCATCATTTACTTGAACTACGAGGGCAACAAACTCCAAAACAAAGTCTTCATACCTAATAAATAAAAAATAATTTTGGAAGTGATGAGGCGTTTTACCGTTTACAGTAGCTCTGACCCGTCATTCGCAGCCTAACGTTACACCTGATGGTATTTTGTTTGCTCCGTGTTCCAAACTGATACAAGTTTGTTGCATTTGTGGAACTTCCGTAAACACATTGGTTGCCATGGATGCACAATCGGAAGTGCTTCACGGAACTCAAGAAGCGCTTTGAGGACTGTCAGTGTGATATAACTTTTTACCATTCACTTTTTTGATATGGAAAAATACGCATAAGTACTGTAAGTGAGCTGTCAGTCTCTGACTAACTTCTCCATTCGTGTTTCACAGAAAGAAGAAAGTCTTGGAAGTTTGGAAGTCATGAGGGTAAGTAAACAGTTACATTTTTTGTATTTTTTTTTTTTTTTAAATAGTGTCATCAAGGATTTACGAATAGCGATAAAAAAACAAGCTTTTTTATGTTCAAATAACTACAGATCCCTTAACCCGTTAATATTTCGTCGATATGCATTTCCAGTCAAAAGTTTTTGGACAGTAAGATTTTTTATGTTTTTTAAAGTTTTTTTCTGCTCACAAAGCCTGCATTTATTTGATCCAAAGTACAGCAAAAAAGTAAAACTCCAAAAATATTTTTACTATTTAAAATAACAGTATTCTATTTGAATATTTTTTTAAATATAACTTATTCCTGTGATTTCAAATGTGGACATCAATAATTAGCAAGGATAAAAAAACAAAAATATGCATGACCAAACTACTGAAATAAAAGCCAATGTGTTGATTTTATGAACACTACATACCACAAGAGGGCAACATTTCCCCAACATCATTACAACAGGGCGTTCACAAGCCAATGCACATGGTGTGATTAATGTAGTACTGCTAGATGCCCCGTAGTTTAATTACCTTCAGAGAGATCCTACTTAGTCTGTCTGGGTGTGAACAGTCTGGGTGTGATTCATTTGCAGCCACAATGGTCCAGTAAATGTCCTTGCACTGAAAACGACTCCTCATATAAGCAAAAGGGTGTCTGAGAGGACAAGACTGCCTGGGTGGTTCCAAATCAAAGGTGTCAGTTTGCAATAACATTTATATTAGGCGTCTTAAACTACATTCAAACCTTAGCATAGTTTCCTACAGCCCTGTAAGTGTTAGTAGTTTATTCTGCATTTTTTGCAATATTGGTCTGAGTGACAAAGGTTTCACAGTTTTAATTTCATTTGACCATTGAATTCTACCATTATGAGTGAAAGCAGCACCACACATTGTTAACATTTGTCTACGCTGCATTTCACTACATTAAGGCCATTGTGAAGGCGACATTAAAATAGGTCTGTCTTACCCAGTGAAGATGACTGACAGTTGTCACTCTGCTCATCAATCACACTGCAAGTTCATTTGAGACAGGGGCAAATGACCCACTTGGCTCACTAAAACTAGTCTGCTGGTATTCATTTACACAATATAAATTTAGATAACACCATGCTGTACAAAGGTTTTTCTGTAGGTCTAGTTGTCATTTAATATGCACAAATCTTGTCTTGCTTTTTCTTAAAAACAAGACAAAAGCCAATAAGGTACAAAGTTGTTTTGGACCACACTGACTTTAATTCTATGGACAAAGTAAAAAATAATACTTTTAGGGTGAACTATCCCTTTAAGATTGTTATGCATAAATATGCTTTCCATTGATTTATGCTTTGTTAGGATAGGATAGTATTTGGCCGAGATACAACTAATTGAAAATCTGAATGTTTTTATATATTTATGGTAGGAAATTTACAAAATATCTTCATGGAACATGATCTTGGCATAATGATATTTGGCATAAAAGAAAATTTTTTATAATTTTGATCCATACAATGTATTTTTGGCTATTGCCATATTTTTTTACCCATGCTACTTAGAACTGGTTTCGAGGTCCAGGGACACAAATAATTTAGAAACAAATACTTTTAAATATCACAAACAATTACAAAGAAATGGCATGTATCACATTGAATTAAATTAGAAATTTTGAAGTAGGAAAACTGAAACTGTATTTTCTTGTAAAATGTACACTACCAGTCAAAAGTTTTTGAACTTGAAGAATTTAGTTTTTTAAATCATTCTTTTCTGCTCACCAAGCATGCATTTATTTGATCCAAAATACAGCAAAGCAGTAATATTGTAAAATATTTTTACTATTTAAAATAACTGCTTTCTATTTTAATACATTTTAAAAAGTAATTTATTCCTGTGATCAAATCTACTTTTTCAGCATCATTACTCCAGTCTGCAGTGTCACATGATCCTTCAGAAATCATTCTAATATGCATTTATTTTTATTATTATTATCAGTATATTTATGATTATTATAATTTTTATATTTATTATAACATTATTATACTGAGTGCATTTTTCCAGGTTTCTTTGATGATTAGAAAAATCCAAAGATCAACATTTATCTGAAATAAAAAGCTTTTGCAACATTATACAGTATATACCATTCAACAGCTTGGAGTCAGTAAAATTTATTTTCTTTTTGGGAAAGAAATACTAGAAATTAATACTTGTATTTAGCATTGGTGCTTTAAATTGATCAGATTTCTATTTTAGATAAATGCTGTTTTCTGAACTTTCTATTTATCAAAGAAACCTGAAAAAATTCTACTCAACTGTTTTCAATATAATAATAATAATAATAAATGTTTTTTGAGCAGCAAATGATTTGACACTGGAGATTGACGTAATGATGCTAAAAACTCAGCTTTGTAATCACAGGAAAAAAAATACTTTTTGAAATATATTCAAATAGAAAACATTTACGTTAAATGGCAAAAATATTTCAAAATGTGGCTGTACTTTGGATCAAATAAACTCAGGCTTGGAGAGCAGAAGTGACTTATTTAAAAAAAAAAGCATTAAAAATCTTGACTGGTAGTGTACTCCAATAACCTGTTTTATTTTTTTTAACAGTGCAAGTTCATTTTTTATATCTTATGTTAGTTTATATTTATTTTAATTTCAAATAATGACATTTATTTTATGCTTTTAGTTAATAATACCCAATGTAGGCTAAACAGGTTTAGTCGGTTTCTAGTATTTAATTCAATTTAGTTATCAAAGCTCTCAGTGTGAATCTAGGTCAGTTGTCACAGCCTTTAATTGTGCTTCAACACAAATTCACACTCCCCACTAATTTCTAGCCATGCCAGATATGCAGTGCTTATGAAACTAGGCTCCCGGGACTGGAGTTGAAACGCATAAACCCTTTGCTTGAGGTCAGCCGGCAGCTACTGTATGTTTGTATGAGAGAGAGGGTGCAGAAGAGAGAGAAAAGCGATAGGGGAGGGGTAGAGGAGCGTGTGTGAGGGTGTGGGGGGAGAGAAAGGCTGCAAGAATGAAGGCTGTGAGGCGAATGACGCACGATTATCTCCCCCCTGCCCGCCGATTGGCTGCGTGGGCCGCCCGTCAGACATCCCAGGTTTAGGGATGTGCGTTCAGAGCAGATTATGAAGCAGACCTCATCTCTGGCAGTCTCGTCAGATTGTCTCAATGGCTAAACACAAGCTTTTCCTGTTTTTTTCCCTGTTACTCTGTGTGTTTATCTCTCTGTCTTTGCCCTTCGATCAAGTGCCTGCGATCCTGGACAGGAGGTAAGAGCTGCGCTTTCAGCTCTAGCGTGGGGAGGGGGAATGGGGCAGTGATGCTGTGCAGCTGATGCACTGTCTTAGTCTTTTACAGTGGCCAAGAGACACCAAGAAAATGCGCTTTGTTAGGAAATTGTCGAAAGAGCGTTCGTGGAACTCATCAATTCGTTTGACGCGCGTGGGCTCTAGATTCAGACCGTGTTGTGGTTCTGCTGCAGTTTTTCTTCTCTGTAACTACAAGACATGCAAACATGGCTATGACAATGGGACAGCAGGCAGACCCCATCCAGTGTCTGTAGGAGTCAGTTTACAGATGCTACTCCAAGAAAGAGAAGAAAGAAGTGAGACTGTGATGGCGTTGGCTTTATGAGCATCTCTGAATACACTAAATAATCAGTTTATTGTTCACTTTTACAGCTGCTGAATTCCTTTACTCATATCAGAGCTGGAATAGCATAAATATGGTCATTTAATTTAATCTTATTTCTTTATTTATTTACAAACTCAGTGGTAACTAAACAAGCACAAATATAATACTAGAATAGGGTTTTTCAATTATAAATGTTAACATTTTGCAATGTTAAAGTTTCACAAAAACATTATTTTACAGCTATTTTTTGTGCTATTAATCTAATAGCTACATTTTGTACATTTAAAAAAAAAAGGTTTGAGGTGTCTATTTTATATAAAGTTTTATATAAAATTAAATTAAATTTTTATTCAATAATACTATTTTGAATTATTATTTTAAAATAATACACAATTCATTTATTACAGTAAATAGGTTGTTGTTTGAGTATTGTTACGGTTTAAAACAAAGTTGAGTTTGATTTGATCAAAGAAAGAATACTATATTAAGAAATAAGTGGTTATTTTTCTGATATCTGTTACCTGCTAGAATTTCTCAGTCATCCGTGCCTTTATATGTGAATATATGAATAATACATGTGAATATATTATGTGATAGAGATCAAGAAGTCTTCCTTTCATTCTGTATAAATTGCAGCTTTTGGTAAACAACCTACCAACTTGCCCATCTCTCCCTAGATAGATCTAAAGCTTAGGATTTATAGGGATAAGAACAGCATTGCAGGCTGTTGAAACATCAGGGATCTTGTTAGTCCAGAAATGTGTCTTAGGAGTAAAAAGTGTTGAGTGGTTTACAACCCTCCTCAAGTTTCTCAGGGTCAATGTATACGGCAGACCAAAACAGACACAAATGGCAGCCGGCGGAATTAAACCAAAAGGCTATAATCTTATTACTGGCAAACAGACAAATCTATTTTAAAACATTGTGGTGTTTGTAGAGTACTGTGCTAGTGTATCTGTATGCTAAACCTATAATCTATATATGCAAAAGATGATATTGAGCTCTGACAGCGGCAGTGGGGTGAAGACATAGTGTGAGCGCTGCTTTTCATTACATAAATGCTCAATTCAGCACTTAGGCTACTGTGTCCAGCCATAACCAATGACAGCAGCGCAGTCCTCAGCTGCTGACCTCGGTAAACTGGCATTAGAACAAAGGAGAGAGTCACTCCTCGTGCACACACACTCCTCAGCAAGGCTCTGAAGACCATATTTGCTGTGTTGCGCTGTTTTTAGTTCGGAATTTTTAGCAGAACTAACCGGAAAGAAGAATAAACTGTACAAACGTAGTTGTAGACAGGGGTGCACATAAGTTTTTCAGTCTGGTTTTAATGAGAGCACTTGGAGGTTTGGTTTGGTGCTTACACTGAAATTAGTTAATTACTATAAAAAAAAAAAAAAATTAATAATAGTAATAATAGTGTTATTGCACTTTAATTTGTTACTTGAAATTAAAAAAAATAATAATATTATATTTAAAAATAAAAAATGAGTATTGAATAAAAACACAACTATTGTATAGTACACTTGCTATTATTTACTTTTTCAAATGAATTTTCAGCATTTTCAAAGCAAAAGTCAGCAAGCTTTTATTTTGGTGGGTTGACAAAATGGAGTTTAGCGCTGCCTAGATTTATGTCGGTACGCATGTTTGGTCATGCATGCACCTTTGCGCACCACCCCTGGTTATAAATCTTGATTTATGTAATTTCTGTGCTTAGATTGTTTTTGGGTTTTGAAGAAGAACTACTTAGAAAGAAGAAAATACTGTAGTTCTAAATCACTTTATATGTCATTTTGGTGCTTACATTGTTTTTCCTCCTTATTTTTCGCAGAACTACCAAGAAAGTATGTGCCAATGTATTTGTAGAACTAGTAATGTGTAGAGGGTTTGCACGGCCATATTGGAGATACTCGGATGTAAACAACAGCATGGATTGCATGGTTAATGTACTACTAAATATGTTGTTCTGCTAATTTATGCTGTCTAAACCATAAAAATAATTTTAAAAACATGTGGAAGTTAATAGGTGGTAAAGATACACACGAGCAGTATAAATTAAGACATTAGCCTAATATTTCACCTACCTGACAACACAAATGTTGTCAAGATTCTTGCCCTAAAAATCCTGGTTCAGTTTGTCCAACCAAAAACACATTTTTTGTACTTTTCTCATTGATTTATTATAAGTACTCCGAATGTTTTTCTCGGTCAGACCGATCAGTACAGCCCAAAACATGAGAATAATTGACTATTTTCAGCAGCAATAATAAGCAAAATATGCAAGTTTTGTTCGGTTCTGTGGCGTTGTTTACTGTCAGTGCTGCCAATATGGCCGATTGAGGATGCTTTGTGAAAACACTCTATATGATTTTTATGTCATTTCAGTTCCTACATTGTTATTGGATTTGATTTTCTCAGCAAAACTAGTCAGAAAGAAGAAAAAACTGTTTATATGTCTTTTTCTTTATTTTCACACCTGCATTTGCACCATATTGTCACCTTGATTGGATTATAGCGGTGTTACGACTCAATATGCTGCGTATGCATATTGTGCTTAGGAACTGAATGAACTTAAATGCTCCATGCGGTAATCTGTTTATTTTCCCCACAAGTCTAATGTTTTGCTGTATTTTTTAATCTCTTACATGATCACAAAGCTCTAAGCACTAAATTCCAGTGTAGTAGAGGCGTGGTTTGTGTGGTACATAACAGATGAACTTAAAGAGAGTGAACCAGGGTCATCTGATGCTCTCATTCGCACTCACACACTCTACTGACTTTACTGCGAGTGAACCGGGCTTAAACTTGGCCCGGTCCTGGATGTCAACACATTCGCACAGCAGGAAGCCTTCTCTAAGATAGGCCGGCAGATTCTTAATAAGGTTTTAGGAGATCGTCCACCAAGCTCATTATCTCTGTGATTAGACGTATAACCGGTTCATCTTAGGATAATACCGCAAGTTCAAGCGCGAGGGATGGGGTGTCACGAGATAAATAACCATGTGCATACATACACGCGAGGTGCCGTTAAGTCTTTTTTAGCCCCCAATTTGTTGATGCACTCAAGGTGCTAAGCACGTGAGAATCATGACATTCGACTAAATGTCTTGTCTTCTCCTGAGACGCTAATCTGGACTGAAGATGTCAGACTTGTGGTCATGCATCACTGCTGCATCAAGCTGAGTGGATCTATGGGAAATCTGTCTTAGATGTTGATAAGTAGGCCACAGCCTGACACAAAGAGATCAACCCCCCTTTTTGTTTTGCTTTGTTTTTCCATTGCAGCTCGGAGGTCCCACCATATCAAGCTGTGAGAATTAGAACAGGTCAGTATCTATAATGCTTTTCGGGTTTGCTTGCGTTATTTGTTTAACTTTCCAGCTTCTTTATAATTTTCTGCTGGTTTTTTTTTTTAACTGTGCATAACAGTAAAGTTCATACCTGTGTTTATCAATTTATTTGAATTACATTGAGCATTGTGTGAGATGCCAGTTTTGTTCTACATTTCAATAAGGAACTTACAGTTTAGACACCATATTTTTAAAATAGGTAACTATTTTTCCTCCACCACCAAAAATGTTTCGAAACGAAGCCACAGTAAAATCAAACATTGCATGTCTCCGAATAACACACAGCAGTGGTTTGCTCATAAATGTGTTTGAGCAAATTGGTTGAGTGAACAATTCAATGACTCACAAAAACACAAAAAACAATCCTGAATGAATGAGTATTTTTTTAACAAATACTTTGTCTGAAAATGAATAAATGAATCACTTATATTGCCATCTACTGGCGTGATCATTTAAAGGGATAGTTCATCTTCAGAACACGAATTAAGATATTTTCCGAGAGCTCTCTGACCCTGTATAGACATTAGACAGCAATGCAACTGACACATTCAAGGCTCAGAAATGTAATAAGGAGTTCATTTTATGAAGCTACGAGAGTACTTTTTGTGTGCCAAGAAAATAAAAATAGCAACTTTAGGGGCCGTTCACATGTCGCGTCAAATGTAGCCGCGCGGTTTGCGCACTCATAATGGAAGCCACGTGGTCGCGACGCACATGAGGTGCAACGCGCACATTTTTCCAGGCGCGTCAGCACTGCAATGAGATAGACCGTCTCAACTTTTCAGAATGCGAGTCATGTGACAAGAAACAACCAATAAGCTTCATCCTTCCCCGTAACGACATCGAAAGCTCAGCCAAGATGGATAAACTGCTGATCAACGCTGTTACAGGGATAACCATTTTTAAATAAATGTAGTAGCGGAGCTATTGCAAGCGATGTTTAGTGTTGGAAATCCATTTATGCTTTGCTGTAACATCCGTGTCTTCGTGGAGAGCGCAGGTCATTGTTGCTAAGCAACGGCAGACGCCAAGGAAGCGCAAGTTACAGAGCGCTTTGGAAAGAAGTGAGAAGCGGCGTGCCTCAAGTTTTCCACGCGTTTTTAGGCGCAACATGTGAACGGCCCCTTATTCAGCAATTTCCTCTCTTTCGTGTCAGTCTTCAACACGCGTTTGCGTTCCCAAGATGAACAAAGGTCTTATGTGTTTGGAATGACTTTAGGGTGAGTGATTAATAACAGAATTGTCATTTTTGGATGAACTATCCCTTAAACCTGCAGAAAGGGTCACTGAAAGCTCCCAACCACCAATCAAACTGATACTAACTGTTGTATCTGGGCAGATTAAGCATTAGGTTATATTTAAAGGTTTATCAAAAATATCTTAATGCTTAGACTGAAATAAACAATATACTATTGTGGTCATAATGTATATTGTGCTGATTGTAAAATCTCTTAGATTTTTATTTGCATTACCGCAGAAATAAAAGCTTTTTTTTCTTGTATATTCACATTGCGTGCTTCAAAGTAAAGCAGCGATTTACTGTGCTGAAAGAACTCACCAAGCTATCTCCCCCACTGTCCTATTTCAACATTTTGTGATGCAGATGGAGAACATGTTGAGAGTCCAAGTGCCTCACACGAGGAGAGTTATTCGCCTGCAGCTGAAAATCCACTCAGAAGAATACTGCAGGTATTGCATTTTCCCTGATAGTCAATGTGACCTTGGCTTCCATAAGCAACATCTCTGCCTTAATTCACCCAGCATCCTACAAGACTCACAACACAGTGACGGTTTTAAAAAATAATGTATCATTAAGGGGAAAAAGCATTTGTGGGCCAGGGAAATATCTGTCATATCTGCTGTATGTACCCTAAGTGTTTTCTTCTGTAAGAAAATACTTGAGATCAGAAAAACCCATCAATAATGCACATGTTCCATACATCTTTGCTCAGTTTTTCCTGTTATAATTTTCAAACAGCCTTTTGGATGGCATCTGCATGCCCAGCCCAGAACCAAGCGGAAGTTACTACAGTCTACCAGCTCGGGACCCTACTCCCCATTGACTGTAGCTTACAACGGCAAGATATGCATCCTTTTTAAAGCAAAGAGACTGGCTATTCGATACAGAAACAACACTTTCCTGGACCTCACAGAGAGGGTATTTGGACCCAATGCACAAGTAGACACCAAAGGCTCTGTTTGTACAAAGGAGAAGGCCATGTATGTAAAAATTCTTCTTGTCATAGATTCAGTATTATGTATTGCAATTGTCTGGTGCCTGGAACTATAAAGCAAGTTCTTTGTTGTCTGTAGTATTATTTATTTATTTACTAGTTAGAAAGTTAGTTTTACATTAGTGACTACATTTGATGTCAAAAGTTTACATACACCTTGCAGAATCTGCAAAATGTTAATTATTTTATCAAAATAATAGGGATCATACAAAATGCATGTTATTTTTTATTTAGTTCTGACTTAAAGTAAATAAAAATGACCCGCTTAAAAGTTTACATACGTTTAAATCTTAATACTGTGTTGTTACCTGAATGATCCACAGAAATACTACATTTCAAATAAAAGCTGATTTTGAACTTTCTATTTATCAAACCAATTTCCACAAATAAATATTATAGTGAAATATTAATATTGTTTTCAATGTTTAAATTACATTTTAATACATTTTAATAACAGTTATTTTAAATTAGAATAATATTCATAATCTGTTTTACTGTATTTTGGATTAAATAAATGCAGCCTAGGTGAGCATAAGAAACTTCTTTTAAAAACATAAACAATACCCCCAAATGTTTGAATTTGTGGTTTATGTACTGTATGTATATATGAACAGTTCAGATGCAAAACCCTCTAAATCCATCTGACATTTTTCTTTAAAAAATGCTTTTTTATCAGGCTTCGATGTAAAGGTTTCTATGTAAGTACTGGTACTTCTGATTGGGCTGAGGGTGGGATTTTAGTGAGTTTTAAGTAAAAGTATTTGATGGACGTATTTTATGTGTCGAGAGCATTCACTCAGTATCATTATCTCATTTTTGTCCAAGATGGCTTTTAGCTGGTTTTGCATCTGAACTCTTCATATATTCACAGATAAAGTTTTGTTTTGTAGTTGTACTGATGACAGTGTTACATTTTTATAGGCTATCTTTGCGTTTGGGTGATGTGGAAGACATCAGGGGACTTGTCATCAGGTAAACACTCTTTTTCTTCTCCTATATTCATTTCGACGTATCTGTAAGATGTTTGCGCAAAACCTCACAGGCTGATAATCACATTTAGTCATTGATTACTTCCTCTTGTCTGTTTTCTAAAGGCTTCAGATGTCCAACACATATTATGAATCCGTAGGCCAGAACTGGTTCACTCTGGACAGCGTTCACATCCACTACAACTGGACTCATGAGGCCACGTTCAATGCCACGGAGGTCTATGCCCCTGCCACCTATTCTTACCACTGCCAGCATGTCAGCAGCTTACAGAAATATGACACCCTACTGGTGCCCAGCTCCCACACTGACAGCTCGGCAAACTGGCACATCACTTTCACAGATTTTCAGGTAGCTGCCACAAAATGTGCTCGAGTGTTATCAGAAGTTTACTAAAGTGCAGTATTACCGAGAGTTAATTTACTGACATATTTGAAAATTACTTTGAATTTATTTAAAGTAAATGCTCAGTAAGTAAAATGTGATATGTGATATTTGTTATATAATTGTACCAGAGGAACCCCACCAGAAAACGTGTATTTTAGCTCCTGGAATGTAATTTCCACCCCTTGAAACTAATATTTTTAAGTAGCAATTGGGTGGGTTTTGTTGTGAAACCCTGGCAACTCTGCATGAGCATTGTTAAATCATATCACATTGCATCAAAATTTATTATCAGTTGTTTTTTTTATTATTCATGCAACAATACATATTACTGTTAATAGTTTTTATTAACCACTTCTATATAGATCATAACTTTGTCTAGTGCTCTTGTCAATGTTTTTAGCATGACTTTGTGAGAATTCAACTACTATACCTAATGAAATAGCATAGACTTCATCATGGCTAGTGTTTGCATATATCATTTAATTAACCTACTTGTTCTACAAATCTGTGTACTAGTGTTAAACGCTACTGGTTTTGATAGTGTTTATAACGTTTCTGACAGATAATATCATGATGTTCTTTGTGTTTGCCTTACCGAATGTGGAATCCTGTCAGCAATAACCAGGGTTGCCAGTTTTGCACAAAAAAAACCCCGCCCAATTGATACTCAAAACTAGCCCAATAGCGTTTTGAGTTGGGTCTCCCAGTAAAAATCACATTCCGGAGGGTAAAAATACATGTTTTTTGGTGGGGTTCCCCTGGTACAGTTTGCATTCCAGGGCCTAAATATAACATTATTGGGGTAATTTCAACCCAAGGACCTGAATAACAACCCGTAGCAACAGTGTTAAAGTAGTCCAATTCTGCTATTAAAACCACAGACTTGGCAACACTGGCAATAACCTGTTTGTGGGCTTTTTTGCTATCTGCTTAAGTGCCGGCAATGCAGCATTGCCAGATATTGCTATGAAAACAAATAAAAACTGGAAAATAAACCGAAACGAGTTCAAAGCTGTAAATAAGCTAAGATAAAGATATCGCTAACCCTAAACTGCAACTTGTCATTTTATTAAGTTTCTAATGTAACAAATTAAGTGGAGAAGACAAGTCTAAAGACGCATATAATAGCTTGACCTGGCAACACAGAGGTTGCACCCAGCCTGAATGTGTAAAAGCAGAGGGAAATAAAAACAAAACAAAAAACAGGGAAATAGCACAATCAGTTATGGAAACTGAACTATGGATGCAGTTAAGATTCTGCTGTAAAGCAGCTCTAAAAAACAATAGTGTCATTATTCAGATTAAGTCAGTTCAGTGTTATCATAGGGCTGCATGATAACTTGTATTTTAATCATTATTGTAATTTCTTCTTCCCTTGATTTTGTTTAGCATATTTGCTGTCTGGTTACTTATCACGAAACGCACTATGCATTTGGCAGACACTTTTGTCTAATGTGACTTAAATTGCATTCAAGGTAAACACTGTAACAGTTCCATCAGTGCCATGTTTTACTGCTTTAGCTACAAGAATTACTTTTAAGAAATGTATTTGTTATTTTTAACTATCTCAGACTGAAAACATTATTTTATACTCCCCCCCCAGATCCAGGCCTTTAATGTCCAGTCCAACAAGTTTGCATCTGCAAGCGACTGTGCAACCTTCTTCACTCCAGCCATCTTGATGGGCCTGATCACCTCTCTTATTCTTCTGCTGGTGTTGGCCTACGCCCTGCACATGGTCGTCCACCTCAAGCACATTGACCGTTACGAAGAGCACAAGACCACCGTCTACTTCCCCCGCACCCCCGAGGCCGAGCTCCCAGACAAGAACAGCGTGTGAGGAACGACGACGGTGCTGTAAAGACCAGCGTGGAAAGGATTGCTAGTTCTGATTCTGGATGGCTGCGTTGTCCTCTTGGTCTTCCTCCTGCCTGGCAGTAAATCCTCTCCTTATCACTGTCTTAACCTAACTTCTTACAGTCAAAGGATGAGATTACCTGAGGTGTTGAAACCCAGGCTGGAGCCAAAACCTGGACAGATCACGGCTTTCCAGGACCAGGACTGGGAAGCCTATGAAAAGGGGACGAAAAATTGTGAGATTGCCTTTTAATAGACCACCATCCTGGCGGACTTTTCAAAGCACTTCACTGAGTGGATACAAGTACTGTGGTTAGAAATATACAAATTGACAATGAAAGACAGTGAAACAGAAATGACTGCGATGTGGAAGTCTTCTGGGTTTTTTATTTACAGTACTTCATCACCATCTCATTCATCTGAAATGGAGTCCGTAGACTGATCTGCCAACTACAAGAACTGTTGTATGACTGCCAAAGTGGTGCAAAACTGTTCGTCAGCCTTGATGGGTAACTGACAGTAATAATGTGAATATGAAACAACATACAAATCAAACCATAAATGTACAGTGCTTAATACTATTTATGTATTCCAGGACTATAGATTCAGGAACTCCATAAATATACTCACTGGCTTTAAATGATCAGCTAAGTATTCATCTAGATCTAGATTCAACTGCTGTTTTAGTAATTAACAAACTTCCAGTATTAAGCACCTTCAACTCTATACATATTAAGTGCGTGAAGCGTATAGCAAGAAAAAGACTTTTTTGAAGCTTCGGAAACTGATGTATTGCACAGAAAATTTTTATATGATCTCATAATTGCTAGATCTATATGCCGTCCCTTTTCAGGTGGAATATATTAGGACTACTAGATGAATTTAGCACCCCTTGAGAATTTATAGTACAGACAGTATAACCATAGTGAGGTAATGCTGAAAGAATGCTGTACAATTATTCATGTAAGTGTTTAATACCCTCAGTATCATAATCAGTATACCTCTATATCTACAATTATAACATCAGTAACTCATTATCACAATAACCTGCAGCATGACAATGACTAGAGATAAACCTCTACCATGGCACGTCTGATACTGGAGGTAGTACTGTGTAATGTGTTCATTTGAATGATGGTCGTACACACTGAAGTGCACGGGAAGTTTCCTGAACATCAGTCAATTCAGTCTGAACAATAAACAGTGATCAGATTAAAACGGCGCGTCATACTTTTATATCTTTAACAGTAGCAAAACGTTACATGTCCTTTCTGTATTGTTTTCTATTATGGTAAACAGTGGTCATGGCCACGCAATAGGGATCACCGCTGTCTTTCTAGCCCACCTCATGCTGGCTGTCTGCTACTGCCCCGCTTTTTGTGGTGAAAAAGCAGCAACCTCCTTCTGTCTGATTTTTCCTGCCCTTTCTGCCATCTGCTCTCCTCTCGCACTTCTCAGCAGGAGCCTGCGGCGCTGCCCTCTTACCGGGACAGTTTACCTGTCTGCTTTCAAAACGAACTTTACTCACACATGCACTACTTTCTGCGTCAGTGACTCCCACAGCACCGCGTGTGTTTTCCTGCAGGGTCTAACAGCTTCACAGCTGGCTTTAGTCTGGTTTCGTGATACATATACAAACAATATCGTGATGGTTTAGTCATGGCTGAGCGCTACTTACTAGTTGTTTTTTCCTTATTCATTTGCTTTTATAGAGGCTTTGCGTTTACGTCACGATTGGCCAGTTACACAAATGCGATACCTAGATGTAAATAACAGCATGGATTGCACGGTTAATGTACTACTGAATACGTTGTTCTGCTAATTGATGCTGTCTAAACCACAGAAAAAATGTGTGGAAGCTAAATTATATAGAGAATGACTTAGTAAGCTGGAAAGAGCGCAATATTTTGACAAACTACAATTAATAGGTGGTAAAGATAAGTAGGAGCAGTATTAATTAAGATGTTAGCCTAATATTTCACCTACCTGAACGGAAATGATCAGAACAAACACGAATGTTGCCAAGATTCTAGCATCGGAAACCCTGGTTCAGTTTGGCCAACCACAAACGTCTTTTGTTCCTCCAACAGTTTTTGCACGCTTCTCTTTGATTTGTTATAACTTTTGGCAGTCTGTACAAATACATGCATTTTTGGCTAGCAGTGGTTTATATTCAGTTATTTATTTAATATTTTAGAGGGTGTACAAATATGAACAACACTGATTTTGAGTGCTAGGGGAAAAAATATAGTTACTTTTTTAAGTTAATCTGTTTAACATGTATCAGGTACACTACCAACAATAGTACAACAGTAAGACTTTATTTATTTATTTATTTATTTATTTTTATTATATATTTTTTTTTTCTTTTATCCAAAATACAGCAAAACCAGTACAATTTTGAAATATTTTCCCTATTTAAAATAGCTGGTTTCTATTAGGATATATTTTAAAATGTAATTTATTCCTGCGATCAAAACATTTCAGCATCATTATTAGTCTTATAGAAATCATTCTAATGTGCTGACTTGCTGTTCAAAAAACATTTTTATTATTATTATTATCAGTATTTAAAACAGTAGATTAATTTTTTTCAGGGTTCTTTGATGAACAGAAAGATCCAAAGATCACCATTATCACCATATCTATCTGTCTATCTATCTATCTATCTATCTGTGTGTGTGTGTGTGTGTGTGTGTGTGTGTGTGTTTATATGTGTGTGTGAAAGTGATAGAAATTATTACTTTTATTTAGCAAGGATGCTTTAAATTGAACTAAAATGAAAGATATTTATAATGTTACAAAAGATTTCTATTTCAGATAAATGCTGTTCTTTCATCAAAGAAACCTGAAAAAAATCAACTCAGCTGTTTTCAACATAATAATAAATATAAATGTATATTGAGCCACAAATCAGAATATTAGAATGATTTCTGAAGGATCATGTGACTGGAGTAATGATGCTAAAAATTCAGCTTTAAAATCACAGGAATAAATGTCATTTTAAAATATATTCAAAAAGAAAACTTAAATTCTAAACAGTAAAAATATTTTATAATTTATAATGTTTTTGTATTTGTATTTTGGTGACATAAAAATACACTGAAGCAAAAACAAAAACAAAAAAAATCTTACTGTTCAAAAACTTTTGACTGGTAATTGTTAAATTGGGTGCTTCTGCTTTCAAATTTTCAGATAGATAGCTAGATGGATAGACAGAGGAAGTGTCACATTATTTTAACAAAACATCTATTCTTGAGTCTTAACATCAGTTACACATTTACTTACCTTATATAAGATCTGTGCAACCTGAACTGATCATTACATGTACATTCTATAACTACATCTGTTACATTTAGACATAAGCATTGAATTTCCAGTGCCATCCCTTTAAATCTCTTTATGAAATAATTATGTTTTCTCCTTCAGGATGACTTATGCTGGCTACTTTTTTCTAAATTTGACCAACCAGGGCAACTGATGTGGAACTAAGAGAGTTTGCCATGCTCAGAGGAAGACTGAAAGGGTTTGTATGGATCTTTCCTTTGTTGTCATGGCGACAGAGCAAACCTGTCTCATTCATAGTTCTTGCCCACGTAAGTGCTGACTGCACAAGATGGACTGAGAAAAATCAGACCCGATCACCGGCAGAGAATTTCACTCGGCTTGAAGTGACCTTGTCCAGTGCCATCACAATAACCTTGAATCCTTTACAGGGATGAGTCATGGTCATAAATCCCTGCGATATAAGCATCTAGAGGCTTTAATGAAAACAAAACGAAGCTGAGTTTGTCCAAGATTTGGATCTAAAAATGAGTCCCAGGTGCCAGTAATCAATGTTTCTGTCAATTTCCTTCTCTTTTATCCTGTGTAATACGTACACTTAATATTTTTATATTATTATATAATATATTATTTTTTTTTAGCATGTAATAAGGTGGTGTGTTTACAGTACATACACGCCCAACCTTAAGTACATCCAAAAATAAAAAATAAAATAATTCTGTCATTAATTACTCACCCTCATATCGTTCCAAACCCGTAAGACCTTAGTCCATCTTCAGAACACAAATTAAGATATTTTTAATGAAGTCAGAGAGCTTTCTAACCCTGCATAGACAGCAATGCAAGTACAAAGTTCAAGGCCTAGAAAGGAAGTAAGGACATTGTTAAAATAGTCCATGTGACGTCAGTGGTTCAACTTAAATTTTATGAAGCAATGAGAATACTCTAAAACTAACATAACTTTATTTAACAAGTTCTTCTCTTCCACGTCTGCCTTCAACGCACATTTGCGAAAAAAACGTGGAAACAACATTTAATGCTTACTGGTTTTAAAAAGGTTAACAAAATACGTATAAATAAATGTAAAACTTTGTACAAGATATATTTTTTATCCTTTCCATTTTTTTTTAATTATTGTAATGATAATTATTATTATCTTACTATACTTCAAAAATCAAAGTTTAAATCATCATTAATAGGGATCTATCTACAGTCTTTGCCCAAATGCAGATGAACATTTAGTATTGCAGCTTATTTTGCGATAATGGCCAGCTGATTGTACATGATTCTGATTATGACACTGCCAAAAAACTAATATATAGGTGGATATGATGAAATATTGATTTATGAACAAAATAATCAGCCTAGCAACAAGACAAACACTGCAACAACAGTAATGTTAATACTGATGTTGTCTGAGGTGATTGTCACTATACAGCTAATAACTAAATAGTTGTGTGTTCATATGTAAGGAGTGATTGCTGATTGATACAAGAAATATAGATAAAGTAGCCATGAACAACGAATTGACCAATCAGAATCAAATATAGATTTTTAGAGTTTTCACAAAAATTGGCGGCACTGAACGTAAACAATGCCACTGAACCGAACAAAGCTTGCATATTTTGCTGATTATTGCTGCTGAAAATGGTCAGTTATTGCCATGTTTTGGGCTGTACTATTCGGTCGGACCGGGAAAAAACATTTGGAGTACTAACTTACTACATGCTACTGTATTTTATGTATTTGTATGGACTTGAGGTGTCACGTGATTGTCATCTCGACATGCCACTAATATTATAATTTATCACATCACAGTGCTTAGGGTTGGCAGTTGGCACTGATACAAGTACGAATGACCACTATTGTTAACCGTTTTTACATAAGAGACGCCCTAATGAGTAAAACAATGGGCCTGAGTGTATTCTACCATGCAGCTGCAGCCTCTTTTTAGATGCCTCAGGACGCTTGTATGCCCATGTGAGCGAGACCTCTAGACCATCATCTCCAGGGGGGGCGTCAGATGACGATGCATGCAAATCATTTCCACAAAGAAAACAACCCCTTTTCTTACAATATACTACAGCAGCGCTTCTGTATCGTGAGACTTCCAACCAAAACGTTTTACAACCTGGTTTTGTGAGGTGAACCCCCAGACAAGATATTTAGATGCGTCGGTGGTCCCCGCGCTTCACAATGGACTCGTCCAGTTCTCATCACCGGAGCGAATCGATAGTTAAAGAAGCTTGAATATTGCAGCTCTGTTTCGGCACCGGCTGAAGTGACATCACGAGTCTTCAGGTAACGGCATCTGTTTATAGTGCTCAGACTTAAGTGAAGGTGATGAGTAGTCGTCTTAATTGATGCAATGACGCTAAGCTGTGTTATATAACTGGCATGACGTTATGCTTTGAATGTAAGCTATAATTTGACGTTTAAAACGGGAAAAGATGAAGACTTGTGTTTGTTTCCTCACAAATCTGTTGCCATTGTGGAAAACTGTGATAATGTTCGTTTTCCGCTTCAGTAACTAGCTGAGTCATAATTGGCATCACCTGGAAATTTGTGATTAATTTCTTTACTATTCAAGCCAGTTACTTCGAAATCTAAAAAATAGCTTTAAAAAGTAAAAATTTTACAGTAACATTAACATAATTGCTTCCATGTTCTGTTACAGTGCGGGGAAACAATGGAGGAACAGAAGCTGAAAGATCCTATTAATAAAGTGTCTCTGATCAAAGGTAAAATCACATTACTGCACTTTCTATAGTTGCTAAGTATTTTGAACCAAACTATAGTGCTTTACTGTCCCATTAGGCATTCATTTACAGGCTATTAAACCTGTTTTTTTAATATATATATATATATATATATATATATATATATATATATATATATATATTAGGCTTACAGTATGTCAAAGTACTGTGTGTCTAAAATAGAGATTGTTTGACTATGTAAATGTGGTGTATTTTAAGCAGAATTTGATTAAATCTTTGTGATATGTATTTTTAAATATGTGACCCTGGACCACGAAACCAAGGGTAAATTATTTGAAATTAAGATTTATACATCATCTGAAAGCTTTCCATTGATGTACGGTTTGTTAGGATAGGACAATATTTGGCTGAGATACAACTATTTGAAAGTCTTGAATCTGAGGGTGCAAAAAATCTAAATATTGAGAAAATCGCCTTTAAAGGGTGTCCAAATGAAGTTCTTAGTAATGCATATTACTAATTGAAAATTTCATTTTGATATATTTGCTGTATAAATATCTTTATGGAACATGATCTTTACTTAATGTCCTAATGATTTTTGGCATAAAAGAAAAATCAATAATTTTGACCCATACAATGTATTTTTGGCTATTGCTACAAATATACCCATGCTACTTAAGACTGGTTTTGTGGTCCAGGGTCACATATTGTATTATTTTTTTATTATTTTAACATGTGCAAAAGGACAGCTATACAGCTATTTTCATATTTATTTTAAGTGACATTTCTGTAAAATAGGTGTTTTATATGTCTATAACTATATTTTGCAGTGCTCTTCAGTAGTTTAGTTCAATAAATAAAACATTTTGTTCCAAAAATGTAGTTTTACAAAAATAATTAGATGCCCAATTTAATCATGCATGGCAGAGTTTTGTTATCATTAGTTGCAATGGAAGGATTTTGGCTGGAACGGTTTTTCCAGTCTGTGCTAATACTTTAATCATAATAGAAATGTTGTCCGTCTGACTTTGTCTTCCTGTCTGTATGTCTATCTTCCTCCTCCACACACTCAAAAATAAATTAGGCCAGAGCGTTCCTATGTGTCCTCGTACCCTGCTGAGAGATTGAGTTCTTGATGCAGAATGGCATCAATAAACATTACCCACCGCAATACCTCATGAAACGTTAATGCCTCTGTCCTCTCTGCTCTGGAAGTTGTGCTTGGCCTGCACAGGCTTTGGTATTTTAGCTTAGTCATGCAAGCGAGGTATGTGAAGTTCAATTTTGTGGAATTACGTCTCTCTGATTGCAATGATATGTCCTTCATTTGGCCATTTATGGTGTGCACCCTTGAGTTTGTAAGATGAGGTCATTTCTTTCTGGAGCATTTGATAAGATGGCCTGGTTTTTCGGCAACCCATATTTAGAGGAAGAGGAGCAGGTTTGTTTCTAAGTTTAGGCAAACTAAATTACAGCCAGTAGATGTAACTTTTGCAGAGTAGTGGATCAGCTGAAAATCGTCATTAGTGTTTTTGTAGGAGTTTAAAAACGTTTCTATTTTGTTATGAAATAGCACAGCGTAACATTAAAACTTTTAGTCAAATGGCAGATTTATTAAAAACCCCAGCCATCCTTTTTGCAGATCCCAGTTTAAACCCTACTGATGACATTATGTTTTTAGGATAGATCTATTCTGAGTCAAGTTATTAATTCATGGAATAGGCCCATTTTCTGACCTCCAGGGAAATTACCATGCGATTCATTCTGATTTAATTAACCTTTGGAGACAGGGTTTGCACTTCGTCAGAGGGCAGAACAATCCGGCGAAGTTGAAATGCAACTCGTTGATGCTGATACAGAGATAAAGACACAGATCACCCATTAACTGTTGGTGAAAGAGTGATTCTCTGACAGCAGAGCGCTATAATAGTGTCTAATTATGCATGTAATAGTTCCCATTAGATGTCATCAGCGGTGGATGTGTAATCATTTCTCCAGATGAGCTGAGCAGGAGCACTGTGGAGGCCAGTGAGTCTGAGAAGGTCATCCAGCGGCTGAACCAGGAACTGCAGGAGGCCAATGAACAGGCCAACTCGGGAAAACACAAGTGTATTGAACTCCAAGGTAAAAGGGGGGCTTTAAGGGGATAGTTGACCCAAAAATGAAAATTACTCCATGGTTTACTCCGCCTCAAGCCATTCTAGGTGTATGTGACTTTCTACTTTCAGACAAATACAATACAAATGTCCTGGCTCTTCCAAGCTTTATAATGGCAGTGAATGGCTGTTGAGATGTGGAAGTCCAACAAAGTGCATCCATCCATCATAAAAAGTACTCCACGTGGCTACAAGGGGTTAATAAAGGCTTTCTGAAGTGAATCGATGCGTTTGTGTAAGAAAATCTTTAATATCAACGTAATCTCTAAATTCCACTAACTGTTGTACAGTGACGAACGCGGAAACACAGTGGAGAGAGCAAAACTGGTCACGAATTGAAGTACAAAATGAGGATTCGTTAAGAAAATTATTAGAGAATTTTGATGTAAGCCAAGAGGAGACTTTTTGCTGTAAACAATTTTTCGCGAGACTATTCTCACCAGAGTTTATGCTACGCCTACGTCATTTGCTGTAACATTACTCTCTTGTAAATGTGCATATGACAGTTAGCGAAAGCTAAAGATTACGGTTTAAAAAGTTTTAAATATAGACATTTTTCTCATACAAATCACTATAGAAGGACTTTATTAACCCCCCAGAGCTGTGTAAAGTAGTTTTTTTTTATAATGGAATTATGCACTTTACTGGACTTCAAAACCTCAATACCCATTCACTGCCATTATAAAGCTTGGAAGATCCAGAACAATAAAGAATGAAGTCATATACACCTAGGATGGCTTGAGGGCGAGTAAATCATGGCAAAATGTTCATTTTGGGATGAATCCCTTTTAAAGCAGCTGTATGTGTATCTTTGCGACTGTAAAGTCCCCTACAGTTAAGTAAGTGGAATTTATTGCCATAAATATATCACTTTTATAATTACAGTGGACAGCTACTAGTGTATTTGTTGCTGCCATAAAGCAGTCTACTCTTTTCACCAAATATCATACCTGCTCATCAAACTTGCGTACTCCCAGAGCAAACGTTTGAGTGGGGGCATGGGAAAAAAACAGAAGCCATTAGCCTTATTAGAATCTGCATACCATCAGAATGAGTTTAAAACTTTTATTTCAAAGTAATGTGATTTTAGATCAGCGCTCGTCTTTGCCTGACTATACTTTACATATATTTATTCATATAAAATGCATTATTATTTACTTTGTTTATAAGAATTGCTTTTAAATTCAACCCTGGACCACAAAACCTTGTCATAAGAGTCCGTTTTTTGAAATTAAGATTTATACCTCATCTGAAAACTAAATAAATCATGGCTCTCCATTAACTGGTTTGTTAGGATAGAACAATATTTGGCTGAGATACAATTATTTGAAAATCTGGAATCTGAGGGTGCAAAAAAAAATCTAAATATTTATAAAATATCCTTTAAAGTTGTCCTAATGAAGTTCTTAGCAATGCATATTACTAATCAAAAATTAAGTTTTGATATATTTACAGTGGGACATTTACGAAATATCTTCATCGAACATGATCTTTACTTAATATCCTAATGATTTTTGCCATAAAAGCTATAATTGATTGCCATAAAAATAATTTTGGCTCATACAATGTATTGTTGGCTATAGCTAAAAATATAACCGTGCTACTTATGACTGGTTTTGTGGTCCAGAGTCACAAATAATTATAATATATTACATATTACATAATTTAAAGAACAATTAAATATTATAATTGTTATTTGGAATATTATTTATTATATAGATATTTATATAAGCTTTTAAATGTTTGAAATCTATTTTGTATGGCAGTCATGCTCAACAGATCCCCCTAATGCCCTGTGCTGTGTATTACAGGCCTATTGGAAGAAGAGAAAAGAGCCAATAAGCAGCAGGCGGAGGAGTCAGCAAAACAGATAAAGGTCCTACAGAGTAAGTCAAGGAGGGTGTGAATGTCTTAAGTTATATTTGCTAAACAATGTATTATAGCAAATGGTCTTTGTGTTTACATGTGCATTCAGCTCAGCTCCAGAAGCTGCAGGAAGATATGGAGAATCTCAAGGACCAGAAAGACAGCACAATCTTCAGCTTGCGACAGGAAGCGCACATGGCTCAGGAGGAAGTCCAGGTGTTGCGCCGCACTATGGAGAAAACGGCAGCCGAACGAGAGCATGAGGTCAGCGCGTTGAAGGGGAACCTAGCAACACTAACCTCAGAGCTGGAGAAATGGCAGTTGGCTGCAAACAAGTATGAGCGTGAGCTTGACAGTGTACAGGCCAGTCACCAGCAGCAGAACCAGCAGAGAGACAGAGCTGCCAAACAACAAGGTATCCGCAACCCCACAGACCACTATCCTCACAGACGATTGGATTGGTCTATAGTAGTCTTAAACCTACCGCCTTTTAAATAGTAAAAATAAAGTGAGGACATTCAAAAATTCCATCCATGTTCTGTGCTAAACCAAAATGCAGATTCATCTGTATTTATTCACCTATGGGTTAGACTTCCTGTTCATTAGCCGCTATAGGGAAATAACGAGAAGAATAACAACGTGCGGTAAGCAATAAAATTGTTTGTACTACAAAGTAGCAAGCTCATAATTAAGATAATATGGTAAGACACACCGATTTGCAATATCAAGCAGCAAAACGAGTTGTTTTGTACAGCTAAAAATAGCTGGACGTGGAAGAGACCGGAAGCCAGATACATAAAATTTACAAATGGCCACGCCCACTCTTACTGGAAGAAAAAGGTTTTCACATTATTATGAATATTATTTGGCAGGATTTGATAATGATGGTAATAATACTAATATTCTTAATATTTAATACATCTCACATACTTGGTAACAATCATCATATTTATCATAACCATAACCATCATCATAATAATATTTATTATTAGTAATAATAGTGGTGGTAATAATAATATCTATACATTAAAAATACTAAATGAGTTATTAAATTACCATGAACAAATGAGAATTTTCTCAGCCTCTTATAATAATAATATTAATAATAATAACAACAACAACAACTACACATTACAAACTAAAAATAGTACCTCTATTAAGAATACTAAATAAAAGTTATCAACTTGGCATTACTTGCCATTTTATATATATATATATATATAATTATCAATGTTGGAAATGTGATTCTTTTTTTCAGGATTCTTTGAATAACAAGTTAAAAAGAACAGCATTTATTCAAAATATAAATCTTTTCTAACAATATACTAAGTACACACATATATGTAAACTAAAATGTTTATTTTGGATACAATTAATTGCAATTAATTGTGTGACTGCACTAAATATTAATAATAATACAACGTTTATTGTACAATGTTGAAAATGTTAATTTTATCAGGATACAAATTAATCCTTTAAAAATAAATATAATTTAAACATTAAGATTTTAAACAAACAAATTAATAAAAAAATCTATATAACTATAATCTAATCAGGCAAAAATTCTGTATTTTGTTCCAATTAAATTAAGGGTCTTTTATGTCTTCTCCACATTCATAATCTCTTTGGGGAATTTGTCCTACCTTCTCAGAAACTGATATGTGTTTGTGGAGCTTACAAATCAAGCCCTAGGTTCATCCAACAACAGTCAGAGCAGTGTTTGCAGTAATCCGACAGATATTCAGAAGATGACTCACATTTCTCACATCACTTCCACCGTTATGTAACAGAGTAGCGTCGTGAGTCAGTGTGTGTGTGTGTGTGTGTGTGCACATGTATCTGTGAGTTTGTGCACATCTTCGGGTTTGTTTTTAATAGTGTGTGTGTGTGTGTGTGTGTGTGTGTGTGTGTGTGTGTGTGTGTGTGGTGCAGCAAGCGAGCTGGAGCGGCTGCAGAAGGACTGTGAGAGCCTGAGGAGGGAGTGTGCGTCTCTGAGGTCAGAGAGAGAGCAGCTGGCTGATAAACAGCAGAAAGAGAAGATCAGCCTGCAGAGTGAGAGCAGCACCCTGCGCTCAGAGAAAGAACAGCTACTGAAGAAACAACAGCAGCTGGAGAAAGAGCTGGACAGGTCTGTATCATATACAGTTACTTTAAAGGCGAAGTGTGTCATTTCCATGCCACTAAAAGCACCAGATGTAATTGCAAACTTGTTTTAAAATGGACTGTTCAAACAGATTCTTACCCTGCACTCAAGCTATTAGATGAGTCAGTGTTGTCATGTCAGACATGTTCAAAGACACCAATTTTTTTAACTTCTTAGGTATATTAAAAGGATAGTTCACTCAAAAATTATAATTATGTCCTTAGTTAGTACTTTTGTTGTGTGACATGTCTTGCACATGGGTTTCACTACAAAAATAACAGCATGTATGAATTCATTAACCCCATGACTTTTAATAAAAAAAAACATTGTGAAATTGAGGATGAGTGAGAAATGTCAGAATATTTATTTTTGGGTGAATTATTTGTATAGGTTCACTTATCATTAGATATTAAAATAGGATAGGAGAAAGAATTTAAAAGGGAAATATCATATCTATTTCCGTGTTTAAGTGCTATAATCAGGTCCCTGGTGCATCTACCAACCCAGAAAACATGAAAAAGGACAACCCAGTTGTCAACTTTGTTTTGGTAAGCCTTTCTCTGCAAGCATGTGAATAAACAAGCTGCTCAGATTTTGCTTTCCCCGCAACATAGAAAAGGGATCATCTTATAATATTAGCACCCCTTAATCTACGTTTCCACCCACAGTGGCGCCATTTTGTTTTCGCAAACGACAAAGGTGTACCAGTTCTAATGCCATAGCAAAAGTTTGAGCAAAGTATGCTAACTGTTCTGTCGTTGGCTGCACAGATGAGCACAAAACTATTTAGAGTCCCAGGCTCAGAGGAGACAAGAGGACAGTGGATTTGATTTATTTACTGTATATAACACTGCTGCCACACAGATCTAATATAAACATGCAATTTCTTTCCCAGCTGTTTACTTTTACAGACTTAACCAACTGTTTTTGTAACTCATGTGTGTTTTTAACTCAACTTGTGTGTATTTGACAGTTTAAGCGCAATAAGACATGAAAGAGTACTCTTAGTTTAGTACTCGCATGACGTGTCACATCTGCTTTCTGTGCATTTTCTTCAGATGTGTGTGATTAGGAAACCCTATATCAGAAGTTTAAACTAATGTGGTTTTAAAACATAGGACCCTTTTAAAATTCCAAATTACGTTTTTATGACTCTGTGATTCCGTCCACATTTTCTGCATCGTGAAAAGCATGGGGCCCTACACATGATTTCAGTGCAATATAAATGATAATAAAAACCAAACAGACGCCTTTTAGCAGGGTATCTGAGCTAAGAGCTGTAAAGGGCTGGGAGCAGCAGCTAATTTGCATTTAAAGAGACATGCACAAAAACAGTATGTTTCTGCTTTCACTCAAAATAGGCATTTTTTAAAATGATATGATGAATGATCTGTGGGGTATTTTGAGCTGAATCTTCACAGACACATTTTGGGGACACCTGAGACTTCTATTACACATTGGAAAATAGTAGTGCTGTCAAATGATTAATCGCGATTAATCGCATCCAAAATAAAAGTTTATGTTTACATACTATATATTTGTGTACTGTGTATATTTATTATGTATATATAAATACACACACATGCATGTGTATATATTAAGGAAAAATATTTTAGATTTATATCATAAATATTTATATTTATTTATAATCTAAATTGTATACAGGTATAAATATATATACATATAAATATTTTGTTTTAATATATACATGTATGTGTGTGTGTTTATATGTACATAATAAATATACAAAGTAAACACACACATAGTATGTAAACATGAACTTTTATTATGGATGCGATTAATCACGATTAATTGTTTGACAGCCCTAAAAAGTAGGTCTCCTTTAAACAAAAAAATGACACTTCACTATGGCTCTGTTGACTAAATATTAATTTCTTGATTTTATTCTGTTCTCATTTTGATGAACCAGTTAGTCTTATAGTTTAAGATGCTTCCCATCCAATAATCTCAAGAAGCTTTGTACTATGCTGCTTGTGATGTAAAACAAGGTCTCGGCTCTCAAATTCTGTCAGTTGTACCACAAAAGTCAAACAAATGTTGTTTTGATGATTTTTAAACACAATCCTATCTTGATCTATGTGCAGTTTACATGTTTGTTGTTAAATGAAACCCATATGTGTGAGTCGGCGCAGACCACCAAGCATATCTGCCCCATTTGAATTCTACACAATGATATTTTATATATAAATAATGCGATTTGGATGAGATCGTGGCTGTCAAATGCAGCTTTCCTGAGCTCAGCGTCTCTGGCCCAAGCTGTGATATAAACCAAACGCTATTGGCTATTTAAAAAAGGGGGCGGAGCTGCTTCTGCTGGTTCTGTCTTCTTTTTTCAATTGAAATTATTTCAACACATAGAAAAATAGTTTCAAAGCACTTCAGTGGACCTTTAACAACACTTTAAAAAAAAATTAAAAATTGAACAAAAAGCTGAGAAAATTGCGTTTTTATCAAGTATTATATCTGGATTATATTTAGTACAATGATCAAAGCTTAGATGCAGTAGATCACTTCCATCAACACTCCCAAAGCTTCAGTCTTTTACCACTTCTTGGATTGACATTTCACTCTGTAAAATTAGGCAGTTTTCATTTATATGCTGTTTATCATTGATGATTACATTATTTATCAAATGCATCTACTTGCATATGAGATCGCTCGTTTCTGAATCTTCCTTGTGTGTATTTGTTTGGGAGATTCTGCACTCATTCAGGAGATGCATAAAAGCGCCCCCTAGGGTATAACAGTGATATGAAAACCCAGAAAATTCTGTGTTTGGTGGGAAAAGAGTTAAAAAGGAAAAAAGTTCCTTTTGCAGACTTGTGATGCAATGACGATGTAATCTCTCTGGAATCTCCCCACAGCTCCAAGAAACAGAACACAAGCCTGAGCAACACGGTCAAGACCCTGGAGAAGACGCAGGTGGACCTTGAGAAACGGCTCAGTGTTCTGCAGGAGGAACACGAGAAAGCCACCAGCCAGCTGGAGCAAAGCAATAGCAGGATCAAAGAACTGCAGAAAGAGGTTATTCCCATCATAGCTGAGAAAGAAAGAAAGTAGAGCTGAGACTCATTAGCAGGCATGTCACAAAAGAGCTCTGATCCTAAAAAAAGACCTGGCCCCTGGACACTGTGTGTGTGTGTGTGTGTGTGTGTGTGTGTGTGTGTGTGTGTGTGTGTGTGTGTGTGTGTGTGTGTGTGTGTGTGTGTGTGTGTGTGTGTTATTGACTAGGCTCATTGCTCCTTGTAAAAGATTTCAACTCTCTCTTTCTCTTTTTTTGCTCTCAGTATGAGGAGATCCAGGCAGAGCTGTCAGGCCTCAGGGAGAAGTATGAGAATGCAGAGGAGGAGAAACGCTCCTTCACTTTGGAGCTGCAGCAGAGCCAAGAACGCCTGAGGCTTCTGCAGGACAAAGAAAACCATGTGAGTGTTCAATCCACGTAATGCTGATGTTCAGTAACAGGGGCACTGACAATAGGGACAGTTCAAGAGGAAAGTGTGCATATTGCGTTGTTTTTTGCCCTTGAAATCAACGCTGAAAAACATTGCATCATTTGTTTGACAATGCACTTCTGACAGTTTGTTTAAACATTTTGTATAGCCTAAAGGTGAAGTGTGTAATCTCTGTGGCCAACAACGGCACCAAACTATATTGCAGACTGTTTCCAAACAGGTTTCCCTAATTACAATAAAACCTCCCCAACATAAACATAAAACTGCAGACTTGGCAACACTGAGTATGACTAGTGTTAGTCTTAATTCTTAAACAAAAGAATCATAGGGAGCTTGTAGGTTAGGAAACACCCTGATTTTATTTTATGTTTGGTTTTTTTGTTTTTTGTTTTTTTTTACCTTGTATTTAATTTTATTTTATTAAAAAAATAATAATAATAACTAAGGGAAATGTATGGATGGGTGGCTATTATTTTATTTTACTTTGCTTTACTTTACTTTACTTTACTTTACTTTACAAATAAATTATCAAAGGGAAACGCCCTGGATGGATCCTAGTATTTTATTTTATTAAAAAAAATAAATAAATAAATGTAACTTTTATATTTTATTTTATTAAAAAAATAAATTATTCAAAGGAAACACCCTGGATGGATAGCTACTATTTTGTATTATTATTATTATTATTTTATTTGTATTATTTTTTATTTTATTTTATTTAAAAAATATCCAAGTATCTAAGGGAAACACCCTGGATGGCAGGTATTTTATTTATTTAAAAAATAAATGATCCAAAGGAAACACCCTGGATGGATAGCTAGTATATTTATTTAAATGTATATTAAAAAAAATGATCCAAAGGATCCTAGTTGTTATTGTTATTGTTGTTGTTGTTATTATTATTATTATTATTATTATTATTATTATTATTATTATTTTGTTTTGTTTTGTTTTTTGTTTAAATAAAGCATCCCGGGGAAACACCTTGGATGGATGGCTAGTATTTTTTTTATTTTAAAAATAAATGATTTAATCAGGCAACTCCCTTACGAACAAGATTCCTTTATATAAAATAATATAAAAATCAAACAATATAATAAAAACTACAAACAATTCTAAACTCAGAGCATCAGTTGAGCCAAAACGTGACATGCCATATTTAAACAAACATCTGCATTGTCTCTGCACATTAAACGGAAAAGGGGAAGAGTTTAAACTCTAAAACAATTACACACTTCACCTTTTGATTACCTTATCTTGATGACAGTTAAATTCACCAGTCCAATAATAGCGCATATAAACACAAGCCACTCATTCAGTAATATCCCTCCCTTCCCTCCTTTAGCTGTCTTTATTGCAGCCCATCCTAGCCGTAGCCATCGGCCTTGTCCTGGCTTTGCTGTATTGGTGCTTGGGCCCATTGTGGTAGAAAGGTACACAGTGCTCCTGTCCCGTCTCATTCCTCTGCTTAAGCATCCATCATCCTCAGGGCTATGCATGACCACTAAATGATTCTCTCAGCTTCAAGCTACCAAAAACTGTCCGGTCGTCCGCAAAATGCTTCTGTTTTCCTACTACAGGTCCGCTTTTGTATTATAAGACGCACACTAACAAGTGTCTCTAACCAATCAACTCCATTTTGTAGGTCGTAGTTTTCCAGCGTAGCTCTGAGGCATCCCGGCTCTCTTTGTCCTCCACTGTACGTCTTGTGTGTCCTGACCTCCGTTTCTCCACGTCTTGTCCTTGTGGCTTTCATGTCCTGTCTCGGCTCATGTGCATCCTTTGATTGTAAACATGTTCTGATAGGTGATGTGCTACTACAGATGATGTCATCTGTTTTTCTTCTTGCAGGGGAAATGGATCCGGTGGATGCCCGTCGCTGCTGTAACCATTGCCGTGACGGGGTATTTACTTTCAAAGACCTCAAAATGAACAACGTGACAAACCAGTAACAAGCGCACGCATCCATGACATGCATATCTAGTAAATGTTTCTCAAACGTGTCAACATTTGTATCCTTTTAGTCTGCGTGGTGTTAGTTTGAGTAACAAGTGTTAAATGCAACTTTTACTCAAGTATTGAAGGACTTAGAATAATAATGTCACAACTTTCTCTCATTTACCCCATATATCATTTTTTTTTTAAATTAGAGGTTCTGTATGCATAGCATTTTGAAGTATCTGACTAATAACAGGTATTTTATTGAACACTGTTGCTTTGCCAAACAAACACTTAGTGAATTGCCTTATATAACTTAACCTTAGATAAACATTTATACCTCCCTGAACGAACATGTCCATGAGAACTGATTCAGAATTGCAAAGCCCACTGCAATAACATACATTTTCTGTGGCTAAATCTGCCATATAATGTGTTTGTGTCCTTGCACCTTATACGAAGCCATTAGTAATTAGTCTATGCACTGTACTTTATTGTGATAAGGATTTGACATATTAATTATGATGATGATGATGATGATAATAATCACTGTTCACTTAGGACATTAGAGCGCTAATGTGTCCTAAGGAGACCTATAATAGTGTTTATGATTTATGATGTTTATTACTTGTACAGAGATTTAAGGAAAAACTACCTGATCTAACAAATATGATAATTGCAATAAATAAGCAAGAGTTCAACCCTATTAAGTCCCTGTTTAATTTTTATACATTTGTTCATGCATATCAGCTGAAACATATTTTAATAACTTTACAGTAGGGACAATTTAACATTTAGTATGATTAAATAACATATGCTGTAAAAATAGTGTTTAAATTGTTTAAAAGATCTTCATGTCTTTCTTTCTTTAGTCAAAAAGAAATGTTTTTTGAGGAAAATATTTCTTCAATGGGGATCAATGTGTTGAAGGTCCAACTTCTAAAAAAACTGTCATTTTCTAAAAAAAAAATAAAATTATATACTTTTTAATGACACATTTTCAACTTGCACTGGACTGTACAAAGAAAGTCAGACTAAAAAAACCCTTTACAAAAAAATGTTAAAACAATGTCAATGATTTTGTAAATGAGAGAAGATTAACTGGAATGCACAGACGAACAACTAACCATGCATAACCTTTCCAACGTGATTTAGGTTGCCAGGTCTAGGCCAAGTGCTGAAAACCAGCCCAATCTGGGGTTTTTTTCTGTAGTTTTCCCCTCCTTCGGGGCTTTAAACCGTGAACTAAACAAAGGAAAATTGCAGACTTGGCAACTCTGAGTGTGACTAGAATTAGCCTTGAATCTTGCAAAAACTGACTCTTATGAACCGGTTATTTTTTTGTGAATAAAAAAACACAGAGCACAGCAAATATTTGTCTGGGTTTGAGACAAAAGAGCTAGTTCTTTTTAGAGAATCAAAAACATATATTGTGACCAGGGTTGCCAGGTCTGCAAAAAAAATACCCAGCCCGGTTGCTATTGAAAACTAGCCAAATCGGGGTTTTTTTCCCGTCTGTTGAGGGTCTCATCCTTTGAAATGGCAAGATGCAGAGATCGCTTGAAACCGTACACTAAAAAAAAAAAAAAAAGCAACCTGCGGGAAAACCGCAGACTTGGCAACACTGAGTATGACTAGTGTTAATCTTAAATAAATGACTCTTATGAACTGGTTCTTTTTAGTGAATCAAAAAACGGAGTGCAGAGTCAAAAATATACATTGCAACCCAGTTTGTGAAACAGAACCAGCCTAATTGCTATTGAAAACTAGTCAAATTGTGTGCTTTTTTTTCCTGTGGTAGTCTGTGGTAGTGTTAGTCTGGATTCTTGCAACAAATGATTCATATGAACCTTGATTCCTTTTAGTGAATCAAAAAACATTGAGCCCAGCAAATGTTTGTCTGGCTCTTGAGATAAAAGTGTGCTGGTTCTTATTGGTATATCAAAAGCATACATTGTGCCCACGGTTGCCAGGTCTGTGAAACTAAACCAGCACAATTGCACAGTTTGGCAACACTGAGTGTGACTAGTGTTAGTCTTGATTCTTACAACGAATGACTCTCATAAACTTTTTTTTTAGTAAATCAAAAACTGCGGACCAGATGTTTGTCGAGTCAAAAGCTGTTTTTGTTTTAGTGAATTAAAAGCATACAGTGTACCCAGGATTGCCAGGTCTGTAAAACAAAACCAGCTCAATTATTTATTTTTTTTTATTTTTATTTTTTAAATAGCCAAATTGTAGTTTTTTCTCTGTGTTTTTTTCTCTGTGGGGGTCCCTTTGTTTAAAATGGGGAGATCAAGATCAAGAGATGGCTTTATAATGAGCTTTATAGACTCAAAAAACTGCAGACTTGGCAGCACTGAGTGTGACTAATGTTAGTCTTGATTTTTACAAAAAATCGACTGGTTCTTTCTAACAAATATAAAAAAAGCACAGAAAATGTTGGTTTGAATCTTGATTTTAAAAAAAAAAGTGAGCTTGTCATTTTTAGTGAAGCAAAAAATGTGACCAGGGTTGCCAGGTCTGCGGATCAAAACCGGACCGATTGCTAGTGTTCATGACTACAGTTAGTCTTGATTTTTACAAGACTTATCAACCAGTCTGAGTCTTGAGACAAAAGTGAGCTGGTTCTTTTTAGTGAATAAAAAAACATGCAATGTTACCAGGGTTGCCAGGTCTGTGAAACAAAAGCAGCCCAATTGCCATTAAAAACTAACTGAATTGCGTTTTTTTCCCCTTTGGTTGTCCCTTTTGTCCAGGAACTCCTTTTGGCGGGATAGAGAGAATACTTAAAAACGTGGACGACAAAAAAAAAAACAATCTGCAGGAAAACTTCAGACTTGGCAACACTATGACTAGTGTTAGTCTGGAGTTATACAGCAAATGACTCTTATGAACCATTTCTTTACAGCGAATAAGAAAACAGAGCACAGCAAATGTTAGTCTGAATCTTTGAGACAAAAATGAGCTGGTTCTTTTTAGTGAATCAAAAACATACAATTGACCAGTGTAGTCTGATTCCAGAAATGAATATTTTAGGCAGTTCTATTGGTGCAATACTGCATTCAATTTCTTACTGTAAGACTATGCAAGCAAAGTGGACATGTATAGCTGAAATGAATCAAATCAAGAGCTTGTGAATCTGAATGAAATCAATTTGGAAAATCGATACCAAGGCCTAATAATCTTGAAACGTATTAAGATTTCCAGGATACGCTAATTAAAATAAAAACAAATTCTGTGCACATAAATGCACCCCTGCAAATTGATGGCCCCATAACCGAGTTTGTCATAAACCTGCAGCCAAAGGCACACGCTTCCATGGTGTAATGCAGTACGCCCCAATGAGTCATCCCTCCTCGACACCGCCGGGGAAATACGAGGCCGTGCCCCGATCAAAAGAGCTCTGGCAATAATATACTCAGTTTATTCTGGAGTAAATGAAGAGTAACGTCACCAGCGATAAGGTTATCAGCAACAGTGATGTCAGACCTTCATCTGGCTGCAGGTGGGAATTAGCTGAATTCCCCAGGCCTGAGGATCCTGTTTCTGACCCCGTCTTCCTAGTAAATACATTCTTCAAGCACTGATGTAACTACAATCTGTTTTTATTATTCCTTTGCACGATGTGGGGTTGCGGCGTGATGACACGGTTCATGTCAGAGTAAAAACAGCTCTCAGAGGCGCTGTATGATCATAATTATGGGCCAGAATTGGGGGTTGTAGGGCACTCCCACCACCAGCAAAGCTACATGAAAGTTTCATGCTTCACAGCTCTCCGATTGCACTTCTCAGTTTGGTATAAAAGGTTTGGGACTCTACACTGATCAGTGAGAACGATGGGTGACTTTAAATATAGTGTTACCGCAGCTGCAATCAACCTGGCAGATGATGCGCCATGGAAAAAGATACAGAAGAACACTTTCACGCGCTGGTGCAATGAACACCTGAAGTCTGTGGAGATGCAGATCAGCGATCTTAAGTTCGATCTGAGCGATGGCCTCATCCTCATCTCACTGCTGGAGGTCCTGAGCCATAAGAGGATGTTTAGAAAGTATCACACACGACCCACCTTCAGACAGCTCAAGCTAGACAATGTTTCGGTGGCTCTGGAGTTTTTGGATTGCGAAAAAGTCAAGTTGGTGTCTATAGGTGAGTTACAACCTGCCTGAACTCTTTCAAGAACTCTTTTTTAAGTTTAATGAAGCATCTGGTGTTTTTAAAGTCAGGTGTACAAAAATATGTACAAATGTTTTGAAATAATCGGTAACCTATGGAAGCCTGTTTCCACCACTGAATAAAAAATAAAAAAAGGTTACTGTGACTTTTTATCTCAAAATTCAGACTTTTTTTCTCTGAATTGTGATTTTTCTGAATTGTGTCAGAATTGTAAGAAAATAACTTGCAATTCTGAATTTTTTCTCGCAATTGTGTTTATATTTCACAATTCTGACTTTTTTCTCAGAATTACGTCATGCTAAACTCGCAAAGGAGGGAAATTAAGTCAGAATTGTGAGATAAAGACTCGCAATTCTAACTTCTTTCTCGCAAATGCTAATTTGTATTTCACAATTCTTTTTCTCACAATTGTGAGTTTATATCTCACAATTCTGACTTTTTTTATCAGAATTACGTGATACAAACTCGCAATGGTGGGAAATAAAGTCAGAATTGTGAGATAAAGACTCGCAATTCTAACTTTTTTCTTGCAAATGCAAGTTTGTATTTCACAGTTCTGATTTTTTTCAGAATTGTGTGCTATAAACTTGCAGTTGAGGGAAATAAAGTCAGAATTGTGAGATAAAGACTCACAATTAAAACTTTTGTCTCGCAAATGCAAGTTTGTATTTCACAATTCTGACTTTTTTTCGCAATTGTTAAGTTTATATCTCACAATTCTGACTTTTTTCCCAGAATTGCATGATACAAACTCACAATCCTGACTTTTCTCTCAGAATTGCGTGATGAAGAACTCGCAATTTACTTTTTTCTTGCAAATGCGAATTTGTATTTCACAATTCTGACTCTTTCTCGCAAATGCAAGTTTGTATTTCCCAATTCTGCCTTTTTTTTTCAGAATTGTGTGCTATAAACTCGCAATTATGGGAAATAAAGTCAGAATTGTGAGGAAAAAACTTGCAATTGTGAGAAAAAAAATCAGAATTGAGTTATTAATCACGTAATTCTGAGAAAAAAGTCAGGATTGCGAGTTTTGAGGAGAAAAAACTGTTCTCACAATTCTGATTTAATAACTCGGAATTGTGTGGTATAAAATTAGAATTGCAAGATATAAACTCACTTTACTGAGGAAAAAATCACAGATGCAAGATATAAACTCTAAACTTCTGAAAAAAAGTCACATTAGAGAATTCGCAATTCTAAGAAAAAAAGTCAAGATTGTGAATTGACTTTAAAACTTACAATTGCAAGTTCATATCACACTTCTGAGAATAAAAGTTGCCAGATGTAAACTTGCAATTGAAAAAAAAAAAAAAGCATGCTGAGAGCATCTACTACACAAATAAACAGGACCTAACTTTGAAAATTAATCCGTGTTCATACTACCCTTAAATTAAAAGCATGTACTGTAATTAGAATGAACAAGCCATAATTCACCTCTAATTATACTAATTAGACAAAATAGTAAGTATAATTATCTGTATGCTTTGAACAATGTTTTGCTGACAGCAACTGTGGCTATTATGTCATATAGGTGAACATCAGGTTTAGATACAATAATGTTTTACTCAAAACATTCACTAGGGTTGTCAGGGTTGTTGTTGTTAACTAAAACTATTAAATATTGTTTTCATTAATTGAAATTAAGCTGAAATAAAATAAAAATATTCAATAGAAAAACTCAAAAATCATACATGTTTGCTTGGCAACTGACTGAAATATCATAATTTTAAATTGAAGTACCAAAAATGATTGAAAATAAAGCAAAATATAAAATAATAAAAACACTAAATGACAAAATTACTAGGATTAACTAAAATGAAAAGTGAAAATATAAAAATAAAAGCCAATCAAAATATCAAGTAATTCTGTATTATATAAAAATTACTAAAATAACACCCGTCAATAGCATTTTCACCGTATCTACGTATATAACTAACTAAAGAAGGCCAGCTGCAAAGTCAATATGTACTGTTGTCTAAAATGCATTAGCATGTCCTCAGAAGGTCATTATCAGGTTTTGAGCTCAGTCTTCACAGATAACGAACTGAATTGCTGATCCCACATGTTTTTCATATAAATTCCTGTGGCCCCTTTCCTAATTGGGGAGGGTAGGGTTCGGGTCAAAGTGTCCTAGTGTCAAATTGGGGGCGGCACTTCAGTTGATTAGCTGTGTCCTGGAACAGAAAAATGTTCCCAGTTGAGCTCTCTTGTTTGGATGTACTAGCTAAATGACGAAAAGCATTTGGTGTTTAAAAAAAAAAAATACAATTTGTTACCAAGAGAATGTCTCCAAACTGAAAGAACAAACAGACACACCTTCATTATCTCCATACAGACAGTAAGGCCATAGTGGATGGGAACTTGAAGCTGATCCTTGGTCTAGTGTGGACTCTGATACAGCATTACTCCATCTCCACCCCGGTGTGGGAGGATGAGGCAAATGATTCTGTCTCCAAACTGACTCCAGAGATGAGGCTTCTGGGATGGATCCAAAACAAAGTCCCTGAGCTGCCGATCACTAACTTCAGCCAGGACTGGCAGGATGGCAAGGCCTTGGGTGCATTAGTGGATGGAGTGGCACCAGGTAAACTCCCCATGATCATGTGATTTATTTCTTTTTCCCTGTGTTGAAAGAACAAAATGCCTTTTGGCAGAGGTTTTTATCTTGCAAAATGATTGTTCTGGTTTGTGCAGGCTTGTGTCCTGACTGGGAGAGCTGGGACACAGTGCATCGAGTGAGTAACACTAAAGAAGCCATGCAGCAAGCAGACGACTGGCTTGGGATTCCACAGGTGAGTTCAACCAGAATAGAATGGCTAGTTATCTTGCTTGCATTTATATAACATCATCAGTGATTGTTTTCTTCATATGTCATTTTTTTTTTTTTTTTATAATTCACTTAATCAAGCTCATTGCCCCAGAGGAGATTCTTGATCCAGCTGTGGATGAGCAGTCAGTGATGACGTACCTCTCACTTTTCCCCAAAGCTAGACTGAAACCTGGAGCTCCACTCAAGCCAAAGAAAGGTTGGGCCCATTATAAACCCCCTGCTGTTTAGTTTTTGGATGTCACTAATAATGAAAAGGCAAGAAGATGCATTGTGATGATAATCAAACATTTATTGATGAGAACACTTTCTGCAGGTTACATCAATACGCCTGTAGGTGATAAAACTTGACCTTGTTATGAGTGAATCATTAAATTTTTACATTCATTCAAGAACAAGACGCCACTAATTTGTTTTGCTCAGACCAATAGTGTTCAAACCGTTGCACACCAAAGATTATAAAAACTATAACAAACTATAACTGAAACATTTTATAAAAACTATAAATGAAACATTTTGAATCTGCCTGATTTTAAATAGCTCAAGCATTTCGAGCAGAAGACAACAAACTGGCATTATAATGAACAGTAAACATAGTACAATAAGGGTTGCAAAGGGTAGGAAAATCTCCAGTAAATTTCTGAATCTTTACAGATTTTTTATGTAAACTTTCCATGATTTTTTGGAATATTTCAGAATTTTACTGGAAATTTTCTGCCCCTTTGCAACCCTGATAGCAATAGTTATCGTTCTTGGTGTGAAAGGGAATAAATTCTGTAGGTGGAGCAAAAATTTACAATGTATCTAGAAATATTGTGTCTAAAATGTAAGTTACTCAATATTACATTCTTGTTAGTTAAATGTTTGTATAAAACCGGTTTCAAGTCACCTTTATATTTATGTAGCGCTTTTAACAAAAAGGTCAATTTTCAATGGACCAATTTGGTGTTTGCAAACTAGGCTCAGAATCAAGAGTTTATATCCCACACTTCTGTCTTTTTGTGTCACCGTCTAATGCAGTTTAAAGGAGTAGTTTACCGTCAGAACAAAAATTTACAGATAATGTTCTCAAACCCTTGTCATCCAAGATGTCAATGTCTTTCTTTCTTCAGTCGTAAAGAAATTGTTATTTGAGGAAAACATTACAGGATTTCTCTCCATTCTATGGAGCCCCCGACTTTGAACTTACAAAATGCAGTTTAAATGCAGCCTCAGTGGGCTATAAACGATCCCAGGGTCTTATCAAGTGAAACGATTGGTTAGTTTCAAAACAAATTTACAATTTATAAATATTTTAACCTCAAATGATCCGGGTTAATACAGTTAGGGTACATTGAAAAACTCCCATCTTGTTTAATTCGACAACTTCAAAATCGTCTTACATTGCTGCAGAAGTACAGTGTGATTATACAAAGATCATCAAATAAAAAAAAGGTAAAACAGCATTGTAGGGCGATTTTGAAGTTGAAGACGAAAACGAGATGGGAGTTTTTCGACATACCCTAACTGTATTAACCCAGATCACACAGACTACAAGACAATGATGAGCATTTGTGGTTAAAAAGTATATAAATTGTCAATTTGTTTTGGAAATAACCGATCGTTTCGCTAAGTAAGACCCTTCTTCATTGGCTGGGATCACTTTGAATCTGGATTTAAACAGCATTTTAGAAGTTTAAACTTGGAGGCACCATAGAAGTCCATGATATGGAGAGAAATCCTGAAATGTTTTCCTCAAAAAACATTATTTCTTTACAACTAAAGAAAGAAAGATAAGAACATCTTGGATGACACGGGAGGTGAGTACATTATCGGTAATTTTTGTTCTGAAAGTGAACTAATCCTTTAAAATCAAATTTTCTTTTCTAGTGCCTAAACCCAAAGCCTGTCGTGCCACGGGACGGGGACTGCAATCCAAAGGCATGAGAGTAGGTCAGCTGGGCCAGTTTAAGGTGGACACCCATAAAGCTGGGCCTGGAAATCTGGAGGTCAATATTATAGACCCCAGTGAGTAATAACCTATAATCTCTCCATAACCCGTATAAAGATGTACACATAATTATGTAACCCCTCTGAGGTCATCCTGTTATCCTTTTTTTCAGGTGGCAAGGAAGTGTCTGTCACACAGAAGGATGCACATGAAGGTGTATATACCTTTGAATACACACCCACTGCTGTAGGAGATCACACAGTGGACATCACTTGGGTTGGTCAGCACATCGCCAAGAGGTTAGCTCTCATTCAAGATGATAAGACCAGAGAAATCTTGTCATTTAATTTGAATAAGAATAAGTTTCTTATTCTTTTATTGCAGCCCATTTAAAGTCCATGTTGGTTCAAAAGCTGGGCCACAGAAGATCCGAGCATGGGGACCAGGACTAGAAGAAGGGACTGTGGGCTTGTCTGCTGATTTCTTAGTGGAATCTGTTGGTGCAGATTCTGGCATGCTGGGTGAGTGGACGTTTTTGTAGATGATGTACACTAACAAAATGGTATAGCTACGCAAATTAAATATACCATACATTATATATTTTGTTATATTATTATATATTATTTCATTATTGCGAGTATGCTTGTATATCGGTACAGCTTTAATTTGTAGATAATGACAGCCGTATCTCATGGCTACAAGTGTGATATTGTGTTTATACAACAGTTTGCCAGCATGAGTATGTAAATGCATATAAAACAACTAGGGGTGTACATGAATACTCAAACATTCAAATATTCGGTCTGTAATTATTATTCAAATTATAAAAACACTGTTCGAATTTTACTATGTGTTGATTTGCTGGCCGTAAATGCAGGGAATCTATGATTTAACAAAGCGCTAAACTGTTAGCACACGTTATCTTTGTCTCACGTTCTTCAGACTGAGGAACAAACTTTCACCTGAGCATCTTAGCATTAGTTTGAATATTAGTTTGAATGTTCGCTGATGAAGCAATATCTTTGTCGTACTATCCTTTCATCTGTTAAGAGTGATATCTTGTTGAAAGTAAATGTAACTTCCTTGTTTACAACTTTGTTTTAGTCTCTTTCAATATAAAAGTCTTTACTGCTGACTCGCTCATAAAAACAGCCTCTTGCCACCATCTAATGGTGGAACAGTGTAACTAAAATCACCATCACGAAAACACAAACACACACACCGGTTCCCAATAGTCAAAAGTACAAAGGCAGCACGCTGATATACAGCATTAAGGTTACATAAAACATGATAAAATTTTGCTGATTTACTCTGGAACGAATAATAGATTGAGACCAAAGATTGCCTGTTAGATTTACCCAAAACAAATTATATCTCATGTTTAACCACTAGAGAAACATCAGATCCAGCAGCAAATTCTTCTTATCTTTATTAACAAACCGCATATTTGAGGTCTAAGCAAGTACATTCTCAAAAAGCCCTTAAAGCTACATTCCGTGACAAAAAACTGTATTATTTATAAAATTATGGTGGATTTGTGCGTCTGCCATGACACAGCATGACAACAGGGGTTGGAGTTCTGTTATAGAATATCCTACTCTGCCAATCAAATTTGAGGACCAGAAAGAACTGTTATATTAATATATTTATATCACAGATACATAATAACAAAATGGTAATGGCTAACATAGTTATATATTTCTAATTTTTCTATTTTATTATATATCTTTCTAAGGTTTTGCCATTGAAGGTCCATCTCAGGCAAAGATCGAGTGTGATGACCATAATGATGGCTCCTGCCTCGTGCGGTTCTGGCCGACTGAGGCCGGTGAGTATGCTGTGCATGTCATGTGTGATGATGAAGAAATCCAGGACAGTCCCTTCATGACCTCCATCAGACCTAAAAGAAAAGACTTTGGCCCTGACAAGGTAAACTCTTGTATCCTCTCCTATTAATCTGTTTTGCAGACATGAGTCCTTACTCTTCTCAGAGAAATCAATTTAATATGCATGACATGTCATTAGATGTGAAATTATATCATTAGGTGAAAGTAGAAGGACCAGGTGTTTCCCAAACTGGCTGCATGGTGAACCTTCAAACCGATTTCACTGTAGATACCAGGCAAGCTGGTGAAGGAGAACTTAAAGTTTATGCTCAGGTACTAATAAAGTGAAATATTTATGAATTTTCTTTACATTTAAATGAAGCAATTTAAATTTTCAGAGCAATTTGACTTTCTCACAGAGAGCAGGTGGAGAGTGTGTAGATGTTGTTGTTTCTTCTGAACAATCTGGAGTCTTTGTCTGCTCCTACATCCCTTCATCACTTTCCAAACACACCATTGCTGTGGCTTGGGGAGGAGTGATGGTTCCTGGCAGTCCTTTTATTGTGAGTGCATACACTGATCTTAATAAATAGTGGTAAACATAATCGTACAATGTGTAGGGGTTGATATACAACAACAACTAATGCTCATTCTGATGCATTTCATTTACATGGTCTAATGAAAACTCATTTTCCCCAATTTGGTCTGCATCATGTTGCATTAATGTTCCAGCATCTGTTGCCTTATTGAAATTCCATTTCATCTCGCAGTGGCTTTAAACCTGTCTGCTGATGATGTACTGCTGCTTAATGCTGCAGCCAGAGCTTACAGGAATGTAATAGGATGTTTATTACTCTATTTGTACTGGCATTCCCTCTGTCAAGAGGGAATGAAACTATGCTTATTGAAATCACATGTGAAAAAACATGCATTAAGAAATGAGCCAATAAGCACCGAAATATATAGCTGTAATCTTAAGTTCTTCAGAAGCCAGTGATTGCTGTGCTGTAAGTTTTTGTATGATCTCTGCATCATTGCTGTTTCAGGTTACACCTCGCAAGATTAAGATTACACCATGTAGCCCAGTTTGGTTTAAACCAGATGGATCAGAAATGTATTACTCTGGTAAGTTAAAGAAACAGTTTTTCTAAAAATGAATGTTTTATGACAATTATGTCATATATGTATGGAAGCCTGTTTCCGCCACTGAATAAAAAAGGAAAGGAAAAAAATCTTTTTACCTCACAATTCAGACTTTTTTTTTTTTCTCAGAATTTCATGGTACAAATTCTTTGCAATTCTGAGAAATAAGTCAGAATTACGAGATATAACTCACAATTCTGAGTTTGTATCACACAATTCTGACTTTTTATACCATACAATTCTGACTTAACTCGCAATTGCGTGTTATAAAGTCAGAATTGCAAGATATAAACTCGCAATTCTGAGAAAAAGTAAGAATTGTGAGTTTATATCTTGCAATTCTGACTTTATTTCTCAAAATTGCAAGTTTTTTTCTTAGAATTGCAAGTTTGTGAGAAATAAAGTTAGAATAGTGAGACAAAAATCATAATTCTAATAAAAAAACTAAGAATTGTGAGTTTATATCTTGCAATTCTGACTTTGTAACAGGCCATTTGTCAAAAAAGTCAGAATTGTGAAATACAAACTTGTATTGGCAAGTAAAAAGTCAGAATTGTAAGTGTATATCTTGCAGTTCTGTGGGATATAAACTTGCAATTCTGAGAAAAAAGTCAGAATTGTGAGTTTATATCTTGCCATTCTGATTTATTTCTCAGAATTGGGGGGTTATTTCTCAGAATTGTGAGTTTGTCTCGTAACAAACTCGCAGTTCTGAGAAATAAAGTCAGAATTGTGAGACATAAACTCACAATTCTGACTTTATAACACACAATTGCGAGTTAAAAGGTCAGAATTGCAAGGTATAAACTTGCATTTGTGAGAAAGTCACAATTGTGAGACACAAACTTGTACTGTATTGGCGATGGAAAAAGTCAGAATTGTGAGTTTGTGAGAAAAAAGTTAGAATAGCGAGACAAAAACTTGTAATTCTAAGAAACAACTAAGAATTGCGAGTTTATATCTTACATTTCTGACTTTATAACAGGCAATTTGTAAAAAAAAAAAAGGCAGAATTGTGAAATACAAGAAAAAAAAGGCAAAATTGTGAGTGTATATCTCGCAATTCTGAGAAAAAAGTCACAATTGTGAATTTCTATCTTGCAATTCTGATTTATTTCTCAGAATTGTGAGTTTGTGAGAAATAAAGTCAGAATTGTGAGACAAAAAAAATCATATTTCTAAGAAAAAACTAAAGTTTATATCTTGCAATTCTGACTGTTTAACAGTCAACATTGTAAGATATAAACATGCAATTCTGAGAAAAAGTAAGAATTGTGAGTTTACATCTTGCAATTTTGAGAATTGCAAGTTTGTCTAGTAACATATAAACTAGCAATTCTGAGAAGTAAACTCAAAATTGCAAGTTTATATCTTAATTCTGACTTTATAACTCACAGTTGCATGTTTATATCTCACAATTCTGAGAAAATTGAGATCTGAATTGCAGTAAAAAAAAAAAAGGGATTCCATACATATGGATAAACAACATAAAGTTATTTTAGATAATAGATACATTGTTGTTATTTTTTAGTGCTGTCAAACGATTAATTGCGATTAATCGCATCCAAAATAAAAGTTTGTTTACATACTATATATTTGTGTACTGTGTATATTTATTATGTATATATAAATACACACACGTGAATGTATATATTAAGGAAAAATATTTTAGATTTATATCATAAATATTTATATTTATTTATAATCTAAATTGTATACAGGTATAAATGTATATACATATAAATATTTTGTTTTAATATATACATGTGTGTGTGTGTGTGTATTTATTTGTACATAATAAATATACAAAGTAAACACACATATAGTATGTAAACATAAACTTTTATTATGGATGCCATTAATCGCGATTAATCGTTTGACAGCCCTATTATTTTTTAATATATTTTTTTATAAATTTAAAAAAATATTAAAAAGTATTATCACCTCTTAATTGTGAAGATAGTTATACTCATGTCTTAGATATTTTTGATTTTATGTCTTACTGTGTAAAGATGATGAGATGGACCTTGATGAAGACTTTCCAGAGAACGTACGGCCTGGTGGTCATGGAGAACTTGTTATGAACATAGTCAGCCCATCAAACATCCCAGCCGATGCCACGAAGGTATTGAGTTTTACACATTCTGTGAATTCACTCAAAGCACTTGAACAGTGTAGTCAGATGTTGTTTGTTTATTCAGGTAAGGGCTCATGGTCTAGGCCTAAAGGAAGGTTTTCTTGGAGAACAGGCAGAGTTTATCATTGACACAAGCAGAGCAGGCAGTGGAAGACTTGCCATACGAGTGGATGGACCCTGTGAAGTTACACTACAATGTCTGGACAATCAAGATGGCACTTGTACAGTGTTTTACCTCCCCACAGAGCATGGGATGTACACAATAAATGTCCTTTTTGACAACGCTCACATAACTGGCTCTCCATTCCAGGCTGTTATGAAAAAGCCGATTGACCCATCCAAGGTTTTGGTAACAGACACTGATCTGCTACAGGGAAAAGTTGGTGAACCTTGCATTGTAAATATAGGCTGTGCAATGGCAGGATCTGGAGCTCCATCTGTGCAGGCTGTCTCTGACTCAGGAGTCATTGTCCAAACCGAAGTGAGGGAGAATGAAGATGGCACCTACACAGCTGTTTATGTGCCTCTAACTGGAGGCGTATACACGCTGCTTCTGAAATATGGAGGAAAGGAGGTGCCCTTTCGTAAAGTCATGGTGGATCCAAAGACTTACAAAAGCCATGTAAAAGTGAGCAGACAAGGTAAAAAGACCCCTGATGTTTGTCACATTTCCACTGGTTTGAATTCAGATTATATTTATCTTGATTTTGTCTTCAAATTCTGTTGTTTTAGGAGCTGTGGATGGTGATCGGGAAAGTGACACATGTCAAGTTGTTGCAAATGGTTTGGGTCTCCAAAAGGGCCTCACTGGACATCCTAATGTGTTTTGTGTAAACACCAGGTATGGTAGAAGTTAATTTCAGATTTCAGGTAAAAAATTACTGACAGCCACATTTGATATATGTTGTTTCTCTTTCTCAGCAGATCTTCAGTTGATGATCTGGACATAACAGTGGAGGGTCCGTCTGAGTGTCAGGTGACATGCAAAGACAGCGGTGAAGGCATGATTAATGTGGAATATACTCCTTCAGTGCCTGGTGACTATAAGATCACCATTACCTGTGGAGAGAACAACATTCCAGGTCAGCTTTACATTACGAGAAACTTTTTTGTTTTATTTATTTGCTTCAATTATATGAAATAATTCCTAGCACAAAAAGGTTTAGTTATTTCAAATCTAGGTGTGATAAAGTTGCTTTTTAGGTCAATAGAACATTCATATATTTTACAGGACTGCAATGTTTTAATGTAAATAGTGTTTTATTTAGAGATTTGTTTAACTGATGAATTTCTTGAATGTATTTTAGAATTTTGTCTTGTATTAATCCTAATATATAGTTATCATATATAGTTATTTTTGTTAATTGTATGATATTTATTACCCACATGATGATTGGATTGCTGCTTACATGGATATATGTGTCTACATTCAACAGGAAGTCCATTTATTGCATCAGTGAAGGATGTTTCAGATACTGCAGACTCTGGGATTTGTCTATCTACAAATACTGTTAATCATGGTAAGTTAATTGTACCCTTTTCTTGAGATTAAAGGAGACATATCATTAAAATCTGGCTTTTCCCGTGTTTAAGTGATATAATTGGGCCCCGTGACATAGAAAGGGGATCTAATTATGATATTACAGCCCCTTAATCTGCACATTTCCACCCGCGATGCAGTCGGCTGCACAGACGAACACAGAACACTGTTTAAAGTCCCAGCCTCAGAGGAGACGAGAGCAGTGGATTTATTTAATTATTTACTGTATATTACACTACTGCCACACAGATCTAATATAAACGTATGATTTCTTTGCCAGCTGTTTACATTCACAGACGTACCTGACTGCTTTTGTAACTCGTGTTTTTTTAACATATACTTTTGTGTATTTGACAGTTTAAGGGTAATAAGACATGAAAGAGTACTTGGTTTAGTACCCACTGTTAATAATTTGTTGGTATTTTGTCGTTGATCATAATTCGATATTTAAATTTATTATTTTTTTTTTTTTTTTAGATTTGGTATAGTATTTAACTTCATTGGTGTCATGGTAATACCATGTGACAGCCGCTTTCTGTGCGCATGCTTCGGATGTGTGCACTCAGAAAACCGTATATCAGAAGTTTAGACTAAATATGATTTAAAACGCATGATAGCAGTAGCTCATTTGCATTTAAAATGACATGCACAAAAACGATTTCAGCTTCCATTCAAAATAGGCATTTTCAAAATGATATAATAAATGATCTGTGGGGTATTTTGAGCTGAAACTTCAGACATATTCTGGGGACACCTGAGACTTGTATTACATATTGTAAAAAGGAATATTATAGGTCCCTTTAAATGTGTCCAACACAAAAATTCATGACTGCACATTTGTCATAGGTACTGAAGTGCCAGCGATCAAATACAGTGGAGATGGGATTTTCAGATCAAGTCCACATCCATCAATGGAAGACAGAGTTTCCTTCATAGATCCTCAGAATGCTTATGGAAGCAGCAGGTTGGACCCTCTTTTTTTCAAAGTAAAGCATAACCTAGCAGAATACTTTCCAAAAGCTGATTCTATCTATATTCTCTACTCTCTTTATTATAGTCCCATCCTGTTCCAAGTGCTGTCTAATTGTGACCACAATACAGAACTTCCCTCAGCTCATGGTGTGAATATGGCAGAGATTATTGTTCCTGGTATCAAAGGTGGAATCTGTAGTAGAACCCCCCAAAGTTTTACAATTGACTGCAGTAGCAGTGGAGAAACACCAGAGACTGTTGCTGTGGTGAGACCTGATGGTGAGCACAAAGTATAATGATTCGAACACTTACATTTGCAACCATTGGGAAAATTACTATTTTTGAATGCTTTGAATGTTTACAGGTTCAATGGAGCTTCTGGAGCTGACAAACAATGGAGATGGCAGTTACAGTGTTGTCTATTTGCCCACCATGGACGGATGTCACTTATTAGGGGTGAAATTCACTAATGAGGAGAGTTTTAATAGGTGAGACATGATAGTTGCATTAAAAAAACGTGCAAGGAATGTTAAATTTTAAAGGTAATGAAGTATATTTAAAAATAGTTCTGAACTATTAACTAATACATAATACATTTATTAAATATTTATATTCTGGTTGTATTTATTAATAATAATAATAATAATAATAATAATAATAATTATTATTATTATTATTATTATTATTATTATTTATTTATGTATTTATTTATGTATTTATTTATGTATTTATTTATGTATTTATTTATTTATTTATTTACAGACAATTCAAGTTTGAAGTGCTGCCAATAGATGCCACCTCTGAAGTTAATGTATCAGGTCCAGGTCTGACATCAGAGATGTGTGCCCAGCGTCCTCAAACATTTACTGTTGACTGCACCACTACAAGAAAAGTTCCACAGTTTGTTGCCATAATTACACCAGATGGTATTACACCATATATTATATTATATTATATCACAACTATTAATTCCATATTTCAGTAAAAAGTGTAAATGTTGCACCTTTTATTCATCTATTCATAAATAGGTGTGACTGAGACCATAGAGATTCAAGACAATGGCGATTGGACATGCACTGTGAACTACACTCCTTCAGTGGAAGGGCTTCATTCTTTGATGGTCAAGTATGCTGAAGATGATTCCTTTTGCAGGTATGAACACAAAATATGATTAAATACATAGGTTGTGTCTTATAGAGAAATTTGATGCATGTTATTGTTAATTTACAGTCCTTTCAAATTTCACGTGTTGCCTGTGCCCGATTCTGGTGATCGTCAAGGCTCAAGGAATGGTACTTCAGTTTTTGGATTAGACTTAGAGGCACAAGTGTATGTAAACACTCCTCAGACCTTCACAATTGATGCCAGTAGCGCTGGAGAGCCGCCAGAGACTGTAGCTGTTGTTACACCTGATGGTGAGAACGTAATGGAAACGATGTATTGTTTGGCCTAATTCTAAACAACAGAGTTTGACACATTTTTTTCCTTTGCAGGAAAAATCAAGCTATTAAGTGCAAAAGACAATAGAGATGGAACGTACTCCGTGTCGTACTCCTCTTCTGTTGAAGGATCCCACTCAATTATGGTCAAATATGCCAATGATGATTCCTTTAGAAGGTAATTTTAGTCATTTTAGAAACCGCCCAGTACATGTATTCCATGTTCAGAGGTTCTTACTTCATGCCATCTTTCAGTCTTCTCAGGTTTCATGCCATACCTTCTCACTCTGGTAGAAGTGATGAAGATGTCTTACATAAACAGGAACTTTGGAGTCAGGAGGGAAGTGTCCACGCTCCTCAGACAGTTGCTAATGGCTGCTGTGTGGCACCAGAGACTGTCACCACAGTGAAAGCTAATGTTCAGAATCGTGAGTTTGAAATATTGCTGACATTTGCATGCCAGTTTGTTTGATAGGGTAATCAATTACATGGGGTTTTTGCATGTAGGTTCAATCAAACTTGCAGATGTGATGGACAACAAGGATGGAACTTGTACACCAAATATGCAGGGCTCTAATACTGTAATGGACGAATACAGCAGTGAAGAGACTATGAGAAGGTAAAACAGTGATTTAATCTATTAAAGCCTTAGAGTCTATTATAGGCAGTAATGTCATGTGAGACATTTGGTGTTTTATTTGTTTCAGTCTCTCTGAGTTCCAGGCAGACCTGACAGTTGAAAATACAGAACAGATTTGTGCTCAAGTTCCTCAGTCATTCAAAATCAACTGTAGTAGATCCGGGAAGCCCCCTGAGTGTGCACTGATGATCACCCCCAATGGTGAGCACCAGCTTTGCTAGAAAGACGAATCAGATTTCTGTTGCTGTATCTTGTGTAATTGTCAAAGCTTCTCATACTTGCAGGAAAGGCTGAACTGACGGAGGTTAAAGAGAACGCAGATGGGACTTACTCTGTAAAATATTCTCCGACCATAGAAGGTCTTCATTCCTTGATGGTCAAATATGTTGATGATGATTCATATTGCAAGTACGATTTTTAAAAATATAGTAGTATTTATAATGGTCTATATATACAAACCTGTGTGTGTGTATATATACAGTGTCTTGCAAAAGTATTCATAGCCCTTCATTCTTTTCACATTTTGTTATTTTGCTGACTTATATTAAACTGCTTTAAATTACTTTTTCCCCACATCAATCTACACTCCATATACCATAATAGCAAAGCCCAAAAAAAAAAAAGGGTTTTAAAATCTTTGCACATTTCATTTTTAAAAAATAAAATCTTAAATGATTCCATTGCATAAGTATTCATACCCTTATCTGGGACACTTGAAATTTAGCTCAGGAGCATTCATATTGCTTGTAGAAGTTACTACATTTCAAGAGAAGTTGACCTGTGGCAAATTCATTTGAATGGGTATGATTTGGAAAGGCACATATATCTTAATGAAAGGTCTAACAGCTAAAAATGCATATCAGAGCAAAAACTAAGCCCTGATGTCAAAAAACTGCCTGTAGAGCTCAGAGACAGGACTGCATCAAGCCACACGTCTGGGGAAGAGTTCAGGAAAAAAAAATCTGGAAAAAAAGTTTCTCCATTACCCTGAATGGAAGAAGTTTGAAACAACCGCAACTATTTCTAGAGCTGAGCTCCTGGCCAAACTGAGCAATTGATGGAAGAAGGTCTTAGGTTAGAGTGGTGACCAAGAAGTTGATGGTCACTCTAGTTGAGCTTCATGATCATGTGTGGAGATAGAAAAAAGTTACAGAAGGACAAACATCACTGCAACACTCCAACAATCTGGGCTTTATTGCGGTGTGGCAAGACTCAATCCTCTCCTAAGTAAAGACACATAAAAACACACTTGGAATTTGCAAAAAAAAACCTAAAGAACCCTCAAACTGTGAGAAACAAGATTCTGTGGTCTGATGAACCTCAATTCTAAGCATCATGTTTGAAGGAAACCAGGCACTGCTTATCACCTGCAGAGTACCATCCCAAAAATAAAGTGTGCTGGTAGCAGCCTCACGTTGCGGGGCTGTTTTTCAAGAGCAAAGACTGAAGGACTCGTCAGAGTAGACAAAAAAGCTCAATGCACCAAAATATTGAGAATGAGAACCTAAATGAAAACCTAGTCCAGAACATTCAGAGCCTCAGATTGGGCAAAGGTTCACCTTCTAACAGGACAATGACCCTAAGCACACAGCAAGAGTGACTTATAGACAACTCTGTAATTATATCAGCCTCGGCCTGGGCCTGAACCCAATCAAATATTTCTGGAGCAACCTGAAAATATGTGTCTGCCCCCATTCAACCTGGCAGAGCTTAAGAGGTGAGAAGAAGAATGGCAGATAATTGCCAGATGTGAATGTGCAAAGCTTGTCGCATTACACCAAAAAGACTTGAGGCTGTAAAGGTGCTTCAGTTAAGCTAAGTACTGAGTTATGGGTATGAATACTTATGCAATGTACTTATTTCAGTTTTTTTAATACATTTTATGAAGTTGTGACAATTCTGTTTTCTGTTTGGTGTATGGAGTGTAGATTGATATGGTAGATTGTTTTTTCTAAGAATAATAATAATTATTATTATTATTATTATTACTACTACTACTACTACTATTATTATTAAAGTAAATCTTTCATACTGCTTGTTTTTCAGTCCTCTGAGGTTTCATGTCCTGCCTCACTCTGCTAGGAAGGATCAACATGTAACCAATACGAATGAGGTTTGTAGTGGACAATTAGAGGAAAATGTTTGTGCTCAAATTCCTCAAACTTTCCCAACATGCTGCAACACTAGTGAGGCCCCAGAGACTGCCCTTATGGAGGCCGACGGTGAGGCCCTTATTATATGACCTGTATCTATCTGTGTTGAAGTCATCAGATATTCTAAACATATCGAAACATTGTTTGTTGTGGTATTGATTTTGTAGGCACTGCAAATCTTGAAGCGTTAAATAATGAGAACATGATCAATGCTGCAAAACACAAGCCCTCCCCTGAAGGCTTTCACTCCTCAGCTGTTAGAAATCCCACTGAGGAGGATTTTCAAAGGTAAGATGGCATTACAGTCCAGTCTCTGTCTAAACCGTATGCATTAATCAGTCTCTCTCAATATCCTGGTTCATTATTCACTCATTTGTGCTCTGTTTATCCCTTAATTAATTGTGACATGAATTATAGTCACCCGCCTTCATCTTCACACAAACCTCAAGGTTTTCAAAACAAGGTATGAATGTGTGAAGTTTCTTCAAGGTTAATTTCAATCCATTTAATAATGTCTTGAGTCCTTGAGACATTTCGTACCTTCAATGTCTTTAACATCTTCATTATTTCTCATCAGGTTGAGGGCAGGAATGTAATTCCTCTTGGTGCCATTAATCAAGCAGGGTTTATGTCCTGTGGTATAGTCCTGCCATCAGACTTAAGTGAAGATGAAATTACAGGTGAGCTGTTGCCTGGATTCACTTGTTCATTTTAATAATTGCGGCCTCACATCATTATTTTAATGGGATTCACAGGTGAGGTGATCATGCCGTCTGGAAAGATGGCACAGCCTGATGTGATTGATAACAAAGATGGTACCATCACTCTAAGGTTTGATCCATCAGAAGAGGGTCTTCACCAGCTACTAATTAAATCATCCAGAAATGATCTACCAGGTTAGACTGTATGGAAAACATTGAATTGTGTGTTTGTTTGTTTTTAAATGTTCATTACTTTTCCTGATATAGAAATCAAACTTCCTCATGAGTTCTGGTTGTTTAGGGGTGAATTAAAATGTAAATGTTTAATGCATGTTTTTTAAAGTCATAATGAGGCTCCTTTTGAAAGTTATCTGAGGCCTCCTGGTTGAGAACCATATATTTGGCATAGACAATCCCTAAATATCCACTTTATCAGGATTGAATTGCTCTTTTTAATGTTGACTTAATTTGTCTAACAGTAAACACTTTTGATATTTATTCCATCACAACAGTTTAAATATGACTCTTTCTCTCTTCTCCAGAACTTCCACTGCAGTATTATGCAAATGGCCTTGCTAATCGCAGCACAATGGCCTATGGACATGGCCTTGTGTATGGAATTGCAAATGAGACAGCAACATTTACCATCTGTCAGGAAGATTCAGCCTCGAGTGAGCATTAGTTTCATGTTTCCATAATGGCATACCGTGCACATTTTTGTGCAATTGTACTGTATATTGTTTGTACATCCAATATTAGTTGACTTTTCATTATGTGTCAGTAGAACTAAGAATTGTAGCAAAGTCAAGTGAAAATTGTGCAGAAGTGGATCATCTTTATGAGCAAAAATAAATAATAAATAATATTGCTGCTATGAAAGCGTACAAAAATATCATTCATTGCCATTTTAATAGTGTATTAGTGTCCACTTTCTCAGTGGCTTTGGTTCCAGAAGTATTTTTTCCATTAATTTTTCAGACTAAGACAACCAGCTACAAGATGAATGCTACAAGCTACAAGGCAGCATGTTTACATCCTGCCAAGATGGCATCTAGCATTTCTTGTCTCTGCCATTTGTAACCTTTTTCAGTAACTGTGGCTTTCTAAAAGCGTTAAAGGCATCAGGGCTAAAGTGGAGAGAACAAAAACGTGGGTCTTTAGGAAGTTTAATTCCTCCACAGGCATCTTCTCGTTCCTTTCTCCTCTTCTCATCGCTAGGAAATCAGTGAACACCTACATCGCTTTACTTGTTGCCCTTCGACTGAAAATTGCACACAATGTGGCATCATTTCAGTATTTTATTTTAGTTGTGTTGAGGTAAAATAGCAACAGGTCAGCCAGTAGCTCACCGAGTGCAACCATTTTACAATTCCTCCTAATAATGGCACCCCCCCATAGTCCAAAATGTATATAAAAGTATGTGGATTTTTTTTAATTATTTTTTTCTGTGTTATTTGTTTAGGTGAACTGGACATCACAATTGAGGGTCCATCTGAGGCAGATGTGTGCTGCTTGGACAATGAAGATGGCACTTGTACTGTGAGCTACTTTCCAACTGAGCCTGGAGATTATGAGATCCAAATTCAACATGATGACATGCCTATCCAAGGAAGTCCTTTCAAGGCCAAAATTGCTGGTATTTCAACCCTGGCAAACCTCAAAGCAGTATTCATAATGTCATAGTAATCAAAGCTTAAATTAATAGAAGCATGGTTTTTATGTACCCAATACAGATGGAAATATGAGAAGGTCACAGGTAAAACTGGGCAGCGCAGTTGACTTCACCCTGGATATCACTGAAGAAGATATTAGCCAGCTCTCTGCCAGCATCATGTCACCCACGGGCAATAATGTACCTTGTTTGTTGAAAACACAACCTGACAGCCATCTCGGTGAGCCGTCTATTAATGTACACACAGCTGCAGTTGGGAGACAAGTGAAATGAAATGACGAGCATTAATGAGCCTAAACAAATAAGGTTTAGCATTTGACCACCTCAAATGAGTTTAAGCACACCTACACCCTTAGTGTCACTGTCAGACTTCATTAGAGGTGCACTTTGTTTGTTATGCAGGTGTATCATTCATCCCCAAAGAGGCTGGTGAGCATCTGGTCAGCATTATGAAGGAAGGGAAGCATGTGAGCAACAGTCCCATCTCTCTTTCCATCAGTCAAGCAGAGGTAGGAGATAGGAGCAAGGTGAAGGCCTTCGGCCCAGGCTTACATTCAGGGCACACCTTCTGCATGTCTGAGTTTGTGGTGGACACGTGGGATGCAGGTATGATGCTATGTAATCAAATTATTTTATTAATGGCTTATATTAACATATGGATTGAATGTAAACTGTGTATTATTTTCTTGCAACCTATAGGATATGGTGGGCTAACGGTTGTTATTGAGGGTCCCTGTAAGGTAGACGTTCACACTAAAGAACTGGAGCATGGAACCTGCAATATATCGTACTGCCCAATCAAGGCTGGGAATTACAAAATCTCCATTAAATTCTCAGATGAGCACATTCCAGGTTAAAAGAGCTGCCTTATGCAAATTACTTTTTTATATACTTTTATTCAACAAAGACGCATTAAATTGATAATTTTTATTGTTACAAATTTCAAATAAATGCTGTTTATTTTCTATTTATTAAACAATCCTTAACAAAAATGTGATAATTTCCTCAAAAATAAATATTAGTTTTAGCATGGATAAAAGGAAATATTTCTTGGAGTAATGGCAGAAAATTCAACTTTGCAATCACAGGAATAAACTACAACCTAAAATATATTAAAACACACATATATATATTTTTTTTTAATTGTACAGATATTTCACAGACATTTTACTGTGTTTTTGATCAAATAAATGCAGCCTTGATAAGCTTCTTTCAAAAATATAAAAATCTTACCAAAGTTTTGTACAGTAGTGTATATAGAATTTGTACATTTTGTGTAAATAAAACATAATTTTATTTTATGTTTGTCTAATTTATTTTTATATCTCAGTGGTGTGTGGAGGTGTTCTGAAATGGGGAAACAAAGTCCCCTTTTTTTTTTTTTAATCAAATGTAAATAATCATTGTTTAATCTCTCAAGAAAAACAATCTATTTTATATTTTTACGTTAACAATGTCATACTATACAGTGATACAATAGTGTGATACAATGTAATACTACATTTATTAAAGCCAAGATGTAATAAATGTCATTTAAGTTTTATATAAGCATTTTACATTTATTCCAAAATATATATTATTTAAAAAAAAAAAATATATATATATATATATATAACAATATATTTTGTGAACTTATGTTCAGCTATTCTTTTTAAAAGTTAACTTTTTTTGGAGTTTAACTAAGCTGATTACTCACAAAAAACTCAGAAAAACCATGTTTTCATGTCATGTTAAATCTTATTTTGACGTTACAAAGTGGTTATATCTAAGTGTTTAAGTTGTTAGCTAATTTAAAAAATGTATTATTCCCATTAGTTGCATCATATTCATTCCTTCATTCTGATTCGTGAACACGTGCGAACAAAAGAGGCAGGATTTATCACATGAACCAATCACAGCCGAATATAACCAGTCATATCCAATCATATCATGAAGGAGGCATTGCCTCTTCTCATGTGACTTTCCCCCATTCATTCTCAATTACCCCCCACCAAACCCACCGCACGCTTTAGAATATATCTGCTTCTGATTTCATTTTTTTCTAAATTAGGTGGAGTAAAGTATAATAAATATATAAATGATCATCTTTACCAGGGAGTCCTTTCACAGCTGTGGTGACAGACCGTGGGCTTATGAGAGAGAACATCACGTACAACCAGAAAGCAGCTCCTATTGCCAGCACTGGGAGTGAATGCAGCTTAGCCTTTAAAATCCCAGGTTAGATGAATAGCCCATCACACTAATCCAGGCACTATATCTGACTTCTCAAGGACTTTGCAGTGGTGTTAACAAAAATACATTCCCTTCCATTACAGGTACTGATGCTGAGACTCTGTCTGCTTATGTGCATGAGCCATCAGGAAGTCCAGGAGAGGCTGTTATTGTCGCTACAGGCAGTGACACTTATGCAGTGAGCTTTCTAGCTAAAGAGATGGGAGTTTATAATGTGACCGTGAATCACCAAGGACAGACAGTCCCTGGTTGGCCACTCCAGTACACTGTCGGCCCATTTGGACAGGGAGGATGTGAAAAAGTCCAGGTGTGGGGGCAAGGCCTTCAAAAAGCTCTAGCAAGTGTTCCAGGTATCCCACTAAAATTTCTGCCTTTCTGTTATATGTTAGTGCGAGGTGTTTTATTATGTACTGTGACAGCTGGCTGTGTCAGTTGTGCGTCATTTCAGAAGTATGTATTGATTTCATTTTGCAGCTGACTTTAATATTTGGTCCCGTGAGGCTGGAGCGGGAACTCTGTCTGTCTCAGTAGAGGGTCCTGGAAAGATTGAGCTCCACTTTGATGATCAGCTGGATGGATCTTGCATTGTCTCTTACACAGTTCAAGAGCCTGGTGGGTAATTACTGTAATGCAGTATATGTAATGTTTAAAAAATGTTTGTTTTATGGACACTGCCTGGATATGTTCACTAAAACAGTACACAACACTTTCAGAAATGTCAGTATCTGATACAGTAAAGATCAGATATATATATATATATATATATATATATATATATATATATATATATATATACTTTAATTAGGGGTTCAAGTGCATAGCGCTCCATGGTCATGGATCCACGATCTCCACGTAAAACTGATTGTGCAGGCCAAACCTTAAGTCATAGAGGCCTGACATTTTGAAGCCTGACATGGGTGCTACAGCGATCAAAAGTACGACATTGCTCATAACTCCTAAACCATCAGCCACAGGTTTAAGTGACTTATGTTGTTGGAATCCATTCAAATCTGATCGTAAGCCTGGCAAAATTTTAGGGTATTTTGGATATTTTGCAAAAAATACTTATGCAAACTAGCCCTAGGGTTTTCGCCCGATGAGAAACAAACCAGTGCAGAAACATTCTTTGGGGAGCTATTATCAATAATTATCCAAAAAAAAAAGTCTAGTTTTTGACTCACTTATAATAAAATGCTAATAATAAATAATAAATAACTCCTGAACGGAATGACATATATTCACCAAACTCAGAACACTTATGTAAGAGCTAAATCAAAAACAAAAATTGGCCACTTAGTGGTGCTGTAAGAATTTTTCAAGGGCCTAAACCAGGGGTAGGCAACTCGGTCCTGGAGTGCCGATGTCCTACAGAGTTTAGCTCTAAACCTAATCAAACACAACTGAACAAGCTAATCAAGGTCTTCAGGATTGCTAAGGCTACAGGGAGAGTTTTTTTTCAAGGTATGAGCTAAACTCTGCAGGACATCAGCACTCCACTCCAGGCATTTTTTTTTTTGCACATGCATGTTATATTCATCATGACCAAATATCTCAGGTTGAAATTTACCCTTTGGGAAGCTATAAACCTGGTGAGCACATGCGACAGGTGATTCTAAATGAGCATGCAAAGTTGTAAGGAGATCAGACCTCACAAATGATGTCGGTTATGTTTTAAGCAAAAGTAAACAGCTGAGAAAGAAATTGCATGTGTATTATTATATTGGATGCATTGTCTCTTAAAGTGACCACACCTAATTTACTAGCTGCTGTCGGTGTCCTTAATGTTGATCCAAGAAAATGAATGAAAGAAACTTAATGACTGCTCTTGACTGAATTACTTTGTAGTTTTAACAAGAATTAATCTATATTTAATTTCTACAGTGAAGACTGTGCAGTGCAATTTTACATTTGATTATATTATACTGTTTCTGTATCTGGACACCTGCAAACTTGAAAAACTTAATCAATGTGTAAATAGCACAAATAAATAAACAGAATAAACATACACATTAAAACATTTCAAACAGGGTCCAAGGGTACAACCTGCACCGGGGCCCCGCGAACCCCAGCTACAGCCCTCCTTGCAGCTATACCTAGTGGAATGCCTAAAGATAACTTATTTGAGGATGTCTACTTGTTGACTGTGATCATTTTGGACTATCTTTGATATCATAATACTGATATCTGTAAGTGTATTGAACATGATTAAATATTTTAAAGAAAGCTAAACCAGCTAATACCATAAAATTCATTAAAATCCATCGCTATGCTATTGTTGTCCCACCAAAAATGTGACCACCTGGTAAATTATCCCATTAGGCATCTGGAATTATTTAAAGAGACAGTTCACCCAAAAATGAAAATTAATTGTCACTCTCATTAATTACTTGCCTTCATGTCATTTCAAACCCGTAAGACCTTCATTCATCTTCAGAACACAAATTAAGATATTTTTGATGATATCCAAGAGCTTTCTGACCCTGCATAGACAGAAATGCAACATGTTCAAGACCAAGAAAGGTAGTAAGGACATTGATTAAATGGTCCATGGGACATCAGTGGTTCAACCGTAATTTTATGGAACTCTTCCATATAGAACGTAAAAATGTACTGCATAGTACTAATAACACCAGTAAAACTAGCATATAGCTGATTTTCTGAGGAAGAGAAGAACATGTTTGTATACATATTTACATAATTTGCTTTTCTGCAGGTGACTATGAGGTTTCAGTCATGTTTGATGAGGAGCATGTTTCCCAAAGCCCTTTCTATGTGTCTGTCAGTGCCGCCACAGATAAGAGTCTCACACGAGGACAAAATGGCTCTGGTATTAATTAGCAATGTTTTGGAGACAATTTCTATTTTGCATTATAGATATTTGAGTGTGTAGGTTTGATGGTACTGTTCTTTTCCAGTCATAGATCATAATCAGATGTGTAACAGTTATGAGGAACCCTCTCTGTCAGACACGGAGATAAACACAACATCTGACAGCAGTGCTGAGCCAGTTTTCCTGTCTGACGCTAGTAAAGTCATCTGCCATGGCCCAGGCCTGAGTAAGGGCTTTCTGGGACGCAAAAACACTTTTTATGTGGACTGCAGTAAAGCTGGTGAGTGCAGCTTGACATTAGCAAGAATGTAAGTAACTCATTTCACTGAGTGAAATGTCTGCATTTCATGTTGTAGGACAAAACCTTCTCTTTGTCGGCATGCATGGCCCAACCATCCCTTGCGAGCGAGTGTCAATCATTCACATGGGTGGACATCAGTACAGAATCAACTATGCAGTGAAAGAACGAGGAAAATACATATTAGCAGTGAAGTGGGGAGATGAACACATTCCAGGATCTCCATTTCATATTACTGTTCTGTGAATTGCCTTCCTCTACTGTGTGTGTGTGTGTGTGTGTGTGTGTGTGTGTGTGTGTGTGTGTGTGTGTGTGTGTATACACTACTGTTCAGAAGATTAAGGTTGGTAGGGTAATTTTGTTTTGAAAGAAATGTCTTCTGCTTACCAAGGATGCAATGAATAAATATACAGTAAAATCAGCAATACTGTAAAAAAAATATTACAATAATTACAATTTTTGTGCATTTTTCAGTTTTGATAAATATAAAGTCCAAAAGAAAAGCACTTATTTACATATTAGTTGACTTTTTTTAATAACGTAAAATCAGTTTAATGCATCCCTGCTCAAATAATTATTTTCTTTAAAAAAAGTACTGTTTCTTATGCTCACCAAGGATGCAATTATTTAATCCAAAATACAGTAAAAACAGCAATATTGTGACACATTACCAAAAAAAATGCTTTTCTGTTTTCATATATTTTAAAAAGTAATGTATTCCTTTGATGCTAAGCTGAATTTTCAACATCATTACTCCAGTCTTCAGTGTCACATGATTCTTCAGAAATCATTCCTGTATGCTGACTTGGTGCTCAAAAACATTTCTTATTATCATTGATATTAAAATCAGCTGTGCTGCTTCATGTTGTTGTGCATTTTCCAATTTTTGATCAATAGCAATCCAAAAGAAAAGCATTTATTTACATTTTAATTAACCTTTTTAAAAAAAAAAAAAAAAAGTAAAATAAATCGAATGCATCACTAAATGATCAAAAAAAAAAAATTCCTCTTCAAGTGCACGCACAAATGTGCCGACGCGCTGTATCATATTCTAACCCAAATGAAACTGGGATTATGCAATGTTGTAGTTATGTTGTGTCGTCTGTTAAGACATGAAGTTGCAAAAAAAAGGGCGATTAAAGCTGCCTAAAAACTGCATGCAAGTATTTATTATTTATAGATCACATTTAACGCAGTGGCAGCTTTTAAAGTAACAGCAGTCAACATATCCTATTAATCAACTGCTGTTAATCAAACAACAAAATTAAAAAGAGAAAATTAATAACTTATGTAGTTTTAAGCTTCATCTTTATAATTTAAAATGTTATATAATTTAGTGTTTGATAACTTTAGGCTATATTTTCTTGTTGAAGGCCACAGGTAGTTAGCCTATATGACATTTATAATGGGTTTATTTGAAGATCGTTTCAAGTTCACTTAAATTTTTTTTTTTTTTTTTTAATTCTCAATTTTACTGTAATGTTGAATGCTTGTATTCCATGGTTAAATATTAGGGGAAAAATAGAGACATCAGTTGGAATCAGTGGTACTTGCCTTTAGTCATAAAAAAGATGGCATTAAACAAATATTCTAAATATATACGTTCTTTATCTTGTATCTACATTAATTTGAATCATGAATGTGAAATTATTGCAATATAAAAGTATAATTAAAAACTTTAATGTCAGGTGGGATTAATTTCAGGAAAAATGTGTGATTTAGTAATTTTTTTTAATTGATTGACACCACTATATACATATTCCATTTCTAATTTAAATTTTTTTGGAGTAAGAGGAATATTGCATTTTCCATCTGAACTCATTGATTTGTTGAAACCACGGGATCACCACATAGAGTTTTCTCTGGACGCCATCTCAGTGTTCACTGGGGTAAGCTGACAGCTGACATGGACTTTTATTAAGTGATACTTACAGACGGCACACTGACCGGATACAGTATGATGACTAAATGGGACTTTTAGTATTTGTGATTTAAAACTGCTTGGAACTGACTTCACTGACTGACGTCAATGTAGGATTAACCTTATGAAGTAAGTTCTTTGCTCTCAAATTGTTCCAAATCTATTTGTTGAGTCAGAGGTCAGTTGTTGTTATTTTAATGATTTATACTTTTAAACTCAAATGTTTAGTTGTCTTATTAAATAATAGTTAGGTCCCAGGCACCACGGTGTGTGGACCCTCTTAGAATAGCTTCCTTTATTATTATTATTATTATTATTATTATTATTAAACATTGTATTTGTAGATATATTCGGAATTGAAATGTGTTTGTGAATGCACATAAACTAAATGAAGGGACAAAAGGATGGTCATGTAAATATTTTAAGCGCATGATGAGATATCTGGGTTACATGTATTGATTAGACACAAACAGATGCTGCCAGACCCTCCCCCATCCCTCACCCTCATTCAGTCTGACCTGTACATATGGTGTCTATATCAGGACAACAAAGGTATCTTGAAGTTTTACTTCATTGTGTAACATTTGCCAGTCATTTCAGCATTTCTGCTTGTAATATTGTGCTGTATTGTTCTGCAGGGTATACAACATCTGATAAAAACAGAGCTGCCATGGATCAGGATATGGTGAATATGTTTGCCATTGCTGCAGGGACTCTTGCTATCCCTCTCCTCCTTTTCATGGCCTCCTTTATGCTGTGGCCATCATCACTCATCAAAGTCTATTACTGGTAAATTCCACTTATAAATACTATATACACTACCAAGCAAAAGGTTTTGAACAGAAATAAGTCTTTTGCTCACAAAACCTGCATTTAGTTGATCCAAATACAGCAAACACTGTAAAATTTTGAAATATTTTTGCTATTTAAAATAACTGTTGTCTATTTGACTATATTTTAAAATGTAATTTATTCCTGTGATTTCAAAGGTCAATTTTTAGCATCTTTACTCCAGTCACATGATCTTTCAGAAATCATTCTAATATTCAGATTTGCTGCTCAAAACCATATTATTAATATTATGTTGAAAACAGCAGAGTAGAATATTTTCAGTTTTCTTTGAATAGATTGTTCAGATAAGTAGATTTATCTGAAACAGTTCTAATCATCGATCACAGGAATAAATTACATTTTGAAATATATTAAAGTACAGTTAAAGTACAGTTATTTTAAATGGTAAAAATATTTCAACATTTTACTGTTTTGCTGTACTTCAGATCAAATAAATGCAGGCTTGGTAAGCAGAAGAGACTTCTTCAAAAAACAGAAAGAATCTTACTGTTCAAAATCTTTTGACTGGTAGTGTACATGCATAATACTTGTATCCTTCTTGTATTGAATATGCATCTTTTGTTATGAATTTATTTTGTCTTTTATCTATGTAATTTGTTTGTGGAGGTACTGGAGGAGAACTCTGGGTCTGCAGGTATGTTATGCAGAGTGCGGTGGTTATCGCTTCTGTTACTCATACAGGGGGAAACCAGGCCTCAGGCCCTCTGTACTCATGCTGCATGACTTCTCTGCTCACAAGGACACATGGCTCCCTATGGTGAAGGTGTAGTATGTTTGCATGGCCTAGCTGTGGGGTACAAACTAAAAAAAATTGGCTTGTATGTTGTTTCTTCTAACAGCGATTAAGCAGTTTGTGTCTTCAACCCAAACAGTACCTTCCCAAACATCTACACTTGCTTTGTGTCGACATGCCAGGGCATGAAGGTACAACACGCACCAACACAGATGACTATTCAATCCAGGGCCAGGTCAAGAGAATACAGCAGGTAATGGCTGGATTTACGTTTTTTATATATATGAGGTACAAATAGATGTATAATTATTTAATAATTACATTTTGGAACATACATTTAAAAAGTGTTTATATGAAGAGTTCAGATGCAAAACCCCCTAAAGCCATCTCTGTCAAAAATGAGATAATGAAACTGAGTGAATGCTCTCGACACATATTATACGTCCAACAAATACTTTTACTTTACTTTTTTAAAATGCATTTTTTAAAGAAGAAGGTCAGATGGATTTAGTGGCTTTTGCATCTGAACTCTTCATATGGACTCTATAATTTCTGACAGAGGATTTGGTTTAAAAATGACTTAATTAAAAATAGTAATTACAACAATTAATTCAATAATTATTTATGTGATGTCAGACAAAGTATTTTTTGCATCTACATCCTTAAAAATACATTTTATATAAGACCATAGAGGATTTTAAGGCCTTACAGAATTGTGATTCTGCAATTCTGACTTTTTTTTTCTCAGAAATTGAGTTTATATCCCGCAGTTGGGACTTTTTTTCTTCAGAATCTTGCAATTCTGACTTTATAACATGCAAATTAAGTAAAGTAACGAGTTGTGAATTGTGAGATATAAACTCTCAATTCTGAGAGCATATAAATCCCGACCCCTCAAAATTTGACTTTTTAACTCGCTTAATTTCAAATTTATATCTCACAATTCTGTGAAAAAAAAAAAAAAGTGTGTGAGAATTTGTGAGAAAAGTCAAATTATGTGTTTATATCTCGCAATTCTGATTTTATAACTTGCTACAGCGAGGTTTTATCCAGCAACTCTGATAAAAAAAGAATCGTGAATTTATATTTTGCAATTCTGACTTTATAACTCAAAAATTTGAGTTTATATCATGCAATTCTGACTTTATTTCTCTCAGTTGTGTTTATATCATGCAATTCTGAAGAAAAAAAGTCAGAACTGTGAGTTTTATTTCGCAATTCTGACTTTATTTCTCTCAATTGTGAGTTTATATCTCACAATTCTGTGGAACAAAAGTCAGAGTTGCGAGATATGAATTTCAATTTGTAAGAACAAAGTCAGAATTGTGAGTTTATATTTTACAATTCTGACTTTATAAATCACAATTTTGAGTTTATATCATGCAATTCTGACTTTATTTCTCTCAGTTGTGAGTTTATATCTCACAAATCTGTGGAACAAAAGTCAGAATTGCAAGACATAAATTTGAATTTGTAAGAACAAAGTCAGAATTGTGAGTTTATATTTTGCGATTCTGACTTTGTAACTCAAAATGTTTTGTTTATATCATGCAATTCTGACTTTATTTCTCTCAATTGTGTTTATATCATGCAATTCTGAAGAAAAAAGTCAGAACTGTGAGTTTTATTTCGCAATTCTGACTTTATTTCTCTCAGTTGTGAGTTTATATCTCACAATTCTGTGGAACAAAAGTCAGAATTGCAAGATATAAATTTGAATTTGTAAGAACAAAGTCAGAATTGTGAGTTTATATTTCGCAATTCTGATTTTATTGCTCTCAGTTGTGATTTTATATTATGCAGTTCTGAGAAAAATAAAATTGTGAGACAATTTTTTACATTTTTGAATCAAAAAAGAGGGGGAAACGGGCTTTAATATTTAATTGAATTAAAAGTGAATAATACCTACCCCAAACTTCTAAACAGTAGTATAAAATGAATAGAAAATCTTTATAACATATTTTTAAGGGCTAAAATATAACTTCTGCTAAGGTTAACAGTCAACTTTTCCAAAAGGTTAAGCACATTTTTTACCTTTCCATTTGTTTAATAAAAAAGATGCAAGGCCTCTTTTGTGTCAAGTTCATGAAAACTGCCAAATATTGCTTTCATGGAACCTACTCCTTACACTTGGAATGACATTTTATCATTAATAAAAACCTTTTTGCTGTAAAGTCTACTTTATGATCACAAGCCAGCATATTAAATGATTGTATTGGCAGTATTTGTGAATTATTCTCTACTTTTACACAGTTTGTAGAGGCCATTCGGCTAAACAGAAAGCCATTCCATCTGGTGGGCACTTCAATGGGTGGGACTGTGGCTGGAGTATATGCAGCCTGTCATCCCTCGGATCTCTGTGGTTTGACCCTCATCTGCCCAGCCGGTTAGTCAATATATTAAAATGTACCCTCAAGCCATTCACGACATTAGTCCATTAATTAATGTCTTGTGTGAAAAACTATGTTTGTAAAAGACAGATCAATCATCACGGCATTTTGTCTTTAAACTGTCAAATCTGAGTTAGAGGATCCATTGTTGAGCAAGTTTTTCCAAATCTGTTTTCATTTTTGGGTGAACTGTTCCTTTTAATGTCAGTCCTGCATGCTTACTTTTTTCACTGAAGGTCTAAAGAACCAAAACGAGAGCAAATTTGACAGTCAGATGCATGAAGTGGAGCACAGCCAGTACACTCTGAATATTCCTCTTATTCCATCCACCCCAGAGGAGATGGAGGAGATGCTAAAGCTGTGTTCTCATGTGCGGTTTAGAGTGCCTCAACAGGTTAGTCACATAAATGTAATGTAGAGTAACTTTAGATTCAGAACACATCTTCGTACACTGTGTAGCGTCTACCTTCCGTTATAGATTCTTCAAGGCCTGGTTGATGTACGGATACCACACAATGACTTTTATCATGAAGGTCAGTACCAGCACTGCAGTTATTTACTATTAAATGTTGCAATATGCTATAGAAAGTGTTGTTTTTAATGAGGTATCTTCTCTCTAAACTGCCACAGTTTTCATGGAAATTATGAGTGAAAATTCAAAATATGCTTTGCATGAGCACATACAGCAAATAACTACTCCTTTGCAAGTCATCTGGGGCAAACATGACCAGGTGAATACAATTATTTTTTACATTTATTTATAGTTTTAATGGTTTTAAATTTGTCTATTTGCTTTTTTATCTTTGGTATGAAGCTGAACTAAATGAAAATAAGACATGTTGCCTTGATAGCAATTTTTTTTTTATGTTATATTTTAGTTCAGTTAACATTTATGTTATTTTGTAGTTTTAATTAACTACCCTGATAAGCCCTGATATTCCTGTCTTTATTTTTAGGTGGTAGATGTTTCTGGGGCAGAGGTGCTCGCGGAGGCTCTTCCAGGTTGTCGTGTTGATCTGCTGGAGAACTGCGGTCATTCTGTTGTGATGGAGCGACCACGACAAACAGCCAAACTCATTTTAGATTTCATCATCTCTCAGCAGAGCACAGAGAGCGCCAGCACCAAGAAGAAATCCTGAGACGGCTCAGGAAATCAGACGTATATTACTAAATACTTAAAGGGATAGTTCACTCAGAAATGAAAATTCTGTCATTAATTACTCTCCCTCATGTCATTCCAAACCTGTAAGACCTTCGTTCATCTTCAGAACAAAATTTCGAGAGCTTTCTTACCCTGCATAGACAGCAACGCAACTACCATATTCACAGCCTAGAAAGATGGTAAAGACATCATTAAAATAGTCAGTAGTCGTGATACTGTTGCGAATGGACATGGAAGACTGACAAGGAAGAGTAATAATTGTTGAGTGAAGTTATTTTTAAGTTTTCTCACAGCTTCAAAAAAATAAGGTTGAACCACTGTTGTCACATGGACTATTTTAATGATGTCCTTACTACCTTTCTGGGTCTTGAACATGTCAGCTGCGTTGCTGTCTATGCAGGGTCAGAAAGCTTTTGGATTTCGTCAAAAATATCTTAATTTGTGTTCCAAAGATGAACAAAGGTCTTACAGGTTTGGAATGACATGAGGGTGAGTAATAAATGGCTGCAACAAACCTAAGGAGAAATAATATAATAAGCAATCATTTTGCAGAAGGCATGTTCACATTTTGATTGATTAAAGAAAAAGATCACGCTTATAAAAAAGTATATGGTAACGCTTTATAATTAGGTTTAATTTGTTAACAGTAGATAACTTGAACTAACAATAAACAATACTGCATTTTATAATCTTAATTTTCATTCCTACATAATACATTTTTAGAATACAAAATACAAAGGTTGTATCTGTTGACATGAATTAATGCCCTGTGTGTGAACTAACCTGAACAATGTATTTCTTTTTTAATTAAGAGATTAATTAATAAATGGTGTAAAAAAGAAATGGCACATTGTTAGTTCATGTTAATGGATTAACTAATATTATGCAATGATAACTCATTGTAAAATGTTACCAATTATTGAAGGTAAAGGTATGGCATTAAATTATAATACTTTGTATACCACATTATTGATTATTATGCACCAATTCACTACATTCTGTGGGTCCTATGCTTTTATATAGCGCTGAGAACTAAACCTCTTTAAATTTGAAGGATTGGTTCACTACCAGAGTAAACATTTCCTGATCATTTACTCACCTCCATGTCATCCAAGATGTTCATGGATTTCTTTCTTCAGCTGAAAAGAAATTAAGGTGTTTGAGGAAAACATTCCAGGATTTTTCTCCATATAGTGGACTTCAGTGTGGGGGAAAACTCCATCTCAGTTTCTCCTCCAACTTCAAAATCATTGTTTTACCTTTTTTTGCTTTGTAAACATTGGGCACATGATCATGTAAGGTCGAACTAGTGCAAGATGAGCATTTGTGGTTAAAAAGTATATACATTTTATTTGGTTTTAGAAAATGACTGATTGTTTCGCTAGATAAGACCCTTATTTCTCAGCTGGGATCATTTCCAATTTGGACTTTGGACCCGTTGGTCCCCATTGATGTCCACTGGAGAAAATCCTGGAATGTTTTCCTCAAAAACCTTAATTTCTTTTCGACAGAAGAAAGACATGAACATCTTGGATAACATGGGAGGTGAGTAAATTATCAGGAAATTTTATTCTGGAAGTGAACTAATCCTTTAAATCCAGTTTATGTTATTTAAATATTTTTGTCAATAAAATATTTTTGTTTCAGGTGGAGGTGACTGATTTAACTATTAAAATAAAGAGTAAAACTTTAACATTGCTTGCACTATGCAAAGCACAGTGTGGGTTCATTAAAAGAAACTGGTTTCATTGTATACAACGTTTATTAATTATATAAACTAATCCTACATTCATCCTGCTGAAATTTATGTGGGCTTCTAGCATCATTCCCACCTGTCAGTAGCTACAGCTGTGATACGTGTCCAATAAACTATGATTTCCCATGTCCATGTTCTTGTTTGGTGAAATTCTGTCATTAAATGTCTTTTTTTGTTTTTTTTTTGTTTTTTGTAGCGACGTTATATTTGTGCAAAACAACATTCTATCCCTAACTTTAGTTTTAATATGTATTTAGCAGTTGCTTGGAGTACCTTTAGTACAAGCTCCAGCACAAAGCTGTGTTGTTCTTTCTGCCCAGATGTGTTGTGATCCTGTCACTGCCATTAATGTACGCTAGTGTGGGTCACGTGACAGTGCGGCTGCTGTATTCTCGTCTTTGAGGAGCTAACACTCAGCGTCCTGTACAGCCGCAATCAAAACCGACGATTAAAACCTGTAAGGAACAGGTAAGGATGGGGTTATTCTATACAGTGTGACTTACATGAAAAACGTATATTTTATTCATTTGCCACTCGCATGAATAGTTAGCGGGGAGCTAGCTGTGTATTATGATAGCTGGTTAGCAAAGGTTACTAAAAACGCTTCATTTTGTTAAAACATGCTCTTGTTTTTAATGTTAACGTTAGATGCCATCCGGCATAATCGCTGGACGTTCTTAACTTTTTTCGAGGGAAACGGTAAGTATTTACGTTCCAGAAAACCTGTTTTACGTTAACGTTACATGCCTTACCAATACAGCTAGCATGCTATTGAACATCCAATTCATTGAGCTTCTTCACACAGTAATGTATCCTGTGTTTATCTCATTGTGTTCCTCATTATCGTTTCGAATGTGTCAACATATTCAAAGATAGTCAGCTGAGGTCTATATACATTTATGTGTGGTGTTTTTTTGTTTGTTTTTTTTGTAGGTCTACTTAATTATAATATCCGAGCTTCTTCTGTGGGGCAGACCGGTCTACCTATCCTTATCAAATGGATAATGGGGACTGGGGGAATAGGGTATGTATCCGCAAAAATATTTAACTTAAGTTATGGATACAGTGTTTATTAGCTGCAGTTGTGTGTGCTATTTTATTTTTTTATTTTTCATTATAATTTTTTTTTTTTTTTTTTTTGAAGTAGAATTAAAAGTAATTTAAATTCAGACATTTGTATATGTGTAATGTGTGTTTTTATCTAGAACAAAATAATTAAGACAAACTTTGGCTTGAAAAAACTTTGTCTGAACATAAAAATTAAATGTTTTGAATGGCACCTATAAAAACATGTTCTTAAAAGTATTTATGTAATTCATTATATTTAATAAATAATTTTTTTTTGTACCAAGGTTGAACAACACTTAATATCCCAGAATACCATTGAATACAACCTTGAATTTTATAAATTGCAATAAAAATTGGTTGCTGTTTTTCTTAACTGATCAGACTTAATGCTCATTTACACAAAGAACGCTCTTTAATGTCGATGGATTCTGATCTGGATTCTCGCTGTCAATTATTTTATTGTTCATCAGCTAGAAAAAAATAGTTCTGAAAGTGATTCCAATGATATTGTTCCTCTGTGTTGTTAACATTATAGCTATGGTGTGGTTTTCCCTATTCTCTTTGAAAATGACAGATACTGATAACCCTAAAAATGCTTAATATCAGTGCCGATAATCGGTCGACCCCTAATTTGCAATCGATTCTATTTACACTAAGTGAAAATAGCAGTATTTTCTTAGCAATATGCTATTTACACTAAGTGCAAAAAATGATAGATTTACACTAAATGTGAAAATAGCATTTTTTTTTTAGTGATAGATGCTGTTTACACTAGGGGTCGACCAATGTGTTTTTCAGGACTGATACCGGTTATTACAGATCAGTTAGACCGATTTTTGAACCGATATATATGTGTGGTGTAAAATTGATAATTAAGGTCAAAATTAAGGATCAAAAGGGCTCTGACAAAAACTTTCTTTGAATGCGTTTAAATTATTTGATCAGCAAATCGGTGAAAATACTCAATATCGGTGCCAATAATCGGTCGACCCCTAATTTACACTAAGTGAAAATAGTAGTATTTTCTTAGCAATATAATATAATATAAGTGCAAAGAATGATAGAAGCTATGTACATTAGATGTTATTTGCACTAAGTGAAAATAGCATATTTTCTTAGCAATAGATGCTATTTACACTAGGGGTCGGCCAAAGTGTTTTTCAGGACTGATATCGATTATTACCGATCAAGTAGACTGATAACCGATATTTTGAACCGATATATATGACTGGTGTAAAAATTCAAATAAATGTCAAAATTAAGAATAACAAGGGCTCTGACAAAAACTTTATTTTAATGCTTTTACATTTTTTTTTATCTGCAAATTGGTTTTGAAAATGGCTGATACCAATAAGTATAAAAAATCCTTAATATAAAGGCAAAATAGCAATGGTTTCTATTTCCACAAAGTTTTAAAAAAAGCAATATTATCTAAGCAATATGCTGTTTACATTGTGCAAATAGTGATAGATTCTATTTACACTACGTAAACATTTTCTTTGCAATAATATTAGTTAGATGCTATTTATACTACTTAGTGCAAGTAGCAGATATCTGCACCTCGGTATTGTAGAGTACATTATAAAACAGTATGTAAGGGATAATGTACATCCAGCAGGCTGTTATGGCAGAATAAAGCTGGACAGTCTTATCAGCAGTGGAGGATTACACGGCTTCTTGCCACAAAAGTAAATAATTAGACATAAAACCTTGAACTGAGTTGAAATATTTGAACGCAAAGCTTCAGTAAAGAAAGCCGTTACAAGGAAGCGTCAAGTTCAAACTAGACAGACATTTAAGAGAGATGGTGCAGTCATAGCACTTATTACACAACATTTCACCACAGAAAATAATTATGGCGATAAAAGATATTGATTTAAGACAAAAAGGTTTCGAAATCTTACCAGTTTGTTAGTTGTCTTATAATCCATTACAGTGTACAAAACAGTCTTCCCAAAATAACCGCAACTGCCTTTGTATGAAACGAGAGAGAGAGTCCACGATACCAGGATGACATAATGAATTAAATAATTGTACTCGTAATATTGAATTGAGTTTTAATATTTTATTAGCCAAACAAAACGCAAAGTTTCCACAAATAAAAAATGTTGACAGCAAGTGAATAGCACCAACTGCAGGTAGTTACCTGGATGAGCCTGTGTTATTAGTTTTTACCGGTTGTTATCTGGGAGTATCAAACCTTGGAATATGGCGACTGACCAGTCAGAATCAAGTATTCCACGAAGCCGTGTAATAAGCAGTAATAACATATTGAGTGTAAATGATCTTTTTTATTAAAATGAAATAGATGCCATCTTACTGGGACAATAAAGCCCTCTCTATCCCTAACTGATAAACACACGTAAGGCACTTCATGTTACACTTTTCAATTATTTCCATCATTTTTTTAAATGCCTTTCCAATCTGATATGTGGTATGAAAAGGAATGAGAATGAGTTCGGCAAAAGGCGGATTGGAATTTGAGTTGATCGCATTTAAAAGTCGCCGCTACGTGCTTTACCGCCTACACCATCAGCAGGCTTCTTTTGTAATGTTGACTAGCCAAACCACACATTGGTGGGCGTCGTAAGTGTAAATAGACTCTGCTAACAAGACGGACTATTTGCACATTGGTGTAAATAGACACAGATTAAAACTTTATAGTTATAGTTATCGATCTTGGTGTGAACAGGCCTTTATTGTTTTCCTGTACTTGATGATAAAAAAATCCCAAAAGTCCCATTGATTTTCAGTGAAATCTAACTTTAATTCTAACTGTAAATTCTTTTAAACTACATCCAACAAACTCAGCACAGACCTGATCTGAACAACTGCTGGGATCAACGGTTTTCCCATAACTGACATTCAAATGGGTTCAAATTTTCATAGATAGATGGACTGTTTGTCTTTTAGTCTGTAAGGTCTGTGTAATCTTATTATAGGCTTTAAAGAGTATTTAAAATGATAAAGCAAGCCATCCTGCTTAACAAACCTTCCTTTATTTAGTTTCAGTTCAGCATCCTGTAGGCCGCTCTGCAATTTAATCCTGTTTAAAAATAGGAAACTAAATGTGCTCTAGTTGTATTTATATGCAATATAGTTATGTATATATGTGAATATAATACACATTTTAAAATTGTATTGCATACCTGCTGCCATAAGACCGATTTCAAATGTTTACATGCTTTCTCTTTCTGCTCCCACTGGCTGTGGTGGAGCAGTTATGTATTGTTCTTGTAAATACTTTCTAGCATATTAGTAATAAATATGCATGCAAAGTACAGCAGCTACCGTATGGTGTTCAGCAGTGGTCAACAAGGTATTAAAGATTGAATTTTAAATCGATTTCTTCTCGTAAACTCAGAGGTGTTTATTCGGACAGTAATTAAATTACCACACAACCTTGGTGTTTGTCAAAAAACAGTAGGTAATTCAGCCGGGGATTTTTACGAGATAAACATCGACATTCTGTATTCGGACAGCAATAACATCACTGACTACCCCCTGTAAATGGTGAAAATAACTTGCGTACCCCTGAGAAACAATTACAGTCCGTAAAGGGCTTAAGATGTTAATTTCTTTATTTCTTAAGTTGAAAAGAAATTAAGGTTTTTGAGGAAAACATTCCAGGATTTTTCTCCATATGGTGGACTTCAATGGTGGCCAATGGGTTGAAGATCCAAATTGTAGTTCCAGTGCAGCTTCAAAGGTCTGTACACGAATAAGGGTCTTATCTAGCGAAACGATCAGTCATTTTATTAAAAAAGATGAAAATCTGTACACTTTTTCACCACAAATGCTTGTCTTACACTGGTTAAAAAGTAAATATTGTTGTTTTTGTTTTAAAAAATGACAGATTGTTTTCACCATTGTTTTTACCACCCTTATTCCTGGGATTATGTAGAGCCTTTTTAAGTTGCATTGAAACTACATTTTGGACCTTCAACCCATTGGGGACCACTGAAGTCCACTATATGGAGAAAAATCCTGGAATGTTTACCTTAAAAACCTTAATTTCTTTTCGACTGAAGAAAGAAAGACATGAACATCTTGGATGACATGGGGGTGAGTAAATTACCTGAATTTTTTTATTCTGGAAGTGAACTAATCCTTTAATGATTCTCTGTCTTTGTCCATCTCTTGTAGTTGACTCACCCAGTCACCTTAAATGTTGGAGGTCACCTCTACACGACCTCCATCTCCACTCTTCAACGTTACCCAGACTCCATGCTGGGCGCCATGTTCCGCGGTGATTTCCCCACCACGCGGGACGCTCAGGGAAACTACTTTATCGATCGGGACGGGACGCTTTTCCGCTACATACTAAACTTCCTGCGCACATCCGAGCTTACGCTTCCTGTTGACTTCACGGAGATGGACCTTCTGCGTAAAGAAGCTGACTTCTATCAGATCGAACCTTTAATTCAATGCCTCAGTGACCCAAAGCCTCTGTACCCGCTGGACACTTTTGAGCAGGTGGTGGAGTTGTCCAGCACCCGCAAGCTGTCTAAGTACTCAAACCCAGTAGCGGTTATTATCACGCAACTAACCATAACCACCAAGGTCCACTCGCTGCTGGAGGGAATATCCAACAACTTCACTAAGTGGAACAAACACATGATGGACACCAGAGACTGTCAGGTGTCCTTCACCTTTGGACCATGTGACCACCATCAAGAGGTGTCTCTAAGGGTCCACCTCATGGACTACATCACCAAACAGGGATTCACAATCCGGAACACACGGGTGCACCACATGAGCGAGCGTGCCAACGAGAACACAGTGGAGCACCACTGGACTTTCTGCCGGCTAGCGTATAAAGTAGAAGATTGACCAATTTATGAATGTGCTATCAAATGTGGTTGCTGCTGTTTTCAGTCTGTAGAAATTCCATTGTCAGTTGAGACCAAGCAGAAGAAAAAGGGAATGAAATGTAAAGGATCACACCACGCAATGCAGAATATTTTGCAAAACCATTCAAATAATATATTATACAAACGCATTTGCAATACGTATTCAGACAATACTCAAGCATCTTTCAGTAATCAATGAACACCCTGACCACAAAACAGATTCACCAGAAAATGTTTCAGGTATTTATTCATTCCATCTGATCTGAAATCTGTCAAACATTGTGCACTATGTGCAACATCAAGATGTTAGCGTGCATGTATTTCTAACAAGTTCTTTAAGTATTAAATGTCCACATGCTGTAAATGGAAATAAATTTGACTGATTTCTTCATCAGTTTCATTTAAAAAAAAAAAGCATCAATATGAGCCAGCTGTCTCTTTTTATTATCCACTTTAAATGATCCACTGCCAAATAATAGAGGCCCATTTCAAAATTCATTCTTTTTATCTTAAAGGGATAGTTCAAAGTTAAAAAGGATAGAAAGTTGGAACCAAACAGTTGCAGGTAACCACTGACTTCCACTGTATTTTTTCCATACTGAATATTTGTATATACTTTTTACATTTTGTATTATAAAAATTATGTATATGTGACCCTGGACCACAAAACCAGTCATAAGTCACTGGGGGTATATTTGTAGCAATAGCCAAAAATGCATTGTATGGGTCAAAATTATTGTTTTTTTTTCTTTTATGGCAAAAAAACATTAGGATATTAAGTAGAGATCATGTTCCATGAAGATATTTTGTAAATTTCCTACCATAGATGTATCAAAACGTAATTTTTGATAAGTAATATGCATTGCTAAGGACTTTATTTGGACAACCTTAAAGGCGATTTTCTCAATATGTTTAATTTTTTTGCACCCTCAGATTCCAGATTTTCAAATAGTTGTATCTCGAACAAATATTTTCCTATCATAACAAGCTATACATCAACTGAGCTTTCAGATGATGTATAAATTTTGAAATATCTAAAAATTGACACTTATGTCTGGTTTTGTGGTCATAGGTCACATATACTTAAATTATATATACTTTGTAGCTGTGAGTGAGAACCCCCAGCAATGATGAGCAGTAACTGTATGTAAGAGACTTGGTAGAGACCTGCCAGTGGAATCAGTGTTGCCAAGTCTGCAGTTTTACAGCAGGATTGGCCTATTTTAACACTGTTGCAGCAGGTTATTTTTCATGTCTGTGGGTTTAAGCGACCCCAATCCATCTTATTTTTCAATGCGGAAGTAAGCTGTTTTCTGGTAATGTGTTAGACTTCCGGTACATAAGCTGCCGTATAGAAATACAGAAAAGAATTATGAAGTACACTAAATGGTAAAACTGTTTGCACCAGAAACCACTGTATTCATAATTAAGATAATACATTAAAATAATATGGTAAGACACACCAGTGTGCAATATGAAGCAGAGCAGATTTGTTTTATACAGCTAAAAATAGCTGGAAGTGGATGAGGCTGTAAGCCAGACACATTAAATTTACAAATGGCTGCATCTGCTCTTTACAAGAATAAGTTGGATAAAGTGATATTTATCCACTATAATGCAAATTTTACCAGGGAAACCCCGCCAAAAGACCGAGTATTTAACACCCGGAAACACCCCCTCTGAAATGTAATTTGGCTAGTTTTGAATGGCAACTGGGCGGGTTTTGTTTTGAAACCCTGGCAACCCTGATGAGAATACACTATCCATGACGTTTACGCCGCCATGTTTTCCTCTTCTGTCAGTGCAGGAGTAACATGCGTTAAGACTGTGCAAGATCAGTGTTGAAGGACAAATGTTCGGATGTGGTGTTCTACTTATTAAAACTCATTTTGCATAAGCGCATATTGTTGTGTTGTGCTGTGCTTTAGACGTGTCTTGCCGGTAACTGTTTGAAAGAAAAAGATGTTTAGAAAAAGTCGGAACCTAAAACACATATTAAGTCTTGTACCTGGAAAACGACGTTTTGGGATGTACAGGTTTTTGCCCGTGTTCTTCTGTATCGGGGGTGTCATGGAGTGGATCATGATTAACGTGAGAATAGGAAAAGAGACGTTTTGTAAGTATGCTAACGTTACATCAAATCTTATGTATACATACACGCCCCTCTCTTTAAAGCGTTTCTGTTCATCACTCTGCGCCCTTTTTGCGCAGAGCTGTGCTGTGGTGAATGATTTACTTACTCTGAAAATACTTAATACAAAAATACTTTTAATAAGTATCATTAATCTTAATTACGCAGTGCTTAATTTACTTTATGCTTAGATTATGTTGCTTAATCAACTTTTAGATAAAATGAATGCATTGTACCTGAAGTAGCCTAAGCCTTAGGTCCATAAGAATTCGCTTCCAAGGATATGGTTATGGACAAGTAGCTAATAACACTATTTTCTGGCTTCACAGATGATGTCTACAGAAGAAAACAGTCGGAGAGGGAATACCAGCACAAGATTGAGGAGGGCTTGATTGCGTTCACAGACTCTGAAGCCAAATGAGATCATCAGAACACACTGGAAATAAAAAATGATCGTCATGATGAAGAGACTGAAGCCAAAACCGTTTTGAGACTTTTGCACATTAACACACTTTTGATATCATTCAAAAATGGAGATAGCCTATTATTATACATCAACTGTAAGGCAGCTGTGACATGGACTGCGTGATTATGAGAACAAATGAGGTGCAGAAGACTGTGAGTGTTTGTTTCTGTAAGGAAGGTGTCAATTTTTGTATTGTCTGAAAAATAAAGATGGCTATTTACGCAATTATGATTTAGCATCTCATTAGAGTCATCATAAGTGTGGGTGCAAATATTTGCAAATTTTATGGGTGTGGCTTCCGGTCTCATCCTTGTCCAACTATTTTTAGCTGTACAAAACAGCTGGTTTTGCTGCTTGGTATTGCAAATTGGTGTGTTGTACTACCATATTATTTTAATGTATTATCTTAATTGTGAACACAGCGGTTTGTAATTCCCTTTACTGCAGGTTTTTAATATTGTTTTTTCCTATGATGATAAACGAATGCACACAATTATGAGAATATATTTATTCTTTACTTATTTTTTTACCCAGCTATGGTGCTATACGTGTTTTTTATTTGTTTTGTTTTTTACATTTTTTATTACCAATAATATGAATTTAAAATATTACAAAAAAGCGATCGTCTCACAAAAACATAACTATTTTATTACTCCCCCGTCTCACCCCGGTTCGAAGCATGATCAATCTTCCTCCGCGCAGCCGCACTGCCGCACTGCCATATACATCAGTTTGGCTTACCTGATAGATGTTCACTAATAAATGACCACTATGTCCTAAAGGCCGAAGCCCTCTGGTGCCCAGGGAAGAAAAAAAGAAGAAGAAAAACGGGACAGTGATGGTGATGTTATGAATGATGATCATAGACGAGGTAAAAATTTGTGAACAAACTACATGTTGGTCTATAAACTAAAAGTTTAAAATGGAGTAACACATACACATCTGGAGTTCCAGAGACTTTTAACAAGAAAATGTAACACCCAATAGTCACACATACTCTTCCATTTCTCTCTTCAGATGCCCTTTTGAAATATCTAGCTATGCAGTTTCTGTGTGAATGTTTGAACACAATGATTATTGGTGGAATGGGCTGTGAGGCAAGGGGCGCCAGGTAAAATCTTGCCTAGGGCAGCAAACTGGCCAGGGCTGGCCTTGAGGCTTCCATAGCCTAAAAAAAAATGATATATTGTAGTAAATATGTTGTGTTATATACACGCTTATGAAAATAAAGTCCATATGTCAGCCCAAAATGAATTTATTTACCAGCATTGGATATCAGTAACAGATGTCAGTAATATCTTTTTCACACAGACATTCTCTGCCTCATGATTTCACTACAGTCTTTCTTTGCAAAAACATTAACCTAATATAACAGAATGATTACACTGTAAAAAATAGTCAAGGAAAAGTTGTTATTGTCTGTATATGCTTCTAACAAATGATCTAAATGATCTTAAGTGTTTAAAAGCTTGATGCATTCAAAGTCAAAATTCTTTGTTAAGCTGTTAAATCATTGTGAATGTGCTTTCCATCCTCTTAACAGTGGTTGCCAGTTGGACGACGGCTTAAGGAACATTTTCTTCTTCTCAGCGGATCACTTGTAGTGTCCAATCGGTAGAGCTCTCAGACAGATGAAGCTGTTGGGATGCTGGGCCAACGTTATCGGGTTTCCGTCAAGCCGAACCTCCTGCATGTTGTACCTGATGTAGTGCGTGTTATTTCCTTTGCAGAATGTGTCATCCGTCAGTGACGTTATGTTGTTGTTCTGGAAATAATTTTAAAAGAATTTATACAAATGTGACCCTGGACCACAAAACCAGTCTTAAAGGAGTAGTTCATGTCCAGAACAAAAAATTACAGGTAATGTACTCACCCCATTGTCATCCAAGATGTTTATGCCTTTCTTTCTTCAGTCATAAAGAAACAGGATTTCTCTCCATATAATGGATAACCTATGGTGCCCCTGAGTTTGAACTTCCAAAATGCAGTTTAAATGCAGCTTCAAAGGGCTCTAAACTATCCCAGATGAGTAAGAAGGATCTTACCTAGCAAATCAATTGGTTATTTGCTAAAAAAAATTGACAACTGATATATTTTTTAACCGCAAACGCTCGTCTTGGCCTAGCTCTGCATGAACTGTGTGTATTCCTGTTTATGACCACATTAGAACCCTTTGAAGCTGCATTTAAACTGCATTTTGAAAGTTCAAACTCAACAAACAAAACATTCTTTATGACTAAAGAAAGAAAGGCATGAACATTTTGGATGACAAGGGGGTGAGTACATTATCTGTAAATTTTTGTTCTGGAAGGGAACTACTTTAATTAGCACAGGTGTGTAGCAATAGCCAAAAATACATTGAATGAAAAATGATTAGGATATAAAGTAAAGATCATGTTCCATTAAGATATTTTGTAAATTTCCTACTGTAAATATATCAAAACATATTTCTTGATTATTATTTGCTAAGAACGTAATTTGGACAATTTTAAAAGCAATTTTCTCAAAATTTTGTTTTTTTGCACCCTCAGATTTCAAATAGTTGTATTTCGGCCAAATATTGTCCTATCCTTAATTTTTAAAAACCGACCCTTATGACTTGTTTTGTGGTCCAGGTTCACATATACGGTATAAATATATTGAGAATAAAATACAGTGATGTGCATACATGCAGATGAACCACACGCAGGCTTTCCGGCAGCGGCGGGATGGCCTCCAGCCCATTGTCTCCAAGGTACAGGTATGCCAGTTTGTTGAGTTTCTAATGAAAAAGATGGAAGCCACTTATGAGTAAGACAACAAAGTAGCCTATTCATAGTCTTGTATTTATTTTTACCTTGAAAATGTTGGCTTTTACTCCTTTAGTTCTCAGTAGATTGTGGTTGACATTAAGAGACATAAGTTTAGCCGGCAGCATTGGCAGTTTGACCAGCTTGTTCATAGCCAGTGTTAGCTCCTCAAGCTGGTCGAGTTTTGAAAAGGCTCCATCTTCTATTTCAGAGATCAGATTGCCACTCAGGTCAATTCTTTTCAGTGTGGCTGTAAAACAACACAATATGGATGTTTTTACACATTTGGACGCTGCCACTGAGCTGCAACTAAGCATGTCCACGTACTCATGTTCCAAAGGGGGTTTTCACAGCAATGCCATAAAAGAACCAACAGTTTATAAAAGAACAACTTTTTCTTGGTGAATTGAAGAACATTGCTCCGATATCAAGAACCATTTGTATATTGGAAGGTTTCCATGGATGTTAAAGCTTTTTTACGGAATCATACAGTTGAAGTCAAAAGGTTATATACATATACCTTGCAGAATCTGCAAAATGTTAATTATTTTACCAAAATAAGAAGGATCATACAAAATGTATGTTGTTTTTTATTTAGTACTGACCTAAATAAGATATTTCACATAAAATATGTTTACATATAGACCACAAGAGAAAATAAGAGTTTGAATTTATAAAAATGACCAAGTTCAAAAGTTTACATACACTTGGTTCTTAATACTATGTTGTTACCTGAATGATCCACAGCTGTGATTTCTTGTTTAGTGATAGTTGTTCATAAATCCCTTGTTTGTCCTGAACAGTTAAACTGTCTGCTGTTCTTCAGAAAAATCCTTCTGGTCCCAAATATTCGTTTTTCAGCATTTTTTAGCTGCTTCCAGCAATGACTGTTTGATTTTGAGATCCATCTTTTTACACTGAACAACTGAGGGACTCATGCAACTTTTACGCAAAGATCCAAACGCTCACTGATGCTTCAGAAGGAAACACAATGAATTATTTTTGGAATTTGAAGATCAGGGTAAATTCAACTTATTTTGCCTTCTGGGAAACATGTAAGTATCTTCTGTAGCCTCTGAAGGGCAGTACTAAATGAAAAAAAAGACATTTAGGCAAAATAAGATAAAACATCTTCATTGTGTTCAAAAGTTTACACCCCTGGTTTTTAATACATAGTTTTTCCTTCTGGAGCATCAGTGAGCGTTTAAACCTTCTGTAATAGTTGCATATGAGTTCCTCAGTTGTTCTCAGTGTGAAAAGATGGATCTCAAAGTCATAGTCATTTCTGGAAAGGGTTCAAATACACAAAAATGCTGAAAATCCAAATAATCTGTGGGACCTGAATGTTTTTTCTAAAGAACAGCGGGCAGTTTAACTGTTCAGGATAAACAAGGGACTCATGAACAATTGGCACTAAAAAAAAAAAAAAAACACAGCTGTGGATCTTTCAGGTAACAACACAGTTTTGAACAGGGTCATTTTTATAAATTTAACTATTATTTTCTCTTGCGGACTATATGTATATATACATATATTCAGGCCAGTACTAAATTAAAAATAACATGCAATTTGCATGATCCCTCTTAATTTGATAAAATAATTAACATTTTGCAGATTCTGCAAGGTGTACGTAAACTTTTGACTTAAACTGTATTTGTTAGTCATCAGTGACTAGTCAACACTGACTCGACTTTCATCACATAAAAGTCGACTTCAAAAAATATAAATGTCCAAAAGGGTTTGAAATGACATGAGGGTGAGTAAATGATGACAGAATTTTCATTTATGGATAAACTATCCCTTTAAATGCACAAAACTTTTTAAGTTTGTCTCCCCTTCTATACTAGTGACTCTAAGGGACCTAAACACACTTCCTCAGTTCTGTTTTAGAGCCATTAAAAGCTGCAAGGAAAATTTCACTCAGTTGCTTTGATTACATTGACCCGATTCCAACACATTATGTCTGTGCTGGCCACACCTAAAAAGCTTTCCCCTCACCAGTATCGCCAAAATCTTTATTGGTAATTTTTGTGATTTTGTTGAAGCGTGCATAGAGGTAAGCCGTCTCCTTTGGCAGCGGTGGAACTGTTGTCATGTCAGGAGAAACCTCCTCACAGTACACCGAACCAGTCAGACAAACACACATCAGGCACGTGGGAAGTTCTGAAAAATAAAATAACAATAGAGAGGCTTAAATAGTACTTGTAATCAAACAAATGCAAAATTGAAATCATAAACAATTACCCTTGTCATCTTTATGGTCTGCTTCTATCGGACCGTCATCATCGGTATCAGTTGGGCTTTCATAGTCTGTGTTAAGAATGACCTTTTTCTATAGTAAAGAACATGAAAAAACTTATATATTTTGTTTTCTCTCAAAACCAACGAGTTCAACCGGTTCACATGCCCAGATAATTTGCCGATGCTGCTGTTTTCAATTGGATAGAATCCCATTATGGATTTAACAGGTTTTCCATTGCATACCTTTCTTGGAACAGATTTATGATATCTGGCATTCTGATTATACAAGCATTTATTCATTTAGCAAAGTTATATTTTAATATGACAATGTATACAATTAGCATTATCAGCATTTAATTCCTACCTTTGGTTTCTTGGCTTCCATAACAGTTCTACTCTCTGAGATTAATTCTTCATCACCTACTATTTTCAGTGTCCCTTTGTGTTTAGGCACCACTTTACTGGTTCTTGCCGGTTCACAAAATATCCATGGCACGGTCACGAAAAACAGTAAAATCCTCAGATCCATCATCTTGTGAGGAGAAACAGTTGCTGTGTGAAGAGGAGAGAGGAGCAGCGCAGTGTGTCACAGCCTCCGAGTCGAATGAGACCTTTAAAGAGTTTCTGCAGTGACTGCCTGTGAACCATTAAAAAACAATCCGTGAAACTGGCCTTAACCCACTATGTGCTGTTTTAAGATTATTTAACGGATCACTCACCTCATTCCCGCCAAAATAAATTGCTGTGATCCACTTTACGCATGTGTTTTGTCCAAAAGCATGTTTTGAAATTGCAGAGTGATGAAACTTTGAAACTGATATATTTGGCGGTCTTCTTTGTGAATATTCTTAACAACAATAATAAGACCTGCGTTCCTCCCTTTTGTGATAGAATGAGACATTTTCAGGGAACACTGTGATTTGGAAAAACAGAGGGAAAATATAGGGGGGAATGAACTGTGCTGGCCATGGAAAGACAGGAAATTATTATTGGTTCAGGAATCTTGGACGGCATGTTTGAATATGGCAAACTTTTAACTCAAAAACTGTTTCATCCATCGATATGCTGTTCAATAGCTTTATTGTTAGAAATGCAGCTGGGTTTGTTTGGGAGGTATCAGGGGATGGATGGAGAGATTAGGACGAAAGACGTCCGTCCTGCTGTTTTTCATTAAGCCAGAGTGAATTTTTCAGATTTGGGCAAGAAATAATATCATCTGTACATCTGAAATGCACGAGAAAGTGCTTCAAGAGAAGAAGTGATAAAGATCTGATGGTTTTACCAGATCTGCAGGTTTTTAAGCACCTACTTGTTATTACACCTTATTTTATCTGAGGCATTTGATAACATGGGAACAGATTTAACCAGGTGTTTAAACGAACGCATGCCAAGGCTTTTAAAAGGCACTTCCTCGACCTCCCTCTGGGTGCCGTTACTTAACCTGATGGGACGTAGGATGAATTAAAGAGCCTAGACAGACACAGACTAGACAGTTTAACATGCAGATAAAGAAAAAGATGGGCAAATTTATTATTGTAGGCAAAGCGTTTTTGTGGTAAAGTCCGGATATTATTCTGCACGGTTTGCCTGCAGCTCTACCAACTGATGCATAATGGAGAGAGTGTGAACATCTCAACAGATGTGAGAGTCAATGAGGGGCTTTAGTGTTTTGGCTTGTTTCAGGCAGGATATATTAGTTGAGTAACAACTGCACAAGGTCCAACAGTGCAGACAGCTGGAAAACAGAACTTTTCATTTTTCTTTGCTTGCAAGACACTAGCAACAAAACCACCACATTATATTGCATATTGTTTAAGTATAATTTGCTAATCACCTGATTGTCATTGTGCAGCAGTGTATTATTAATATACTTCATATTTAGTTTTCATTTGAATTTTGTAATTTTTTCTAAATATTTCTATATGTCATTTCATTTCTATTTAATTTAATTTCTTTAAATAATATTTATTTTCTTTTTCATCACAATAACACTTTTTTAATATTACTTATATTTAATTAAATTTCTAATAATAGTTCAAGTTTTAGTTATAAAGCTGTCTTATTCATCAGGTATTTTTAATTTTTTTTAAGGAAAATTGATTCTGAGAAAATTTGTCAAATGTTCCTTATTTTTGTAGCTATGAGAATCTCACAGAATCTCAGAATTATCACATATATTTGGATACTTTTTATCAGAATTTTTTATTTAGATATTTGTATCCTTTATTTTTTTTATACAATAATTTGCTAAAGTGTATATGAATGAAATATACATTACCAGTCAAAAGTTTTTGAACAGTAAGATTTTTTGTTTTTCTGCTCACCAAGCCTGCATTTATTTGATCCAAAATACAGAAAAACAGTACAATTTTGAAATATTTTTGCTATTTATATATTTTTCAGCATCATTACCCCAGTCTTTAGTGTCACCTGATCCTTCAGAAATCATTCTAACATGCTGGTTTGCTGTTCAAGAAACATTAATTATTATTATTACAATGAATATTTAAAAGTTGAGTACATTTTTTTTCAGGATTCTTTGATGAATAGAAAGATCCAAAGATCATCATTTATCTGAAATAAAAAGCTTTTATTTAGCAAGGATGCTTTAAACTGATCAAAAGTAATGATAAAGATATACAATGCTACAAAAGATTTCAGATAAATGTTGTTCTTCTAAACATTCTATTCATGAAAGAAAACGGAAAAAAACTACTCAGCTGTTTTCAACATAATAATAGTAATAATAATAAATGTTTTTGAGCAGCAAATAAGAATATTAGAATGATTTCTGAAGGTTTATGTGACTGAAGTAATGATGCTAAAAATTCACAGATTTTCAAAAATCACAGGAATAAATTACATTTTAAAATATAGAGTCATTTTACAAACAGTCATTTTGAATGGTAAAAATATTTCAAAATGTTACTGTTTCTGCTGTACTTTGGATCAAATAAATGTAGGCTTGGTGAGCAGAAGAGACTTCTTTAAAAAAAAACATTTAAAAAATCCTACCCCTTGGAGGCCTACTAATAAAAAATATTCATTACATTTTACACAAATTGTGCTCTTCCATTAATATTCAGTATTTAAAGGTTTTTGGTCCTTGTAGACATATGTAAGATGCAACCTTTATCTTCCACATTCAGGTTCTGCTTTAATGCTTTAAACAAGTGTTTTAAACAAGGCTTTCAAAATCTCTCATGACAGAGACCTTTCCATTGCGTCGAAGCTTCTTGATCGATTCGATCGTCTGGTTTTTAGTTTCTCCTTCCTGTGAGATGATGTATCTGCTGAGGTGGCACTTTTAGGCCGTGGCGGTGAGGACTTGTAGAGAACACAAGTGGATCCTTCCTCACCGATCCGATAGGACACCTCGTAAGGGTCCACCCACAGTGTCAGCTCTACTGGAAGTAATGAGAAAAGCTGCTCCTGTGTAAATCCAACAGCAGAGGCTGCTTTTTCTATAAGCGGGTCCATTTTACGGTTGATCCGTAAACATCTGTAGCCAGAGCCTCTGCAGGGAGCTTGAGGAAACCAATGGTGCTGGTAGTGCTCTGAGGAGAAAAACACATACAATAGCTTGAATACTGAGCTTTAAAGCATGTTTAATCCCACAAAAATGAAAGAAGAAAGTCATCTATGTTAAAAATAGTATTTTTAATAATAGGAATAATAATAAAGATGACAATGACATCAAGATAATCAGCTTTTCTGGGAGAAAATGATCATTTCAAATGACATTGGGTGTTATTATGAGACATGAATAGCTACTCAGTTCATAACAAAGAGCAGGCCAGCGCAGGCCATCATATTATCTCACCTAACAGAGCATCAGTGAGTGTTTGAGTGAAGATTTGCAGCTGTTCTTCAGTCAGAGAGTCGCTGCTACTCAGTAAACTGCTAATGAAAGAAGCTGCAACTGACACTTCTGTTTTCATTGTGTTTTCAGCAGCCATTTTCTTCAAAAAGATATGTGCTGAAAAAATCCTAATAACTGTGTCTGAGGAAACAAATATACGTAAATTACATGAAAGATAGTAACTTATTCTAAAGATGGTGTATAACATACATGTAATTTGTTTCTTAACGACACAAAAGGCTAACAACTCACTAAATTGAATAACAAACCGACTACAACAAATATTAGATCCACTGCATCTAGAATATTAGCGACATTAACTCTTGCAGAAAAGATGAATACAGTTCTGAAACAACTACGTCATAAAGGAAAAGCAGCGCGGTTCTGTAGCGCCATCGCCTGACAAATCAGCAGTCACACAAAATTTACGTGGAAATTTTGATATTCATAAAAGTAGCAGAAATCATTCTAAATCTTGTTTAAATGTTTCTATGGTTTATTTTCATTCATATATGGATTCTCTCTGAAATTATATACGCTGTCATTTAGAATATTGACATTTGGTTGTATTTATCTGTATTCTTGTTAAATTGTATTTTGTATAGCCTGTTTATATCAAATTGTAAACCTGAAATAATAATAATTATTATTATTATTGTTATTATTATTGAATGTCTTGGTATAATTGTATGTTTCTCTTTTGTAGTAGTTTTTTTTTTTTTTTAAATATGTTAAATCTTAAAATATGTTAAATGGAACTGGAGCACATTTGTTGGTTATTGAAGGCATAACCAAATTAGAGAAAATATGTGACCCTTGACCCCAAAACAAGTTTTTTTTTGTTTTTTTTTTTTTTACTGGATGTAGGCCTATGGTTTGTTAGGATAGGACAATATTTGGCCAAGATACAACTATTTAAAAATCTGGAATCTAATGTAAAAAAAAAAAAATAAATAATAATAATCTAAATCTAGTGTAAAATTAAGTTTTGATATATTTACGGTAGGAAATTTACAAAATATCTTAATGATCTGTACTATATATCCTAATGATTTTTGGCATATAATCTTATTATTGTAGATAATCTTGACCTATTACCTTTAATTTGACTATTGCTCAAATACACCCTTGCTATTTAAGACTTTTTGTGAAAAGAGGTTTTATGGTCCATGGTCACATATGTAGGCTATTTAACAAATAGGTTTGTAGATGTGACACTGTGTGAATAACATGCACTCAATTCTGTGGAAATTGTGGTTTTCAGAGTTCACATTCTGACTGGGCCTGGTGATTTCACACCAAACGCGGCAAGCGCTGTGCTGCGCTATGAAACCCATTCATTTCAATGACTTTTGCGGCGCGCTCGAAATTTAAAATAGTTATTATTATTATTATTATTATTATTATTATTGCAAATACTGAACAATTAACAATCAAAACATATCAAAATATTACAATCAAATTTTTCACACTTTTAGAAAGGGGAAAAAAACACAAATAAAATTGAAATAAAATAACAAAATAACAAGGATGATAATAATAAAACCTAATAATATTAAAAGATTGAGCATAAAAATATGAGTCTTATCCATATCTTTTTATCACAGAAAAAAATAACATCTCTTTTGCTTACATTAAGTTTAGATCCACTCAACATAGTAAACAAATATTTCACATACATACATTCGAAAAAAGATGCAAAACAGTCTCAAGATCCATTCCACAAAAAAAAATAAAAATACAAATAAAAAATAAAAAATACAAATACAAATTCAGAGACATCATTTTTGCATCGCTTGAGAAATTGGTTGGATAAATTGCAAAAACTTTGTTTGTGACACAGAAATGGTTATTATAAGTCCAAATCTGATTTATAATTATGATTTGATTTCACCTCATAGATTTGGTAATTTAAATTTCTGTGTAAAGCAATATTAAATATGTGTTCTGAGTTTATCACACCATAGCTATTAACCACCCAACCAAATATGAATAAACCGCCAAATAAATAAGTTACCAAAATCTTGGGGGGAAAAAAGCAGCTTTGCTCTCAAACGCTGGGGGCGTGGGTCATCCTACAAGTGAAAGCTGCCGCTTCTCTCCAGCTGAATAACATCATACAGATCCAGCTGTTTTGTAAATTATCATAACCGGGTAATATGCATTTACGTAACGAAGGCACAGCTAGCTAGCAAAATGAAGGCTGTAGTAACTAATGGTTACTACCCAGTCAGAGCTGGGTAGTAACTGATTACATGTAATCTGGATTACGTAATTAGATTCCAAAAATGAAGTACTTGTAATTAGAGTAAATTACATTTTAAAGTACTCGTAATCAGACTATACATTTACTTTTTTATGGATTACATGATTACATATTATTTACACAATCGCAATAAATCATTCATAATTCACTGATTCCTCCTAATTTCTCCTAACTTTTTCATTTTTAAATTTTCCCTTCTAAAATAGCCTACCGATTATATACATTCAGAAAGTCCAGTTTTGTGGACATTCACACATATAGTCATTAGTCAGCATTAGTCATACACAGCATTTGACTACTGGATTTACAAAAGAGTTTCAACATTGCATCAGCCACTGATGAACAGATTCATTTTTATTTGAATTATCACTCAGTAGTTTTTTTTTTAACCATGTTTTATTGTGTCTTTGGAAAGCTTTTGCCTTTCATGCTCATTAAAATGTTATTTCTTATTTACATGCAATGCAGGCATTCCCAAACTTTTTGTCATCTAAACCATTCACCAAATATATTTACTTTAAATACCCCTGAGATTTAAAAAAAAATATTTCGATAATTACGTTTCACATTTGCATGTATACGGTTTCTTTGATGTTGATTAATGGTCACATGGCATGCAGGTAAATAAAAATATTTAATCTTTTTTAGTAAGTGTTTTATTTTAATTGTTATTTTAAAACAAAGACTAATAAAACACAATGACAAATTCACTCCTATACTTATGAATGGGAGAAACTGTAACACGCAATATGGAGGAATAGTCCCACCTACTAAATGAAAGAGACAAATTTCCCTTAGAAACCTGAGGCTAGACCAGTCAATGTACATGCGCAGTTATAATTACGTTATGATGACTGCATGCGCATTTTCTGGTCTAGCCTGAAAAATAAACCTTTTAAACACTATTTGATAATAAGAAACAACATTCATGGGGCAATTAATTTCAGATTTTTGTTGCTGATTTGATATATGTAATTTAATTGTGAGTTCAGCGCGCAGTTTTGGAGATTTTAGGATTCCCCCATTCATTAAGGACTTGGTCTTGTATGAGCTGCCCGGAGGCATTGCAAATATGGCCGCCAAGTAAAGAGACATTTATTGAAAAGGACTTTGTTCTAAAATGATTTATTTTTATTATTATTTAATTAATTTTTTAGCTTTTCATTAAACCCACAAACCCTCTGCAGTTCCTGTTCGAACCCTAGTTTGGGAAACCTTGATGTAATAAAATGTTTAATGTTGTAAATTACAATGAATGGAACATACTTTGCATTTTTTACATCATTATGCTTCAAGATAATCCTATTTAAATCAACGTGATAAACCAGTTAAGTCAAAAGTAATCTAAAAGTAATCTGATTAGATTACCTAAAATATGTAATGTAACTGATTACATTATACTGACTACAATTTGTGTCATGTAATTTGCAATCAGTAACTGATCGCGAATGAGTGGGCGTACCACTAATGTGTCAGGGGAGGGGCCATGCTTAGTACGTCATCGAGACATGATTTCAGCCCCACCCAAAACAAACATGAACACAAAAAAATGGTGAAAAACTGTTTAACGATCTAGCTCCATAATTCAGTACTACATAGTTCACAGCTTTTGTGACCTGTTTTCAGCAACACTAACATTTATGTATTTAGAAATAATTTGTCCTAACACGGACTTGTGTAAACTGAATATTGTGCATTGTGAATATTGGGCGTGTAAGCCCCGCCCCTCGAATGGAGATAAGCCAATGGCAGTTGAGTATCAGATGCACAGAGACTGGAACTCGGACTTCTTTAGGTTTCAGCGCCATAGAGAAACATTGGAAGATCCGAAACTTTCGTCGTTTTAATGGTGTTTATGCTACAAAAATAATAAAACGTTGTGCCTGGGGTACTTGTAACACTGATTTCAGGTATCCTGAGAGGATTGGCAATGGAATTTGGAATTTATTGTATTATTCAATGCTCACTTTCTGGTTGTCACTCTCATTAAGTTACAGTTTTCATCCGCTCAAGCAGTAATTGTCTGTTAATATCATTAATATCTCTGGCTAAAATGAGCAAACGTTAAAGTTAGCGAGTCGATGCTAACGTACAAACCTCAGCTAACTGTTCTCCCGTCATGTAGGGGGTAGGTCAAAAAAAAGGTTTATATTTAAGTGCCTCTCCATATTAAGCTGTTTAATTGTATTTTGATAAATCTTACACTGCGGTAGACGAACAGTGTTGATCCTGGATGTTGCGATCGTGACAACTATAACATGAGTTTTCTCCCCCATTTGCATTGCAATCTGTAAACCCTTGCTTCCAAATTAGTTGTTACTCACCATATTTATTTTAAAATAATTTATATATCCCTCAATGGCATATTTAAGTACTTTTATTTTCTACTTTTATGCTCCTCAATGAGAGGTCCTTCTGTGTTCAAAATTTATCAAAAACATCTTCACACAAGGTTTTCACACTGTCATTGAAAGACAGGGGGGAACTCTGTTTGTTTGTCCGAGGCAGCAACAGTAACTAAGGGAGGCGGGGCTTACCGGTAAGATATATCTTTGATGGGGAACTACATATTTCATGGGGGATAAACGATATTTATTTAGTTAGTTAGCTAGCTAGTCTTCTCTTTAGTCATCTCGATTACTTAACAGTTTTGCCAGAATTTAACAGACCTTTAAGCTTATAAAAAATGTTTTGTTGTCTAAGTAGCCACAGACACTTGTGCAACCTTAAGCAACTGCATGATGTTGTCATATTGGGTTGAGCAAAAGAAGTGCCCTGAACTAGAATAACCTGAAAGATGAGCGAAGAGTAAAGAGATTATACAAAACATAATTCCGTTAATTCTGCATGCAGGGTGTGGAACGCCCCGCACTCCATACATTTGAAGGGTACGCTCCTCCCATTATCCACAAATAGCAAAGCAGAAGGTGTGTCCTCGAGCTTTCCGAGTGGAAACTCTTCACAGCGGAAGGGAAAGAGAGAAACGGCAGTGTTGTTGAAGTGAAACCCAACACATTTCAAATGAGGTAAAGTGGTCTCCTTTTCAGTATATAAGCTTTCTATGCAATTCTGCCACAAGTTAGTGAGCCTGTTGCTGCTTTCTCAGTGCTGATTTCCACATGTTGTTCCTACTAGGCAATATAGACAAGTTATTCTGAAAAAATGTGTGAAAACAAATTTGTTGCAGGCTGTGTGAAAGCCTTAAACCCCACAGAGCATGTTTTAACACGTTATCTGCAGTCTGGTTTACTGCCAACAACAGCATAGGCTATTATTAACTTCACAATACGTCGCCTTAACCAGACACATCCTGATCCCTGACTATCATTAGGTGTCAACTGTCACTTTTTGATCACAGGTTTCACTTGAAAAGTGGTCAAAACTTTGATCAGAACATGGTTGGGTTTGTTAAGTAGGCTTTCAATAGTAAATTGGAATGTTCTTGAAACCTGATCAATTGTTTTTGTGGGGGGTGTTTTTACTTGTTACAGTTCAGATAAGTTACCTTTTGAGGATAAGAATGAGTTAATATTTGACAAAAAAAGAAGTTCTAAAAATGGGAATTTTCATGCCACAAACCACAATCACATGGTTTAGTGTTACTCATCAGTTTCAGGATCATCTTTTTGCAAATTCAGGTCATTTATTTAATATGTTTTTACACTCTCAGATATTCGTATTAAAATAACATTTGAAGCTGTTCTTTCCCACTGAATCGTGTTTTAAGTTTTAACTTTCTCTTACTCTTCACTTGTAGGATGACAGGCAGTTTGTTTCTCCTCACTCTCTCCATTCTCTCTGGCCCGCTGAGCTGCTATGGCTTCAGAATTTGTGCCTTTAATGTTAAGAGTTTTGGTGATTCAAAATCAGCCGATGACAAAATCATGAGTTCTATATCAAGGGTAAGATGACTAACAGTACCATGCTTTTTAGTTATTTTTGTAATATATAAGAACATGTCTCAGAATGTTCTGCTTTGTTCTTTTTTGCAGATTGTATCTCGCTGTGACATATGTTTGCTCCAGGAGGTCAGAGATCAGAAAAACAAAGCCATTCCACGTCTGCTTGCTGCAGTCAACAGGTACACAATATGCAAATATTAAACAACCAAATCTGAGATCACTGTAACCAGTCAGATTTAAAGGGATGATTCACCCAAAAATGAAAATTCTGTCATTAACTCACCCACATTGTCAAACCTGTAAGCCTTTTTGTTTGTGTTCAGTACAGAAGTTAAGATATTTTTGATGAAATCTGACAGCAACATAACTACCACGTTCAAGGCCCAGAAAGATAGTATCAAAGACTGAAAAAAATTGTTTAATAAAGTTGTTGTTTTTGTTTTCCTTGCACTCAAAAGTATTGTCGTAGATTCATAAAATTAAGTCACATGGGCTATTTTAAGTTGATGTCTTTACTACCTTTCTAGGCCATGAACGTGGTAGTTGCAAAAGCTCTGGGAATTCATCAAAAATATCTTAATTTGTGTTCTGAAGGTGAACAAAAGTCTTACTGATTTGGATCAACATGAGGATGAGTAATTAATGACAGAATTTCCATTTTTAGGTAAACTATCCATTTAAGTGATAAACAAATGTACAGTGCATAAATTCTGTTATGTTATATTTTGGTTTCAGACTTAATAATGATTATGACTACGTGGCAAGTCAACGTCTTGGGAGAACACAAATCTATCAGGAGCAATATGTTTTTTTTTACAGGTATGCATTACTTTTTCATTTACAATAAAATATCTGTTAATAACATTAACATTTGTGCTCCATTTTTCTCATTGCTGAAGAGTGTTGAACTTCCTTTTCCTACAGTTCTACTGTGCAGACATGACTTTTACTTTTCTTTCAGCCTTAGGCTTATTCATTTCACTTTTTGGTGTGAAAGGGCTTTTAGATGAGCTAAAAGTGGAACTTCTTTTATTAAAAACAAACAAGCCCTGCCCAGATTTAAAAAGTAATGCAAAAGTAATGTAATGCATTACTTTCCATAAAAAGTAACTAAGTAATGTAATTAGTTACTTTTTTTAGGGAGTAACGCAATATCGTAATGCATTACTTTGAAAAGTAACTTTCCCCAACACTGGGTGTGTGTTCAGCACTTCTGTACATTAGGACCAATGTAAAGACTAGAGATGCACAAAATGCACATAATGATAAAGACATTTATAATCTTACAAAAGATTTCTATTTCAGATAAATACTGTTCTTCTGAACTTTCTATTCAAAGAAACCTGAAAAAAATTATACTGAGCTGTTTTCAACATAGTAATAATAATATTTTTTTTTAAGCAGCAAATCAGCATATTAAAATAATTTCTAGAGGATCATGTGACACTGAAGACTGGAGTAATGATGCTAAAAATTCAGCTTTGGAATCACAGGAATAAATTACATTTTAAAATGTATTCAGATAGAAAAAGTTCTTTTAAATAGTAAAAATATTTTAAAATGTTACTGTTTTTGCTGTACTTTGGATCAAAGAAATGCAGGCTTGGTGAACAGAAGAGACTTTTAACATAAAAACTTTTGACTGGTAGTGTACATTTCCAATATTTTTGCATTTAGATTTAATTTGGTGTAATTTAACACTCTTTAAATTACAAAATGAATATCCACTTTTACAATTTTATAGTGTATATTATAATGTTGTGATGCCTAAATTTAAAATTATCCTTTTAAGATGATTCTCGGATCACCAAACTGGTCTTACAAGATAATAGAAGATCTCTTTTTTTTTTTTCTCACACAGGAAAAGCACAACGAAGCTGATAAACCAGTATCAGTATCCAGATACACAGAAGGGGGATGTAGATGCTTTCTCCAGAGAACCATTTGTGGTACATTTCCAAGCCCCTAAAACAGGTAAAAATAAACAATAAAAACGTATGCGACAGACAAATCATTATAAGATGAAGTTTGATGGTTTTGGTCATGTGATCTCATAATGTCTCTGTTAACAGTGGCCAAGGAGTTTGTCTTGATCCCGCAGCACACCACTCCTTCAAACGCCACCAAAGAGATTGACGAACTCTATGATGTATTTGTGGACATTAAAGCACAGTGGAAAATTGAGGTGTGATGGCGGACTTCCTGTATTATATCCACCTTATTCTTCAAGCGGAAGTTAGCCTATGGATGAGACTTCCGATTCATTAGCCACTATAGGGAAATATCGAGAAGAATAACAATGTGCAGTAAATGGAAAAACCAGTGTATTCATAATCAATATAATACATTATAAAAATATGGTACGACACACCAATTTGCAATATCAAGGAGCAAACCAGCTTAGAATTTCTTCAAATAACTGGACCAGACAGGACCTGAAGCCAGACCCTTAAAATTTACAAATGGGGAAGAAAAAGGTGGATAGAGTATACCATCTTAAGATCAAATTATAAACTTGGCTTTTTGTCTTCATGCCAGAATGTGATGTTCCTTGGGGACTTCAATGCAGCTTGTGGTTATGTGGCTAAAAAGAACCGTAAGAACATCAGACTTATCTCTGACCCGTCTTTCATCTGGCTGATTCAGGATAACGTGGACACTACGGTGAAACAGTCGACTGACTGTGCATATGACCGGTACGCTAGTAAAACACTCAAATCAGCGTAATACAACAATATTGCTTTTGATTTGCATATATGCATACTGCATAAAGGCCAAACTTATATGCCTATACTGTCATTTTCATGGTTAATCCACAGAATTGTTGTGCATGGAGAGCCATTTCTCAGAACAATCGAACCGCTTTCAGCACAGCCGTTCAATTTTCCTAAAGAATTCCGTCTTACAGAGGCTGAGGTAAGCCAAAATCAGTATTTAGTGTTTTTATTTTGCACATTTTCATGTCATTGAACATGTCTGTTGTCTGTTATAGGCATTAGAAGTGAGCGATCACTATCCCATCGAGGTGGTCCTCAAATCTCAGAAGTCAGGGTTCTTCACAAGAAACAGCAAAGCTTCGTGTCTTCTGCCTACTGTGTTTGTTCTGAACATCTTACTGCTACTGCAGGTGATCATGTGAACACAAATGAACCAGAAGTGGATTATTCATCTCATCTAGATGAAGTGAAGACTTTACTTCGCTGTTACACAGCTGTTACTTACTTGAGCTCATACAGATCCAAAACTGCATCTGGATATTGGATGTGACTGAACATTGTGTTTTGTGTTTAATAGCTTCTAGGAATTGATAATTAAGAATTTCTTTGTGATTACGTATTTACTGTATGATATGACTTTTGTGATTCCATTGATAGCTTTTGGAGAAAATATGTTTGATTATATATGTAATAAATTCTTATCTTTTTACTATGGCCATTTTACAGAATTGACTCAAAGTTTTTTCCACAAATTGTGTGCATGCAAATTGTATAATATCCAAGGTATACATTTCTAGTAATTGTGCAGTTAATTCTCATATTGTATTTTCAGAAGGTTTTGGAATATTTGTCCTTTTCTTAAATGTGTCAAACAAAAAATCTGAATTACATTATATTTTCAAATTACTTAGCTGAGTATTTACTCTAAGAATGTACATCAGTGTCTAATGCAATTTAATTTGCAAAGCCATGTGGCAAAACAGGAAAGGATCCAGCAACATATATGGCCTGATGAGCCTAAAGTTGAGCTTTGCCACTGAAGGCAAAATGACACAAAATGCCCACCCGATGCCATCAGCAGGAACTAAAATAAAACCCTTGAATAGGACTAAACAAATTCAATGTGATAATCTGAATTTATTTAGATTGCCCTAAAACAAGTTCCCTTACTGACAATTAACAACTTTTAACTTTAACACTCCCAAATGTTTAAAACTAAATGTACTCAATGTAACTCAAAATGCAATTATAAAAAACAACAAGACTGTAAATCAAACAATGGACTTTATTGTGGTCATTAGAGCCTTGGTTCACACAGATGAATAAGTGCTTAGTTGGCATGTAGGGCCTGCCAGCGGTTTAGGGGTCCGTGTCTGCCATCATGTCAAAGGCACTGAACTTTGTGAACCCATACTTCTTGGAGATGTGGATCTAAGATTAGGAATATAATGTAGACAGTCAGACTACTACATCTACACAATTATCACCTAAATCGTGGATCCTCAAATCTGGTTCACGAGATTCACTTTCCTGTAGAGGTTATCTCCAACCCTAATCAAACACACCTGAGCATGCTAATCATTGTCTTCAGGATCATTAGAAAAAAAAAAAAAAAAAAAAAAATCAGGGTTGAGTTTGATCAGGGTTGAAGCTAAACTCCGCAGGAGAGTGGATCTCGCGAACCAGATGAGGATCCCTGACCTAGATACAGTTTTCAAGTTGGTCTTACGTACCTTCTGATGGCCTGGGAACTTGAACTTTTCTCTCCTCAGAGCCTCAATGACATGTTCCTTTTTCTGGGCCTTTTCTCTGAGGCTTACCAAAAGCACCACACATACCAGTCTGGAGCCTGGAGATAAAGATCAAAAGTGGTCAAATGGAAATTCTACTTGTAAAAAAAACAAAAAAAACAACTTTATGTCTCAATGGTTCCTTTAAAGACCCAGCACTGCACAGCTAGGCTTATACACAGCCAAAGACTTACTGTCTGCAGCCTTTGCACACTACACAAGTACATAGCAACCTGTCTAGTCGGCTTAATAAGCTGCAGGTCAGAGAGCGATAGAGTCACAGACACCACACACGCTCACCTATCAACTCCGCCACAGGATAACATTGTTCATACGGATAACGTGGAAGGGGTGCAGGCGCACACGGATGTGGAAACCATCTTCACGCAGGTCTTCACCATGTACTTGTTGGCGCAGATACGGGCGGCCTCAAGAGCTAAGACAAAGTTATATGATCTATGGATCAGAAATTGACAAATTATTGAAGTATAAAATATGAAAGACTATTGTATGAAGACAACTCACCTTCACTGGACAGCTGCTCATATTCATCAGATACCATGCGAGCACACAGAGGGAACTCATCCACCTTAGCCTTCTTGCTGCCCAAGTTGGAGCTCCTGATCTTGGGATGTGAGTTTGGGAAAAGGATGTGCTCAATTAGAACAATTCTTGAATTGATTCATTAAAGGATTAGTTCACTTCCAGAACAAACATTTACAGATAATTTACTCACCCCCTTGTCATCCAGGATATTCACATCTTGCTTTCTTCAGTCATAAAGAATTTTTTTTAGAGGAAAGAAAGAATTCTCTCTATATAGTGGACTTCTATGGTGCCAGCGAGTTTGAACTTGCAAAATGCAGTTTAAAAGCAGCTTCAAGGACTCCAAATGATCCCAGCAGAAGAAGGGTCTTTGGTAAAATTTTCTTTCAAAAAATAAAATAACCACAAACGCTCGTCTTGTCTAGCTTTGTAATGTGCATGCATACTCTGTGCAATCCAGTGTATGTTAAACTCCAATTCAACTTCAAAAATCACCCCACCTTGCCGTTTTACCTTTTTTTGTAAAGGGCATTTGACCACCTTTACACTCACTTTGTAAACACTGGGTCAGTACTTCAGCAGCGATGTAGGATGATTTAAGTTGCCATCAGTAGGAACTAAAAAAATAAAACTCTTGAAAATGACAAAGCTTAAATTCAATATGATCATCTGAATTTCTTTAGATTGCCCCAAAACAAGTTCCAATTCTTCCCGTACTGTCAACTAAGAATATTAACGACTTGCCTTTAACGCTCCCAAACTTTGAAAACAATGTACCAACTCAAATGAAAAAAACAAGACGACTGTAAATCAAACAATGGACTTTATTTGTTGTCATTAGAGCCCTGGTTCACACAGATGAATAAGTGCGAGTGCTTAGTTGGCATGCAGGGCCTTCCAGCGGCTCAGGGGTCCGTGGCTGGGGATGTATTTCACCCCACAGCCATCAGGAATCAGACGCTTCTCTGCCATCATGTCATCAAAGTCAACGGCGTTGAACTTTGTGAACCCATACTTCTTGGAGATGTGGATCTAAGAATAGGAATATAATGTAGACAGTCAGCTTACCACATTCTCACAGTTATCACCTAAACCAGGAATCCTCAAATCTGGTTCACGAGATCCACTTTCCTGCAGCGGTTAACTCCAACCCTAATCAAACACACCCTGAGCATGCCAATCATTGTCTTCAGGATCATTAGAAAAATCACAGGGTAGGCGAGTTTGATCAGGGTTGAAGCTAAACTCCACAGGAAAGTGGATCTCACGAGGCAGATTTGAAGATCTTGGACCTAGACAGTTTTCAGCTTGGTGTTACATACCTTCTGACGGCCAGGGAACTTGAACTTGGCTCTCCTCAGAGCCTCAATGACATGTTCCTTGTTCTGGGCCTTTGTGCGCACAGACATGATCACCTGGCCAATGTGCACACGGGCCACTGTGCCCTGAGGCTTACCAAAAGCACCACGCATACCAGTCTGGAGCCTGGAGATAAAAGATCAACTCACTCAAAAGTGGACAATTGGAAATTCTACTTGGAAAAAAAATAAGCAACTTCATGTCTCAATGGTTCCTTTAAAGACCCAGCACTGCACAGCTAGGCTTATACACAGCCAAAGACTTACTGTCTGCAGCCTTTGCACACTACACAAGTACATAGCAACCTGTCTAGTCGGCTTAATAAGCTGCAGGTCAGAGAGTGATAGAGTCACAGACACCACACACACGCTCACCTATCAGCTCCGGCACAGGATAACATTTTGTTTATACGGATAACGTGGAAGGGGTGCAGGCGCACACGGATGTGGAAACCATCTTTGCCGCAGGTCTTCACCATGTACTTGTTGGCGCAGATACGGGCGGCCTCGAGAGCTAAGACAAAGTTATATGATCTATGGATCAGAAATTGTTTGATAAAAATGATTGAAGTATAAAATATAAACAACAGTATTGTATGAAGACACCTCACCTTCACTGGACAGCTGCTCATATTCATCAGATACCATGTGAGCGCACAGAGGGAACTCATCCACCTTAGCCTTCTTCCTGCCCAAGTCGAAGATCCTGATCTTGGGATCTGAGTTTGGGAGAAGGATGTGCTCCATTAGAACAATTCTTGAATTACTTGATTTATTCAATTGACTAGTTCACTTCCAGAATAAAAATTTATACAATTTACTCATCCACAATGTTCATGTCTTTCTTTAGTCAAATAAATTAGGTTTTTGACAAAAACAATTCAGGATTTTTTTTCCATATAGTAGATTTCCATGGTGCCCTTGAGTTTGAACTGAAATGCAGTTTAAATACAGCTTCAAATGACTCCATACGATCCCAGCAGAGGAAGGGTCTTATCTAGCAAAACAGTTATTTTCTTAAAAAAAAAAAAAAAAAAAAAAAAAAGTTCGAGAAAACGAGATGGGAGTTTTTTTAAACATACCCTATCTGTACCGTGTTCACAGAGTAGACAAGATGAGCATTTGAGATTTTTAAAAATAAATAGTACATTTCTGAAAATAACCGATTGTTTTGCTAGAAAAGACCCTTCTAACTCAGCTAGGATCATTTAGAGTCCTTTGAAGCTGCATTTTGGAAGTTCAAACTCGCAGGCACCATAGAAGTCCACTATATGGAGAACATTCCTAAAATGTTTTCCTTAAAAACTATTTCTTTATGACTGAAGAAAGACTTGAACATCTTGGATGACAATGGGATGAGCAAGTTATCTGTACATTTTTGTTCTGGAAATGAACTAATTTAATTCAGGGGTGCCCAACTCTGTTCCTGGAGATCTACCTTCCTGCAAAGTTCAGTTCCAACCCTGATCCAACACATTACAGTCTGTAATTATCAAGTACTTTTTCAGATCCCAATTAGTTGGTTCAGTTGTGTTTGATCAGGGTTGGGCACCCGTTTTAATAGACAATTTTTACTCAATTTGAACCGTTATTGTCCATGCATTCAAGTTACCCACATTTTTTGACATAAATTTAGTTTCTAGTCACTATAAGGACTTAAAAATACTTCTAATTCCCTATTGGACATCAAAATCCATTTATGAATCACTTTAAATGATCACTGTCTTGAGTTTAACGTTACATAAAAAGCAATAAGCTAATTCAACAAGCTCTAAAAACAAGTAAACTATAGAAATTCTCAGTTTCAATGCTTTGACTTTTTAAAGCCTTAAAAGTCTTTTTAGAACCTAGAGAGAAGATAAAGAAACTCAAAAGTGGTCAAATGGAAAGCTATTTGGGAAAAAAAAGCAGCATTGTCTCAATGAAGCCTTTAAAGACCCAGCACTGCACAGCTAGGCTTATACACAACCAAAGACTTACTGTCTGCAGCCTTTGCACACCATACAAGTACACAGCAACCTGTCTAGTCGGCTTAATAAGCTGCAGGTAAGAGTCAAGGTACCCACGTATTTTGACCAATAAATTGTCTAGTTTGTGATTACACTATACGGACTTAAATATTTAAAATTGCCTATTGGACATCAAAATCTATTTATCAATCATTTTAAATTACCACCATGTCGTGTGAGTTTAACCTTACATAGAAACGAATAAGCAGAATAAACATGCTCTAAAATAAAGTAGGTATGACTTTTTAAAGTCTAGTAAATGTAATTTTGAAATTAGAATATTTTCAGCCTATAATCACTGGATTTTTGTGTCTACATTTTCATAATAAAAATATAGGACGTGTTGTCTTCCGTAACTTACCAGGAACACCTCGACAGAAACGGGACTTGGGGTAAGGCTTGTTCTTACAATATCTGTAGCTGCAAGAGACGACTGACAATTAGCAAAATGCAAAACACACATAACTTGTTAAAACAAGTACAAAAACATGAGGCATAAAAAGCTGAACACCCTAAACATACATCTGTTAGATGTACGGAGTAAATTCTAACTGGGTGGCGTTTTCGGAGTTTGACATTTAACAACATGGGGTGTCAATTTAATTATACACTTTATTAGAAGCCAAAATTGTCAGTGTTAATAGCAGAATGCAGCGTGTGGTAGTCTACTATTACTACTGAATGAGGCCGGTGTGCCGCACATGGTTAGCAGGCCCTGCCATTTTCACTACGGCCGGTTTTTAAAACACTAAATTCATAACTTACCAACGGGCTGGACGGCGGCCCATGGTTGCAATCTGCAATGTACGCAATAACAATATTTTTAAATAAGAAATTTGTATTCATTAGGGAAAAAATAACGTTTTTTTCGACAAAAATGAAGAGAGCGCCGAAGCGCGCTCTTACCACGCACTCACCTAATGGAGGAAAGGAAGGATACTGACTTTCCGCTGCGTCATAATGCACCGAGTGGAACTACTTCCGGCTACATATTAGTGCTGCATTTATGCTGTTATTAAAACTAATTCGCAGAAACAACTGCTATTAACCGAGTAATTCATATTAATAAACGCGTGTAGAAGACAGATTAGCATATATTTAGTAATTTTCTGCATTCTGACTCCAAAGTGGATTGTGTACAAACTGTGTAGTTCTGCGTTCCTCATGCTGCTGGTATTTGTAGTCCATGAGAGCGATCTTGGGTTGTACCAGGAACGTCGCTTTACCGTTTTCAGTGATACACAGAGAAACGTTTTTCCTGCCCATATGGCCAACGTTTGAAGTAGATCAAAATCTTTCATCAAAATTGTCCTAAAGTCAAAATACCTGTTCTTGTCTTAGGACAACTTTGATGAACTTTTTTTGATCCACTTCAAAATTTGACTACTATATATTTTAAATATATGCTAAATATATGTTGCAAACAGTGAAGCTCAATCAAATATTTTTTTGAATAGAAAATATTTTGTTTCAACCTTACAGCTTACAAAAAATATATATATAATTTCATATTACAAAATGTGATATATGTGAATACATTTTCTTGAAAATATAGGCTATGTATATATATTTAAATGTGTGTAAATATATTTAACATATACATATGTTAAATATATGTATATATATATATATATATATATATATATATATATATATATATATAGTATATTTTGAAATTTACACTAGCAGAGCATTTTATTTCAGATAAATGCTGATATTTGGATCTTTCTATTCATCAAAGAAATATTGATAATAATAATTATTTCTGAAGGATCGTGTTTTATTTCTGAAGACTGGAGTAATGATGCTGACAATTTAGCTTTGATCACAGGAATAAATTATATTTTAAAATATATTATTAAATAGAAAACTGTTGGTTTAAATAGTAAACATATTTCTGTTTTTTTGCTGTACTTTGGATCAAATAAATGCAAGATTGGTGAGCAGAAGAGACTTCTTTAAAACAAACAAACAAACAAACAAACAAACAAAAAAACATGAAGCTTTTTAACCCGTAGTGAACTTAAAATAGCCTGAATAATTTCAAATAAAATAAAATAATTGTGTAAAAATAAAATAACTTCAAGCAACTGAAAACAAACCTACAACTACAAATTGTTTGTCAGCGAAAAAAAGCTCTCTGCTTGTGCAGCTTGTGAATGACTCTGCAGAAAAGGAAAATGCATTTTTGATACTAATTAAAACACGAAAACAATTCAAGTGCCAAAATGACAGTGAAATTACCACGTTTTTTGACGCGGTAACGTTATTGTACCATATCGTCACAGTATGCAACTTTTTAAAAGGTAGGTTTGAAGAAACTAAACTGTAAGCTAAGTTTTCGTTTGTTCCATTCATTGGTCAGCAATAGGGGTGAACATTAGCTTGCAAGGATATGTTTACTTTATAGTTATGCAGGTAAAAAAAACTAGCGTAATCATCGTTTTAGTAAAAATACAACACGAGAAAGCTGCAAAAATCATTTGTATGACTGTTCTTATACAATCCTGAAACCGCAAATCACGACAAAGCAGTCTATTAGCAACCACAAGATGGCGGCAAAGGCCCTCAATTGGACCAACTGGTTGCTGGTTCCACATTGTCTCGAGGGAGCGCTGTTGCTTTGTCCTCCAGCTCGGATGTGGTAATGAAATCCCTCCTGCACACTCTTAATTTTTAGAGGGGAATGACCTCATATCTCTGAACTGTGGATAATGAGGACCAAATGCTCGGGTGGTCATTGCAACCCATGAAATCACAAATGTTTGCTAATATTCAGTGTAAAAATGACTTGACATTACAAAAATCCTCCTTCTGCCTCTAACATCTGATAGAAATGTAGGACAACAGTTCAGATGTAGATCACTAAAACAGCCGTCATGTAAGAATGTCCGAGAGAGGGATTTAATTCAGGCCTTGACAAAGATAATTTATAATAAGGAAACATCCACTCTATCCGAAGCGGAGGCCAAAGCTCTGTAAACAATCTGAAATATTCCTCTTGTGTTCTTTAACTAAGTGGGGCAAGCACACATTCTTACCTTAGATGGGGCTGTGCACAGGTCAGGCCAAGTCAAAGTCTGCCTCCTCATTCATTTGATCTCACAACTGTTCCAGAGTCAGTCTAGACTGGTCAACTCCCACAGCAACAAAGCCTGGAGATACACAAAGAATTCAGATCTAAGGCTTTGGCATATAATATTTAAGAAACGAAAAAGACAGAACATGCTTGACTGATTTATAAATCAATATAACCATTTTTCGGAGCTTTTCTATTGATTTTCTTGGGAGTTTATCATTTAAGGTTTGACTGTGCAACTTATGTTCTAGAAGAAAACATAAAAGTCTTTTCAAGTACGTTTACCACAGACATGTTTTTGCTCATAAATCATAAATCCACATTGGCTTACAAACTGAGGTCAAGACTAAACAGCTCTTTTATGGGATCATGATGCAAATATGCAGTGGTGGTCAGTAACGAAGTAGTTGTAATTCGTTACTGTACATTTTAGTATGTTTCTGTATTTTACTGGAGTATTTTTATTTTGAGCAACTTTTACTTCACTACATTCCAAAGCATAAGATCGTACTTTTTACTTCACTACATTTCATAAAACATATAGTTACTCCTTATAATACATCACGTTCTTCGAGATGCAGAAGCGGTGTCTGATTCATGAACAAACTGATTCTTTTCAATGAACCTGTTAAATCAGTTCGCAAATCGCAACAAATGATCCGATTGCAGCTCTTTTCGAGTCGACAACTCACTGATTCAAATGAGCCGTTTTAGAGCGAGTCTTCAGTGAACTGAACCGAAAATCATATTTAAGTCAAAACGGTCACTTGTTTGTGAACTAAATCTGCTGTAAAGGGTGATCTATTTAAGCCCACTGAAATGCAGACACATCAACATGTGTATGTTTTTGAACAAAAAAATAAAACAACATTAAAATACCACAGAATAACGTTAAATAAAATAACTCATGCACGTTCATATTTTCCTGCTGCTGCAGCGTTAGCAGTTTTTAAAAATGCTACGCATTTAGCCTAGCCCTGGGTGACGTCTGTTTTTATATTGTTTATCAACATTTATCGTTTGGATAGGAGTAGACAGATATGTTTATTCATAATAACCACTCTGAAAATGAGTAAATATTGTTAGCTTGTGCTAACTATCTAGCTAACAAGCTTGCTGGTGCTAAGTTGAGGTAATATAAAGTCCAAATATTTTTATTCAACCACCTAGATAGATTGTATCTGAGGGAAAAGAAAAGGATGTGATGTTCAGAACATGGTAACTACAGAATTATCAAAGTGGGAAGTGATGCCCTCTGGGGGCATTTGGCCAGGGGTGTTTTTATCGTTCTAAAAATATAATTATATTCTTAAAATGTTCTTCCTAACTTCAGGCCTCATTCTCTTATAATATAACTGTGACATTCTGCAAAAACAACAAGCTTTAAAACAATTTTTTTCTTACTGGTGAAAATTTGATGTTCAAATCAGTTTTCTGTCAGATATCTGGCAGTGTAAGATTCACAGTGAACATTAATACATCACTCTCATCAATGTAGTCCATATGAGCAACAACATTTTATCTTGACTCCATATAGTTATTTTTAGAAAGTCCCAGGTATTTTAAGCAGTAGGATTATAAAAAATATGTGCTAATATAAAAATTAAGTAGCCTATATGAAATTGCTAAATAAATCTATCTGTACTTTTTGACTTAAGTACATATAAAATCGAGTACTTTTGTACTTTCACTCGGGTAAAATTGAAAAAGGAGTATTTTTAGTTTTACTGGAGTAATATTTTATTATACGTATCTGTACTTTTACACAAGTCCTTGATATGTGTACTTTGACCACCACTGCAAATATGCAATGAAGCATTTTTTTGTTTCCTTTGTGGTTGTCTTCATTTGTATATGGTATATAGTAAGAGAGGTCATACTGTGTTATGGTGCTGGTCTTTAGTGATGGTGGACTCACACATTTATAAAGTTTTATCGATGTTTCCGTTCATCAAACCACATGCTAGGTGTGGGGCTTCAGTTACCACACCCAAAGCCTTCACACATCAGTGTAGAAGAGTTGCATGGACTCATATAATGCACAGCATCAGCTTTTGCTCACAAGTCGAATGAGTTTTCACATGTCATTGTGTCTTGGCCTTGCACAGTTTGCATATTCAGGCTGTTGTGCAATTGTGCTTGTGTGTAGTTTAAATGCATGTGTGTGCTGTCCGGTGGTGTAATTTCAATGCACAAAAATGTGAGAAAGGGAAAATGATTCATCAAGTTAAAGAGGAATCAAAAACATAAGGAAAGGGGGAACTAAATGGAATAAAAAGGGCTGGGTTGTGTATTACTCATTACATCCCTCTTTAAAACAACAGGTTAATGTGGTTTACTAGTCTTAGATGGTTTCAGCTGTTTTGTCAGCCTGACCATGCTGGTGTTTTGTTGGTTTTAGTTGGTGTTTAGCTGAAAAGCGGCACTGAAACAAACCAACTGAGCTTTTTTCCCCAGAAGGACTCTTAAAATATCATTGTTTGTGTTTATTTGAGAATATAATTAATCATTTGATGATCTCTTGGATAATTTTCCATTCAGCTGTTCTAATTCCTGCAGGGATTATATGGCTAATGTGATGATCTCCCCAATGATGGAGTCAGACGAATGGACATTTATTTATCTTAATCCAAAAGAAAAAAGTTTTAAGACATACTATGTCATTTTGTTGCTTTTGTCTTGGACTTGGTGTGAATGTAATATAGAGTGTTTATTTGGTGATGCTATTTCCAGAAATCCTATTTGCTGTCTGTCTTGATTGAATTTATTCAGCCTGCTATCAGTGGAGTTACTGTGATAAGTAATTTTTAACTGATACCTTAGTTTTAACATATAATCATCATTGACCCCCTTGAGGTGACCCATTTCATATAAAATAAAATAAAAAACAGTGTAGTATTATTACCACACTGAAAAAATGCATATCTTTCTTAGCATTTTTGTCTTGTTTCTAGTTAAAATATCTAAAAACTCTTAAATTAAGATGCATTTATTAGGTAAGCCAAATTGCATAAGATATTTAGTCTTGTTTTAAGCAAAATGCACTTAATTTAGTTTTTTTTTACCCCCTGGAAACAAGTAGAATTATCTGACAGTGGGGTAAGTAAAATATTCTCAGAACAAGAGTAAGTTACTTACCCCACTGGTAGATAATTAAATTTATATTTAAAGTATTTAAAAGTATTTTATTTTATTTTAAGTAAACTGCACTTACTTTACTCCCCCCCCCCCCCATAATAATAATAATAATAATAATAATAATCATAATAATAAACACTATATTAAAATTAGGGTTGTCAGTTATTTGATTAGATTTAGGTTGCGACGGGTGACCAATATTCAATGTCAAACCAACGTCTCATGACAACGTTAATTTGACGTCCAATACTGACGTTGATATTTTTTTGTTTTTAGGTTGTGTTGCAAAGTAACCCAAATCCAACGTCAAATACCGACATTTAGTCATTGGGTATGGCTGCCAAAATACAACGTCTGTCCAACGTTGGAGATTGACGTCAAACTGACGTTGGGTTCTGACATCAACCCGATTGACGTCCAGTGCCTGCTCGGTTTTCACGTCACATCGTCAATTGGCCATATTGGTGGCACTGAACGTAAACAATGTCACTGAACCAAACAAAACTCGCATATTTTGCTGATTATTGCTGCTAAACATGGTCAGTTATTGTCATGTTTTGGCCTGCGCTAATCGGTCGGATCTGGAAAAACATTTGGAGTACTATAGACTGCCAAAAGTTACAACAAATCAAGGAGAAGAGTGCAAAAAACTGTCTGAAGAAAAGGCATTTGTGGTTGGCCAAACTGAACCAAGAGTTCCAGCACAAGAAACTTGAAAACATTTGTTTTTGTTTTTATCTTTATAATTTACGGTCAGGTAGGTGAAATATTAGGCTAATACTGCTATGTATCTATGTATGTATCTTTACCACCTATTAACTTTAGTTTGTCAAAATATTGCACACTTTCCTGCTTACTAAATCCTTCCCTATATGATTTAGCAATCCATGTTGTTGTTTATATCCAAGTATCGCCAATATGGACGCACATCTGGGTAACTGACCAAATGGTGACGTAAGTGTAAACCCTCTATACCAGCTAGTGAATCGGAAGTCTCACCAATAAGCTTACTTCCGTGTTGAAGAAAAAAAATACAATTGGGTAAACTGGCAGTGGGTGGGTTACACAAACCAAAACAGAGATAGGCATTCTGACACGAAATGCACATTTTCAAAGTAGAATATCTAACTGTAGCTTTGTTTTTCAGATAAACAAGTATGTTAACTTAGCATGTTTCTTAAATATCTGCATATTTGTATGCTTTAGTAGAGTCAAAAACTTACAGCACCTTTAATGTATTATCTTAATTATGAACACATTGGTATGTAGTGCAAACAGTTTTACCATTTAATTTTACCGTTGTTATTCTTTACGTCATCAATCGGCCATATTGGCGGCACAGAACGTAAACAATGCCACTGAACCAAACAAAACTTGCATATTTTGATGATTATTGCTGCTAAAATGATCAATTATTGTTATGTTTTGGTCTGCACTAATCGGTCGGACCTGGAAAAACAGTTGGAGTACAATAGACTGCCAAAAGTTACATCAAATCAAGGAGAAGAGTGCAAAAAACTGTCTGAAAAAAAGGCATTTGTGGTTGGCCAAACTGAACCAAGATTTCCAGCACAAGAATCTTGAAAACATTTGTGCTTGTTTTTACATTTCCGGTCAGGTAGGTGAAATATTAGGCTAATATCTTAATACTGCTTGTATGTATCTTTACCACCTATTAACTTTAGTTTGTCAAAATATTGCACACTTTCCTGCTTACTAAATCCTTCCCATATGATTTGGCAATCCATGCTGTTGTTTATATCTAAGTATTGCTAATATGGATGCACATCTGCATAATTGACCAAATCGTGATGTAAGTGCAAACCCCTCTATACCAGCTAGTGAATCGGAAGTCTCACCAACAAGCTTACTTCCGTGTTGAAGAAAAAGTGGATAGGTATTATTTTCATTGGCAAAACTGAGCAAAAACAGACATATTGTGTTTAAAATATAACACAATATTACATTCTTATTCACTGAACTGTTGTATTTTGCTTATCATATGATAAGAAAAAATCTTATACAGGGTTTTTTTTTATTTAGAGGTACACAACTGCATTCATGGACTACATCACATAATGAGTTGCTGCTCTGCATCATGTTTGTCATCTTAACAGTCAACTGTTTGAAATGTAAAGTGATGTACAGGTCTGGGGCGGGGTGGGATGTGTTAACTACATTCAAATATTTTAATCACATTATCTTTTCAGAACTAATTAGTTGCATTAACACGTTAAATTATATAATATAGGCTTAGGGCTTAATGTATTAAATTATATATGCATACAGTATCTCACAAAAGTGAGAACACCCTCACATTTCAGCAACCATTTTAGTATATCTTCTCAAGGGACAATACTGTAGAAATGAAACTAGGATATATTTTAGATTAGTCAATGTGCAGCTTGTGTAGCAGTATATATTTACTGTTCTCTGAAAATAACTCAACAAAAGTACATCTAAGTGAACTTGTCAAAACTGTGTCCAAAGTGTCTTTATTTTGTGTTAGCACCATTGTTATCTAGCACTGCCTTAATCATTCTGGGCATGAAAGTGACCAGAGCTGCACAGGCTGTTGCTGGGAGCTCACTGAGCTGCTGAATGTTAGACACACAGTGCTTTTCCACCTTTCACTTGAGGATGCCCCACAGGTGTTTAACAGGGTTCAGGCCTGGAGACATATTTTGCCACCCCATCACCTTCACCTTCAGCTTCCTCAGCAAGGCAGTTGTTATCTGTGTTTGGGGTCATTATCATGTTGGAAAACTGCTGTTGTGCCTTGTTTCTGGAGGGAAGGCATCATGTTCTGCTTCAGCATGTACAGTACATAATAGAATCCATGTTTCCCTCAATAAACTGCAGCTCCACAGTACCAGCAGCACTCATGCAGCCCCAGACCATGATGCTACCAGCACCATGCATGACTGTAGGCAAGACACAATTTTCTTGGCACTCCTCACCAGGGCATCGCCACACATGCTGGACACCACCTGAGCCAAACAAGTTGATCTTAGTCTCATCAGACCACATGGTTCCAGTAATTCATGCTCTTGGACACGTTGTCTTCAGCAAACTGTTTGCAGGCTTTTTTGTGAGCCAGTTTCAGAAGAGGCTTCCTTCTGGGACAACGCCCATGCAAACCGACTTGTTGCAGTGTGCGGCGTATGGTCTGAGCACTGACAAGCTGACCTTCTACTTCTGCAACCTTTAAAGCAATGCTGGCAGCACTCATGCATCTGATTTTTGAAGCCAGGTTCTGCACTTTAAGCACAGAATGAGCACTCGTTGATTGACTCTTGCAAGACCTGTTCTGAATGGAACCCATCTTGGAGAACCTGACCACTCTATTGTAACTCAATTTCAGGGTGTTACTAAACCTCTAATAGCCTATCTTTGTGAAGAGCAACAATTATAATTCTCAAATCCTCGGAGAGTTCTTTGTCATGAAGTGCTATGTTGAACATCCATGAGAGAATTGTACTTAAAGCACCAAATTTTAACTGCTCTAATACAAAATACACAACTTTGTATGGTCCTGTCAAGCAGAAAAAAACATGAACATGATGAATATAGGACATGTGACTTTGCATGGTTAAACAACATACTGATGTTATCACTAAGGGTGTACTCACTTTTGTTTCCAGTTATTTTGATAATAATGGCTGTATGTTAAGTTATTTTCAGAGGATAGTAAATATATACTGCTAGTGTTTCCCCTGTCATTATTTTAGGGGGGCGGCCCGCCCTCCTTGAAGGTCAAGTTAATTTTATTTTCTATAGGCCTATAGTGCCAGAACACAACAGAAGTCATTTAAGGTTACCTTTCTTATAGAACAGGCCTTTACCTTGTTCTTTTATTAAACAAAACTTAAGTTATCGTATTTACACGACAGCTTGTCATTTCTGTCTCTACACGGTCGCGCGCAATTTCTCCTCCGTGAAAACACTGACGGGATCCCGGAGTCCATTATAAAAATGGAATACTCTACACTCTATAGCGCGGAATCCCACGGAATTCCTAAATTTTTGGATGAATGAATCAAAAATAGGTCTGTCACTTAATTTGAATGGCTATATGGACTATTGTCTGTGAATATTAAAACGCAAAAAAACCGTTTGTCTCTGTATGTATGAATGGCGGAGACGCTGTTTTGTTTCTGAAGCACACGCTTGCGGTGATTTTCAGCCTCTGCGTCTCACTATATGACGACATTAACACATAAACTTCATTTCCAGAGCTGCTATGAGTCACTTCATGATAATTTTAATGTTTCATTTGAGAAAACTAGTCTAGCATCATACTGTATACCCAAACTGAAAGTCTGGTTTAACGTGTAATAAAAATATATTGCTCTTGTATTACTTTTGTACACTGCAAGCTGCACATTGACTACTCTAAAATATATCCAAGTTTAATTTCTATAGTATTATTCATTAAGAAGATATACTAAAATGGTTGCTGAAATGTGAGTGGTGTACTCACTTTTGTGAGATACTGTATATAAGGCTACACATCCTTCAAGACTTCCTATTTTTTCTGACAAAATAGATTTTGTGATGCTACTGAGAAACTTGATGAGCTGGCATACTGCACCATGGCTTCACCTTAAACAGGAAGTGAAAATATACCCGTCGCTATGGGGATGACCACTAGTTTATAACTAACAAAAGCCAGAAAAGCCAGCAGTTAGAGTATGACACATCATAACTTTCCCGTCTGCACTTCTGCAGAAATCAGCAAAGACAAAAGAAATCCCTACATTCCCCTCTCACTCACCAGCTCCAGTCTATACTGATGTGTGGCGTGCTGCTCAGCTCAAACCTGTGCTGACATGTCAACTACCATAGTTATGAGATCATGTGATGTCATCCCGGGTCACTTAAAAGCACATGTCATAACGGGGTGTATGAAGGGGCCCTGTCTTCAGATTTCATGTTTTTAGTTCAACAGGGATGGCAGTGAAAAATGTAGTAAGTTACCGTATTGTGCTTAAAGTAAACAACACAAAAGACAGTTAATATTGGAAAAATAAACAATAAATGTAAGGATTGCTGGGCTCAAAAGTAACAGTAACAGTCATGAATGAAACATTTGATGAATTTTCGTTTTTGACATCTTTGTTTGTTGGGTGTTATCCCATAAAATATTCACTACCATAACAGCCACAACCAAAACATGTCATTGTTGTTTCAGTAAAAAAAATAAACAAAATTTTAGTTATGCATATTTTTGGTATTTTAGTATATTTTAGTAGTGTTTTAGTTTGTTTAAAATTCTGTAATGTGATGTGGTCACTACCAAAACATTACTGTCACTACCAAAAATGTGCAGTCATGACCAAAACATGGGATGTTTTGTTAACATAAGGTATACTGAATTATCAGCCAAGATGTTATGATAGTGTTTGGTTCAATGTATTCAATCTAATGAATCCTTAAGTTTGAAATCAGTATGATCCACATTTAGCCTTTTACAAAGAAAAATTGGATTAAAAATACAACAACTCTCATGAATCACACTTGAAATATTGTTAAAATTGTAATTGTTATTGATTTATCCCTGAAAACTTTATATTTACAAGGAATTACTAACAAAATTAGTCATTATTAACAATTACTAAAAATGTGTAACTTGGATATTATACAATTTGCATTTTGTATGCATACAAAATTTGTAAAAGTCGTTTCCATCTGACTTGACCTACCACTAAGCCCCGCCCATAGAACGCAGATGAGCCAATGGCAGTTGAGTATCAGCTGCACAGAGCTGGAACTCGGACATCTATAGGTTACAGCGCCATAGAGAAACATTGGTAGATCCGAAGCGCTCGTCGTTTAATGGTGTTTATGCTACAAAAATAATAAAACGATGTGCCTGAGGTATCTGTAACACTGATTCCAGGTATCCTGTGAGGATTGGCAATGGAATTTTGAATTTATTTGATTATTTAACGTTTATTTTCTGGCTGTCATACTCTCATTAAGTGGCCGTTTCATCTACATTTCAGTGCCTCTCCATATTAAACAGGTTAAATAAAACAATTAATCTTACACTGCGGTACATGAACAGTGTTGATTCTGGATGTTGTCATCTGCGATCGTGACGACCGTAACATTAGATTTATCCCGTTTGCTTTGCGATCTGTAAACCCTCGTTTTCAAATTAATGTTACACACCATATTTATTTTGCGACGCGCCTTTTTTGAATTGTTTTCGGTTGGCAGTGAGCGTTCTGCGCGCTGTTTATGCGCCCCGGGCGTCTCGCGTTTTTGCCAGAGCGCTCCAAGCGCCTGAAGTTGAAAAAAAAGCAACTCTGTGCAGAAAAGCGCTCGACGTCATCGCGTTTTTCCATTGTCCAATCGAATGTTTTGATGGTTTGACGGTTTCCTAGCAACATAAAAAACCGCCACACACTGCTCTTTTTTAGGCCCCGGTCACACCGAACGCGCTTTTTATGCCTGAAAACGCGAGGCTCACAGCCCTGCCTTTTTTCTGGTGACTTTTAAAAAAGTGCGCAGCGGTTTTTTATGTTGCTAGGAAACCGTCAAACCATCAAAACATTCGATTGGACAATGGAAAAAACACGATGACGTTGAGCGCTTTTCTGAGTGCTCCGTTGAGCGCTCGGAGTGCTCCGGCAAAAACGCAAGGCGCCGGGGGCGCATAAACAGCGCGCAGAACCCTCATTGTCAACCGAGAACAATTTAAAAAAGGCGCGTCGCACTGTACAAAACGGGTTCTGTCTGATCGGGGCCTTAAAAAGTCACCAAAAAAAGGCAGTGCTGTGCGCCTCGCGTTTTCAGACATAAAAAGCGTGTTCGGTGTGATCGGGGCCTAAGGGGCCGTTCACATGTCGCGCCTAAAAACGCGTGGAAAACGCCAGGCGCTGCTTCCCCCTTCTTTCCAAAGCGCTCTGTAGCTTTCGCTTCCTTGGCGTCTGCCGTTGCTTAGTAACAATGACCTGCGCTCTCCACCAAGACACGAATGTTATGCCGCGTGTCCACCAAAGCGTTAAGACAGTGGGAAACAGCGGTTTGTTTGTCCGAGGCAGCAACAGTAACTAAGGGGGGCGGGGCTTAGCGATAGGTCAATTCTGTAAAATGGCCCGTATATGTATGTGTGTAAAGAGGTATGTAAATGTGTCACAGGTGGTTTATATCTTAAGTAAAAGAAAGAATCTACGCACCTAAAAAAGACAGTGCAGTAAGAACAGCCATTGCTTTCCTTTGTAACCTGGTTCATGGTGTTTGGAATTGAAATTGTGAAATTTAGACAGCTGTGCCAAGTGTTACTGCTCATTGCACAATGATTTGACACGTAACAGGCATGTCTATTCTGCGCTGTCTCACAGTCAAGATTCCCTTTGTGAAGTAGCTTTAGTGTTTAGTGAGGACACAGTATTCTGCATGATGCACGTATGGATTTTTATTAACACATCGTTCTCCTGCTTTGGGACTGAACAGATAATTTGCAGCCTTGGGGGATGAGCTGTCTGGATTCTTTGTTCAGACAGTTTAATTTGTAGTCTAATTTCTAAATTGCAGTTTCTCACTCTCATGTGCTCTCATACACACATGAGTAGAGCCTGCTGACGGGGGGCAGGCGGCCTGAGCTCCACATGTGGTGAACCAGATAAACAAACACTGCCAGCACTGCCATCTTCCACTCAAAAGTGACATCATTATTTATCTGCCTCAAACATCTGCTTTGGTTATTCAGTCCAGATGCAGGTATAAAAAGGGTGTCCCTGGTTCATGCAATGTGTGCACATATGTGTAGAAGAATTATGTCATAATAATGATATGCACAGCCTATTATCAGTTATTAATTTATTATTTTAATTTTTTATAATGGTTAAAAAAGTACATAGTGAAAGAATGAGAGATTCGTCGTTGATAGCTGCTGTGTTCTTGACCTCCTCCACATTCCTCCTCCCAAATAAGGATAAGGTTGCCGACACGCACTTTCTCTCTGCCCTTTTCTTGCTTGTTCTTCTTCTCTTTCTGTTGGTCTCACATTTGAGGGTGTAATATTCCCAAACACAATAGCTGATGCTGATGCGCAAGCTGTAACAAAGATCATGGCTTTTATTTTGGTCTGTGTATATTTGTGCAGTTGACTTTTGTGTTGATGCTGGTTCTGATTAGGGGAGCGTGTGTGCAAGTCAAGCAACACAGAGAGGATATTTTTGTTATTCCTCTGAGGCTCGGATGTGTAGTTAGGCATGATGTGAAGTCGCAGTGAATATGGATGGGGGTCTTGAGGCTAACATTAGCTTCGCAGGGCCCCACAGTTTACCGAGCCCCTGACTGAATGTAAAAGTGACGAGCTCTACACAAATCATTTTTAATAGAAGGAATGTGATAATACGTTTTTTTTTTTTTTTCAACTTTATATTACTTATTAAATTATTCAGTATTATACCAGTTAGTTCTTGTCCTTGTTTTTTTTTTTCTGAAGCATTCCAAAAGTATACAATCCAACAGCACTGGAACATTTCATTGTTTGTACCACTCGGCTTATCCGTGTTTGCATGTTCTGGACAGACAGTCTGTTTATGGATTAGTGGTGGGGATTTTCAGCGACTCTTTCCGAATGTTACAACCTTATGCAAGTAGTTGTTGACAAATGACTCTGCTCATGAGTGATTCTTTGAATCATTAATTTAACCGATTTGTTTAAAATACACTGATTCACTTAGGAATGAAACAAAGGCTGTGTCCCAAATCGCATTCTCTATGAGCAGGTACTTTGTTTTGAATAAGTAATTACTTCACATATAGCGTGAATGTAATCTGTAAGTATTAGATTCATCACCAGCTTCATTGCTTGTAGGCTCATGGCATAGTATAGTGTCGTCATATGCACACTCTAGAATCATCCAGGTACTTTTTCCTATACTACTTTACGAATACTGTAAATTCGGACATACTGCTCTGTTCACTGATTTTCTATTACTATATCCACCTTTTTCTTTAACATGGAAGTAAGCTTATGGGTGAGACCTCCAGTTCATAATCTGCTATAGGGAAATAACAAGAAGAATAACAACGTGCAGTAAACGGTAAAACTGTTTGCACTACAAACCAGTGTATTCATAATTAAGATTAAAATAATATGGTAAGACACACCAATTTGCAATATCATCAGCAAAACAAGCTGTTTTGTATACTTAAAACTAGCTGGATGTAGATGAGACTGGAAGCCAGACCCAGGATATTTACAAAGGGTCACGCTCAATCTTACGAGAAAAAACTCAAAAAAGCTCACTCTTAAGGAAAAGGTGGATAGTTGGAAAGTATGCAATTTCAGTTTCAGCCACTGATTAATTTTAAAAACAAAACAAATGCCTGTTATTATGAGTGATTCATTGAATTATTCACTTAAGTGACTCATTCATCTATTTTGGCAATTTTCCCTTTTTTGGAGCCACAATTTTTGTTGGCAGAGCACAGATAGATAAATTTATAAATATGTCAATATGACTAAATAACCTTACTTCATGTTTATTAAACCCTTGTACAGAAGAATTACATTCAAAATCAGTGTTGGGGAAAGTTACTTTTCAAAGTAATGCATTACCAGGAGTGTAGCCATTTTCTAAGAAATTAAATACACTGCTGGATAATAACCAATAATTTGTTTTCCTAATGACAATTTAAATAATTGGTTTATACAAACACGTAATAAGGCAGAATAGTTTCTATACTGTAAGAAATGTTATGCACTGTAAAAAACAAAACAAGCCCCCCCAAAAAAACACAATTTGTTGGGTCAGCTTAAAATATTTTGTGTCAGTGCCTATAGCCTAGTGGATAGCGCACTGACATATAGCGTAACTGTGCTTCCGGCTGTTCTGGGTTCGAATCCCGACCCATGGACTTTTGCCGAACCCACCCCCACCTCTCCACCCAACAATTTCCTGTCAGTCTACACTGTCCTGTCATCTAAAAAGCATGAAAAGGCCAATAATAATAATAATAATTTGTTACCCTGCTGCCTTAAAATGTTCAGTCAACTCAAATAAGTTTGTTCAAGTTGAAATGTTAAGTTGTACTAACTCAAATATCTAACTTGTCACTTAGTAAAATGCAACATTTCAATGAATTAAACTTTTTTTGGAGTTGACTGAACTTAAAATTTTAAGGCAGCCAGATAACAAATTATTTTAAGCTCACTCTACAAATTGTTTTTTACAGTGTGTCAATTAGCACTGCATTATTCATATATTTAATTTATTTATTACTTGGAAATGACTTGAAATGACCTTTACAATATAATTTATTCCTGTGATGCAAAGCTGAATTTTCATCAGCTGTTACTCCAGTCTTGAGTGTCATGTGATCCTTCAGAAATCATTCTAATATGCTGATTTATTACTAAAATTATCAATGTTGGAAACAGTCAAATATTGTTTTGCAACCTGTGATTCTTTTTTCAGGATTCTTTGATAAATAACAAGTTAAAAAGAACAGCATTTATTCAAAATATAAATCTTTTCTAACAATGTAAATCTATGCTATTATTAATTTAACACATCCTTGATGAATAAAATTATTAATTTCTTTCAAAAAAGAAAGAATAAAATTGACTGACCCCAAACTTTTGAACAGTAGTGTATATTGTTAGAAAACCTTTCTATTTTAAATAAATGCTGTTCTTTTTTAACCTTTTATTGATCAAAAAATCCTGAAAAAAAGTATCACAGGTTCCAAAAAAAAAAAAAAAAAACAGTTTCCAGCACTGATAATAAATCAGCATATTAAAATGATTTTTGAAGGATCATGTGACAATGAAGACTGGAGTAATGATTCTGGAAATTCAACTTTAATTACAGATATAAATTAAATTGTGTATATATTAATATAGAAAAACATTAATTTACATCAAAATATTTCACAATTAATAATTTTTTTTCTGTATTTTTGATCATATGAAAACAGCCTTGAATAATCCAATTCAACCAGACATAAATTTACATTTACTTCAGCCAGATTTTTTTTTTTTTTTTTGCCAAAAATATCTTTTTGTTTTAAAATATACAGTTTTTAAATTAATATTTAACACGTTCACATGTTCATAGTTCTCTGATGTTGGTTAATGGTCACAGTACAAATACATTTTTGTGTTTTATTATTTATTTATTTTTATTTTAGACCTATTTTATTTGTTTGTATGTGATTCCCCAAATTCTTCCTTGAGTAGGTATGAAAGTGCGCAAAACCAAATCCCTCATCCTGTTCAGCAAACATCAGATATCCTTTCCCACTGAAGCTCTGAAGGCCCAGTAAGCTTCACTCTGCAGGGGATCATCATTCTTTATTTAAGTGCAAACAAGTGATGTAACCTGCAGACGGCCAGTCCAGCGAAAGTGAAAAATTACAGCTACCGTTCTTTATGTTTATACAGTCTTTACACAGCAACATTATTTTAGGGTTGTTCGAGGCGTGGCTGAAATAATCTATGCACAGAGGCTTTCATGATGGAGGGTTGTTTAGTTTTCTGTGAGAGCAGATCTCTCTCTCTCTCTTGCTTGCTCTCCTCGTCTCTCTTACCTCTACAAACACAGCTTACCATATATGGCTGTGTTTGTGGAGAGGAAAAGGGTAAGTGTGTGTCTCTGCATTCAATTGTGCGACTTTGCGCCATCATCATGTGCCTTCACATAAGTGTTTGACCGGGTACAAGTCGTCATTCAAACGACTTTTGAATGAGAAAGAGCATTCGTGTGGGAAGTATTGAGTATAAATTGATGAGAGATTCTTTGGATGTGATTCAGTGTTTACTTAGCAGGCTTACCTTTTAAAGACATCATGAATCAAGTCAGCCAGTGATGAAGAGAATGCAACACACTCACGAAGACTCACACTATATCACAGTGTAAGGCGAAAACCTGTGATTTTAAGTCATAAAATGTAATTCTCAAGTTATCTAAATATGAGCTAATGTTTACTGCCAGCACACTGTTTTATATGCGCACGTTTGCGATATGAAATGTGCTGGAAGGCAGGGTGTGACGTAACGTGTGATTTGTCAAGCTTGCTTGCCTATGCCTGTATCTCACAGTGTTCTTAATATGGTCAGACTTCCCAGTTGAAACAAATCAGAGAGAAGAAAAAGAGAGAAAAGCGGGTGTCTCAGACATCATGACCGCCGTTCTGCGGGTTATTGTGTCACGCTGACCCTTGTACAGTCAAACCTGAACGTGTCTCAGCGCCTTCCTTGAAAGCAACACAAACAGACGGCTGTAAGCTAGGAAGAAATGATCACGTGCAGGCGATGTTCATTGACTGTTATTATCGCGATCCCTCAAGACATCACTTCATTGTAGAGAATAAACTAGGCCACATTTTGCACACAACAAAGATTGCACACACAGCGTTCAATGCCAAAATGTCACATTTCCGCACTGCAGGGGTAAATATTCACTTTGAGTTGTTTACCTTTCCTTCTTCCCACAACAGTTTTGGAGGAATGTAAGCAGACCGAATTACTGATGCACTGATGAGCTGAAGCCAAAACCCTTTAATTATGAATTCTATTCATGTTATATTATCAAGCAATTAACCCATTTAAGCCCACCGGCAACTGCAGTTTATAGTTGTTATTTACCTTTTCTAAGTATTTTTCTAGATGTTATCCGTGTTTATGTCTCAATGACATGCAAGCAAACAACCAAATAAAGGATTTCAATAAAAAAAAAAGGGCACTGGCTTTCTTCCTGTCACATGAGGCTGTAAACATCCCACCCATACTTCCAGGAAGAATGCAAGGGCAAACCCTCTTAAAGAAAGTAAATTTTCATGTAACTAACAAATATTTTTTGTATATATATATATATTTGAAGAGTCCAGATGCAAAACCAGCTAAAAGCCATCTCGGTCAAAAAAAAAATGAGATAATGATCTCGACACATATTATACATCCATCAAATACTTTTACTTCAAACTCGCTAAAATCCCACCCTCAGCACAATCAGAAGTACCAGTACTTACATAGAAACCTATACTTCGGAGCCTGATAAAAATAAATTTTTTAAAGAAAGAAGTCAGATGGATTTAGAGGCATCTGAACTCTTCATATATATCTACATAATCATGAAGGTCTCTAGAATCATCCAATCAAAACAAATCTTACAAGAGATGCGTGGAAGTGATATGTCACGCATATATGTCACTCATTGTTTACACAGTGCAGACAAATTGCTTTCACACATGCGTTTACTATGCCAGAGCACATTGACTTGTCATGTGCCGCCTGTTGTGACTGTAGCTCAGGACTGTAGGATCAGAGGTAAAAAATGATATAAATACTGTTCAGTTTCTTGCACAGACCGATTGTTATTTGTCTTAAGACCTCAATGTATCACCACGAGCCGTGGGGTTTAATTTGGTTTGGTCTGCGTATGTTTTTTGTACTCTCAAAGCTGTGGATCCCATTGACTGCCATTATATGACTCTCAGACTGCAATGGTTTGAGTTGAAAATCTTTGATGTGTTCTACTGAAAAAACAAAGTCACATACATCTTGGATGCCCTAGGGGTAAGCAGATAAACATCAAATTTTCATTTTTAGATGACCTATCATTTTAACCTTTTACTTAGTGTTAGCATGTTGTTAGCATAATGCTTTTCAACATTTTTTCAGAAAATGTACATATATATTTATTTTTATTTATTTATATTCATGTAACTTTTTGATACACAATGCCCTGTTGGGGCAACTTAATGGCTGCACTACGTTCCACCACTTTAAGACAAATGTGTTTGTTTTTTATATAAATGTGTTGATTATAAGCTAGATTCAGCTTTTTGGGTTCGCATCAAATGTCTTCGACTTTTAAACATAATACATCTGTTTATGAATAAAGATTGATCTTCCCTGCTGAAAAAAGCTACAAATAGTCGAAGCTGGTTGGCTGGTTTTAGCTGGTCATAGCTGGTCAGCAGGCCGGTTTTAGAGGGGTTTTGGCCACTTTCTTAGCAGGTCAGGCTGGGAGACCAGCTAAACCAACTACTTCCAGCTTAAACCAGCTAAGACCAGCCAACCAGCCTAGGCTTCAGCAGGTTGTTGAAAGCAGTTATTTTGAGTTAGATGTCAAATGTTCTCCTCCAATTAAAAATTTAAATTGAAGGGGTGCATACAACATATTTGCCCACAGGCAACTATACAGGTCCTTCTCAAAAAATTAGCATATTGTGATAAAGTTCATTATTTTCTGTAATGTACTGATAAACATTAGACTTTCATATATTTTAGATTCATTACACACAACTCGAAGTAGTTCAAGCCTTTTATTGTTTTAATATTGATGATTTTGGCATACAGCTCATGAAAACCCAAAATTCCTATCTCAAAAAATTAGCATATCATGAAAAGGTTCTCTAAACGAGCTATTAACCTAATCATCTGAATCAACTAATTAACTCTAAACACCTGCAAAAGATTCCTGAGGCTTTTAAAAACTCCCAGCCTGGTTCATTACTCAAAACCGCAATCATGGGTAAGACTGCCGACCTGACTGCTGTCCAGAAGGCCATCATTAATGTCCTCAAGCAAGGTCTGTGGGAAGGAAAAAGTGTGGCAGAAAACGCTGCACAACGAGAAGAGGTGACCGGACCCTGAGGAAGATTGTGGAGAAGGACCGATTCCAGACCTTGGGGGACCTGCGGAAGCAGTGGACTGAGTCTGGAGTAGAAACATCCAGAGCCACCGTGTACAGGCGTGTGCAGGAAATGGGCTACAGGTGCCGCATTCCCCAGGTCAAGCCACTTTTGAACCAGAAACAGCGGCAGAAGCGCCTGACCTGGGCTATAGAGAAGCAGCACTGGACTGTTGCTCAGTGGTCCAAAGTACTTTTTTCGGATGAAAGCAAATTTTGCATGTCATTCGGAAATCAAGGTGCCAGAGTCTGGAGGAAGACTGGGGAGAGGGAAATGCCAAAATGCCTGAAGTCCAGTGTCAAGTACCCACAGTCAGTGATGGTCTGGGGTGCCATATCAGCTGCTGGTGTTGGTCCACTGTGTTTTATCAAGGGCAGGGTCAACGCAGCTAGCTATCAGGAGATTTTGGAGCACTTCATGCTTCCATCTGCTGAAAAGCTTTATGGAGATGAAGATTTCATTTTTCAGCACAACCTGGCACCTGCTCACAGTGCCAAAACCACTGGTAAATGGTTTACTGACCATGGTATTACTGTGCTCAATTGGCCTGCCAACTCTCCTGACCTGAACCCCATAGAGAATCTGTGGGATATTGTGAAGAGAAAGTTGAGAGACGCAAGACCCAACACTCTGGATGAGCTTAAGGCTGCTATCGAAGCATCCTGGGCCTCCATAACACCTCAGCAGTGCCACAGGCTGATTGCCTCCATGCCACGCCGCATTGAAGCAGTCATTTCTGCAAAAGGATTCCCGACCAAGTATTGAGTGCATAACTGAACATAATTATTTGAAGGTTGACTTTTTTTGTATTAAAAACACTTTTCTTTTATTGGTCGGATGAAATATGCTAATTTTTTGAGATAGGAATTTTGGGTTTTCATGAGCTGTATGCCAAAATCATCAATATTAAAACAATAAAAGGCTTGAACTACTTTGAGTTGTGTGTAATGAATCTAAAATATATGAAAGTCTAATGTTTATCAGTACATTACAGAAAATAATGAACTTTATCACAATATGCTAATTTTTTGAGAAGGACCTGTAGTTGCCACACATTCAGAAACTAGAACTAAATAAAATTAATGTAGAAGATGTTCAAATAGGACTAAAAAAAAAAGTAAATATTGTTTAAATAAAGGCAGGGTCTGATACCCCTCACTGCTTAACTATTCACTGTTTTACTTTAGTACAAATAACATATTATTCATTGTATCTAACATGATGCTAGACAGAGCAGGTTACTTTTACTAAAGAAATTATACCATTTAGTGGCTCTTTAATGTGTAGTGACAGATTACTGTAGTGCCTCAGTTCAAGCGGCACGTAAAGCAGTTGTCTTTTCCTCTTTACTAGTTATAGCATGAAATAAACATTAATTAACATAATAGGTTATCTTATTTCAACCACGGAAAGACGTCAATGCACAGTTAGTCAAGATCAAATCCACTGACGTTAATCTACTCTCCTATCTGATATATCTGTCCGACAAAAATAGCTGATTCTCTGTTATGATTGGTCACATTACCTGTCAATCAAACTCCCTGCGGAGGGTCAGTTAGGAAAGCAAATGTGAACTAAATTTATGATCATGTTTGACTGCAATTCTCTTTGGTAAAAGTGTTGGAGTCATGTACACATGGTTTGTTTGCAATTCTCCATGCACATCTTATCAAAATGGAAAACGTGGGCTCTTTCTGGCAAGATGTTATCTCTGGTATGATTAAACTTGGATGATTTCATATGCATGCTGCTCTCTGCATATCAAAATTTCTGCTATCTTATCTACCTAATTTATGATTCTTATATTTTCAGTTTTCTCTTTCAGTGAGCATAATTTTGGCACTTCCATCGTCAGCTAATTCTGTTCTCCAAGCAGCATTAAATCAACGCCAATCTCATTCCAATCTCATCGCAAGGATATACAGAAACAAGAGTGGGCATGCATTATAGTGCCCAATCTAACAAGGCTAGATTCTGTGTTGTAAAATATTCTTAGACTTTGTAGGCCACACAGTAAACATACAGTAGCTGAGACATGTTAAAAATAGTTCTGCTTCGGATCTGTGCATTTAGAAAACCCTTTATCGCTAATATGGTTTAAAATAAATGATTTCAGCGCAATTGACATGACAAATTAAAACCAAACAGTTTTTTTTTTCAGATAGAGTACCTGAGGTACGAGCTGTAAAGGCAGAGCCCTATTCTGGAAAAGGGGGCGGGGAGAAGCAGCTCATTTGCATTTAAAGAGACATGCACTAAAACAGTGTATTTTTGCTTCCACTCAAAATAGGCATTTTCAACACACAGTGTGTGTTCACAGTGTGTGTGTGTGTTCACTACTGTGTGTGTGCACTTGGATGGGTTAAATGCAGAACACAAATTCCGAGTATGGGTCACCATACTTGGCCACATGTCACATCCTTTCCTTTCCGTCATATTTCTTACGATTTCATTATGTGCATACATAATAACCAAGCCCAATTCTGTAGCATGCAAAATAGGTGTAAGCACTCTTGCCACTTCTACCACTCATTTAGTGCGTTTACATGCACTTTAAAAGTTTGCTTTTAATTGAACTCTTTTAAAAATGTCGCTTTTGTGACTAAAGTTTAATCTGTTTGTAATCATATGAGTCTGTTTTTTGTAACAGACATGGATAATCTGATTGTAGCCTAGCTTTCTCCAGCATGTCCAGTATTTGTGTGTGTGTGTGTGTGTGTGTGTGTGTAAATGGGCTATATTAATTATATTGAGCAAGATTGCATTAAATTGATCAAAAGAGACATTGTTTCAGAAGGTTTCTATTATTAGAATGATTTCTGAAGGATCATGTGACACTGACGTCTGCTGTAATGGCTGCTGAAAGTTAAGCTTTATGTCACAGGAATAAATTACATTTTTAAATATATTCAAATAGAAAACAGTTATTTTAAATTGTAATAATATTTCACAGTATTACAGTTTATACTGTATTTTTAATCAAATAAATAAATGCCTTGGTGATCAAAAGAGACTTCTTCCAAAAACATTTTCAAAAATCAAACCGACCCTAAAGTTTTGAACAGTGTAGATATTAATCACAGAAAGTTGAGCTTAGACAGACTGATTAAGAAGGAAGTTCAGCTACTCAAAAAGCTGCTATAGCTTATGTATTTACTGAGAAGTTTAACCAATAAGTGGTTGGAGGGAATGATGGAGTTGTAACGGAATGGCTCTTTCCTGCCAAAACCAGGACCGGGAACGAGTTAATTGACCAATTCTCTGATGTTTTCTTTTTTTTCTTTTTTCTCAGATACCCCAGGGAAGGACAATGTGCTCCAAACACCACATCTGCTCCCTTCCCAGAGTCGCCATCAGGCAGTGGTTATACCAAGAGTAGGAAAAAAAAGAAGATGAATATTCATGAGAATCATCAAGAAGCTACAAGCCTTGTTATTTATATTGTCAAGCTACTCAAACCTGATGACACCTCTTGTTTTGCAATGAGGTGTGGCGGAATGAGACGGACGTAATAGGTGTGTCATCCGTTATTAAAGATCACCTGTATCACAGTGCTCACTGGTCACACTTCTTTCCAATTGATGGTGAAGATCAAGTATGCTGTTTAATATATTGCTTCCTTGGCCATGGACTGTAATGTTCTTGAATTTCTCTCTCTCTCTCTGTGTTTGCCTGCCTGTGGGCTCAGAGTGACTGTTCATGTACAGTCAGTCAGTCAACCAGAAGGGCATTCTGTTTTCTCTGATGTGCAGTGAAGAATAAAGCCACAGTATACAGCACTAGAGCTGATGACACCCATTACACACTTCTAGAGCTTTCGACTCTGACTCACTCTGCTGTAATATCCTCCCAAACAGTAACAGATGGTACAGACTCATTCATTGCCTTCAGACATGTTTGTAGGTGGCTGCTGGTGTCTATAGTGTGTCTTTAAACACGTAAGTGTTGTAAGTAAGATGACTTTCCCCACACGAATTAACCCCATTTTAATGCAGATGTGTTTTTCACTTGACTTCAGAGAATGAAGAATGACTGCTACACAACACTGTCCTGTAATGCTGAAAACCTTGAAATTGAGACATCCTCTAATCTTTAACTTGTGAGGACGACAAAACATAAGCTTAAACAGTAAAATGTAAACATTTAATTAATGATCTATACATGAAGAGTTGAGATGCAAAAGCTTCTGAATATATCTGGCGTCTTTATTTAAAAAATGCATTTTTATCCGGCTCCGATGTATAGGTTTCTACCTAAGTACTGGTACTTCTGATTGGGCTGAGGGTGGGATTTTAGCGAGTTTGAAGTAAAAGTATTTGTTGGACGTATAATATGTGTTGAGAACATTCACTCAGTATCATTATCTCATTTTTGACCAAGATGGCTTTTAGGGGGTTTTACATCTGAACTCTTCATATATAATCATACAGTAATTGTATACTTTGATTAGCCGCAATATTAAATCCACTGACAGCTAAGTGAACATTGATTATGTCGTTACAATGGAAAATGTCAATGGGTGGGATATATTGGGCAGCAAGTAAACAGTCAGTTCTTGAATTCCATGTGTTGGAAGCAGGAATAGACAATAGCGAAATAGGCAAGCGAAAAGATCTGCGTGACTTTGACAAATACCAAATAGTGATGGCAAGATCAGCCATATGTGACCCTTGACCACAAAACCAGTCATAAGTAGAGCACAAGTATATTTGTAGCAATAGCCAACAATACACTGTATGGGTCAAAATGATCGATTTTTCTTTTACGCCAAAAATCATTAGGATATTAAGCAAAAATCATGTTCCATGAAGATATTTAGTAAATTTCCTACCGTAAATATATCAAAACTTAATGTTTGGTTAGTAATATGCATTGCTAAGAACTTCACCTGGACAACTTTAAAGGCTATTTTCTCAAAATTTGGATCTTTTTGCACCCTCAGATTCCAGATTTTCAAATAGTTGTATCTTCCAAATATTGTCCTATCCAAACAATGGAAAGCCTTTTTTTTCAGCTTTCAGACAATGTATAAATCTCATTTTCAATAAAATTTACCCTTATGACTGGTTTTGTGGTCCAGGGTCACATATGCATAAAGAGCCGAAATGAAGATTAAATAAGATTTAAAAAACAAAAAAACAAAAAAAAGTGTTTGTGCTGCCTTAAAATTTTACGTTTAGTCGACATGAAATGTTAAGTTGTACTACATGAAAACATACATATTTGAGTTGAGTAAACTTAAAATTTTAAGGCAGCACAAACACTTACTTTTTTAAGTTGAAACAACTTTTTTTTAAGTGTATAACTGACGTCAAAGTGAGCTTCTGTCTCAGGATAAAATATTCAGTGGATGTAATAACTCCTACTAATAAAGTTTTGTCATGTACATTCAGACTGCAGGAAAATGTGTCTCAATACCATTTTTTTGCTAATATGTGATTTTTTCCCCATGTAGTATAAAGAGCACAAATCACTTGAAATCTGATCTTTTCGATTCTGATTTGGGCCACTTCCATATGTGGTCCTAAATCCGATACAAGTCAGATGTTTTGCAATACGATCTCAGTCTAAACAGTCATATTGGAATTTTGACATCATTCCAGATCAACGTTTGTCATGATTCAGTGTTGATGGGAGTCACTGAATATAACATACAGTTGCGGAGGTAGTTGGTGGAGAGACATTGAGCTGTTGAATTCATAAGTGTTACTGTGACAGCTCCATACAAGCTAAATATTAAAAAACTTTGCTCTCTGTCTCCTCATATTTGTCCTCTTTAGCGCCTGCTCAAAAATTCACTGGCTTTCAAGCCACAACACATGGCTGAACCAGGATTTCCAGGGCAAGAGTCTTGACATCATTTGTGTTTGTTCTTATCATAAGTAAAATATAAGGCTAATATCTTAATTATTACTGTTCGTACGTATCTTTACCACCTATTAACTTTAGTTTGTCAAAACATTGCGCACTTTCCTGCTTACTAAGGCATTCTCTATATGATTTAACAGCTTCCACACATTTTTTTTCCAGTGGTTTAGACAGCATAAATTAGCAGAACATCGTATTCAGTAGTACATTAATTGTGTAATCCATGCTGTTGTTTACATCAAAGTACCTCCAATATGACCACACATCCGGGTAAATGACCAAATTGTGACCCTCTATAGATAGCAAATACAATGTTACTTTTGTGAACGTGCATCAAAAACTGAGACAGAAAAGAAGAAATTATTGAATAAAGTTGTTATTTTTGTTTTCTTTGCACACAAAAACTATTCTTGTAGCTTCATAATATTATGGTAAAACCACTGATGTCACATGGACTACTGTTCTGGGCCTTGAAAGTGTCAGTTGCATTGCTGTCTATGCAGGGTCAGAAAGCTCTTGGATTTCATCAAAAATATCTTAATTTGTGTTCTGAAGATGAAGGTCTTATGGGTTAGGAACGAGATGGGGGTGAGTAATAAATGACGAAATTTTCATTTTTGGGTGAACTAATCCTATAACAACCAAACTAAAGTATAATATATGAGCAATACGTCTTGAGCACGTTGTTAATGCAGCTTAATTCTGACCTCTATATCAGAATGTCTCTGTTTGTGAAACACACATTTTGATAGTCTTTTAGAAGAATCATTCGGTATTCTGTCTGATACGACTTGAAACACTCTGCACAGTTCTTGAAGGCGGTCAGCATCAACCTATGAAAACACAAAGATAAAGAACAGGAAAACAAGAGAGTGCTCTTTTTGAAAAAACACGTTTGTTTTGATTGGATGTACTGATTCAGATGGATGGGATCTCTGTGGTTTTTTACTGGGTGTGGGCATTATTTAAGGTCATAAGCTTGATGTATGAGATGTAATTCTAACATTATGAAAAAAATGGTAACATAGACCAGGATTATGGTCACAAATTACCTCACCTCTTCAGGGAAAACTAAATGTTATTAGTTATTGGTTAGCTTCTGCCTGTGTCAGAATGGTGGTGAATCACAGCTCAGCTCTCATTATCTCTTGTTTTTCAGCTAATGCAGTTAACAACAGGACTCTCTGCCCTCTAATGATTGTATCCATCCTTCCACAGAGCCACACGTTCCTGTGGAAAACATGTCGTATCTGTCACTACAGCTTCCTGTGTTCAAGAATTACACCCAGAAACGGATGGGTCACAACAGGCCCCTCTCTCTCTCTCTCAAACTTTCTGTCCTTCTTTTTCTCTCAATAGTGTGATCAAAGAACACGCACTTGCTATTTAACTTGGCCAGCTCTTGATAAACATTATTGCCTTGTTAAACGTGCTGCTATTTTGTTGCCGTACTTCATAAAACATAATTAGGCGGATGCTCAGTAAATTTAAACTGTTCAAAATGTTGCTCTGGCTTCTATCTAATATGCAAAAGCGACGCTGAATGCTTAGTGCAAGTCTCGCTTTGAATAAAAATGTTTTTCTGCCTCATTCTTTCTGTCTAAACTTATCTTTGAGAATAAATTGCTCTCTTTTTCTAAACCAATAAAAGAAAAAAAGGAATGTAGACAAAAAATTCTTGGGATTACAATGGGAAAATGTAAGAGCTTCAAACAGTTTTCTCTTTTTTTTTTCCTTTTCTCTTTGCTGCCTCTTGATCTCTTTGCCTGCTACTGTACTAATTCTGTGTTTACTGTCAATAAAACTGAGCATAATATTTTATTAGCCCATATATAGGCTCAATTTCTAGCAATGACATCATTTTTCCTGGTCTTCACAGTCCGCTGAATGAGATTACTACTGCCTCTTGCACATAGTGAACATACGTTTTTTTGTGCATTGTAATATCTATACAAAAGTCCAAAGTTTTTAATTTTTTATGTTTTTTTTTTTTTTTTTTTAAAGAAGTCTGATCCAAAATACTGGAAAACTTCTATATACAATAACTGCTTTCTATTTGAATATATTTTAAAATGTAATTTATTCCTGTGATCAATGCTGATTTGCTGTTCAAGCAACATTTTGTATTATTATTATTATTATCAACATTTAAAACAGTTTTATATATTTTTTCAGGATTCTTTAATGAATAGAAAGATCCAAAGATCAACATGTATCTGAAATAAAAAGCTTTTGTAACATTATACAATATACCATTAAAAAAAAAAAAAAATAAATAAAAAAACTGACAAAAATTCTACTTATTTTAAATAGTCCAAATATTTCAACATTTTACTGTTTTTGCTCTTTGTTGGATCACATAAATGCAAGCTTGGTGAGCAGAAGAGACTTTAACATTAAAAATCGTAAAACTTTTGACTGGTAGTGTATTGGTGTGATTTCTTTATTTTATCTCATATTTGGAGATCTAGGACTCTAGTAACTAAACATCTTCAAAGTTGTTCTAGTTAGTAAACTCTACTATGAGATTCTACACAAGTTTCTCCATTTTTTCTGTGCCTGTTTCCATGTGTTTCTTGACAAATTAATGAATTTTTATCCGACCTGAAATGTTTTGTTAGTCTGGGGCACTGATTTGTTTAGATTCTGATTCCTGGCCTTGTTGACACCTTTTTTTTGCATGTGGCTATTTTCATTGACTCTCCACTGATATATTTTGGCTTTTCTATTGCTGCCAGAAGATCTCTGCCTGTCTTGTCTTGATCTAGGTTGACTTGATGACACTCTAGGGAATGTGGGCAAGAAAAAACAGACATATGATGAGATTTCCTCCAACACCAATATACATACATGTTAAACATGTTAGATTAGTCACATAAATGTATTACTTTTCAAATGTATTATTTTGCTTGATTGTGGCAAATTTCAGTATTTTCCATGAATGTGTTTCTGTATACAAGAGATAGGAAGGGGAAGGACAAAATACCAACGTCAAATCCCATATGGCACAAATGATACCTGGTTTCAGACTGCTGGATTTAGTTAAAGGTGTGGTGGGGGCAATATGATGTCATCCCACCCCAGGATTCTTTGATAAATTAGGCAGTTACAGCTGGTCCCTTCTCTTTCCCTCTAAGGAATGAAGTACTGGGAATGTTTGCAGTCAAAGACAGTAACCCAAGGGAGACTGGCTGTCTACGCCAGGTTTTATTGGTACCAAGAGGGTTACAGAGTCACATAGACAGGCCCATACTGGGCCATTAAAAAATCTAGCTAAAATAAAGTAATGTATTAAACAGCAAACTCAGAGTCTTTAATTATTGCAAAGTGACACACTTATAGTCTTGCCTCTCTTCAGCAGCCAATCATTTTTGTAGCAAATGAGAAATTTGTCCCAGAAGTATGTGGAATAATATCCTTAGACTGCATTTCAAAATATTTGGGCTCGCTGTAATAGTGAGAATATCTCAGACACAATGGCTTTTAGGGGCGATGACCGCAACCTGACCCCTAAACCTAAATGTACGCAAAAATTCATAAGATTGAAATCAAAATGGGCTGGTTTATGAGTTTGGACCACTTCAAGTTAGTTTTCGATGATTCAATGTGACCCTTATGACATACACTACCAGTCAAGATTTTTTATGTATTTTGAAGGAAGTCTCTTCTGCTCACCAAGCCTGCATTTATTTGATCCAAAATAGAGCAAAAACTGTAAAAATGAAATATTTGTACTATTAAAAATAACTGTTTTCTATTTGAATATATTTTAAAATGTAATTTATTCCTGTGATTTCAATTCAGCTGATTTTTTAGCATCCATTACTCACATGACCCAAAAGAAATCATTCTAATACTCTGATTTGCTGCTCAAATGTAATTTATATTATTTCTTTACCATATATATATATAAACTTCTGAATGGTATAGTGCATAAAGTGTCTGTATTTTAGTGTTTTTCTTTGGAATATTTTTACTTCACTACATTCCAAAGCATAATGTTGTACTTTTTACTGAACTACATTTTATAAATAAAAGTTTTTTTTTTTTTACCTTTAATACTTAAGAATATTTAAAATTTAGTACTTTCTTGTACTCAAGTAAATCCTTGAATTACGTTTACTTGAGTAAAAATAAGGTACTAGATTTTATTAAATGTAAATTCATATTAAATTATATTTAATATCAAACATAGTGCAGTAAAAAGTGCTTTGGAATGTTATGAAGTAAAGTTTTCTATAGGAAAACACTGATAAAGTACAGACACTTGAAAAGTAGCTACTTTTAAAGCAGAGTAAAAATACTTCACTATTGTCCGCCTCTAGTTACAAAAGCTTTTTATTTCAGATAAACGATGATCTTTAGATCTTTGTATTCATCAAAGAATACTGAAAAAAGTACTCAACTGTTTAGAATAATGATAGTAATAATAATCAAGTTTCTTGAGCAAATTAGAACATTAGAATGATTTCTGAGGGATCATGTGACACTGAAGACTGAATATATTCAAATAGAAAACAGTTATTTTAAATGTTATAAATATTTCAAAATTATACTGTTTTACTGTACTTTGGATGAAGTAAATGCAGACTTGGTGAGCAGAAGAGTCTTTAAACATTAAAAAACTTCTGACTGGTAGTGTATTTACCCTGTGCAGTACAAAGGCTGGATAAATTCCAATGTGTCTTGAAGGAAAAGCATGTTTTGTGTCTTCTAATGTGACCTGTGTCAGATATTATTACCTCTGGACTTGCACCGTAACTATTGGCGTTAAACAGCCAGCCGAAGCTCTTTGTTAAGAAGCAGCAACAGTGTTCAGGCATCAGGCAGATGGAGCAGATACAGGCGCTCTGAACAGGGTGACATCATACCTTTACAATCTGAAGGCGCGGCCGCCGGTATCACGTCAGCTCGAGCAGAAGAGTAACCCCCCTCTTTGATACTTTACCAATTAAGGTTCTCGCATTAAGACCGGAGAGGACAGAAGGAGGCAGAAACGACTAAGGGGTGTCACTAGTGGTTTTTTCTCAAGCTCAGCGAGCAAGCTTTTTCCTCCAGGGACACTCGTCCGGTCCGGGAGGGTCGTACAGTGAGATTTCTGCACTGTGGTACAGTGAAGTTCACTCTCTGCTGCCTGTGCCACACGCAGACTCCGAAGGGATACAGCAACGAGAATTACTTCAAAACAAGCATCAAAACGTAAGTTTTGAAACCTCTATTCATTGCTGCGAGGCATGTTTTGTCTTGCATTAGTGCTTTTGAGCTCTACTTTTATTCCGGTCAAATCTAAGTTCGCTTTAAAAAACAAAAAGTCATTGACGCACATTTTAACCACCAAACGTCTTGTATTTTCCGTAAATGTTGCTTGTAGCGGGATGGGTGTATCGCATGCAGTATATTGTCCGTAATTGTGCTGAATGACTGGATATCACATTCTGCGTATTTATATGTAAGTGCCCTGCATGCTTAACGACATGTGAGGGCGTACCTACACAAGATTAAATTAGGAGACAACTACGAAACAAGCTAACAATAATTAAAATTTAATTTAAATTAAAGGCTTTAGGCGCTTGGGCAAATCCAAACATTACTACTTCATGACTAAATTAATACTGCAAGACATTTTCCAAAAAAGTGTATAAATCCGATGCTCAACAGAAGTTTTGGCTCATCACTGTCGTAATCTAATTAAGGCCTCCTCACCAAATAAGGGAAAATATGGAAAGGTCCGCGCTCTTCATCCTTTGAAGTGAGAGTTGCGTGCGCCCCCCCATGCTCGAGGAGAATCTTGCACGAAACATCGCGACCTCACCTGGATGACAGTCGTGAGACAGTAAGGCTCGTACTGCTTGAAATAAAACATTAGGGTTTACAGTGAAAACACGTATTTTTATTTCTTTATAAGGGAAAACGGGGCTAGTTGTCACAAGAGCTATAGCCTACATCAGTCCAATGACACAAATGTGTTTTGTACGTTGGTTTCAAACCCATAGTTCGAAACCGTTTGAAACAGAGGTTATTTTGGTGAATTACGTCCTCCAAAATAAAATTGCAGTATCATTATATTTTTGGTATAGTTGTTTGTTAAATAGTGAGCACAATAAAACCACACTGGCGTACAGTCAGGCGAGCTATGAATGAAAGCATATTTCATTTGTTCATTTGAAAGGTTGGATTGTGTTTATGTAGCCTAAATATAGTTTTTTTTTTTTTTTTTTTAATAAATGTGTGGGTGGGGGAAGTTGTCAGGTAGTGCTGTGCAACGATTAATCGCATCCAAAATAAACGCTTTTGTGTACATAATATATAAATATATATGTGTACTGTTTATATTTATTATGTATATATAAATACACACACATGCATGCATATATTTAAGAAAAATGTTATGCTTATATGTTAAATGTATTTATGTATAATATACTGTAAATTATGTAAATATTTTCAAAATATATTCTGTATGTGTGTGTATTTATATATACATAATAAATATACACAGTACGCACACACACGCACACACACACACACACACACACATATATATTATATAAACAAAAACTTTTATTTTGGATGAATAAAAGTGGATGATTTGAACAGCACTATTTAAATTCAGCAGGCTGCATTGTGACAACTCACCCCATAAAGTGTGAACCTGCTTTTAGTAAGCCTATGTGCAATTAACTGTCTTTTTTCCTGGTCAGCAGTTTTTTTGTTTGTTTGTTTGTTTGTTTTTTGTATACAAGGCTATTTACTTAAATTCACTGTCAAATGTAAACCTGCTCTGAGGAATATTCACTGCGGTGAAACAAATGTGACAACAAGCCCCTGTCACTTGCAGTGTTATAATTATTTGCATTTAAATAATATAAAACATAACTCAACTGTTTATATTCTTTTTGTTTGGTTTCCATGCGTACAGCAGCAATAGCAAAGCCACATCCTGTTGACACACGAGTAAAACACCTTTACAAAAATACCCATAGTCCTGTTCTCCCCCTCAGTGTATAATCTGTGTTTTTCACTGGTGCACATCAGTATTTGTGGCTGACAGCCAGCATGTTGGTTAACCACTCTTTCAAGCATGGCTGAATCGCACCATCCTGTGCCATCTTCACTTCACTATTTTGATAAAAATTTGTCCTCAAATGAACCTAATGTTATAATGATTTAACTAAAGTCAAATGATTACGTTTCTTGGCTGGACTCAAAATACTGAAAGCATGTTTTGATGCTATCAAAGTAATGAAATGCATGAAGTTACTCTGTGATTATTATTATTGGGGTTTTCTTCAGATGAGTTCGCTATTGTCAACAGCTGGAAGTTAACAGCCTTCTGTCATAAGGGAGACTGGGGAGTGTAACACAGTGTGCTTTTCAGCTATGTGACTCATAATATTACCATATTTGTCTGTTGCATATTAGCGTATTATACGATCCTATTTTGTGCAATATTTGTAAGTCCAATAAAAGTAGACTAGAAAATATTACAACACATCCTGCCTGGTCAGACAAGATATTTATGTAGTTTAATATGTATTTATGATTTATGTACAGATATGTCGTTTGTTTGAACGAAAGTTTAACATCCATGATTGAAAATCAAATTATAAACTGGACGTTTAATTATATTTAATTTTTACCATCAGTAAGTGTAAGTAAGTTTGTGTGTGGACCTGTTAGAATAGGAAGAACATAAAATCAGCCTGAAATACTTCATATTTCCTGCAGGTGACGCCAAACTACAGTGTGGCTGCAGTAGTGGCTTGTTCTGAATGCCTGACTTGTTTGTTCTTCCTTTGTTTCTGAGCAGCTGGCCTATTTACAGTTAGACTGCATTGTAGACATTATAATATCACATGGGATTTGAGAACAATAGGACATTGATGATTTTGCTGACTGGAAACCAAAGAGACAAAGTTATACGAGGTTTACTAAAACCTAGTTATGAATGAAAATCAAGATTTTGAGTATGAAGTGATGTAAACTTACAGATTTTATAAGTTATGAGACTGTAATGAAAGCTTAAATACTAGGCTGAGCCGTATCTTATGCTCTCTTAGAAATACCAGGCCTTGCCTGAGCCTAAACATGAATGAGACAGAGAACGAGTGCAAGAGTATAACGCATTACGTGGTTTTGTAGATGTTTTATGATGGGGGCGGGGAATTGGAGAGGGGGTCCGGGGGCATCGGTGGCTCATTACATGAAGGGCATTCCACAGATTCTCCTGGAGAGACAAACGCTTAAAAAAAGCTCTGAAGGGAAACATTCTTTTTGGACTGCGTCCTCGCACACTGTTTTGGCTCATTTGCCTTATTTAGTCAAATGTGGGATTAATGC